>JALMGF010000242.1:300000-900000 GCA_023333645.1 Sceloporus occidentalis
AAGGTGCCCGCGTATTTCTCGGAATGCTCGCAGTACAGCTGTGATGTGGACGCACAGGTGGTCTCTATGGCTACGGGGGGCGCTGCTAGTCCTGCCGTCCTGAACCCGTTCCGCTCCCCGCTGAGGATTCCAGCAACTGATAACTGCATGCCATGGTAACCACCAGCCCTGACCCCGATACCCCTCACTGCCCCCTGACTGCCAGATAGCATCACACTGCCCCCTGATACCCTCTCACTGCTCTACTCCTGACTGCCAGATACCCTCACACTACCCCCAGATACCCTCTCACCACCCCCTGACTACCAGATGCCCCCTGGTGCCCTGTGTGGTAAGTTACTAACACTGTGCCTCCTCTCTCTGCAGGTACAGCAACGCCTTTCTCTTCTATTTGATCTACAAGTCTTGCAACAGGCAGCGTAACCACGCCCCTCCGCCCCGCCCCGCCCCCGCGGAGCCCCCCTTCGAGTGCTCTGTGCGCAAAAAGAAGAAGCAGCCGTGGCCAAACAACCCCCGCAAACGCAAATGACTTCCCTGCATGTACCCCCCGCTAGACAGTAAACCTGATCTGCCGGTAGCCTTGCGTGTTTCATGCTCTGGGGCCTGGTGGCGCTTTTACCATACAGGACGCCCGCGACACGCATGCACATGACACATGACACTGCGCACAACTCCTAGGCGGCGCTTCTCATCATGCTCAGGCAGTACCGCCCGGCTGGGTTTATGCTGGCTCTGCCCTTCCCCGTCCGTGGGGTCCTCCTCAGACCCTGTAAAGACTAAGCTGCCAGGATATGGCACAGTAGATAACACCTACTTGGTGGGACTACCTATGAAAATTCCAGGGTGTAAGTAGCTATGATGGAATTTTATTGAAAGAAAATATACTCTCTATAGTGAATCCAGGTGCAGCGAGCAGAGCCCACGTCCACAAACATCATATAATAACACCCCAGTGCATGACCCAACACTGTGTACATAATAACCCCCAACGCTGTGTACATAATAGCCCCCAACGCTGTATACCTAATACCCCCAGCACTGTATACAGTAATATAACCCCCAGCGCTGTATGCAGTAATATAACCCCCAGCGCTGTATACAGTAATATAACCCCCCAGGGCTGTATACAGTAATATAACCCCCCAGCGCTGTATACAGTAATAACCCGGGCCCCAGCGCTGTATACAGTAATATAACCCCCAGCGCTGTATACAGTAATATAACCCCCCAGCGCTGTATACAGTAATATAACCCCCCAGCGCTGTATACAGTAATATAACCCCCAGCGCTGTATACAGTAATATAACCCCCAACGCTGTATACAGTAATAACCCCAGTGCTGTATACAGTAATATAACCCCCAGCGCTGTATACAGTAATATAACTGCCAGCGCTGTATACAGTAATAACCCCAGTGCTGTATACAGTAATATAACCCCCAGCGCTGTATACAGTAATATAACCGCCAGCGCTGTATACAGTAATATAACCCCCCAGCGCTGTATACAGTAATATAACCCCCCAGCGCTGTATACAGTAATATAACCCACCAGTGCTGTATACAGGAATATAACCCCCCAGCGCTGTATACAGGAATATAACCCCCAGCGCTGTATACAGTAATATAACCCCCAGCGCTGTATACAGTAATATAACCCCCAACGCTGTATACAGTAATAACCCCAGTGCTGTATACAGTAATATAACCCCCAGCGCTGTATACAGTAATATAACTGCCAGCGCTGTATACAGTAATAACCCCAGTGCTGTATACAGTAATATAACCCCCCAGCGCTGTATACAGTAATATAACCCCCAGCGCTGTATACAGTAATATAACCGCCAGCGCTGTATACAGTAATATAACCCCCCAGCGCTGTATACAGTAATATAACCCCCAGCGCTGTATACAGTAATATAACCCCAGCGCTGTATACAGTAATATAACCCCCAGCACTGTATACAGTAATATAACCCCCCAGTGCTGTATACAGTAATATAACCCCCAGCGCTGTATACAGTAATATAACTGCCAGCGCTGTATACAGTAATAACCCCAGTGCTGTATACAGTAATATAACCCCCAGCGCTGTATACAGTAATATAACCGCCAGCGCTGTATACAGTAATATAACCCCCCAGCGCTGTATACAGTAATATAACCCCCAGCGCTGTATACAGTAATATAACCCCAGCGCTGTATACAGTAATATAACCCCCAGCACTGTATACAGTAATATAACCCCCCAGTGCTGTATACAGGAATATAACCCCCCAGCGCTGTATACAGTAATATACAAAGGAAGTCTGTTCCTCCTTAGACTTTCATTAGTCAGATAGTCCGGTTAAGACTGAGTCATTCCATTGTTCCCCATAGGCAGTATGATAAGGAGTCGGGGGGTTTAGTAGATCGGGGTCAGATAAATCATACAAATGGCTGATTTGCGGCTGCCTGAAAGCTGGCTGCCGATGTGGCTCCCTGCCTCTGGCGCTGTGGAACGTGGAGCTGGCTGAGCTTTACGCGATTCACGATACTCCAGAAGGCGCAGGAGTTTCTTCTTCGTTGCCAAACCGCGATCCTGACGACGGAGCCGGCAGAATAACAAATCCTTAAGGTTCTACGATGGAATGTGATGAAAGGGATAATTATCCTTCTTTTACCGTAGAGACTCAAACCCTACTCACTCGTCTTAGATTCAGGAGCCAATTGTCTATCCCATGCGTGTTTAATACCCTCACTGTACTACCCTCTACAACTTCTGCTGGGAGGCTGTTCAGCTTATCTACCACCCTCTCAGTAAGCCCTCTGTTCCATGTACAACTAAGGAAGTTGAGTGCTACCAGCTGTTTGCTAAATTCAGGAATCACTGAGATTCCAAGAATCCTCTGTAGCAGGATTTATAACAGAAGAGCTGAGGAGAATAGACAGATGTTCCTGAAACGAGTCCAGGAGAAGATGAAGAGGTGGAGGCTTCGCTGGCTCCCGGAGACAATGGAATTCCAGCCGTCTCTAATCTGACGGAGAATAACCTATCCAACATTCTCTCGTTGGCAACAAAAGAAGGTTCTGGAAGCAGAAGTTTCCCTGGAATGGATTCTCATGAGACGTGTCCTTCAAGAAGGATTCTCTGATTTAGGATCAGATGGATGTATGGACCTACCAGCGATGGAGATCTTCCAGCCTTGGACCACTGAAAAAAGTAGCCCTACTAAAGTGGGGGAGCAGGAGCCCTACTGCATCCATTCATGTGCGGGATAGCAGCCATGCCTGATGACCACGATGATGATGGAAATATCTACAATCAGACGATGTATTTAGGGTTCCCTGAAGAAGCCAACCTTATTATTCCGATGCTCCAAACATTTTGAGAAAGTAGCTTGGACTTTAGAAGTTGCCCCTTCTCGGGGTAACTGGAACTAACTGCTTGCAGTTGTCTCCGACCGGGATTTTCCAAAAGATCTTTGGGTCTTCTGGCAAGCACTGACAGTTTAGTGAATAGATCACCTCAACTAAATACCCTCGACCATTTTGGGGATCCAAACGAGGTCCAACTCAGAAGATACCTCAGAAGATACAGCTCAGTGAAAATTCTATCTGAGAACATGAAAGGTTCTGCGAGCCTCCGAGGACAAGCCTCATCCACCGTCTCCTCCAGCCTCGGTTTAGGGTGTCACGGACCCCCTACGGGAACTGTAGATGGCCCGGATGTTTCTTTAAATAGTATCCCACCCTGACACAGGGCATCGCGGCCGTCTTATTCTTACTCGGTCGATTAAAAACAACGTGGACCTGATGCAGCATTTCGCGAAGCCACATAATAGCGGGTTTTGGAGCAACGGCTGCAATTATGGAAGCGAAGGCGGGAAAACAAAAATTGCAAGGAAACTGCACCGCAAATTAAAAAAAAAAACTATTGTCGTGATGTGACGATTCTCGTCACCGATTGGCTGATTGAAGCCCCTTGTGTATCCAGCGTTGACATCCCGTTCTAGCGGGCGAGATCCGGTTCCAGCGGTGATACGTTACGGCAAAACTTCAGGTCTCGGAGACACCAAATTTATGTCTCTGCTCCCATCGTACAAATAGCCTATTTTTTCAGACAGCCATGCCGACACCCCCCCCCCCCCCCCCCGGGTCTTGACCCGAACGGCTTCGCCCAATGTCATGTCTGGTAACATGGCAGCCGGGGTTTAGCCGTGTGGCTGGGATGCCCGGCCGTGGATGGTGTTAAGGTGCAGAATGCCCCCGGCACATGGGTCTCCCGCGCGCCCTCATTACGTGGTTTATCGGTGAATCCGTTCTCATGCGTCGTGCTTTGTAAAAACGACCATTTTTGGTGTATATGTTGGTGGAAAACTCAGGAGTGGAAGGGGACCCCCTGATCCACCCCACGGCCCACCCCGCTCCCCAGCGGCTGAAGGACCGCCAATAAGTGTGGGATGGAGGGAAAAGGGATTTTGGGGCAGAACTCAGCAGACTGAACATGGAACCTCATAGCTATCCATAGACTGAACCCGGAACCTCTCCGGAGACTGAACCCGGAACCTCTCCGGAGACTGAACCCAGAACCTCTCTGGGAACTGAACCCGGATCGTCTCCGGAGACTGAACCCGGAACCTCTCCAGAGACTGAACCCGGAACCTCTCCGGAAACTGAACCCAGAACCTCTCTGGGAACTGAACCCGGATCGTCTCCGGAGACTGAACCTGGAACCTCTCCAGAGACTGAACCCGGAACCTCTCCGGAAACTGAACCCAGAACCTCTCTGGGAACTGAACCCGGATCGTCTCCGGAGACTGAACCTGGAACCTCTCCAGAGACTGAACCCGGAACCTCTCCGGAAACTGAACCCAGAACCTCTCTGGGAACTGAACCCGGATCCTCTCCGGAGACTGAACCCGGAACCTCTCCGGAAACTGAACCCAGAACCTCTCTATAGACTGAACCCGGAACCTCTCTATAGACTGAACCCGGAACCTCTCCATACACTGAACCCGGAACCTCTCCATACACTGAACCCGGAACCTCTCTATAGACTGAACCCGGCATCTCTCCATAAACTGAACCCAGAACCTCTCTATAGACTGAACCCGGAACCTCTCCATACACTGAACCCGGAACCTCTCTATAGACTGAACCCGGAACCTCTCTATAGACTGAACCCGGAACCTCTCTATAGACTGAACCCGGAACCTCTCCATAAACTGAACCCGGAACCTCTCTATAGACTGAACCCGGAACCTCTCCATACACTGAACCCGGAACCTCTCCATACACTGAACCCGGAACCTCTCTATAGACTGAACCCGGAACCTCTCTATAGACTGAACCCGGAACCTCTCCATACACTGAACCTGGAACCTCTCTATAGACTGAACCTGGCATCTCTCCATAAACTGAACCCAGAACCTCTCTATAGACTGAACCCGGAACCTCTCTATAGACTGAACCCGGAACCTCTCTATAGACTGAACCTGGAACCTCTCTATAGACTGGACCCGGCATCTCTCCATAAACTGAACCCAGAATCTCTCTATAGACTGAACCTGGAACCTCTCTATAGACTGAACCCAGAACCTCTCTATAGACTGAACCTGGAACCTCTCTATAGACTGGACCCGGCATCTCTCCATAAACTGAACCCAGAATCTCTCTATAGACTGAACCTGGAACCTCTCTATAGACTGAACCCAGAACCTCTCTATAGACTGAACCCGGAACCTCTCTATAGACCGAACACGACATCTTGTAATGGACTAAACATGGCTGCTGTTTTTGGACCGAACCCGGCAGCTCTTTTTGGACTGCAGCTAGCCGTGCGTTGAATGCTGGACGCTGCAGCTCCCCATGGAATGAGTTCCGAAATCAGCAGGGTGTCAGCAGCCGAGGGGTCTCCCCGCTTGGGGTCCGGTGATTAAATCCCCATATGTGGAGTATAAGCCCCGGCTCGGATAACTGCCCCCCCCCCACTGCTCCTTCAAGCAGGACTTGGATCTCTCCCCGGCACAATTTGCCCGCACATCTGTTTAACATTATTCCTCCCCCTCTGCTTCACACTCTGTGGCCGCACTACCGCTCATGTGCTCCTCACTCACCCCTTCCCCCTCTGCCTGTACACACATATAACATATAACACAGGTCCGTACACACGCATGCCGCATCTACACATACATTGCTTACCTGTGACAGGCCAGACCCCTTTCCCCAGCAGCTCACGCACTCCATGCGCACACTCGACCACGCGCACACACTCATCCACGCACACTCATCCACGCGCACAGTCACACACACACCCCCACTAACAGTCCCAGCCGTTCGCACGCAGTCTCTCCGACACATCATGGGCTGCACGCGCTTCCTCGTCCTCTGTCTGTATTTGGGGGTCTCCTGGGGGCAAAACCCTGACCCCCAAACTAACTACACCAGGTAAGTGTCTTAAGAGTGTGCGTGAGCTTTACATGTATGTCATAAGACTCATATGTGTACGCGTGTGATCTGCAGCCCCGTGTATGCCTGTGTATAGATCAAAGGGTCTCGCAAACTACCTACGGAAGGAGAGGTTTGATCCGTCTGTCTGTCCATCACCGGCCCCAGACACTTTAATTACTAGTTAACAAATAATTGCAGTTTTCCGCCGCTCGAGTTGAATGGGTTAATTTTAGTTAATTATCAGTCTTATTAGTTGTTGCTCCCCAGCGGTGGACGTCCGACGCCGCATCCAGGGGCAAATAGCGCCCCCCCCCCGGGTACATTTTTCACTCTGTTTATTCCGCCCCAATGTATTAGGACCCCCCCTTGTGTTTATCCCATGGGGGCAGTCATGTTAACTTCCAGTTCTCGGGATCTGCAGGATTATTCCTCCCCATTACGTTACTTCTCCCCGATTGCTAAATTGCTGATTGTTGTTGATTGGTTTAGGGGAGGAAATTAATCGGATGATGCTGGATTTGCCACAGGCTGCCACCAGTCCCTGATAACCCATTCCGGTAAAACGCCCTGTACCAAGGATAAAATATAATGTGTCCGAGCCGCGGGTCTCCGGGGACGTTTCATCTTAATGTATCCCCCTGAGTGACAATGACAGTTTGGAACGCGGTCTTATCACCACAGCAACCAGATTGGACAATACCATTAGTTGCTATGGTGATGTTTGCACCAGAATTATTATTTTTTACATGCTGTAGCTCCCAATGATCTCAGCGCTGTACCCGCAGGGCACTCTCACTGTGTACACGCGGGGGTCTCTGCGTCTCTTCCAGCTTTACTGTTAAAGGGTTAATGGGAATCGTTTGATTTGATTGGCTGCGGGCCACACGCCGGCCCTGACATTACGCTCTGCCACTGAGTAAATGTTTACATACACTTTGTTCCTTCACATCTCTGGCCCCCGTGGCATCCGATTGCCCAATTCTGCCCCCCCACTTACATTTACCCCTCAATCACCCAATAAACCCCCCTCTTCCCCGGATCTGATGTTTCCTAAACCTCCCCGGCACAGGAGGGACACGTCATACCCCTAAAACCAGACTACACGTTAGAGCGTCAGCTCTGCGATCTCAACTCTCTATATACTGTATCCTCTCTCTCTGTATATTAGAGCGTCAGCTCCGGGGGTTACTCGCCCTCCTCTCTATCTACTGTATCCTCTCTCTCTGTATATTAGAGCGTCAGCTCTGCGGGTTACTCCCCCTCCTCTCTATATACTGTATCCTCTCTCGGTATATTAGAGCGTCAGCTCTGTGGCCAAGACAGGCGTACGGCCCCCGAGTCTAAGACGAGTCCTGGAACGCCGGGCAGGTTAGACGGGGCAGATATCTGGGTTTCTGCGGGGTAAAAAAAACTCTGACTTGCAGAAGACAGAGAATCTCGTTGTTGTGTTATTTAGTAAATATGGCCCCTGTTACCGTGCCAACAACCCTCAGATGTGGAAGTGAAAACGTGCCGGGGGGGCCCGGGGCCTGTATGAAAAGCCCTGTGTGGAGGGGACACAGCCCACAGTGTGCCGATTACTTATCCACGGAAGCCGAGGGGCTCTCTGCGGAAAGACGGGGGGTCCCGGAGGGAGACGAGGGGGCAACTAACAGGGGGGGGGTTACACCAAGAGGCGCAGGAATGAGATGCCCATAGGGGGGGCGGTCAGAAGCAACGGATAAGACAAGGAGAGGTCAGGGCCCGAGGGGGTAAGCGGGGGATACGAGGGGGTGAGGGGGGGTACGAGGGGGGTGAGCGGGGCAGTAATGACTACTAGCTTTCGGGGTCTCGCTGCCTCGGGGTCTGCGTATAACATACAGGACGGGGAATTATACGGACAACCAAACCAAAACATGCCAAGAAAAAAGCAACAACAGATGTCTCATACCTACCAAGTGTCCCCGTTTCGTTTGGCCAGTCCCTCTTTCGTCCTCAGATGCCCCTCTTTTCCGATAGGTTTGATGGGTATGAGCGTCATATTCCTATCCCATGCGGGTGTACTAGCCTCTACCTCACCTGCTGGAAGGCCGTTCCGCTTCTTCCTCACCCACTCGGAGAAGAAAGATCTTGATGACGGGATTGTTTATTAACCGTTTGTTGACTGTTTGTGGTATTGCAGGCCGGTCTTTCACTGCGGAGGAGACATCGTGGGGGATTCGGGGTACATCGCCAGCGAGGGCTTCCCCAACTTCTACCCCCACAGCCAAAAATGTGTGTGGAACATAACGGTAAATACACAGCAACGACGCGTGGACGGTGGGGAGCGAGGAGGGATGAAGGGAGTGTCCACGTCGGGGGCAAGAAGGGATCGTACCCGGGAAATTACCCCGGTATATGTATTTACCCCAGTCTCGGGGCAGATTCTGGGGTCACACAGTCCGGAGACGACTCCTTTGTATTCTCCTCTGATTTAATGACATCCGAGGATCCTGATTGGCTCTTTTCTCCCTGCTACATCACAGCTGGAATCCCTGCTTGAATACAGGTGACTCCGTTCAGAATATCTTTACCTCCTGACCAGTCACGGTTTCCATAACGACCGTTATTAGAGCCATTCGGTTCCCAGCGTCAGCGAGTCACTGCGGTGGGGTCTGTGTGACGGGGTATTAAAGGGTTAATACTTGGGGGTCTTCCGGGACTGTGACGATGATCGTATTCTATGTTGTGCCAGGTCCCCGAGGGCCACGTCGTGGTGCTTACATTCCGCCTGCTTGACATCGAAGCTGACCCAGGCTGTCGCTATGACTACCTCAGCGTGTATAACGGGCTGAGCCGGGGCTCGCAGCAGCTGGCACGCGTGTGCGGGACGTTCCGCCCGGGGGCCCTCGTGTCCACGGGGCCCAATATGATGCTGGAGATGGTAACAGACGAGGAGAACGCCGGCCGTGGATTCCTGGTTTGGTACAGCGCGGCGTCCGCACAGGTCTCCGGTAAGACGCAGGGCACTGGGAGTCTGCCCCCCACGGGGTGAGGCGGGGCGCTGGGAGTCTGCCCCCTACAGGGTGACATTGGGAGTCTGCCCCCTGCGGGTGACATTGGGAGTCTGCCCCCTGCGGGTGACGGGGGGCGCTGGGAGTCTGCCCCCGCTGGGTGATACAGGGTAATGCGGGGTGACGTTGGGAGTCTGCCCCCGCGGGGTGATACGGGGTAATGCGGGGTGACGTTGGGAGTCTGCCCCCGCGGGGTGATACGGGGTAATGCGGGGTGACGTTGGGAGTCTGCCCCCGTGGGGTGATGCGGGGTGACGTTGGGAGTCTGCCCCCGCGGGGTGATACGGGGTAATGCGGGGTGACGTTGGGAGTCTGCCCCCGTGGGGTGATGCGGGGTGACGTTGGGAGTCTGCCCCCGCGGGGTGATACGGGGTAATGCGGGGTGACGTTGGGAGTCTGCCCCCGTGGGGTGATGCGGGGTGACGTTGGGAGTCTGCCCCCGCGGGGTGATACGGGGTGATGCGGGGTGACGTTGGGAGTCTGCCCCCGCTGGGTGATGCGGGGTGACGTTGGGAGTCTGCCCCCGCGGGGTATTAGCAGGCGGGGCAGTGAACGGCGTCTGTGTGTTGCAGACAGTCAGCGCTGCGGGGGGACACTGGAGAAGCCGCAGGGATCGTTCAGTTCCCCCAACTGGCCGGAGAACAACTACCCGAGCGGCATCAGCTGTTCCTGGCACATCATAGCCCCCCAGGAGAAGGTAAGGGGCGGAATAATCTCTTACCCCACCAGAGGGGGGCCCTATCGTTACAGGAATACCCCGTGTGTGTGTGTGTGTGTGTGTGTGTGTGTGTGAGACGCCCTGTTGCCCCGGTAACCGGCGTGCGCTTTGCCCCGGTAGGTGATCGAGTTGTCGTTCGGTAAGTTTGACGTGGAGGGCGACGGTTACTGCCGGTACGACTACCTGGCCGTGTTCAACGGAGGACAGACGGACAGCAACCATCTCATCGGAAAATACTGCGGGGACTCCCCCCCCAAGTGAGTGCGGCCAACCCTACTGCCCCGCCCGCGATATATCTATATATATATATATATAACAGATTGTACAGCGCTGCAGTATATGACGGCGATATATATAATAACAGATTGTACAGCGCTGTGGTATATGACGGCTATTGTACAGCGCTGCAGTATATGACGGCGATATATATAATAACAGATTGTACAGCGCTGCGGTATATGACGGCTATATATGTAATAACAGATTGTACAGTGCTGCAGTATATGACGGCGATATATATAATAACAGATTGTACAGCGCTGCGGTATATGACGCCGATATATGTAATAACAGATTGTACAGTGCTGCAGTATATGACGGCGATATATATAATAACAGATTGTACAGCGCTGCGGTATATGACGGCTATATATATAATAACAGATTGTACAGCGCTGCGGTATATGGCAGCGATATATATAATAACAGATTGTACAGCGCTGCACTATATGACGGCTATATATATAATAACAGATTGTACAGCGCTGCGGTATATGGCGGCGATATATATAATAACAGATTGTACAGCGCTGCACTATATGACGGCTATATATATATATAACAACAGATTGTACAGCGCTGCGGTATATGGCAGCGATATATATAATAACAGATTGTACAGCGCTGCGGTATATGGCGGCGATATATGTAACAACAGATTGTACAGCGCTGCGGTATATGGCGGCGATATATATATAATAACAGATTGTACAGCGCTGCGGTATATGGTGGCGATATATGTGTAATATCGTTATGTCTCGTTGGTAGGGCGATATACTCGGACTCTAACGAGATGCTGGTGCAGTTCGTGTCGGATCCCAGCGTGACGGGGGACGGATTCGAAGTCACCTACAGGATGAAGGACGCGTCTGAGGTGCCCAAAGTGCCCCCAGGAACCAAGCCCACCTCTGTCAGCGTTCCCGACTCCAAGCGCCCGCTGGGTACCCAGCAGCCCCCGAAACCAAAACTCACCCCGAAACCAAAACTCACCCAGAACTCCACCCCCAAGCCCACCACGAAAGCCACGGCCGCGCCGGCTACAGAAGCCATGGCCAAGCCCACCCGCAAACCCAAGCCAACCAGAGCGGCCACGACAGCCGCCCCCAAAGCAACAGGTACCGGGGGCCACGAGGGCCAAATCAAAGGAAGAGGGGCTCCCGGGGGTCAGCGTGCAGGCTCCGCCTTTCTCACCACCCGAATGTCGTTTTAGGCTCCGGATCCCGCGGGAAATGCCCCGAGAAATGCCGCAAGACGGGGACGCTGAGCAGCCATTACTGCGCCAACCAGTTCGGTGAGCGGCTGCCGGGCGCCACGGCAACCAGTCGTCACATTCCACCCTGGAGCAGCTTAACGAGCAGCCGTCTAATGAATATCCCACCCCCCCACTAATTATTTTCATCCACTAATTATTTCTACTCGCTAATTATTCCCGCCCACGTGCTAATTATACCCACCCACCCACTTATTATTCACATGGTGCAGTGAGACCCCAAGCGGGCACAGACGGGGTCATTGCCATCACCATGGTTACAGTCGGGGGGTAAATGTAAAAGTGACTTTGGGGCAAAGCTTTAAATTTGATCATTCTCAAGAAAGGGGTCTTATCGCCATAGCAACCCATAGAATGGTCCGATTAGCAGGTTGCTATGGCGATAACAATTATGCTTTGTACAGAAAGCTTAGCGAGGCATCCCGCAGAGCTTACAATCTAAAGTGCTTGGGGGGGCGATCTCTCCGCAGTGCTGGCGGGAACCGTGAAGTCCCTGGTGAAAGGAGACGTGGAAAAAACACTGGTGGCCACCGTGGGCATCATCCACACCTACAAAACCGGAGACCTCAGCATCCAGCAGGCCGGCAAGAGCATGAGCGTCCGGGTCATCAACGAGTGCCCCCGCTGCCCCATCCTCAAGAGAGGCGAGTGTACCCCCACCCCCGAGTATCTGTACCCGCCCCCACCCCCGCGCTGAGTATCTATACCCGCCCCCCCCGGTCTGAGTATCTATACACGCCCCCGAGCTGAGTATCTACACCCGCCCCCCGCGCTGAGTATCTATACCCGCCCCCCCGCGCTGAGTATCTATACCCGCCCCCGCGCTGTATAATGATACCGAGTATCTATATGCTGTTGCCGATATGCTGTGGCATATAGTGATGCTGAGTATATTTACCTCTAGGCCAGAATTACCTGTTCATGGGGGAGGTGGATGAGGAGGGAAGAGGCCGCATCGGCCCGGAGAGTTTTGTCATCGCTTACAAGGCAGCCCAACATCAGATTCTTTCAAACATCGCCAAGAAGCCCTGCTAAAGAACCCGGCTCCCCGCCCGGCTCCGCGGGGCCCCGTGCCTGGTCATGTGATGTCCTCGGGGCCCCGTGCCTGGTCATGTGACGTCCTCGGGCTGGAAGTCCCTCGTGAAATCCGTATTTAATCGCAGGAGAGAATAATTTGTTTCTGTAATATTTCCTCTCCTTTCTCTCACGTCCTGTAAACCGCCCTCCAGGGGCGAGACGTTTACTGCGGTGCAGGAGGCAGAAGAGTTGCACTCCCCACCCCTTTACCGCCATTCCCCACCCCTTTACCACCACTCCCCACCCCGCTACCGCCATTCCCCACCCCTTTACCACCATTCCCCACCCCTTTACCGCCATTACCAACATCTTAACCGCCATCCCCACCCCTTTACTGCCATTCCCCACCCTTTTATCGCCATCCCCACCCCTTTACCGCCTTCCCCATCCCGTCCCTGCCCCACTTCCTGTCCGTTTCCTCTTTTTTTATGTAATAAATATTTTGACCCCCCGCCTGTGTCTCCTCTTTGGATTGGACGGTGGTGTGACCTTGGATTGGACGGTGGCGTGATTGGCATACCTAATAACTCTCTGGGTCTGACCTGAAGTCTCTGGGTGAAGCTCTGCTTCCCCGGGTCTCTGAGCTCTTTCATCAGGATGTGGGAGCCATGT
This sequence comes from Sceloporus occidentalis, assembly GCA_023333645.1. Lineage (NCBI taxonomy): Eukaryota > Metazoa > Chordata > Lepidosauria > Squamata > Phrynosomatidae > Sceloporus > Sceloporus occidentalis. The sequence continues at coordinate 313,419 of JALMGF010000242.1, forward strand.
TTAGCCACGCCTCTTCCTGCCCTACTCCCCTCCCACACAAGGTTACCCGGATCTGGCAGATGGGCACAGGCAGCCCAGTACAGGGCATTATGGGAAGTTTTGTGGAGTTACGAGTCCCCTCCCAGATCCCGCCCATGCAGAGGCAACCTAAAGTCTGTACAGAAGCTCGCAAGGACCAAAACCCCTCGGGAGAGCAGTACCCGGCTCAGCCCCCCCTCACTGGTCTCCAAGACCCGACCATGCCATCTCCCGCCCACTGGCTGCGTTACATACCCCCAGCAAGTGGGTCCTGGCCCTGGTGTGTAGGGGCAAAATCAGCCAGCACCCCCCCAGACGTGTCTCTGTGCCAGACCGGTCCTCTATGACTCGCTTTAGCATTACCAGCCTGCCCTCTGGCCACGTTACCGGGGCTACCGGGGTAGATATCATTTAAATTACTGCCCCTGTATAACCGGGCTGTAACCGAGTAAGTGATCCGGATCTGCCCTCTCTGACATGGCAACAGGAGAAGCAGACCAATGAGGAATGAGACGCGTGAATTACATTTCATCCTATTATTCGAGACCCATATGTGTTTTAGGGGTGTGGTTAGAGGCGTGACTGGGCTATTTGTGGGCGAATGGGGCATTTAGAAGAAGAATAATGGATTTTACCTTGGCAGGTATAGTATAGTTCTCGGCTAGGAAATGTATTGGCCGAATTTCTTTCTGTGTGACGTAACATCCTGCCCCGGGGTAAATAAATACCCCTCCGCTCAGTACCTCAAGGGCGGCAGCTGCGTGACGGGATACGAGAGAAAAAAAAATTGCGTTCGACGAATGACTGGCAACACAGACAGCCAATCAGCGATCAAAGGGAGCGTGTACCCATTCCCCTTGTTGCTCTGTGTATGACAGCTCATACGCGAAACCTTGGCAAATCGGGTTAAGGAAGAGGCGCGCCTCCTAAGAAAATCCCACTTTCATTGGTTAATTCTCGCCGAATCAGCATACAAGCTACCTGACGGACGCGAGCTCCGACCAATCAGATCGTGTATGCAGCGGGTATGTCAGGGAAGCAGCTGCTGATGATGGCGGAAGCTGCAGGTAAGGGGTCCGGGCCGCTGGCCGGGCGAGATGGGGTTACAAAGTGAGGCCTCGCTCCCCCAGTTACCCACCCCTGCTGCAGGGCAACACGATATATCGCGACTGCACCAAGCTATGATGTCACGGCTGGTCACATGAACCCTGGCGGTGACGTGGAGGGGTGTGTGATTGCACCTTAGGTTTCTGGCGTCACTGATGATGTCACTTTCCTCAGAATTAAGCGATTAGCAGGTTTGTTCATGGTGTGTGGGTACCATGTCACCTGTATAAAGGTGGCCCCCAGGGGCCAACCCGCAGCACCGCACTGTGCAGTGATGTCATTTATGGCGCCAATGTTACAACCCTAGGGCCGTTCAACCCTCGGGGTAACGCTGTACATTCTGCCCCCGGATATCGGGGTAAAGCTGTACATTCTGCCCCGGGTATCGAGGTAACGCTGTACATTCTGCCCCCGGATATCGGGGTAACGCTGTACATTCTGCCCCCGGATATCGGGGTAACGCTGTACATTCTGCCCCCGGGTATCGGGGTAACGCTGTACATTCTGCTCCCGGATATCGGGGTAACGCTGTACATTCTGCCCCCGGATATCGGGGTAACGCTGTACATTCTGCCCCCGGGTATCAGGGTAACGCTGTACATTCTGCCCCCGGGTATCGGGGTAACGCTGTACATTCACATTCTGCCCCCGGGTATCGGGGTAACGCTGTACATTCTGCCCCCGGGTATCGGGGTAAGGCTGTACATTCTGCCCCCGGGTATCGGGGTAACGCTGTACATTCACATTCTGCCCCCGGGTATCGGGGTAACGCTGTACATTCTGCCCCCGGGTATCGGGGTAACGCTGTACATTCACATTCTGCCCCCGGGTATCGGGGTAACGCTGTACATTCTGCCCCCGGGTATCGGGGTAACACTGTACATTCTGCCCCTGGGTATCGGGGTAACGCTGTACTTTCTGTCTCTGTGGCTCTCGCAGGCTTCTAGATGTGGCCGGTGAAGGCTGTGCCCGTCATGCCCGCTGATGCCCCCCGCACGTAGCGGTCATGCAGAGGGGGGTCCCCGGCCGGGCGGAGGATGAGAAGAGAGGCAGCGCGGGGCTCCCCCTGCCCTCCGCCTCCCGCTCCCCGCTCCCCGTCTTCGTCTTTCCTCCCGCGTTGGACTTCTTTGCCGACGACCAGAGCAGCCACAAGCAGGTCCTCACCATCTACAACCCGTTCCCGCGTGTGCTGCGGTACAAAGGTAAGCCGTGTCCAAACCGGCCCCCAGGGGCCACGACGAGCCAGCCGCAGGGCCAGGACTTCCAAGCGGTAAGAGACTGGGGTGCAGACGGCCCCGCCGAAGGGTACTAAGTGGTGTTTAGTAGACATGCCTTTTTTCCCCCCTCTCTTCCAGTCCTTTCCACGGCCCCCTCCCGTTACGTGGTAACCGATGCCGACGGCGCCGTCCGACCAAACTCCTGCATCGACATGTGAGTCCCGGCCCCCGGTCCGGTCCGCTTTCCCCGCCCACTTCCACCCTCATCCCCTATTATTGTGTCCCCTCCCCCCACAGAGTCATTCGGCACAGGGATGCCCACCCTCGCCACTGCGGGACCACCGATAAGTTCCGGGTGGAGGTCTGGGAGGAGGGTGCAGGCCGGGGCCCCGCCGGGAGGAAGGATATCGCTGCCGCTCTGCACCGCACCAAACCGCAAGCACGAGAAAGGGGAGCACGGGATCCGGGGCTCTGGTGTCCGCCCTCGCGCATGTTCCCCACGCGGCAGGGTAAGGGAGGCGCTTGACCCGACTGTACACTTCGTATGGGTGTAGAGATATTTGGCGCTGTACATATACTCGTTGTCACCGCACAGGGTTCCCGCGGTCGCTCTCTCCGGGCCTCTTCGGCCTCTACGTCCTGGTCGGTCTGGCGTCCCTGCTGGTTCTCATGCTCCCGTTACACGGAGACCCGCGGAGCGTGCTACACGAGAACCTCCACGTGTCTGTCGTGCAGAAGCTGGTGGCGGCCTACGTGTTGGGTAAGGCTCACCGTGACGCGGAAAATTTCCAATTTGTCCATAAACGATGAGGGCCCCCAAAGAATCAAAAACAAATCTAAGCTTCGCACACACACGCACTCTCACGCACTCTCGATGTCTCCCCCCCTTCTCTGTCTCTTTCTTGTTCTCATATTTCCCTTTTCTGCTCCCTCCCCCGAGGAGCCGCTCCGGCCTCACAGAGCACTTTTGCCTCAGGGCCGAGCCTCGGCGCACACAGCGGGAACAACCCCCGCCCGATGCGAAGCGCTCCGGGAGGCCGCACCGGGATCTCCCGGGGAGAAAGAAGGTGCGGAGAACAAGAAGCGGAGCTGAGAAGGAAAAGAGACATGGGGGACGGGGGGAGCGAAAGAGAGCGACGGCGTGAGTGTGACCCGGAAGTGCAGGAAACCAGATTGACTAGAAACACGCTATAGTCCGATAAGTAAACCTGATTAGATTGTTTACGCTGAAGGTTAAATTGTAGATATGGCAACATCCTATCAGTGACTGCTTTTGGGTCACATGACAAGCATTCCCTGAATAATTATAAGAAAAAAAAGTCCATCGTGTATTTATTTTGTGTATTGAATGGCAGACAGAGGGTTAATTAGCGAAGGGTCAGCCCCCAGAGTTGGTCTTTTCCGGTGCAAATAAGTAGCAGGTGCATAGCCAACCCAGTGTGCCAGAGCTCATTCCTCCCCTTTCTGCCCCGCACCCGCTCATTCCTCCCCACTCTGCCCCGCACCCGCTCATTCCTCCCCTCTCTGCCCCGCACCCGCTCATTCCTCCCCACTCTGCCCCGCACACGCTCATTCCTCCCCACTCTGCCCCGCACCCGCTCATTCCTCCCCTCTCTGCCCCGCACCCGCTCATTCCTCCCCACTCTGCCCCGCACCCGCTCATTCCTCCCCTCTCTGCCCCGCACACGCTCATTCCTCCCCTCTCTGCCCCGCACACGCTCATTCCTCCCCTCTCTGCCCCGCTCATTCCGTCCCCCTCATCCCGCCTTTCTATGCCCCGCACTCGCTCATTCTGCCCCTCTTTCCTGCACAGGTCTCCTCACCATGGTGTTCCTGCAGGGGTGACAGGAGAGCGGCCCCCTCCCCCACACTTCAGCCAGGTCACGTGAGGCCGTCTTCAGACATGCGTGTTCATGGAACAGGCTGGATGACTCTATATGATATTGTAGCGTGTATCTATGACACATGTATTCCTGTGTATATGGACACGCGACGTACTCATCTCCACGTATTATACATACATGGTAGCTCCGAGGGCGAGCGTGAGTATGAGTATGAGTACGGACGCTCCCGCAGAACGGGCTAAATGTTAAAAATATCGTAAAGCATTGAATTTTGTAAAAATAAAATATACCGGACCAGCGATGCCTGCGGGTGCTTTATAACAGGAACGGGGCCGATTCGGGGCCCCGGCCGTGGGGGTGGGTAGGTGTGTGCCCCCCCCCCCGGCAGTGTGTGGCCCCCAGCACAGTATAATAAGCATGTACATTTTGTCGTGTGAACAGGTGACAGAGGACAGTCCATGCAGTCAGACATGATTTATTGCATCATTGGGGCAGATGAACACGGCACTCAGTATACAGCCCCCTCCCCCGTTCCGTCACGCGCAGGCCTCAGGAACCCTGGGGTCCGGGGCAGAAGACCATTAACACACATTAAAACAAACATGGCCGTCCGCCAGACACAGAATGAAAAGAGAGTTTGAGTGTCCGCGAGGGCCGGCGGCAGAAGCTGTCGGGCAGTAAAGTGCGGCCGTAGTGTTTAGAAGAGGCGGAGCTCGGGGTGGCTCCAGGGGGCCAATAATCCATAAACAATGTCCGGCGGGGGTCCTGGTTCCGAGGGACACCTCAACACCAACGTCTCCTCTCCGGGCGGCAAAACTTCATTTTGGAAGCCGCTTTACGGCCGGGGGCGCTCGGCCCAAAACCACCCCACGTAGCAGCAGACAGGCAATCAGAGTGGGGGAAGGGCCACAATAACAACCCCCCCCCCCAAACATCTGCCTGGCCGGGGCAACCCCAAAACCACTACCGACCATCTATGTCTGTGTGTGCCACATATATGTTCCCCCCCTACATATACATACATCGATATCACGCACACAGACTGACATATATACGTGCATGTCTATATATAATCCCATATACATATACACACATATGTACACACATCACATACGTGTTCCTTACATAGTGTCACGGAGGCTGTCGGAGGGACGCTCGGCCCTCCATCCGCAAAGCAGCACAGAGGCGTCTGATTGGCCGAGGCCCTCATCGTGCACGGTGAAGAAAAAAAAAAAAATAATAATAATAATAATAATAATCCGCTGCTTTCATAGAAACAAAGATCTCCGAATCTCCACCGGGCTGCAGTAACAAGAGACGGATCCAAGGCCAAGTTCTTCAGCGGGGGTCAGTAGCGGGGGGGGAGGGGGGTCAGCAGGACCTAATGACTTAAAACACCGGAAGTTTCTCTAAAAATCGGTAAAAACCCTGAAAATCAATGTTTCTATAAAAGCAGCGATGGGTTCTGAGGCGCGGCCTCCCAGCAGGGGCGGGCATTGGCTCGATTAAGGCCGCAAAGCGAGTGGTTTAACGAGTCGGACGCCCCCTGGGATAGCAGCTTTTTAAGGATCATCGTCTGAGCCCCAAAAGTTAATAAAATTAAAAACCCACTCAAAACAAGAAAAATGTAAAAAAAAAAAAAAAAAAAAAAAAGAACACTTCCCGGATTATACTTCTGTGCGTCGCGCTAAAAACATTCCCCCGCCTCTCACCGCGTCGTCTACTTCCTAGTCCACGCTCGTTGGAGATCACCTCGCTTGTCTCCGATCCGGCCGCTCCTCTCCTTCGTTTCCCTTTCTCTGACCATCCGCGACATACTTTCGTAGCCGTTCTCCGCTCACACGGGGGTCTCCTCGTCGCGCAGGTCTGGGGCCGAGTTCTGCCTGCGCATCCTGGGGGGTGCTGTGTACGGGTGGTATTTGTAGAGCCTGTCCTGCTGGGACGATGGCTGCCGCGGCTGCCGGCCCCCTCTGTTTTCGCCCTCCCTCTCCTGACCTCCCTTTCCGTTTTGGTGGAATTCCTCCCCGTTTGGTCGATTCTGGCGCTGCGGGGGCCGCCTGCCTCTGTTCGATCCGCCATCCAGCGAGTTCCTCCGGTGCGGCTGATGCTCGCCGTCTGCTTGCCATTTCGGTCGCCGTCCGTTCCGCTTCTCGTTTTCTTCCTCCCCACCGGCCCTCTTCTCGTCGGGCCAACCTCCGCAGGGCACGTCCTCCACCACAAACGTGGCCCCCGGCGCCCACGAGAAACGGTGCTGGGGGTTGCTCTTGAACGGGAAGCGGAGCTTGCAATCGAGCGGGGGGATAAACTTGCCGGTGCCCGGGGGCCGGCGGAGCGCGCGCATGATCTGCTGGTGCTGCATGCTCTGCAGCCGGCTCTGCTCCTGCTTCACCCAGCGCATTCTCCCGCGCCGAAAAGACGGGTCCTCGTCCATCAGCTTGGTGACGCGGTGCTCCCGGGGGGACCGGTCGGGGGAGCCGTCGCTGCGGGACTCGGGGTCGTCGTTGGAACCCCACGCCGGGTACGGCGGGCCATCCGCACCGTCCTCTGCCCACTCGTCCTGACGGAAAGGAAGGAAAAGAAACTCGGTTAGGAGGCATCGCCCGCGCTTCTGCTTAAAGACCCCCTGATGCGCTCCCCGTCCTCACCTGCGTGACGGGCATCACTCTCTCCATCTTCACCATGCGGTCTCTCAGGGCCCGGATCTCCTCGTCCTTCATGTTGTTCTGCAGCTTCACCTCCTGCAGGATGTCGGTCAGCTTGTCTATGTGCGCCTTCAGATCCTGCACCCCGCCGCCGCCGCCAGCCCCGCCTCTCTTGTCGCCGTCGTCCTCTCCCACCCCGACCGTGTCCCACACGTCGCGGGCGACCGCCTTCCACCACTCCTTCTCGTTGGCGTCCCTCTTGCCGTAGGTGCGACAGAGCTCCTTCATCTTGATGACCGCCATGGCCTCGATCTCCTGCTTGCTGTGCTTGAAGTCGCCGAGGGCCACCTCGTAGCAGATCTCCTTCACCGCCTGCATCTTCAGGTCCGCCAGGGTGAGCCAGCGCGGGTCCTTGGCCAGCCGCCTCCGCTGGGGTATCTGGTAGACCCGGATGGGCTCGCGCTTCTTGCCGCTGCTGGGGAGGCCGCAGCGCCGGACTATGCTCTGCACGCGGCCCGCGGGGACCTTCTCCCTCAGCGAGGCGATGAGTCTCCAGCTCTCCTCGCAGGAGCGCTTGTCCGAGTCGTCGCCGCTGTCCGAGTCGCCGTACTGCGTGACACACAAGACGGAGGGGGTCACTAAAGGGTTAAAGGTCACCTTCTTTCATCATCAGATAGATTATAAAATTTTTTTATAAATTGATGTTTTGATAATTTGTTAGCGATGGGTTTAGTATGGCGCCGTCAGATGCCGTAGCGTCGTACAAAGGGATCGCCAGCCTTCAGGAAAAACATTGAGAGGCTTTGCTATAAACTGGTGTGTAAGATTATGAGGCACGGGACACATGACTGACTGGAAGCCCCGCCCACAAGCCCAAGAAGTAATTTACATGTATAGCGGTCTGAGCGGCCCCATCCGGCCCCCGTCTGCTGTAAAGACTCTGTAGGTCTCGTCTTAGATTCAGGAGCCGGATGTCTATCCCATGCATGTTTAATCCCCTCACTGTATTACCCTCTACCGCTTCTGCTGGGAGGCTCTTCCACTTCCCCACCCCGGATACGTACCAGTCTCTGCTGCTCCAGGCTGAGGTCGGCCTCTTCTTTCTCTCTCTTGTACTGACATTCCAGATCCTGCAGCCTAATAATGCAGCCAGGGAATAAAGGGGTATCAGTGGGGGGCCGGACGCCTCGGTTGTACCCCAGTGTGCGGGTGCAGCACGGGTTTAGTAGATCGGGACCCCGTTAACCCTCTCACCGCTTCTCCATCTCCAGTTTGATGTCTATCCCCTGCTTTTCCAGCAGCTCCCGCTGAGCGAAGTTCCAGTCGACCGCCTCTGCCTGGCTCTCCAGCGCCGCGCTGCTCTTCTCCCGCTCCAGACGCGCCTGTTCAGGGTGGTTAAACCGGAACACGTGGTTCTTCCCCATGACGATCCTATTACCTGCAAAGGGGGCCACAAAAATACAGCGGGGGCTTACTACGAGGGGGCACCACACGCAAGCCCAGAACCTGCCGGCAGATCGGCCCCATTCGGCCCCCCCATCTAGTCTGCTGTAAAGACTCAATACACTTACATTACATTATAGCCCACGTACCGGATTTTAGCACCAAGCTCTGCGTCACCAGCTTCCCGTTGACGTAGGTCTCTGCCTCCTCGCAGGGCTCCAGGGTGACGATCACTGCGGATAAATGAGGAGAGGGTGAGTGGGCGAGGTGACAGCACCTGCCCCCCCCCCCAGGGGGCGCCACCTTGAGCTACGCACCTTCTCCGCTGGCACTGGTGTTGCAGTGAAACATGCAGTGCTGCTCTTTGATGAACTGCCCGCTTAGTTTAATGTCCACGTCCACCCGGCCCACCCTGGAGAAGAGAGAGGGTATGTTGAGCAGAGGGGGAGAGAGAGAGGGGGGGGGGGAGTGGGAGAGAGAGAGGGGGGGGAGTGGGAGAGAGAAAGAGAGAGAGAGAAAGAGAGGGGGGGAGAGAGAAAGAGAGGGGGGGGGAAAGAGAGGGGGGGAGAGAAAGAGAGGGGGGGGAGAGAAAGAGAGGGGGGAGAGAAAGAGAGGGGGGAGAGAAAGAGAGGGGGGGGGGAGAAAGAGGGGGAGAGAGAGAGGGGGAGAGAGAGAGGGGGAGAGAGAGAGGGGGAGAGAGAGAGGGGGAGAGAGAGAGGGGGAGAGAGAGAGGGGGAGAGAGGATACGTTGAGCAGCGAGAGAGAGAGGGGGTACGTTGAGCAGCGAGAGAGAAGAGGAGAGAGGGAGAAGGAAGGAGGACAGAAGGAGGAGTGTGAGTGGCAGCCGCATTACCGCGTCACTCCTTCCTTGATATGGTACAGCAGGCACTCGGACATCAGCGGATCCTCATTCAGATTCACCAGGTGAGGGATCTGAAAAAGTACGGGAAAAAGAATGAAGCCCCTCCCCATCCAGGCCACCGCCCACATGTCCCGCCAACCCCTCCCCGTTACCTTCTTTGGGGAGAAGACCCCCACCGTCCCTCCGTCTTCCCTTACAGCAACTCCCATCTCCGCCAGCAAAGCTTCCCTGCAACACAGTAACAGTTACCCTGCCGCTCCCCTCCTTTCTGCCCCCGCGGCCCCTCCCTGCGGCCCCCTCCCCCACCTCTCCATCCTCATGGCTTCCGTCTTGCGTAGTTTCTCCTCCCAGGTCTCGTTCAGCTCTGCGATAATCTTCTCCGTCTCCTGCAGCCGCTCCATGGCCTCCTCGGTGCAGATCTCCTCCTCGTCCTCCCCGAAGGCCTCGCTCTGCCCGTTCACGGTGGGGGCCGCGGGGGATTCGGGGGGTCCGGTGAGCGGCAGAGGGGAGAGTGGCGCGGGGGGGTGCCGGGGAGCAGCCGCGACGTCATCTAAAGCGATATCTGGGAGGGAGGGAAGGGGCAGAACAGAATGAAGACAGCCCTATTACCCGCTACTCACCAACACCCAGCTTCTTACCCCTCCAGGTTCCACCGCTTTGCCCAGGTCTGTTACCCTCTGGTTGTACCCTAGCTGCCCCAGCCTGTTACCCCCACGAGGCCCTAGCTGCACAGGAATCGCCCTGGCCTGTTACCCCACCACTCACCCGCCAGGCCGCAGCCTGATACCCCACGAGGCCCTGGCTGTACAGTAACTGCCCCGCCCCGTTACCCCGCCACTCACCGGCCCGTTACCCCGCCACTCACCCGCCAGGCCCCGGCCCGTTACCCCGCCACTCACCCGCCAGGCCCCGGCCCGTTACCCCGCCACTCACCCGCCAGGCCCTGGCTGCACAGTAACTGCCTCAGCCTGGCCACCTCCTCCTTGAGCTCGCGGATGAGCCGCGCGTTGGGGTCCTCGTTGATGACGGCGTTGCACTTGATCTGCTTGGCGCGGTCGGCGTACCTCAGGGTGCTCAGAGTCTCCTCGTAGTTGACGTCGGCCGGGCTGAGCGCCGCGATCATAGCCGTGCGGGAGTTTCCGCCTGACAGAGAGAAACAACCGCGTCAGAATCACTACTACATTAAAGAGGGTGGTGGATAAGTGGAGCAGCCTCCCAGCAGAGGTGGTAGAGGGTAATACAGTGAGGGTATTAAAACATGGATGGGATAGACCGACGACTGGTTAAGGGTTGAGACTTAATCAACTCCCAAAGAGTTCAAATGGAGGGATATGCAGATATAACATCTGCCCCGAGGAAAGAGCAGCAGTCCCTGCGCGGAAAGCTACACCCCCCGACTCACCCAAATTCTCCTTTAGGAGCCAGGTCAGGGCAGAGTCTCGATACGGGATGAAGTCGGACCTTTTCTTCTTGCCTTGCTGAAAGAGTCAAAAAAGTTTAGAGTGTGAGGTCATTGGCCCCGCCTCCCGTGGTATGACATCATCACATGGCGCCAGCTGGAGACACTTACCCCTGATTGGCTAGAGACATCTGCAGCGTTAGGAGGAGATATAAGAGACACAGCGTTACAGCTCTTTCCGTGGCCCCCCACATTTGGGGGGCAGGGGAACTGAAACACAGAGGCGTCCTGCCTCTAGGGGGGCATTTGGCGCTCTCATAGTTAAACTCACTGCCCCCGAGGGTACTTACCATATCAGCCAGGGCAGAGATCACTTTCCCCAGGGTGGTCAGCGACTTGTTTATATTGGCTCCTTCCTGGGGGGGTGAGACGGGGTGTGATTCGGGGGTCAAGTAACCCTTTATCACCCAGGGGGGCAAATCCAGTCCCGCCACGTACCTTTAATCTGGTTCCTTTTGCCCCCGACGAGTCTGCCCTTTCACTGCCAGCCAAATCCACGAGGCTTATTTTACTGACCTATCAGAGAAAAGCACAGAGCTGCCCTGTTACCCCATCAGAAGGGGGGGGGGGTCACTGACCCTATAACTTATAGGAATAACCCCTACACGTGAGCTGCCCTGTTACCCCATCAGAAGGGGGGGGGTATCACTGACCCGATAACTAATAGGAATAACTCCAGCATGTGATGCCCTGTTACCCCGTTAGAGGGTATCCCTGACCCTACAGTTACCCCATTAGACGGTATCCCTGACCCTATAGTTACCCCGTTAGAGGGGGTACGGAGCATCTATATACCCCGTCAGATGCCCCGGCTCCTCTCTCACCTTCTCCGTGTCCAGACCGGTCATTTCGTCGTGTCTCTTCTGCGTGAAGACGATGGTGAACACGGCGTGCGACCGGCTGCTCGTCTCGTTCATGTTGGTGGCAGCGACCGTCCTATAAGAAGAGCAGACGGCGAGACTGACCAATGGGGAGGAATCACTGCACTGAGAGGGCACTAAGCCTGGTTTAACACATTACATCATCAGCATGCACGGCGACATCACGTACGGGTAACTCCTAGCCCGCAGGACTCCTCATCTCTGTGTCACGCGTCAGATGCTGCTGTACAGCGCTGTGCTCAGCAAAGCGAGAGCACATCCGCCACCCAGCGGTGGGCATCTCGCGACCCGGTATTGGATCACGACCCAAAGTCCAAAGAACCCCAACGTACCATCACTGGTATCTACCTGGTGCCGCAAAGGGCCACGTTCCCCGGCATAGCTTATAAGCCTGAACCAATCAGCATCTTAATGGGGAGGAATAACCGCATAGATCCATGGGATACAGCATTAGATGGGTTTCTGCCAGCGCAGATCCCGGGTCGGCTTCCTCTTACCGAGCCTTGTTGCCACAGTCCATGAGGTCCGCGATGTCGGGGTAAGAGGTCACCGCCAGCTTGGACAAGTCCTCCACGTAGGGCCCCATTATGGGGTGCTCCCGGACGCGCAGGTTCCCTTTACTTTTGGGGCTCAGCAGATCCCGGACTCTCTCGCAGTAAATCTCCATGTAGCTCACCTGATGATTCAGCACACGGGACGGGGTAATGGGGGGGTAAGAGGCAATAAAATACTGTGCGGGGCAGGATACAGGGGGGTAAGAGGGAAAGTCAGATACCGTGCGGGGCAGGATACCGGGGGTAAGAGGCAGATACCATGCGGGGCAGGATACCGGGGGTAAGAGGCAGATACCATGCAGGGCAGGATAGAGGGGGTAAGAGGCAGATACCATGCGGGGCAGGATACAGGGGGTGAGGAGCAGTCAGATACCCCGCGGGGCATTAGTATGTGTTAGGGGCATTAGGGTATCACGCAGAACACACGGCTTTCTCACCTCCACAGAGAAGGCCAGGTCCGGGCTCTGATTATTACCAACGCGAGCAAATAAATCCTCGCAGAGCTGCGGAGAACACGGAAAACACGGCCTTGTTAAAGGGGCAGTAACAGCTTGTGCATGCGCGGCATTAATAAACCAGACTGCGTGTCTGTAACTGAGCGCCAATTTATCTAATGGACCTCCCTATTCCACCACTATACATGGTATAATCCGGTGCCATTCACAACTATCCCATCAGTGCCATTTAAGCCCCCTGCGCTGGTACCTGTGGTATGATCCCGTGCCGCTCACCTCTATCCCGCCAGTACTTATAATAGGATGATCCCAGGCCCGGCTCCCCCCGCGCTGGTACCTGTGGTATGATCCCGTGCCGCTCACCTCTATCCCGCCAGTACTTATAATAGGATGATCCCAGGCCCGGCTCCCCCCGCGCTGGTACCTGTGGTATGATCCCGTGCCGCTCACCTCTATCCCGCCAGTACTTATAATAGGATGATCCCAGGCCCGGCTCCCCCCGCGCTGGTACCTGTGGTATGATCCCGTGCCGCTCACCTCTATCCCGCCAGTACTTATAATAGGATGATCCCAGGCCCGGCTCCCCCCGCGCTGGTACCTGTGGTATGATCCCGTGCCGCTCACCTCTATCCCGCCAGTACTTATAATAGGATGATCCCAGGCCCGGCTCCCCCCGCGCTGGTACCTGTGGTATGATCCCGTGCCGCTCACCTCTATCCCGCCAGTACTTATAATAGGATGATCCCAGGCCCGGCTCCCCCCGCGCTGGTACCTGTGGTATGATCCCGTGCTGGTCGGGGCTCGGGCTTTCCCATCATGCTGTAGGACTTGCCGGCCCCGGTCTGGCCGTAGGCGAATATGCAGACGTTGTAGCCCTCGAAGGCGTGCAGCAGCATCTCCTCCCCGATGTCCTTGTACACCTGCTGCTGGGACGCAAAGTTTGGATCCTCTTTCTGGAGAGAGAGAGAAAACAACGTGTGAGACACAGAACGGGCCCCCCCGGGGAACGGGCCCCCCCCCTCCGGGGCCACAGCCGCCCGTAGTGCGAAGTGCCCTTACCGTAGTGTGGGACCAGTAAGAATAATCAAATGTGAAGTTCTTGGGGGCGTCCTTGGGCTGCTTGGGGTTGGAGATACCTGAGGACAGCAGAGACACAAGGGCTGGGTTACCATCACACAAACACCAGGCCGGGTAACCACTACTATTCCCTGATACACAGGACACTCACTCCCATCACCAGCAGAACAAATTAACACACGTTACGGCATACTGGTGCTGGAGGAGAAGGGGGTCCCTGTGCCTGGGAGCTTACAATCTATTGGGGGGTAATAAACACAGTTTAACAGTCAAATCAGATTTGGGCTCCACCTCTGCTTAACGGTTTTTTAGCGTAATGTATGGATCAATATTAATACACTTCCCCCCCCGGCACTCACTCACCCCCCCACACACACCGGCACTCACTCACCCCCCCACACACACACCGGCACTCACCACCACCCCCCGGCACTCACTCACCCCCCCACACACACACCGGCACTCACTCACCCCCCCACACACACACCGGCACTCACCACCACCCCCCGGCACTCACTCACCCCCCCACACACACACCGGCACTCACTCACCCCCCCACACACACACCGGCACTCACTCACCCCCCCACACACACACCGGCACTCACTCACCCCCCCACACACACACCGGCACTCACCACCACCCCCCGGCACTCACTCACCCCCCACACACACACCGGCACTCACTTACCCCCACCCCCCGGCACTCACTCACCCCCCCACACACACACACCGGCACTCACTTACCCCCACCCCCCGGCACTCACTCACCCCCCACACACACACACCGGCACTCACTCACCCCCCCCCACACACACACCGGCACTCACTTACCCCCACCCCCCGGCACTCACTCACCCCCCACACACACACACCGGCACTCACTCACCCCCCCACACACCCACACCGGCACTCACTTACCCCCACCCCCCGGCACTCACCCCCCCACACACACACACCGGCACTCACTCACCCCCCCACACACACACACCGGCACTCACTTACCCCCACCCCCCGGCACTCACTCACCCCCACACACACACACACCGGCACTCACTTACCCCCACCCCCCGGCACTCACTCACCCCCCCACACACACACCGGCACTCACTCACCCCCCCACACACACACCGGCACTCACTTACCCCCACCCCCCGGCACTCACTCACCCCCCACACACACCACACCGGCACTCACTTACCCCCACCCCCCGGCACTCACTCACCCCCCCACACACACACCGGCACTCACTTACCCCCACCCCCCGGCACTCACTCACCCCCCCCACACACACCGGCACTCACCACCACCCCCCGGCACTCACTCACCCCCCACACACACCGGCACTCACTCACCCCCCCCACACACACACCGGCACTCACCACCACCCCCCGGCACTCACTCACCCCCCTTCCACACACACCGGCACTCACTCACCCCCCACACACACACACACACCGGCACTCACTCACCCCCCCACACACACACACCGGCACTCACTCACCCCCCCACACACACCGGCACTCACCACCACCCCCCGGCACTCACTCACCCCCCCACACACACCGGCACTCACTTACCACCACCGCCCGGCACTCACTTACCACCACCCCTGGCACTCACTCACCCCCACACACACACCGGCACTCACTTACCACCACCGCCCGGCACTCACACCCCCACACCGGCACTCACTCACCCCCCCACACACACACACCGGCACTCACTTACCCCCACCCCCCGGCACTCACTCACCCACACCGGCACTCACTTACCACCCCCACACACTCACTTACCCCCCCCACCCACACACACCGGCACTCACTCACCCCCCCACACACACACCGGCACTCACTTACCACCACCCCCCGGCACTCACTCCCCCACACACACCGGCACTCACTTACCACCACCCCCCGGCACTCACTCACCCCCCCCACTCACTCGCCGGCACTCACTCACTTACCACCACCACCCAGCACTCACTCACCCCCCTACACACACACACACCGGCACTCACTCACCCCCCCACACACACACCGGCACTCACTTACCCCCCCACCCACACACACCGGCACTCACTTACCACCCTCCACCAGCACTCACCGGCACTCACTTACCACCCTCCACCAGCACTCACATGTAGTGTTTCCCTGCATCTGGATAACGCATTTGGCATCTAGTGTCGTCTCCCGAGTGTTGAAGGGCCGAACGCGGACAGCAACCTTCACCGAGGCCCCGGCCATCTTCAGGCGGATTATTCACACGGAGTCACCTGAGTGACAGACAGACAGACAGACAGAGCCGTCAACAAGCTGCAGCTTCTCAGCTACAACTCCCGTGAGTCTGAGTAAACCGGAGGATGAATGATCACATCAGATTCAGGAGCCGTATGTCTATCCCATGCATGTATAAATACTCTCTACCACCTCTGCTGGGCTGCCTTTCTGCATTCAGTCCAGTTGGGTGATTAAGACTGAGCCGTTCTATTGTTCCCCACAGGCAGTAGGATAAGGATTAAGAGTGAGAATCACACAAATGGCTGAAACCTTCACATTCTGGGGTAAATGTTCGTAATAAAGTGTCTGGAGTCCCTTTACAGCAGACGGGGATCCGCCGCCCGGCCTCTGCTCCACGGCTGCCAGCGGCTGGGTCTTTTCAGATGCCCTGGTGGTAGACCCCGGGGGGGGGGGGGGCCAGGGGTTAATGCCCTGCAGAGGCGGACGGGGCAGCTGGCCAAACCCCCCCCCCCCCCCCCAATACACAAACATCCCAGGAATGCGCTTCCCTTTAATCTCCTCGCACTCCGTCTTCTCACAAAGGGTTAATCCAGCATCAGCCTCCCTCCTTTGCTGGGCCTCCGCTCCTCTCTGCCGGAGCTAAATATACCCCAGGAGGGGGGGGGGGGGCGACGGCATGCGACACAGACAGGAGTGACAGCGCGACAGACACGTGGGCTCGGCCCGGGACAGCTACAATACGGCAAGCCCGGGGCCCCCCTCCATACCGCCCCGCGGGGGGGGTATAAAACGTATATCCACGGCTTAGTATAACCCAGGAACTCAGAACCACTTATTCCGCCCCACACACCCTGTCCTCTTAGTCAGCATCATTAAAACTCCTATCAGTGGATTAAAAACCCTTAAAGGGACAGCAGCCAAACAACAATTTAACAACAGGGGAGAGAACAATGGGGAGGAATAATCGTGCAGATCCGGAGAACAGGACGTAAAGATGATGTATGACACACATAAGGGGGTTATATATATATATATATATATATCATGCAATACAACATATATACATTTTCCGAGTCCCGCCGGCCCTTTAAGGACGGGCCGGGCCAGGGAGCGCGTGTTCATCTGCCGATAAGCAGGGTGAGGGTCAGCGGACGAGTTACAGCACAATCCCCAGCGGCCCCCGGGGCCCAATCATCCAGAAACATTCCTTCCCGGCCTCTAACACACAATACGGCCCCCTCGGCCCTCAAACCTTAATCAGTCACTGGTCTCGTCTTAGATTCAGGGGCCGTATGTCTATCCCATGCATGTTTACATTACCCTCTACCACTTCTGCTGGGAGGCTGTTCCACTTATCCACCCCCTCTCAGTAAAGTAAAACTCCCTCACATTCCATCTACAATGAAAGGAAGTTAAGAAGAATTCAATCTGAAAGGCGAGACCGTATCGAGACGCGAGAAACGCCCCAGGATCGGGGAGGATTAAGTAAATCAGCCGCGGGTATCAGACTAACACTTCCTATCCGTGTTTTCGGACGGGTTATGAGTCACGCGGCGTCTGGCGGCGTCACACGCCTGTCGTGTCAGCATGTGACAGGTGTCAGGGTGACTCGCCGGGGCTGGCATCTTCTTTAACGCCTTTCCAGATACAAACACCCGCAGACGTTTCCTCCTCAACACAAGAGAGGGTGGTGGCTAAGTGGAACGGCCTCCCAACAGAAGCGGTAGAGGGTAATACAGTGAGGGTATTAAACACGCACGGGATAGACGTACGGCTCCTGAATCGGTCCAACGTATGATTAAGGTTTGAACGGTAGAATAGACGGGCCGAGTGGGCCGATCAGTGGGGAGGTTCTGGGTCCGTATGTGCGCCATGGCATACGAGAGCGATATAGAATAATAAACTGTACTGTGAGCCCATTGGCCGTAATATTACATTTTCGATTTGGGGGGGGGGGTTACCTATAGAGTCTATAGCATGTATACGGACACGTTATAGATCACGTCCCGCGAGCCCCTTTTACCTGTCACTCTGCAACACAACTGTCCGGCGTGGGAGCCCCGGGGGCCGGAAGTTTCGTGGCTCCTGTAGAAATCTATTGGGGGGGGGGGTCTCTGTATCAGGGGCCGCGGGCGATCATCTCCATTCAGTCGCGCAGACAGCAGGAATCCCGACACTTGTTTGGCCGTGCGAGTGGAGGTCACCGTATATTCCACGCCTACCGCATGCTTCATACGTGTGCCGCCGTCCGGGGGGCGATCCGCTCAATGCAGTGAAACTCCCGCAACGTACATCTCCAACGTGCGCGACATTATCCTCGCCCTTAATTCATGCTCCCCTCGGCCACAGGCGAGGGGGGGGTAGGGGTGTCTCTGTCACAGGCGGGGGGGGGGTCACACGTCCTGAGACCCTCCGCGTTCGCACGCTCCTTCTCCCCGCCCCAGAGGAACCGAGCGACCTTCTTAGATGAGATACAATCTGTCAGGGGAGAAAGCGTCTGTTAGCGTAAGAGAGGACATGCGCTGATCTAACAGCGAGAGCTCGGCCGAGCACCTGCCGCTAGGGCCCTCGGAAGGGCCGTACGGACACACTGGTTATACGGGATATACCTGGCAGTACTCGCTTCACACGCGTGGATTATATATGTACCAATTACACGCCCGTCCTAACCCGAGGGAAGAGACGCGTCACTGACCGCTGGCACCGGAGCGTGGGGCGTGCGTGTGCATATATATGTGTGCGTATATATATATGTGTGCGTATATATATATATGTGTGTGTGTGCGTATATATGTGTGCGTGTGCGTATATATGTGTGCGTGTGCGTATATATGTGTGCGTATATATATATGTGTGCGTGTGCGTATATATGTGTGCGTATATATGTGTGCGTGTGCGTATATATGTGTGCGTGTGCGTATATATGTGTGCGTGTGCGTATATGTGCGTGTGCGTATATGTGCGTGTGCGTATATGTGCGTGCGTGTGCGTATATGTGTGTGCGTATATGTGTGTGCGTGTGCGTATATGTGTGTGCGTGTGCGTATATGTGTGTGCGTGTGCGTATATGTGTGTGCGTGTGCGTATATGTGTGTGCGTGTGCGTATATGTGTGTGCGTGTGCGTATATGTGTGTGCGTGTGCGTATATGTGTGTGCGTGTGCGTATATGTGTGTGCGTGTGCGTATATGTGTGTGCGTGTGCGTATATGTGTGTGCGTGTGCGTATATGTGTGTGCGTGTGCGTATATATGTGTGCGTGTGCGTATATATGTGTGCGTGTGCGTATATATGTGTGCGTGTGCGTATATATGTGTGCGTGTGCGTATATATGTGTGCGTGTGCGTATATATGTGTGCGTGTGCGTATATATGTGTGCGTGTGCGTATATATGTGTGCGTGTGCGTATATATGTGTGCGTGTGCGTATATATGTGTGCGTGTGCGTATATATGTGTGCGTGTGCGTATATATGTGTGCGTGTGCGTATATATGTGTGCGTGTGCGTATATATGTGTGCGTGTGCGTATATATGTGTGCGTGTGCGTATATATGTGTGCGTGTGCGTATATATGTGTGCGTGTGCGTATATATGTGTGCGTGTGCGTATATATGTGTGCGTGTGCGTATATATGTGTGCGTGTGCGTATATATGTGTGCGTGTGCGTATATATGTGTGCGTGTGCGTATATATGTGTGCGTGTGCGTATATATGTGTGCGTGTGCGTATATATGTGTGCGTGTGCGTATATATGTGTGCGTGTGCGTATATGTGTGTGCGTGTGCGTATATATGTGTGCGTGTGCGTATATGTGTGTGCGTGTGCGTATATATGTGTGCGTGTGCGTATATATGTGTGCGTGTGCGTATATATGTGTGCGTGTGCGTATATGTGTGTGCGTGTGCGTATATATGTGTGCGTGTGCTGTAATGGTTTTAAGTTCATTCTTAGACCAGAGCGTCTCTCACAGGTAAATTAAGAAATTACAACGGTGTAAATATGAGTAGAAATCCTAATTATAATGGGTAAAACCCACCGTTATGATTGGAGAATTCCTACCAAAAGGTGGAGGCTATGATAATGAGCCCTGTCTTTAAAAGCTGATGTCTTTAATAATAAAAAAAAAAAAAAAAAAGCTTGCACCCTGAAACGGACAGACCCTGACGGACTTATTCACCAAATTTACCCCAGAGAATTGGAATCTTAAGATCCTGGCACCATATTTCACTCTTGGAGTTACTTTGAGTTCTAACCTATATAATTTGTAGAAAGTTATATTCTTTCCCACTTAATTTCTTGACAATAAATCTGGATTAATTTCTACAAGGACCAGTTGGACCACAGCAACAAGTGGTGGTAAATATAATTGTTTTATTCTGAATAGAGGTGAATTTTGTCTTCTTCGTATAGAATTCCCTGTTTCTGGGAAGTACTATATTGCATTATTGTATATGGCGGCTTGTGAGACTGCAGCTTATAACCCGTGATAATAACAATAATGAAAAGGTATTTTTACCTGTAGATGAAGTTTGACATTATTTACATCTATTAGGAACTTCACTAATACTCTTAGACACAAACAAATTATTTTTAATGTCATATTAGTTAAACTAATATAAGAGAGATAGTGATATCTTTATTACTGCCCTGATTATTATCAATTTTTGGTTGCTGAGTGGACTGGAAATTAATTGTGTGTTAGACTCATAAAATAACAATTCATATTGATAACTATCGATAATATACTGTATTTGAATTGATTTATTTTTTACATGTTTTAAGAATTTTGTGTTTTATATCATGCACTGTGTGACTCATATATATATTTTATAAATTGTATTTACAATAAATAATATGTTTTATTGACTATCGTGGCGATATCTATCTAATTTGAATAATAATTTTCGGCGATCTGAAAGGATTTAGGATCGGAGATAAAATATAGGGTATCTCCTTAACTTAATATTGTGGATGTGGTCCTACAATATTTGGTAGCGTCGTTATTTTGTGTGTGTGACGAAATATTGGTTTTGTCTATTTTGTCTCATTAATATCCCTAACAGTGCGTGTGCGTATATATATATATATGTGCGTGTGCGTATATATATATATATGTGCGTGTGCGTATATATATATATATGTGCGTGTGCGTATATATATATATGTGCGTGTGCGTATATATATATATGTGCGTGTGCGTATATATATATATGTGCGTGTGCGTATATATATATATATGTGCGTGTGCGTATATATATATATATGTGCGTGTGCGTATATATATATATATGTGCGTGTGCGTATATATATATATGTGCGTGTGCGTATATATATATATGTGCGTGTGCGTATATATATATATGTGCGTGTGCGTATATATATATGTGCGTGTGCGTATATATATATGTGCGTGTGCGTATATATATATATGTGCGTGTGCGTATATATATATATGTGCGTGTGCGTATATATATATGTGCGTGTGCGTATATATATATGTGCGTGTGCGTATATATATATGTGCGTGTGCGTATATATATATATGTGCGTGTGCGTATATATATATATGTGCGTGTGCGTATATATATATATATGTGCGTGTGCGTATATATATATATGTGCGTGTGCGTATATATATATATGTGCGTGTGCGTATATATATATATGTGCGTGTGCGTATATATATATATATGTGCGTGTGCGTATATATATATATATGTGCGTGTGCGTATATATATATATGTGCGTGTGCGTATATATATATATATGTGCGTGTGCGTATATATATATATGTGCGTGTGCGTATATATATATGTGCGTGTGCGTATATATATATGTGCGTGTGCGTATATATATATATGTGCGTGTGCGTATATATATATATGTGCGTGTGCGTATATATATATATGTGCGTGTGCGTATATATATATGTGCGTGTGCGTATATATATATGTGCGTGTGCGTATATATATATATGTGCGTGTGCGTATATATATATATGTGCGTGTGCGTATATATATATGTGCGTGTGCGTATATATATATATGTGCGTGTGCGTATATATATATATATGTGCGTGTGCGTATATATATATATATGTGCGTGTGCGTATATATATATATATGTGCGTGTGCGTATATATATATATGTGCGTGTGCGTATATATATATATGTGCGTGTGCGTATATATATATATGTGCGTGTGCGTATATATATATGTGCGTGTGCGTATATATATATGTGCGTGTGCGTATATATATATATGTGCGTGTGCGTATATATATATATGTGCGTGTGCGTATATATATATGTGCGTGTGCGTATATATATATGTGCGTGTGCGTATATATATATGTGCGTGTGCGTATATATATATATGTGCGTGTGCGTATATATATATATGTGCGTGTGCGTATATATATATGTGCGTGTGCGTATATATATATGTGCGTGTGCGTATATATATATGTGCGTGTGCGTATATATATATATGTGCGTGTGCGTATATATATATATGTGCGTGTGCGTATATATATATATATGTGCGTGTGCGTATATATATATGTGCGTGTGCGTATATATATATATGTGCGTGTGCGTATATATATATATGTGCGTGTGCGTATATATATATATGTGCGTGTGCGTATATATATATGTGCGTGTGCGTATATATATATGTGCGTGTGCGCGCGTGTATATGCTTCAAGCTGTATGGAGTATGTAGGGGACAGACTGTATCTAAAGCACTTGCCTTGGGTATTACATGGAGTACATACGATATATTCTCCCTATCTATACACACTATATATACACTATATACCATATATATTTTATATACATACACATCGCCATCCCAAGTGTATTTTCACTATACAAAGAGCATATAGGCCCCAAACCATTTATACCGTCCAAAAGCCTGGGTGTATACATTATATATATATGTTCCATGTGTATACAGGCTACAAGCTGTGTCCATTTAAAGGTGTGTATACATTGTCTGGGCAGTATATTGGCTATAAGAGGAAGAATATACGTTACAAGCTGTATATACAGTCCATATCTCTGAGTGTATACATTATATACAAGGTATAGATGTATACATGATGATCAGTGCATATACACTGTATATAGAATATATATAGGGCCCATAACAAGTGTGTATGGACAATATAGACCGCAAGCTGTATATACAATCCATATGGCAGATGTAATTCCCATATACAGTATACGGGCTGTACGTAGTTCCCGTATAATAGGCTCGTATACAGTATACGGGCTGTACGTAGTTCCCGTATAATAGGCTCGTATACAGTATAAGGGCTGTATGTAGCTCCGGTATAATAGGCGCGTATACAGTATAAAGGATGTATGTAGTTCACGTATAAAGTATACGGGCTGTATGTAGTTCCCGTATATAGTATAAGGGCTGTATGTAGTGCCCGCATAATAGGCGCGTACACAGTATACAGGCTGTATGTAGTGCCCGTATAATAGGCGCGTACACAGTATACAGGCTGTATGTAGTGCCCGTATAATAGGCGCGTACACAGTATACAGGCTGTATGTAGTGCCCGTATAATAGGCGCGTATACAGTATACGGGCTGTATGTAGTGCCCGTATAATAGGCGCGTATACAGTATACGGGCTGTATGTAGTGCCCGTATAATAGGCGCATATACAGTATAAGGGATGTATGTAGTTCCCGTATAATAGGCGCATATACAGTATAAGGGATGTATGTAGTTCCCGTATAATAGGCGCGTATACAGTATACGGGCTAAATGTAGTTGCCATTTAGCGTATAGCAGGTCACACATTGTCCAGGCGGTATATACAGTGTCTCGCTGTATACAGAGGATATATAACAGGCTTCTATAGGGTGTATAGGGAATGTATAGGTTAAACACTATAAATAGGATGAGTTTAACAGGTGTGTATACATACTATATGCAGCATATAGGCTACGACCTGTATACACGGCTCGTTTTACGGCTGTACACGTACCGTATGAGCCACATACGCTGTATACGCCCGGTACCCGGTCCGTGCCCGGTAAGAGTAAATGCCCCTGTCACACCGGAAGCAGCTGTGTGTGCCGGATGTGCCCCCACCCAGCGGATACGCGCCCTCCCGCCCGGGGAGCGAGCTGAAACTGATACTCACCAGGGGACACGAACCCTCCGTTCCAGGGCGGCTCCTTCTCGTCCTCTCAGCAGCTTCACCCGGCGGGAGCCGCCATCACCGGCTCGGGAACCCCACCCACCGCCTGACGTCAGCACGCCTCCACCAAACACCTCCTACTGCGTGCCAGCCGTGCGTCATCAAACTGCCCCGCCCCTCAGTCTACATTGGCAGGTGTCAATCGTACCAAACCACGCCCGTGCTCTGAGTCCCCCAGATTCATCGAGCACGAAACACAAGAGACTCGCTCCGAGATGCAATACATTCTCAGGCGCCAACGCGCGCGCGTAATAAAACCAGCTACTTTAGGTCTTTTGCGTTTAGCGCCCAGCTCTGGGAAGCGTTCCGAGGGAGTCGGAAACCCCGCCCGTGCGCGTGACGTTGGCAGTGGCTCTGAGCGGGAAAGTGCTGCTCCTGACAGGAAAAGGGGAACACGAAGTGGATGTGGGAGTGGGCTGTGTCTACTGAGTGGGTTTGGGGGGGTGTAGGCAGTGTCTACACACCACACATATGTACCGTACTTATCGCTTTGAAGTAAAGACCTTGATTGAAATACGACTTCAGAATAACAGCTGAACTGTGCAGTTTCTTTAATATTACACCCTGCTGCCAATATATATATAAATATTAGCCCCTGCTGCCGATATATATTAATATTACCCCCTGCTGCTGATATATATATATATATTAATATTACCCCCTGCTGCTAATATATATATATTAATATTACACCCTGCTGCCGATATATATTAATATTACCCCCTGCTGCTGATATATATATATATTAATATTACACCCTGGTGATATATATATATTAATATTACCCCCTGCTGCTGATATATATATATATATATTAATATTACACCCTGCTGCCGATATATATATATATATATTAATATTACACCCTGCTGCTGATATATATATATATTAATATTAGACCCTGCTGTCAATATATATAAATATTAGCCCCTGCTGCCGATATATATTAATATTACCCCCTGCTGCTGATATATATATATATATTAATATTACCCCCTGCTGTCGATATATATAACTATTACCCCCTGCTGCCAATATATATATAAATATAAGACCCTGCTGAAAATATATATAAATATTAGACCTTGCTGGCAATACATTTTATATTAAAAAAAAATTTGACTCTACACAAGCATTTCCTTGCAATCCCTCCCTCCGCCCCCGCACCACAAAATAGGTATAGATCAAATAAACCACACATAAAACAGCACTTGCATGTATAGATCAACTGAAGAAGACATCCAAACCTACACAACTACATACATTAATAATGTATGGAAACATAGCATAGCAGGGATAGATGGGGCCTGACTCAGGGTCTCTGCTGAATGCCAGCATATGATGTCATACCATGTCACTCCACCTCTTAATGATGACACAGCACCCCGCGTTTGTTTCCATACATTATTATTGTATACCTGCAAATACAGGATTTGTTTGTCTGATTCTACGCCTTCAGCGCTCATTGCACTGCATTGTTTCATTGGTGTTCATTCCTCTGCTTCTCCTCAGACACGTAAGGCCTGGGACGATGGACGATCGCTACGGCAACGAGGACCCAATTCCTTTCGCAAAGTACGTAGAGTAACTTAATGTTATGAATTAGTCTGCACCCGGGGCCACAGGCCGGCCCGAATTCAGGGATTTCCCTGCTTAGCCGCAGGCAGCTCACTCAGGCTGGTTGTGATTGGTAAATATACAGAACACCTGGTCTGTGTGTAGCAACTTTGCTTTAGGGGGCGTGGTTAGAGATGTGACTAGGGCATACCTCCCTCCAGTCCCAGGTTTTCATGGGTCAGTCCTGATTTTTTAGTCGGTGTCTGTCATTCATATTGCTTGCTTTGACATGGCCTCGGTATGTGCGTGGCACTGAGTGCATGCGCGGCGGTGTTATGTTAGTAGGCTGGCTGCATGACTCTCTTGCCCTTGGAGAGGGTCCCTGGGCTTCTATTCCAGGCCTTTTTTGTAAATTGATTATTGATGTTTTATGCTGCAGGCGGCTCGGTGGCAAATGAGTTTAAATACCCCGTTTGCCCAGGACGCAGTGGATATCCGGCATTCCCTGCATATCGTGCCGGTTGGTGGGTGTTACTGCTGGTGGGACAGCAGGTTGTTACAGGGAGCTGTCAGAGCTGGGCCTTTAATACATCTCTGCTCTGCCGCCGGATGATATACAGATGACAAGTACCCGTCCCACTAATCCCAGCCGCCACGCCATGTGTTCCCTGTCCGCATGCAATGTCACGCGAAGCTCATGGCAATACTATGGCTGTGGATACTTACTGAGAGGGTGGTAGATAAGTGGAGCAGCCTCCCAGCACAAGTGGTAGAGGGTAATACAGTGAGGGGATTAAACATGCATGGGATATGCGTACGGATCGTGTTTCTGGGGTTCTCTTACAGTGCTTGTGTTTCTGGGGGTCTCTTACAGCGCTCATGTTTCTGGGGGTCTCTTACAGTGCTTGTGTTTCAGGCGGTCTCGCAGCGTGCACAGATTGCTGCCGGATCCCTTCCTCTCGCACCGAGCCTCTCACTCACCCCCAGAGGAGCGCTACGGCCCGGCGTTCTGGGACAGACTCATCAGGCAGCCGAGGTGCGGTGAGCCTGGTATCTCCCTCGCCCCGGCATCCCCCAACCTCATCCCCCGGCACTCTCTCCGGCATCCCCCAACCTCATCCCCCGGCACTCTCACCGGCATCCCCCAACCTCATCCCCCGGCACTCTCACCGGCATCCCCCAACCTCATCCCCCGGCACTCTCTCCGGCATCCCCCAGCACTCTCTCCGGCATCCCCCGGCACTCTCTCCGGCATCCCCCAACCTCATCCCCCGGCACTCTCTCCGGCATCCCCCAACCTCATCCCCCGGCACTCTCTCCGGCATCCCCCTCGCCCCGGCATCCCCCAACCTCATCCTCCGGCATCCCCCAACACTCTCTCCAGCATCCCCCTCGCCCCGGCATCCCCCAACCTCATCCCCCAGCACTCTCTCCGGCATCCCCCAACCTCATCCCCCGGCACTCTCTCCGGCATCCCCCAGCACTCTCTCCGGCATCCCCCAACCTCATCCCCCGGCACTCTCTCCGGCATCCCCCAACCTCATCCCCCGGCACTCTCTCCGGCATCCCCCTCGCCCCGGCATCCCCCAACCTCATCCTCCGGCATCCCCCAACACTCTCTCCAGCATCCCCCTCGCCCCGGCATCCCCCAACCTCATCCCCCGGCACTCTCTCCGGCATCCCCCTCACTCTGGCACTCTCTCCGACATCCCCCTCGTCTGGTCTCTGCCTCGTCTCCTCCTGTATTACCTACTTTATGGCTGTCACTCTCTGTCCTTCGCTGCGACGTCTCATCCTCCCCCCCCCCGTTATAACGGCTGTAACCGTTTCCATTTCAGTGTCCCTGTTATGAGAGAAATAAATGAACCTTCAGGCCTGGTACGTTTAACCCGGACACAACGCAGGGGTATAGCCCACGGGGGCAACAGGGGAGGAGAGAGATACAGGGGCATCAGGGGAGGAGAGAGAGGGGGGGCATCAGGGGAGGAAAGAGAGGGGGGGCATCAGGGGAATAGAGGGGCATCAGGGGAGGAGAGAGGGGCACTGGACAGGAAAAGGGATCAGAGAGGCGCACCAAGACATTTATTAACAAGCCGTGAAAGGAAAGCTCCAAGTCGGGAAGGTTTCTTAGGACTTTTTCCTTTCTTGTTCCATTATTTTTCCTCCCCAGATGTGCAGTTACCCCGCGTGCAGGTCAGACACAGACTGGGGCAGTTTACCTGCCCCCAGCTTAGACATCCTTCCCTCCCCTTCTGAATTATGCAGAAGACGAAAGAGAAGGAATAAAAGTTGTGGCGGCAGCGAGAGAAGAGTGCTGTCCGTCTGTCACCATCTCCAGGAGCTGAGGAGCAAGCAGAGCCACATCGAGCAGTCAGTAGCTGCTCCCTTACATCATATGACATCATAACGTACACTTCTTAGCCCCTCCCAGCACGTCACGGCCACATCACAAACAGTAATTAGACTGCAACCCTATGGACTCCCCCCATCTGTAAAAAAAAAAAAAAAAAGGAGGGGGAGGCACAGGGAGGTGCGGTAAGCAGGTCAATGAGAGGGCCAAGGGTATGGCTGGGGTGAAACAAGAAGCGGGGGTCTCACGGGGAAGGCATAGCGTTGGCAGAGTCCGTGGCACCGGAGCATTTTCTAGGGCGGTTTGGCCGCTGGTTGCCCTCCGTGTTGCCCCCGCGCTCTGTGTGTGTGCAGCCCGTGTTACATGTATGTAATTAGCTGAGGGAAGAGGAGCCCGTAATGTTTTCATGGAGTCTCGGCACGAGGGGCCACAGCTAACATGGCTGTCCTCAAAGCCCCCCAGCCTGACTACGCCTGTAACCTGCCGCCCGCGTGATAACCATCTTACCGCACCGCAGGCTCAAGGCTGCCAGGTGGGGCGGATGTGAGAAGCCGGAGCCCGGAGCGGAGATACGCAGTCCGCACATTGAGGGCCGCCAGACGGAGGTGGCCACGGCCAGCGGAGGAGACCACGGCGTGAGCATCCTCTACAGCTCTCCCACATGCAGCACGGAGCGGGTAAGGACTCCACCCCCTCATCACCTGTGTACTAACGCTTTACAACAACCACTCCTACAGGTGTGTCCCCCCATCCTCCCTTTCTCTCTCCCCCCATCCTCCCTTTCTCTCCCCCCCATCCTCCCTTTCTCTCCCCCCATCCTCCCTTTCTCTCTCCCCCATCCTCCCTTTCTCTCTCCCCCCCCATATCCTCCCTTTCTCTCTCCCCCCCATATCCTCCCTTTCTCTCTCCCCCCCCATATCCTCCCTTTCTCTCCCCCCCCATATCCTCCCTTTCTCTCTCCCCCCCCATATCCTCCCTTTCTCTCTCCCCCATCCTCCCTTTCTCTCTCCCCCCCCATATCCTCCCTTTCTCTCTCCCCCCCATATCCTCCCTTTCTCTCTCCCCCCCATATCCTCCCTTTCTCTCTCCCCCCCCATATCCTCCCTTTCTCTCTCCCCCCCCATATCCTCCCTTTCTCTCTCCCCCCCCATATCCTCCCTTTCTCTCCCCCCCCCCATATCCTCCCTTTCTCTCTCCCCCCCCATATCCTCCCTTTCTCTCTCCCCCCCATATCCTCCCTTTCTCTCTCCCCCCCATATCCTCCCTTTCTCTCTCCCCCCCATATCCTCCCTTTCTCTCTCCCCCCCATATCCTCCCTTTCTCTCTCCCCCCCATATCCTCCCTTTCTCTCTCCCCCCCCATATCCTCCCTTTCTCTCTCCCCCCCATATCCTCCCTTTCTCTCTCCCCCCCATATCCTCCCTTTCTCTCTCCCCCCCATATCCTCCCTTTCTCTCTCCCCCCCATATCCTCCCTTTCTCTCTCCCCCCCATATCCTCCCTTTCTCTCTCCCCCCATATCCTCCCTTTCTCTCTCCCCCCCATATCCTCCCTTTCTCTCTCCCCCCCATATCCTCCCTTTCTCTCCCCCCCCCCCATATCCTCCCTTTCTCTCTCCCCCCCCCATATCCTCCCTTTCTCTCTCCCCCCCCCATATCCTCCCTTTCTCTCTCCCCCCCCATATCCTC
Source organism: Sceloporus occidentalis (assembly GCA_023333645.1). NCBI lineage: Eukaryota > Metazoa > Chordata > Lepidosauria > Squamata > Phrynosomatidae > Sceloporus > Sceloporus occidentalis. Next base: position 343,032 of record JALMGF010000242.1, read on the forward strand.
CCTTTCTCTCTCCCCCCCATATCCTCCCTTTCTCTCTCCCCCCCATATCCTCCCTTTCTCTCTCCCCCCCATATCCTCCCTTTCTCTCTCCCCCCCATATCCTCCCTTTCTCTCTCCCCCCATATCCTCCCTTTCTCTCTCCCCCCATATCCTCCCTTTCTCTCTCCCCCCCATATCCTCCCTTTCTCTCTCCCCCCCATATCCTCCCTTTCTCTCCCCCCCCATATCCTCCCTTTCTCTCCACCCCCCCCATATCCTCCCTTTCTCTCCACCGGGCGGCAGTGCAGATGCTCGGCACCGATATATTTCTCTGCTGTGTGCAGGATGTGTTTCCGTGGCTGCGTCGCGCCGAGGGATCTCCGTCCTACAGCTTCGCGAGCCCCGCAGCGGACCGGCACGAGGACAGGGAGACGGACGCTCCTTGGCTTTTCGAGTTTCTGCAGGAGGAATAGTCTGGGGGCCCCAGTCCGCTCCCCCTCCGTGAGGTACGCGGGGGCCCCAGTCTGCTCCCCCTCCGTGAGGTACGCGGGGGCCCCAGTCCGCTCCCCCTCCGTGAGGTACGCGGCTCACACGTTCACGCGAGTTCCACGCCGACTGTAAACACGTTAATAAATGTCTCCTCTCACCCCACTCTGATAGCGGATGCTTTTCAGTTATTACGCTGCATTAGCCTCTACCGCTACTGCCAGGAAGCTGTTCCACCTATCCACCTCCCTCCTAGAAAACTTTAGAGAGTGGTGAATAGGTGGAACAGCCTCCCAGCAGAAGTGGTGAATCCAGTGAGGGGAATTTAACACCAGTGGGATAGGCACATGGCTGCTGAATCTAATACGAGACCAACGACTGATTGATACACGCTGTGCACAGGGCAGGGTTTCAATGATCACTAAGAGTGTTCGCCCTGCAGAAGCCCCGCCCCCGCAGAGCAAGAAACACGTCACAGGCTGAGTGCAAGGAATTGAAGATGCGTTACAACCGCCACTCACCCCCCGACACCGGTCAGGTCCGCGGCTGCTGGGAGTTATAGTCTGAGAGTTACCGTCCGCGGCCGCTGGGTGTTAAGGTCCCCTGCTGCTGGGAGTTACGGTCTGGGAGATACCGCCCGCGGCTGCTGGGAGTTACGGTCTGGGAGTTAAAGTCCGCGGCTGCTGGGAGTTACGGTCTGAGGGTTAAAGTCCGCGGCTGCTGGGAGTTACGGTCTGGGAGTTAAAGTCCGCGGCTGCTGGGAGTTACGGTCTGGGGGTTAAAGTCCGCGGCTGCTGGGAGTTACGGTCCGCGTGGACTCCCAATAACCCTTAGTGTGCCGGGCTCTGGCTGAGCGCGAGGCACATGCCGCTGCTCTGCCCCACTTCCGGTTTCGCCGTGCGCGCTGACGCCACTCTAGGCAGCCCCCGCACGCTGTGCGCGCTGACGTCACCTGCCGGAGGTGTGAGGAGGGGGGCTCGGTGATAAGATGGCGGCAGGAGGGTCCTGGGGAGGTGAGTGGGTGCGGGGTACATAACGGGTATATTGACAGAGCGGTGCCGTGTATATAGGATGGGTGTTGTGTTCCAAGGGCCTCGTGTATACAGAGCTGTGTATGCCGGCCGAATAGGTTTTGTGTGTACAGTGCTGTCTACATGTTACATGGGTGCACTGTGTGTAAAGTGCTGTCTACAGGCTGGGTGCTATGCACATTGGTGCAGTGCTGTGTATACCGACTGGGTAGGTTCTATGTGGGTACAGTGCTGTGTATACCTGCTGGATAGGTTCTATGTGGTACAGTACTGTGTACACCTGCTGGATAGGTTCTATGTGGGTACAGTGCTGTGTGTGTCTGTATGTACAGTGCTGTGTATACGGTATTTGGATCGGTGCTTGGTATGTCACTGTATATGCAGGCTGGATGGGTGCCATGTGTACATGCTCTGTGCGTGGGTTCAGCGCTGGGCACATAGGCTGCATGTGCGGGTACAGTGCCGGGTACACAGGCTGGATGGGTGTTGTGTGTGTGTGTGGGTACAGCGCCGGGTACACAGGCTGGATGGGTGCTGTGTGTGTGTGTGGGTACAGCGCCGGGTACACAGGCTGGATGGGTGCTGTGTGCATGTGTGGGTACAGTGCCGGGTACACAGGCTGGATGGGTGCTGTGTGCATGTGTGGGTACAGCGCCGGGTACACAGGCTGGATGGGTGCTGTGTGCATGTGTGGGTACAGCTCCGGGTACACAGGCTGGATGGGTGCTGTGTGCATGTGTGGGTACAGCGCTGGGTACACAGGCTGGATGGGTGCTGTGTGCATGCGTGGGTACAGCACCGGGTACACAGGCTGGATGGGTGCTGTGTGCGTGGGTACAGCACCGGGTACACCGGTTGGATGGGTGCTGTGTGTGTGGGTACAGTGCCGAGTACACAGGTGGTGTGTGTGTGGGAACAGCGCTGGGTACATGGGCTGGATGGGTGCTGTGTGTGTGTGGGTACAGCGCCAGGTACACAGGCTGGACAGGGGTTCCTTAACTTCCACCAGAAATGATTTGCCCAAAAATTCCCCTCCTGCTGTATCCGTGGCGACCGCACTGGCCCCGCCCACTCAGTGCGATTCCATCGTCATTGGGAAGTCTGCTTTTAGCTTTTTCCTCCCCGTTATTAACAGAATAAAGAATAAACCCCCGCCTCCATTACCCCCTTTTACTTCCTGTTGGGGGTCCATTTTTTGTTTTTGTTTAGCTCCTCCCCTGGCTGCTGCCAGGGATTACAGGAAGTAGTTGTGCGAACACTTCCTGCGCATGCTCAGGAACACGGCCACAAGGATTTAATCCAATCACTTGTCTGTTAAACATGCGTGTGATTGGCTGCTGCTAGTCCTGCGGCTTGTAGTTGAGGTATACTTCCTGCTTCCAGTAGAGGCCGCAGGGGGGGGAGCCAGAGGACACAGAAGTCTCATTCTGTGCAGTGAAACGCGAGTCCAGTGCGAGGAGAATGCGCCCGGGGCCCTCGATTGGATAAAGCTGCCTGCCGCCTGCGCTTCACTGTATGGAGGAGGCGGGGTCATCCCGGCAAACCCCACCCACCCAACAATGCTGTGCATCCCTGTAAAACGGGCCGCGGCACCAGCCAATGAGAGACCAGCTTTCATTTAACACCCCATGGCATTTATTATATATCGCCGTCATACTCCGCAGCGCTGTACAATGTGTGTTATTATTATTTATATATCGCCGTCATACTCCGCAGCGCTGTACAATGTGTGTTATTATTATTATTTATATATCGCCGTCATACTCCGCAGCGCTGTACAATGTGTGTTATTATTATTTATATATCGCCATCATACTCCGCAGCGCTGTACAATGTGTGTTATTATTATTTATATATCGCCATCATACTCCGCAGCGCTGTACAATGTGTGTTATTATTATTTATATATCGCCGTCATACTCCGCAGCGCTGTACAATGTGTGTTATTATTATTATTTATATATCGCCATCATACTCCGCAGCGCTGTACAATGTGTTATTATTATTTATATATCGCCGTCATACTCCGCAGCGCTGTACAGTGTGTGTTATTATTTATATATCGCCGTCATACTCCGCAGCGCTGTACAATGTGTGTTATTATTTATATATCGCCATCATACTCCGCAGCGCTGTACAATGTGTTATTATTTATATATCGCCGTCATACTCCGCAGCGCTGTACAATGTGTGTTATTATTTATATATCGCCGTCATACTCCGCAGCGCTGTACAATGTGTGTTATTATTATTTATATATCGCCATCATACTCCGCAGCGCTGTACAATGTGTGTTATTATTTATATATCGCCATCATACTCCGCAGCGCTGTACAATGTGTTATTATTTATATATCGCCGTCATACTCCGCAGCGCTGTACAATGTGTGTTATTATTTATATATCGCCGTCATACTCCGCAGCGCTGTACAATGTGTGTTATTATTATTATTCATATATCACCGTCATACTCCGCAGCGCTGTACAATGTGTATTATTATTATTTATATATCGCCGTCATACTCCGCAGCGCTGTACAATGTGTTATTATTATTTATATATCGCCGTCATACTCCGCAGCGCTGTACAATGTGTTATTATTATTTATATATCGCCGTCATACTCCGCAGCGCTGTACAATGTGTGTTATTATTTATATATCGCCGTCATACTCCGCAGCGTTGTACAATGTGTGTTGTTATTATTATTTATATATCGCCGTCATACTCCGCAGCGCTGTACAATGTGTTATTATTATTTATATATCGCCGTCATACTCCGCAGCGCTGTACAATGTGTGTTATTATTTATATATCGCCGTCATACTCCGCGGCGCTGTACAATGTGTGTTATTATTATTATTCATATATCGCCGTCATACTCCGCAGCGCTGTACAATGTGTGTTATTATTATTTATATATCGCCGTCATACTCCGCGGCGCTGTACAATGTGTGTTATTATTATTATTTATATATCGCCGTCATACTCCGCAGCGCTGTACAATGTGTGTTATTATTATTTATATATCGCCGTCATACTCCGCGGCGCTGTACAATGTGTGTTATTATTATTTATATATCGCCGTCATACTCCGCAGCGCTGTACAATGTGTGTTATTATTATTTATATATCGCCGTCATACTCCGCAGCGCTGTACAATGTGTGTTATTATTTATATATCAGGATGATGGGAGTTTTGCTCATCATCAGGCTGGGCTGATGGGGGGCAGCGTGTGCGCATGCTTCGGGGTATTGGAGCTGCGTGTTGTTTGCGTTGCGGTCTCCGGCTAATCATCGTTTACTAATGACATTCTCCCCCGTCTTCTCCCCCCTCTCCCTCCGCACTCGCCCCGCTCCCCCCCTCTCTCCGCACTCGCCCCGCTCTCTCCGCACTCTCTCCGCACTCGCCCCGCTCTCTCCGCACTCGCCCCGCTCTCTCCGCACTCGCCCCGCTCCCCCCTCTCTCCGCACTCGCCCCCGCTCCCCCCTCTCTCCGCACTCGCCCCGCTCCCCCCTCTCTCCGCACTCGCCCCGCTCCCCCCCTCTCTCTGCACTCGCCCCGCTCCCCCCCTCTCTGCACTCGCCCCGCTCCCCCCCTCTCTCTGCACTCGCCCCGCTCCCCCCCTCTCTCTGCACTCGCCCCGCTCCCCCCTCTCTCTGCACTCGCCCCGCTCCCCCCCTCTCTCTGCACTCGCCCCGCTCCCCCCTCTCTCTGCACTCGCCCCGCTCCCCCCTCTCTCTGCACTCGCCCCCGCTCCCCCCTCTCTCCGCACTCGCCCCGCTCCCCCCTCTCTCTGCACTCGCCCCGCTCCCCCCCTCTCTCCGCACTCGCCCCGCTCCCCCCTCTCTCCGCACTCGCCCCGCTCCCCCCTCTTCCCTCTCCCCCATGTTCCAGGTCACCGTGGTTCCAGACAGGCTTCGGTGTAACGCATCTCCTCGCCTCCCAGAGATGTTAAGCCGTTTACAATGAATACTAAAGAGTGTGCGGAGGTCTCAGGTGAGTAAGGGGTTAAGTAAGGGGCGCGCCATCATTTTCCGCAGCGCAGTACAATTATCTTTACTAGAACGTTAGCGAGGGCCGGGTTTGGACTGACGAGGTCCTGTCACGTTTGGGTGACTTTCCCGGCTCTGTCACCGCACTGAGCGGATGCTTTATGGCAATGCTAATGAAGTCCTTCTCTCCATAGACTTAGTCAGAGAGTCCTGCCGGGGGATTAAGACTGAGTCATTCTATTGTCGTGCTGTATATGATAAGAAGTCGGGGGTCAGATAACAGAGCGAGAATCATACAAACTTCTGAAAGCTTTATATTCCGGGGCAAAAAAACTACAGCTGGGGTAAAAAGGAGAAGCGAGCGATGTTCCCGGGAACGATCATTAAATGCCGGTGTTGTGAGGTCCGCCGTTTATAACGCTCCCCTCCGTTTCCTTCCCCCAGAAAACACTCACCATATCAAAGTGTTCCTCCCCAAGAAGCTGCTGGAATGTTTACCCAAGTGCCCCGTCCTGCCCAAAGAGAGGCATCGCTGGAACACCAACGAGGTGCGGAACCCTAAAACGTGGCTGCCGTCCGGCCCCCGGGGGTCTCCAGAACCCCTCCCCCAATACTCCGAGATCTGCCCCCCAATACTCCGAGATTGCACCAGATCTGTGGAGGAGCAAAACCTCCTCCCTTCTTCTGCTACGAGTTCTCCTCTGTATACCCCCAGCACCCTGCTTCCTTTTTCCTCCCCTTTTTTTTTTTATTGTCTGCTTACCTTTAAGTCATCAGTAATATAGTAAATACCCCCAAGTGCCTTCTCCTGACCGCCCAGGGGCCCCAATTCTTTATTCTGCACTGGGGGGGGTTCATCCCAAGTGCATTATTTTACATTTATGAACATTAAACTGCAGCCGCCGCGCTCTCCCCCATTTCTCTAACATTAAACTGCAGCCGCCGCTCTCCCCCATTCTTCTAACATTAAACTGCAGCCGCCGCGCTCTCCCCCATTCCTCTAACATTAAACTGCAGCCGCCGCGCTCTCCCCCATTCCTCTAACATTAAACTGCAGCCGCCGCGCTCTCCCCCATTTCTCTAACATTAAACTGCAGCCGCCGCGCTCTCCCCCATTCCTCTAACATTAAACTGCAGCCGCCGCTCTCTCCCCCATTCCTCTAACATGAAACTGCAGCCGCCGCGCTCTCCCCCATTTCTCTAACATTAAACTGCAGCCGCCGCGCTCTCCCCCATTCTCCTAACATTAAACTGCAGCCGCCGCTCTCTCCCCCATTCCTCTAACATGAAACTGCAGCCGCGCTCTCCCCCATTCTACTAACATTAAACTGCAGCCGCCGCGCTCTCCCCCATTCCTCTAACATTAAACTGCAGCCGCCGCGCTCTCCCCCATTCTACTAACATTAAACTGCAGCCGCCGCGCTCTCCCCCATTCCTCTAACATTAAACTGCAGCCGCCGCGCTCTCCCCATTCTTCTAACATTAAACTGCAGCCGCCGCGCTCTCCCCCATTTCTCTAACATTAAACTGCAGCCGCCGCGCTCTCCCCATTCCTCTAACATTAAACTGCAGCCGCCACGCTCTCCCCCATTCCTCTAACATTAAACTGCAGCCGCCGCGCTCTCCCCCATTCTTCTAACATTAAACTGCAGCCGCCGCGCTCTCCCCCATTCTTCTAACATTAAACTGCAGCCGCCGCGCTCTCCCCCATTCTACTAACATTAAACTGCAGCCGCCGCGCTCTCCCCCATTCTTCTAACATTAAACTGCAGCCGCCGTGCTCTCCCCCATTCCTCTAACATTAAACTGCAGCCGCCGCGCTCTCCCCCATTCCTCTAACATTAAACTGCAGCCGCCGCGCTCTCCCCCATTCCTCTAACATTAAACTGCAGCCGCCGCGCTCTCCCCCATTCCTCTAACATTAAACTGCAGACGCCGCGCTCTCCCCCATTCCTCTAACATTAAACTGCAGACGCCGCGCTCTCCCCCATTCCTCTAACATTAAACTGCAGCCGCCGCGCTCTCCCCCATTCCTCTAACATTAAACTGCAGCCGCCGCGCTCTCCCCATTCTTCTAACATTAACCTGCAGCCGCCGCGCTCTCCCATTTTTGTGATTAATGTGTGAAGTATGTGTGATTAATGGAATGAATGAGTATTTAAATGTTTGTGAATGAGTGTGTGTGTGATAGCATGGATGTGTAAGGGGGTGGTGGTGGTATCATGGCATAGGGAGGCTGTAATCACACTACTATCATCCCCAGGTTCCAGCATGTACTGGCTGCCTTAGCTTGATAGGAGTGTGATTGCTGTTAGCAGTTAATATATATACCTCCAGAAATGCATTTTAACCCCCTATATGCCACTCAGCCCCATTATATGCCTTTTAACCCGCTATATGCCAGAGTGGCATATAGGGGTATAAGGCATATCATGGGGCAGAGGGGCATATAGGGGGTTAAAAGGCCTATCATGGGGCACAGTGGCATATAGGGGGTATAAGGCATTTCTGGGGCAGATGTGCATAACTGGGGGACAGGTTGGAAAATAAAAGGAAATAAAAACAAAATATTTTTCTCAATCATAGCTTTTATTAAAAAAAGTAGTTTACATGAAGTAACATTTACTGGTAAAACTTTTCTCCTATAGGGTCGTCTTATATTCAGGCTTTTTGTTTTTTTCCTAAATTAATATTCAGATTTGGGGGGGGGGTCGTCTTATAATCGAGCAAATACGGTATTAAAACCATTTGGTGTATTACATCATGAGATCATGACATCATCAGCTGACCTGGCTCGTGATCTAACTCTGTAAGGTGGAGCGTTTGCCAAAAATGCATCCGATTGGTCATTTTTACACAGTGGGGCGCGGCAAAAAATGCCCCGTAAATTCAGGGCAATTAACCCAACGTGACCCGGTGGATTATACTCCGCCCCGCTGTACAGCGCAGCTTCAAGTAATCCCCGTTCTCTCCTGCAGGAAATCGCCTCTTACCTGATCACGTTTGAGAAACACGATGAATGGCTGTCTTCTGCCCCCAAAACCAGGTACCGGGGTTTGCTTGCGTGTTACGGGGTCCCTGTCCGCCTGTCTGCCTGCCTCTCTGTCTGTCTGCCTCTCTGTCTGCCTGCCTCTCTGTCTGTCTGCCTCTCTGTCTGCCTGCCTCTCTGTCTGCCTGCCTCTCTGTCTGCCTGCCTCTCTGTCTGCCTGCCTGCCTCTCTGTCTGCCTGCCTGCCTCTCTGTCTGCCTGCCTCTTTGTCTGTCTGCCTCTCTGTCTGTCTGCCTGCCTCCCTGCCTCTCCGTCTGTCCGCCTCTCCGTCTGTCCGCCTCTCCGTCTGTCCGCCTCTCCGTCTGTCCGCCTCTCCGTCTGCCCGCCTCTCCGTCTGCCCTCCTCTCCGTCTGCCCGCCTCTCCGTCTGCCCGCCTCTCCGTCTGCCCGCCTCTCCGTCTGCCCGCCTCTCCGTCTGCCCGCCTCTCCGTCTGCCCGCCTCTCTGTCTGCCTGCCTCTCTGTCCGCCTCTCTGTCTGTCTGCCTGTCTGTCTGCGGACCCTTTTTTCCGGTCCCTGACCGTCTCCCGTTGTCTCCCAGACCCCAGAACGGCTCCATCATTCTGTACAACCGCAAAAAGGTGAAGTACCGGAAGGACGGATACTGCTGGAAGAAGAGGAAAGACGGCAAGACCACTCGGGAGGACCACATGAAGCTGAAGGTCCAAGGAATGGAGGTGAGAGCGCGGGGCGGGGGACGCGGACGCGCCTGTGTGCCTTGTAATCTGACAGCGATGGGTTAAAGGGCTGCTGGCGCCTGTAACGCGCCCTCTCTTTATTTCCAGTGTCTGTACGGTTGTTACGTGCATTCTTCCATCGTTCCCACCTTCCACCGCCGCTGCTACTGGCTTCTGCAGGTGAGTCGCGGGGGCCACGGTCATTTAACCTGCGGCCCCCAAACCAGTCTAACCGGATCTCACGTTCCTCTTCTCTTTCTTGGCATCCGTCGGTGAGGGGGGTAAATGAGGTGGGGTAAATGAGGGGCTCCAGGGGGGGGGATGGAGACAGTTCTCCTCTGGACTGTGGCGGAGTTGTGCTGAGCCTGCAGTTTGCCAACTGACCACAAGATGTCACCACTGAGCTGTCTAGTGTGCGCCGTCTCTGGGGGGGAAAGGGGCATTTACCCAACCAGGAGGGCAGGCAGGGAGGCTTGAGGGGCAACTGTGAACGACGAGCCCCGTGTGTTTTGTTTCAGAACCCGGACATTGTGCTCGTCCATTACCTGAATGTTCCGGCCATCGAGGATTGTGGGAAAATCTGTGGCCCCATCCTGTGCTCCACCAACAGCGACCGCAAGGAGTGGATGAAGTGGAGCAAAGAGGATCTCATCAACCAGCTGAGACCGATGTGTATGGGCAGGGGGGAGAGGAGGGCAGGGAGTAGAGGCGGAGGAGATGGTATCCGTCTGGGAGAGGAGGGCAGGGGTAGAGGTGGCGGTGGGGGGGAGGAGGGCAGGAGGTAGAGGTGGCAGGGAATGCTGGAGGGTATTGGGCAGGGGGTGATGTGGGGCATGGATTCAGGATTCATTAACCCTTTCTTTTTCTTTCAGTTCACGGCATTAAATGGTCCTGCAGTAACGGGAACGGGACCAGCGAGTTCTCCATAGAGCAGCTCGTGCAACAGATTCTGGACACGCACCAGGCGAAGCCTCCTCCGCGCACGCACGCCTGTCTCTGCAGCACCAACCTGGGTCAGTGCCACCCCTGAACTCGCAACCCGCCTCCCACCCACCCCCTGCGTTTGGGGGTTACCTCTGCCCTCTCGCCCCGTACTTCTTGTACAGCTCTACGGAATGTGTTTGCGCTGTATGAATTTTCCCCTTATGTTTCAGGGTCTTCCGGCGGCGTCCCCCACAAATGCAGCAGCACCAAGCACCGCATCATCTCTCCGAAGGTGGAGCCGCGGCTCTGCTCGTTTCCCGCTCTCACCGAGGTCCAGAATATCTCTTCCTCCTCTGCGGAGCCGGACCATGGGAAAGAACGCCGAGGGGGTCACAAAGGTAGCCGCACCCCCACAGGAAGTGACCCCGGCTCCTCGCGCTCCTTCCCCGATCTCCCGGACTCCACGCAGGCGTCTCCGCCGCTCGCCCTCACCAACGGATTCTACGCGGAGCGAGAGCTCACGGGCGTTACCATAACAACCACCCCGGGGGTTCCCGGCATCAGCGCCGTGCTGGTAATGACTGGCATTCCTGAGAAGCCCCTGGCGCTGACCCCCAGCCAACACCTGATGCCGGCGGAGGCAGGAAGTCAGCCGACGGCTGTGCCGGTTGGCATTTCCCTCCTGCCCTCTCCTGTCGAGGGTTTGCTGCTTTCCTCGTCTCAGAGCTTAGAGGTGACCATGGAGGCGGCGGCCGGCAGCACGGGGGCATTCGATCCGGACTCCTTCCTCAACAGCCCCAAGGAGGGGCAGACCTACGGAGGCGCGGCAGGAAGGAGGGAGTTTAAGACCGAGACGGCGGAAGGTGGGACCGTGGAGCTGGTTGCGCAGGCAGGTGGAGCGGCAGGGTCGGGAGAGTTGGCACCGTGCGCCGAGGAGGAAAACCCGAGCACGTCACGACCGGGAGACGACGAGGTGAAGGAAGAAGGCGGCCCAGGATCCGAGGTGGGCATGGACACCAGGGAAGAGGCGGCTGCCGGGAAGCCGGAGGCCGAGGTGGTATCTACAGCCGACGCGCAGGAGGAAGCGGAGACTCCGGCCACCCACATGAGCGACCTCTACTCCATCATCCAGAGCGACCTGAGCTCCTCCGTCATGCGGAGCGACCTGAGCTCCTCCGTCATGCGGAGCGACCTGAGCTCCTCCGTCATGCGGAGCGACCTGAGCTCCTCGTCGGGGGCTTCCAGCGTCCACATGGAGCTCTCCACCGAAAACTTCAACATCTCCTTCGACAGCCACTTCCCGGACCTGATCTCCGACCTGATGACGGAGGAGAGCGCGCCGACCGCCTACGAGCCGTACGGAGAGCCGCAGGCCCGCTCCTCGCCGGCCGACGCGGGGTATCTGCAGCAGCCCGTCCAGCCAATGGGAGCGCCCGCCACGTTCACCGACGCCGGGGACGCCTCTGTTCCGCTTGTCGGAATCACTGACTTCTCCCCTGAGTGGTCCTACCCTGAGGTGAGGCATTCTGGGTAATTCCCTAATAGAAGGGCAACAATCGTCTGATGAGAACGGCTACAAACAGAAATACTTTTTCCGTGGCTGTTTTTATAGTTTTCATTGTCGTAGTTATTACCTGTGATTCAATATTAAGATTAAATAATATATTTAACTGTCCAATCTGACTAAGAGACCTCTGAGGTCTTTAAAGCAGTAGTCCAGACCCTTGCGTTGGGTTTCTTTGTCACTAGGTGGCAGTATTGCACAAAAAAGCAATTGATCTGGCTGCATGGTCCTCGCTGTAATCACCCGGGACGGGCAGATCTTTAGATATAATAATATGGAAGCGGCCGTCTTCCTGCTCTCGGGATCTGCTGGATTATTCCTCCCCATTAGGTTGTTCCTCCCCTATTACTAAGGTATTGATTGGTTCAGTGATCTCGGGTAGTTTTATTAAGAACATTTAGTGGCATCAAGGAGACTCCCAAGTATCTCGTGTTGGGATTTTGGCTTTTGTGATTTTTTTTTTAATTATTTTTTTATTTTATTTACATAAACGTTTTGCTTTTGTAATCTATTTTTTTTTTATATATATATATATTTATATATAAATTTTTTTTAATTTTTGTTTTTATATTTTTATTGTTGGGATTGTTTAACTTTTTGGGTTTGTGATCTTTTTATTTTTGTTTCTTTTTGTGTGATTTATTTATTTTTTACATTTTACATTTTTTTTTTTAAGAAAAATGTTAGCCGTGACCCAGACGTCACTTTGGTGCTAAATATGAGTTTGTTCATGCTCCCCCCTTTTTTTTTTTTTTTTTTTTTTACTATTGTACTTTTTTTATTTGTTTTTATCAGGAATATTTTTTATTATATGGAAAAGTTCCTTTTCCTGACATGTTTCTCTATTATATAAAGTATTTATTATACTTGTACACTAATATATTATATTACACTAATATAATATTTTTACACCAATATAATATTATTATTATTACACCAATATAATATCATTATTTGTATTATATCAATATATTATTATTATTACACCAATATAATATTATTTTTATTATACCAATATATTTTTATTATACCAATATAATATTATTATTACACCAATATAATATTATTATTACACCAATGTAATATTGTTATTATTATTACACTAATATTATTATTATTATTACACTAATATAATATGTTTTTTTTGTTTGTTTTTTTTTTGTTAAAAGCCTCCAGGGAGGGGCAGTAATTTTTACTAAAGTGTCTTTTCCTCCCCACAGGGCGGCGTCAAGATCCTGATTACGGGGCCCTGGGTGGAGGATATGGACTCCTATTCCTGCGTGTTTGATCATGTGACCGTACCGGCCTCTCTCATCCAATCAGGAGTCCTCCGCTGTTATTGCCCAGGTGAGGACGCGGTCCGTGTCGGCCGTGTGTTTCGGTGCTCGCGTGGCGTGTTTGTGGCGTGTCCGCTTAACGGTGGTGCGTGTCCGTTGCAGCACACGAGGCCGGGCTGGTCACGCTGCAGGTCGTCCAGCACCAGCAGATCATCTCGCACTCCGTGATCTTCGAGTACCGAGCCCGGAACTTCCTGTCTCTGCCCAGCACCCAACTGGACTGGCTGTCCCTGGACGGTAAGAGGCGGGGCCCCGGGGGGATGGATTTAACCCTTTCGGTTTGTTCGGTTGGGGGGGTGCTCTCTGGACCACGTTCGTCCCCCGATCTCTGGTGTGTGATTTAACCGGCCGCAGTGGGGTCGGGGCTTTTATGTTCTGGATGGGGGTAGAACAGGGACTCTATGTCTGCCCCACCCAGGGGCAATTATTAGCGGCAATGAGGGTACGGTTTCCAAGAGGCTTCTTCCCGGCTGTGTCTCTTGAGCTTAGAGCGACCGCCCCGCAGAGACCGCTTCTCAGGCTCTGCTTACGTATGGCCCAAAATCCCGGCCATCGAGGACCTCGAGGTCCCCGTCACTCCCAGGTGATGTTTGGGGGTCCTTTATCTCCATCGAGGCCTCCCTGAACCTTCAGCGTTCCCACGAGTCTTGCTGTGGCCCCTCTTACTAAACGTAGCGCCCCGTGTCTGAAGGGCCCCTCGTGCCAGCCGCATGACTCGTGGCCGACGTCGGGCTTTGTGTTTGGACCGTGGAGGACCGTGTTCTTGTTTGACGTCGGCAACTTATTCCACAGGGAGCGAGACGTGCGTGGGGAAGTCCGTGCTTCTGGCCACCTCCCGCGGTGGCCTCTCGCTCCCCCTGCCGGCCCGCGGTGGCCTCTCGCTCCCCCTGATGGCTGCGGTGGTCTCTCGCCTCTCGCTCCCCCTGATGGCCGCGGTGGTCTCTCGCCTCTCGCTCCCCCCTGCCGGCCGCGGTGGTCTCTGGTTCCCCCTGCCGGCCGCGGGGGGGCTCTGGCCCCCCTGCCAGCTCTCCTCCAGCGTGAGCCCCTGCTGGCGTCGGTGGAATCCCTCCTTTCTATTTCCGTCCCTCGTCTTTCAGCAGCCGCCAGCAACTCGAATCCCACCTGGGACTATTTTCCTGGCTGTGGAAGGACACGGTGACGCCGGCCACATGCCTTTCATTCCCGGGAGCAGAGCAGCGAGAGGGGGGAGAGCGGCCGAGACCCTTTATAGAAAGTCCACAGTGTCCTCTGTCACCGACTTAACTCCATCTAGGCCACCGCTGCACCCTTATACTCAGCCGTCTGTGCCGCCCCGCAGGGGGAGGGGCAGACGCCCCGCAGGGGGAGGGTCAGGCGCCCCGCAGGAGGAGGGGCATACTGCCAGATGAGTGGAATAGTAAATGTTTTAATAGATCAGATTACAGCCGTATTAACGCTTTGTTTCCTGCTCTGTATTTACGTGTAATCCCCGCGTTATAAATACCCCGCTTCGTCTCAGAAGGGTATTAATATCTCATCTGGGGGTTTTCCCATGAAAACGTTATTCACGCGTAGAAATATACAAACCCGAACTCTGCCCCGATCAGCCCCGCTCCCCCCCGTCTAGTCGATCAGTCGCTGGTCTCGCCTTAGATCCAGGAGCCGTATGTCTATCCCATGCGTGTTTAATCCCCTCACTGCGTTACCCTCTGCTGGGAGGCTGATCCACTTATCTACCCCCTCTCCAGTAAAGCAAGCCTTCTTCCTATTCCATCTGCACCTCCGGCCCCCTGTTTTTCATTCACATTCTATCCCCCCCTCTCCCGGGGCACGGTGCCATGTACTCTGCACACCTTCCCCCCCCCCCCCCCGCCGGCTGTCTGATCTCCCCGGTAAATCCGATCTTCTTATACGATTGAGAGATTTAGAGAGTGCGAGAGTGCGGCGGGTGGAAGGTCCTCGTTACTGGGACAATTACAACCGTGTGTCACGGCCCCCCCCGTTAACCCTTCCAACATCGGCTGTCCCACCGGGGTGGGGGGCAACAGACGGACCGTGAGCCGAGGTGAGAGACGCCGTGGAGTCGGGTGTCCGGAGAGACCCGGAATATTCCACTCCCGCGGGGGGGGGGGAGGCTATTTTAGTAGGGTGAGGATTATAACAGAGACTCCTCCGTCTGCCGAGGGGGACGGCGCGGCCCGATGGCGGCACTCGCCGGCGTGGAGCACAGCAGCTGAAGGTAGGGGAGAGGGGCTGGGGTACGGCGGACCCCCACATCACCCCCATCCGGGATAACGGGAGATCCACAGCCCTGTTTATGACGATTTTAATGATAACGTTGCCCCCCCCCGGTAACTGTCTACGCAGGTGGGGGCGCGGGGGCCTCGTGGGCTCTCCTAGGTAGCGATCGATGCCGGAATCTTTGTTTCGGAGGCCGGACCGGAGACCGGGCGGGGGGTCCGTATCTAGCGTCTGTTTCTGCCCCCGGGCCGACGCGGTGGTGTCAGAGCGCTCTGCGGCGGGGGTCTCGCTCTGTATATTGTGCTTGCCGGTTACTGTGGGCCGAGCATCGGGGGGGGGGGGCGAATCTTTAAAATCAGAATCGTGGAAATGTTATCATTGGTAAAAGTATCGGTGGGCGCGTGGAATAGCCTCCCGGCAGGGGTGGGGTCTGGTGTCGGGGTATGTCTAACGCTGTCCCCTCCGCAGACAATCAGTTCAGGATGTCTATTCTGGAGCGTCTGGAGCAGATGGAGCGGCGCATGGCGGATATGAGCTCGTCCCACCTGCAGACCGCGCAGCCCCCGCAGAGCACGTACCGGGGGTCCGAGACCACGCAGGTGAGTGTCTGTCCGCGGCCCTCAGTGTATTCCTCCCCGGGCCGGCTCTGTGAGACGTCACCAGGGATTTGCTAAGTGGATTAGATGCTTCTTAAATTACCAAGTAGATTTTTCCACCCCGTCTGTTGACCCCCGCAGTGCCAGGCTGCTGTCTCTTTTCTTGCTCCTGTTATGATGTTTGGCCTTTTTTCCTCCCCTCCAGACGTCTTCAGGAGACAGCTTCGAGTCCCGATTGGTCGCCATTTGTGAGAAGATGATGTCACAGACCTGCTGGGTGACATCAGACCTCTTGGCGCACGAGATGAGTTTCCGTGGCATGACTCTGCTCCATCTGGCGGCCGCGCAGGGGTACGCCCGGCTCATAGAGACCCTGATACAGTGGAGGTGAGGGGCGTATCGGGGGGCAGGGGTCGTATCGGGGGCCGGGTTGTCCAAAAACGACCCTGACATGTGATTGGCTGTCCCGCAGGAGCCTGCACTCCCAGAGCCTGGCCGTGGAGCTGGAGGTGGACCCCCTGAACGTGGATCACTTCTCCTGCACCCCCCTGGTGAGAAAGCGTCCCCTCCTGTGCGTTAACACTTTGTGTTCTGCCGCGCGTGCCCCGCCCCCTTCTCACAGCTCATCTCTGATTGCTCCTCTCAGATGTGGGCGTGCGCCCTTGGCCACACCGAGGCCGCCTCTCTCCTTTTCCGCTGGGACTGCAGAGCGCTCTCCATCCCGGACTCCCTCGGCCGTTTCCCCCTGGGGGTGGCTCGGTCCCGGGGCCACGTCAAGCTGGCGGCCACCCTCGAGGAACTGCAGCGACAGGAGTCTGTGGCCGGCAACTACACTGACCTGCACGGGGCTAGCTGGCACTCGCTGCTCGGCAACCACGACACCAGTAGAGGGCTCTCCCCCCTCTCCACCAGCGCAGACACCGGTAACAAGCCTGACTGATTCCACTGTTACAGAGATACCCCGAAAACAGGAGGGGTGGGCATCTGCCCCTCCCCCTGCGGGGTGACACACGGGAGCTGGGCGTCTGCCCCTTGTGGGGTAATCTTTTATGTTGTCTTCCCCAGGTCTCAGCAGTCTCCCGTCTCCTTCGGACGTGTCGGATGGCTCGGTGTCGGTCACCTCCGCGTACTCGAGCAGCTCGGCCCTGCGCGGTTCCCCAGACTTCAGCCCCGAAAGCAGCCAGGATGCCCCGGCGGAGACGCCCCCCAGCCCCCCGATTCTGGGGACCTCCTCCTGGGATCTGGGGGACGCTGAAGGAGCCGCCCTTTTCCTGGACTCCCCCGGCATGGAGGCGGATTATGGAGAAGACGCGGCCCTCCTGGAGTACAGAGAGGACACGGAGAACCAGCGCTACCTGCAGGTGGGAGCAGGGAGGCCCCTTCCGGCCCCCGTCTGTAAAGACTCAACCCTTAATCAGTCGTTGTCTTAGATTCAGGAGCCGTATGTCTATCCCATGCATGTTTAATACCCTCACCGTATTACCCTCTACCACTTCTGCAGGGAGGCTGCTCCACTTACCTACTACCCTCTCACTAAAATAAACCTTCCTTCCGCTCCATCTGTGTATCTTTACGCCGGATGTATGTATGTGACCCACATGCGGCCCCCTCTTCCCTCTCAGGTTGATATGGTGACCCTTGCCGAGCAGATCATCGAGGCCACGCCGGAGCGCATAAAGAAGGAAGACTTCGCCGCGTCCGATTCCGGCCCCCTCCGCGAACGGCCCAGTAACCTGAGCAAGACGATGGCGTGGCTGGCGAGCTACCTGGACACCGCCGACAAAATGCCCGGCCTGCCCCCTCACGGGTCAGTCTTACAGTGCGTGTATCCGTGGTGTCGCGTGTTGCCGTGGCGGCACGGTGGTGTCGTGTGTTGCCGCGGTGTCGTGTGTTGCCATGGCGACGGGTGACTCTGCTCTCGTCCTCGCAGTGAGGGGATCCGTGCCGCCCGTGCCTTGGCGCGTTTCGCCCAGATGAGCCCCGGAGATGACGGATCCAGTCACGGGTGTCACCCCCGACACAGGGCCGTTCGTGCAGCGAAGCAAGAGGGGGAGCCGGCGTTGTACGGAGAACCTGCGCGTGAAAGTGACCCGGTAGGGGTGGCTGTGATGGGGTCGGGCTGTTGTTACCCCCGCTGGGCGCACGTTACTGTGCAGTGAGGTCACGTGATCTCCTTTGATCTCTAGGTCCGAGGCTCCGCCCTCCACCCCGCCCCCTCTGGGGGAGATCTCCTTCGAGCGGTTTGAGCCCCCAGGTGCGGCTCGTTGGTCGGAGTTCCTCAGCGCATCCAGCAGCGGGCGCATGGAGAGCGAGTTTGCGCTCCTCACCCTCTCCGACCACGAGCAGCGGGAGCTCTACGAGGCGGCGCGGGTCATCCAAACGGCTTTCCGCAAGTATAAGGTGAGCCCCCCACCACAACGTAAACAATGATATAAGGGGCATCAGGAGCCATTTCTATGCCTTTCCTCCCCTCTGTCTCTCGTCATTCTCTCGCTCCCCTCCGTCTCTCGTCATTCTCTCGCTCCCCTCCGTCTCTCGTCATTCTCTCGCTCCCCTCCGTCTCTCGCTCCCCTCCGTCTCTCGTCATTCTCTCGCTCCCCTCCGTCTCTCGCTCCCCTCCGTCTCTCGCTCCCCTCCGTCTCTCGTCATTCTCTCGCTCCCCTCCGTCTCTCGTCATTCTCTCGCTCCCCTCCGTCTCTCGTCATTCTCTCGCTCCCCTCCGTCTCTCGTCATTCTCTCGCTCCCCTCCGTCTCTCGTCATTCTCTCGCTCCCCTCCGTCTCTCGTCATTCTCTCGCTCCCCTCCGTCTCTCGTCATTCTCTCGCTCCCCTCCGTCTCTCGTCATTCTCTCGCTCCCCTCCGTCTCTCGTCATTCTCTCGCTCCCCTCCGTCTCTCGTCATTCTCTCGCTCCCCTCCGTCTCTCGTCATTCTCTCGCTCCCCTCCGTCTCTCGTCATTCTCTCGCTCCCCTCCGTCTCTCGTCATTCTCTCGCTCCCCTCCGTCTCTCGTCATTCTCTCTCTGCTGCTAGCTGCATAAATGAAGAAGCATTAAGGGACTGTTGATGTTTTCTTGTGCTGTCCGCAGGGCCGGCGGTTAAAGGAGCAGCAAGATTTGGCTGCCGCGGTTATTCAGCGCTGCTACCGGAAATACAAACAGGTACTGAGAGTGCTGTATCCCGGCCCTCACCCTACCCCCGCGTCTCCTGACACCGGCCCTCACCCTACCCCCGCATCTCCTGACCCCGGCCCTCACCCTACCCCCGCGTCTCCCGACACCGGCCCTCACCCTACCCCCGCTTCTCCTGACACCGGCCCTTACCCTACCCCCGAGTCTCCTAACACCGGCCTTCACCCTAACCGCGTATTGTATATTGCGGCCCCGTGTATCCCCGCTCCGGCCCTGTGTTACACTCACTGTAACCCCCCGTGTATCTCTGCCCCGTTACCCCCCCCCCCCCCCCGTGTAGTCCAGTTCTGTTTGGTTTGGCCCCTTGCTGTAAAGCGAATGTTTGGGGCTCTCATGTTTTTTCTCCACTAACCCGTCCGTCTTCTCTCGCTAGCTGACGTGGATTGCTCTAAAGGTAATTAGGCTGGAAACGCCCTCCCTGTGTTTCTTACCCCTGGGGAACCCGTACTTGCCCCTGGGGGGCGTTCCCACCGTCTGACTGTCTCTCCCCCTTACCCCCTCAGTACGCCCTGTACAAGAAGATGACGCAGGCGGCCATCCTCATCCAGTCCAAGTTCCGCAGTTACTACGAACAGAAGCGTTTCCAGCAGAGCCGCCGGGCAGCTGTCCTCATCCAGCAGTGTTACCGGAGCTACCGGGAGGGGGCCCGCGGGGGCCTGCAGCACCGCATCAAGTGCGTAACACTCCCTGCCGCGCGGGACCATTGTCCTGGGGGGGCCGGTTTCCTCTTGTGGCCCCCGCGGGGTATTAAGTAAAGGGGTAACGTTATGTGTGTTTTCTCTGCCGCTCCACAGGGGCTCCTTCTTGACAAAGAAACAGGACCAGGCCGCCCGTAAAATCATGCGCTTCCTGCGACGCTGCCGCCACAGGTAACGCCCCGGGTGCCCGCCCAACTGCCCGCCCACCGCTAACTGCCCACCACTACCTGCCCAACTGCCCGCCCACCGCCACCCGCCCAACTGCCCCCCACTACACCATTGGCTGTTATACACCACAGCCAATGGTGTATAACCTAACACACATCATCCTCCGCATTCTCTCCTCCCCTCTCTTTGTCATTCTCTCTTTGCCTCTCTCCTCTCTCGTTGCCATTTTCTTCTTGTCTCTCCTCCTCTCTCTTTGCCACTCTCTCTTTGCCTCTCTCCTCTCTCGTTGCCATTTTCTTCTTGTCTCTCCTCCTCTCTCTTTGCCACTCTCTCCTTGTCTCTCCTCCTCTCTCTTTGCCTTTTCCTCCTCGCCATTCTCTCCACTCTCTCTCATCTTTGGTTTTTCTCTCCCCTCAGGATGAAGGAGCTGAAGCAGACGCAGGATCTGGAGTGTTTACAGAAGAGGGGACTGACCAATTAACCCCCAACTCCTGCGCGAGACGTGTCCCCAATCCCCCCCTCCTCCGTCACTGACTGTCCCGAGCCGCGCATGCCGCCGGACACGCCGTGTATCTCTGTATACTGCCCGCTATGGGGAGCAGGCAGGATCCCACGGAGTATGACTGGACTATGTGTGTGTGCGTGCATGTCTGTAGAACACGTATGTTCTTTGTGTGTGTGTATTCTCTGCCTGGGGATCCCCGTGTCAGACTGTAGTGTGGGGGGGATTGTCCAGGGGGCCATTGTGCTATCACTCATACCTCTTAACTACCTGCTCTTCACATGTACTCGAGTGTGCATCTACACGCGAATGGATGTGTGCAAAGCCGTTCATGTATGTATGTATGCATGTATTTAATTCCTTACTGTATATTATTCTGATGTGCACACGCGTGCTCACATACATGTGTCACTTGAAATACTTACGCGCATGTACTGATATAATCGTGTGCGTGTGAATCAGGGACACGTGTAGTGCGTATGAAGATGGCTGTATATAGCTGACTGCGTCTGTGTCTAAGCGTGTGCTTAGGTTGGTCTCTCTGAGCTTGCGTGTACTGAACACGCATACACGCACAGACTGTGTGTACATATTCTGTATATTTGTGGCGGGCGTCACGCGCATCACACGTCGGCAGCTGAATAACTTATTTATTTCACTGGTAACATTTCATGCACTTTGTAATTCATCCTATAAACCAATAATTTAATTTTTATTTTTTTTTATCCTCAAAAAAAACCTTTTCTGTTGATTATTTTGTTGTCTCTTTAATTTTTTTATATGTTTTTTTTGTAAAGCTTTTCGTTACGCGTCATTGTGAATAAAATATGACATGGGGGGGGAGTAAATAATATTCTCCACCTATAGATATATCTATACGGTCGGATATATCAATAGATCATAGTATTTATCGAGGCGTCGACAACGGAACACTACAAGTATTGGGGAGGAAAAACTGCATTTTGCTACGACGACGTCAAACGATGGAGGAGAAGAAGAAAAAGTACTAAAGATGCCCGAAATAAAATATGTATAAAGAAAAAAATATATATATATTTAAAAAAAAAATATTTTAAACAATGGCAACAAAGAAAATATATGAAAATATACATTTCCTTCCGTTTATTTTTTTTATTGTTATTAGTATGAATTTATTAGTCCTGGAGACCAATATTTTTCATTTCAATCTAAACTTTTTTTTTTTGCTTTTAAATTATTTCAACAATTTTTTTGGTTTACATACATTTTACGTTTATACTTCTGGTTTTTGTTTTTTTTTTTTATATATTTTTTTAATTTATTTTAGAACTTACACCTGGGGAAAAAAAATAAAAAAAAATGTACATTTCTGAAAACTGCCTGAGATAAAAAAAAAAAAAAACACAACTGAAAAAATACGGGGACGATGGGTAATCCACCAATGTAATTTTAAAGAAATATATATATATTTTACAGTGAAAATGTTAAAAAAAATATATAGGAGAGGAAAAAATAAAGGTTGCTTTTAAAAAATCGTGAAAACACGGAGAATAAACCCAAGCGGAAGCGTTCTCGTCCGGCCGCGGAAATTGTTTTTTTGCATGGAAAAAAAAAATGTAAATATTGTATTATAAAATTTTCTGAAAAATGTAGAATTTGCCTGCTTCCCGCGAAGAGATTAACGGGCGCCTGAGGAGCCGCTCCTCGCTCCGTTTCTTTTTACGTTTTCCGGTGTGTTCTGCGAATTTCTACTTTTTTTTTTTTGCATGAATTTGTATCCATTTGCATTAAAGATTCTGCGCTGGCCGGAAAAATCCAATAAATTATATTAAAAAAAAAAAAAAAGGATTTGAAGTTTTTTTATTTTTAGAAATCGAGTGATATAAATCAGTGACCGGCCCCTGTATAATGTATAGATAAATCAGTGACCGGCCCCCTGTATAATGTATAGATAAATCAGTGACCGGCCCCTGTATAATGTATAGATAAATCAGTGACCGGCCCCTGTATAATGTATAGATAAATCAGTGACCGGCCCCCTGTATAATGTATAGATAAATCAGTGACCGGCCCCTGTATAATGTATAGATAAATCAGTGACCGGCCCCTGTATAATGTATAGATAAATCAGTGACCGGCCCCCTGTATAATGTATAGATAAATCAGTGACCGGCCCCTGTATAATGTATAGATAAATCAGTGACCGGCCCCTGTATAATGTATAGATAAATCAGTGACCGGGCCCCTGTATAATGTATAGATAAATCAGTGACCGGACCCCTGTATAATGTATAGATAAATCAGTGACCGGCCCTCTGTATAATGTATAGATAAATCAGTGACCGGCCCCTGTATAATGTATAGATAAATCAGTGACCGGCCCCTGTATAATGTATAGATAAATCAGTGACCGGCCCCCTGTATAATGTATAGATAAATCAGTGACCGGCCCCTGTATAATGTATAGATAAATCAGTGACCGGCCCCTGTATAATGTATAGATAAATCAGTGACCGGCCCCCTGTATAATGTATAGATAAATCAGTGACCGGCCCCTGTATAATGTATAGATAAATCGGTGACCGGCCCCCTGTATAATGTATAGATAAATCAGTGACCGGCCCCCTGTATAATGTATAGATAAATCAGTGACCGGCCCCCTGTATAATGTATAGATAAATCAGTGACCGGCCCCCTGTATAATGTATAGATAAATCAGTGACCGGCCCCCTGTATAATGTATAGATAAATCAGTGACCGGCCCCTGTATAATGAATAAATAAATCAGTGACCGGCCCCCTGTATAATGTATAGATAAATCAGTGACCGGCCCCCTGTATAATGTATAGATAAATCAGTGACCGGCCCCTGTATAATGTATAGATAAATCAGTGACCGGCCCCCTGTAGAATGTATAGATAAATCAGTGACCGGCCCCCTGTATAATGTATAGATAAATCAGTGACCGGCCCCCTGTATAATGTATAGATAAATCAGTGACCGGCCCCTGTATAATGAATAAATAAATCAGTGACCGGCCCCCTGTATAATGTATAGATAAATCAGTGACCGGACCCCTGTATAATGTATAGATAAATCAGTGACCGGCCCTCTGTATAATGTATAGATAAATCAGTGACCGGCCCCTGTATAATGTATAGATAAATCAGTGACCGGCCCCCTGTAGAATGTATAGATAAATCAGTGACCGGCCCCCTGTATAATGTATAGATAAATCAGTGAGCCGGCCCCTGTATAATGTATAGATAAATCAGTGACCGGCCCCTGTATAATGAATAAATAAATCAGTGACCGGCCCCCTGTATAATGTATAGATAAATCAGTGACCGGCCCTCTGTATAATGTATAGATAAATCAGTGACCGGCCCCTGTATAATGTATAGATAAATCAGTGACCGGCCCTCTGTATAATGTATAGATAAATCAGTGACCGGCCCCTGTATAATGTATAGATAAATCAGTGACCAGCCCCCTGTAGAATGTATAGATAAATCAGTGACCGGCCCCCTGTATAATGTATAGATAAATCAGTGAGCCGGCCCCTGTATAATGTATAGATAAATCAGTGACCGGCCCCCTGTATAACGTATAGATAAATCAGTGACCGGGACCCTGTATAACGTATAGATAAATCAGTGACCGGCCCCCTGTATAATGTATAGATAAATCAGTGACCGTCCCCCTGTATAACGTATAGATAAATCAGTAACCGGCCCCTGTATAACGTATAGATAAATCAGTGACCGGCCCCCTGTATAATGTATAGATAAATCAGTGACCGGCCCTCTGTATAATGTATAGATAAATCAGTGACCGGCCCTCTGTATAATGTATAGATAAATCAGTGACCGGCCCTCTGTATAATGTATAGATAAATCAGTGACCGGCCCCTGTATAATGTATAGATAAATCAATGACCGGCCCCTGTAGAATGTATAGAAAATCAGTGACCGGCCCCTGTATAATGTATAGATAAATCAGTGACCGGCCCCTGTATAATGTATAGATAAATCAGTGACCTGCCCCTGTATAATGTATAGATAAATCAGTGACCGGACCCTGTATAATGTGTAGATAAATCAGTGACCAGCCCCTGTAGAATGTATAGATAAATCAGTGACCGGCCCCTGTATAATGTATAGATAAATCAGTGACCACATCCCTGTATAACGTATAGATAAATCAGTGACCGGGATCCTGTATAACGTATAGATAAATCAGTGACCGGCCCCCTGTATAATGTATAGATAAATCAGTGACCGGCCCCCAGTATAATGTATAGATAAATCAGTGACCGGCCCTCTGTATAATGTATAGATAAATCAGTGACCGGCCCCTGTATAATGTATAGATAAATCAGTGACCGGCCCCCTGTAGAATGTATAGATAAATCAGTGACCGGCCCCCTGTAGAATGTATAGATAAATCAGTGAGCCGGCCCCTGTAGAATGTATAGATAAATCAGTGACCGGCCCCCTGTATAATGTATAGATAAATCAGTGACCGGGACCCTGTATAACGTATAGATAAATCAGTGAGCCGGCCCCCTGTATAACGTATAGATAAATCAGTGACCGGCCCCCTGTATAATGTATAGATAAATCAGTGACCGGCCCTCTGTATAATGTATAGATAAATCAGTGACCGGCCCCTGTAGAATGTATAGATAAATCAGTGACCGGCCCCCTGTATAATGTAGAGATAAATCAGTGACCGGCCCCTGTAGAATGTATAGAAAATCAGTGACCGGCCCCTGTATAATGTATAGATAAATCAGTGACCGGCCCCTGTATAATGTATAGATAAATCAGTGACCGGCCCCTGTATAATGTATAGATAAATCAGTGACCGGACCCTGTATAATGTGTAGATAAATCAGTGACCAGCCCCTGTAGAATGTATAGATAAATCAGTGACCACATCCCTGTATAATGTATAGATAAATCAGTGACCGGGATCCTGTATAACGTATAGATAAATCAGTGACCGGCCCCCTGTATAATGTATAGATAAATCAGTGACCGGCCCCTGTATAATGTATAGATAAATCAGTGACCGGCCCCCTGTATAATGTATAGATAAATCAGTGACCGGCCCCCTGTATAATGTATAGATAAATCAGTGACCGGCCCCTGTATAACGTATAGATAAATCAGTGACCGGCCCCCTGTATAATGTATAGATAAATCAGTGAGCCGGCCCCCTGTATACTGTATAGATAAATCAGTGAGCCGGCCCCCTGTATACTGTATAGATAAATCAGTGAGCCGGCCCCCTGTATACTGTATAGATAAATCAGTGAGCCGGCCCCCTGTATAATGTATAGATAAATCAGTGACCACATCCCTGTATAATGTATAGATAAATCAGTGACCGGCCCCCTGTATAATCTATAGATAAATCAGTGAGCCGGCCCCTGTATAGATAAATCAGGTGTGGGCAAACAGCTGGAGTATGCCACTGGTTTCTATAGAGACTGCGCCGGGCACTACGGGTTTAAGAGAGGTGGGCCCCACCGCGGTCACCGCTTTAAGCACAGCTCTTTGGCACGCGCTGGGCGCGCTCCCGCTGTCTCAGTCCAAGATGGCGGACCTACTCGGTTCTATCCTCAGCTCCATGGAGCGGCCGCCTCAGGTCGGTGACCAGGAGTCCCGGCGCAAAGCTAGAGGTGAGTGGGGCGCGGGGTCCGCTGTGGGGATGGCGGAAAGGCGGCAGGAGGTGAGCGGCGGACGTTGGGCCGGCTCCGGCGCCATCGTTGTTTATCTTCTGAAATGTGGTAACCTGCTCGTACCTAGCGTTCTGATAGGATAGTATTGCCGCCACTCATTTATCATTTTTCCAATCAGCACTTGGGTTTGTGGAAGCGCTGTTTTTGATTGGCTAACTGTTTGTAAAGCGCCCGCCGACCCTGGGGCTCTTGAGGACTGCGAATTCCTGCAGCTCTTTGATTGGTCGGGATCGGCTGCTCTCGTTGTTCGTAGTGTTACTTAGAAAGAACGCGATAGGCTCAAAAACCTTGTCCTTTCCTCCTATTGGAGGGTTTATCTCAGCTTAATAGTTTGTTATCCCACCAGTGATTGGTTTATTCTCTTGCTGTTTTCATTTGTTTGTTTAAAGGAACAGACATGTGGGGGAATAAAGTAAATATATACCCCCCAAAAAAAATTTATAGCCTGCCTTGTGCCCTGACACTGCCCGCAAATAATGCAAAGAACGCCTTGTTAATAATTATACAGGGAACATATAATTGTCATGTGATACAAACCCAGGCACTGATTGGCTGTTGCGTTTATGCTGTGTTTCAGGTACTGGGGGTTATTTTCTTCAGATACCCGCGAGGGAGAGTGTTCGGTGTATGTGGGGGTAACCAGGGCATTTCCTGACGAATGTTACCCGTGTTTCTGTCACCCAGCATAGTCATGCTAGAGACGTCTCGGGGTCTTTTACCCTGGTCTCGGGGTGAATGGGTGGGGTCTTGGGCTCTTTTACCCTGGTCTTAGGGTGAATGGGCGGGGTCTTGGGGTCCTTTACCCCAGTCTCGGGGCAGAGTCTTGGTCTTTTACCCCGGTCTTGGGCCGAATGGGTGGAGTCTCTGGGTCCTGTACCCTGGTCTCGGGGTGAGTGGGCGGATTCAAATGAATAAATGGTGTCAGGAAGGAATTGGTGAACTGTGCGCGGTTTGCCCTCCCATCGTGGGAATGGATTCCACCTCCTTGCCCCGCCCCCAGGGGTAGTTACTGTTTTTTTGTTCTTTTGTATAATTGCCCCGTGGTGAGTAATGCTAACGCTGGTGATCCCACAGAGCAAGCGGCCCGGCTGAAGAAGATGCAGGAGCAGGAGAAGAGACAGAAGCTGGAGTTCAGGAAGCGGGTGAGAGCCTCCGACAGACGGGGCGTGACTTTTCCGGCTCAAACACCGCACTGAGCTGATGCTTTATTACAATGCTAATGAAGTCCGTTCCCTATAGACTTTCATTAGTCAGAGAGTCCGGTTTGGTGATTAAGATTGAGTCTTTCTATCGTTCCCCCAGGCAGGATGGTTAAGGGTGGGGGGGGGGGGGTGAGAATCATACAAATAGCTGATATGCTAAAAACTACAACTGGGGAACCCCCCCCACAAAAAAAAAACAAATTTATGGGAATTATTTTTTTTAATCAGATCCAAATGATAAAATCCTCTTTAATGGAAATTTTCACCCAAAAATAATTGGCACCACCCTGTTCCCATTTCCTAAATCATAGTTACCAACTGTCCTGTCTCTTTTCCCCTTCAGATGGAGAAGGAAGTCTCTGATTTTATCCAGGACACCACCCAGACTAAGAGAAAATTCCAGCCAATGGGAAAGATCGAGCGCAGCATTCTGTAAGAGAACCCCTCCCCTAGCCCCTCCCACAGCCCCTCCCCCAGCCCGTTCAGAGTCCCCTCTGATGCGTCTCCCTGTCCTCTTGCAGCCACGACGTGGTGGAGGTGGCCGGGTTGACGTCCTTCTCGTTTGGCGAGGATGAGGAAAGCCGATACGTCATGATCTTCAAAAAGGTGAGACCCTCGTGTTTACATTCCCTTCCTGGGTCAGCCTCTACCACCTCTGCTGGGAGGCTGTTCCATTTGTCTACCCCCACCTCTCATTAAAGTAAAACTTCCTTATGGAGTCCCGTAATAAAAGCTTCTCTGATTTGTCAGGAGTTTGCCCCGTCGGATGAGGAGCTGGAGGCGTACCGCAGGGGCGAGGAGTGGGACCCGGCCAAAGCCGAGGAGAAGAGAAAGCTGAAGGTATTTGCTGAGGTCGCGGCGTGGGTTCGAATGATTGACCCGCCGTCCGCCTGTGGCCCCCGGGGGTCGGTGTATAGGTTATTGCGTTGACTCACTGTCTTCGGACTCCCGGTAGGAATTGGCCCAGAAAGAGGCGGAAGAAGATGCCTTAAGGGGTCCGTCAACCGTCAACCCGGCAACGGACTACAAAGATAAATACAGCCACCTGATCGGGAAAGTCGCCGCCAAGGACGCCGCGCACACGCTGCAGGCCAACAAGGCGTACGGCTGCGGTGAGTCCCCACGCGGCCCTCGGTAACCTCCCGTTACCTGCAGCCGCCATTGCGCTCAGTCATGTGATCTTTGGGTGACTTTCCTGGCTCAAACACCGCACTGAGCTGATGCTTTATGGCAATGCTAATGAAGTCCGTCCCCCATAGACTTTCATTAGTGAAGGAGTCCTGCAGGGTGATTAAGACTGAGACGTTCTGTTGTTTCCTACAGGCAGTATGATAAGGAATAGGAATCTCCATCGTTCTAATTTGTAATTTTTCCTCCCCTGCATACAGTTCCCGTGGCCAATAAACGTGACACTCGTTCCATCGAGGAGGCGATGAATGAGATCCGTGCCAAAAAGCGACTGAAAGCAGAAGATGGCGACCCGGCTGGTGCGAGATCCTAAATCCATGACCCGGACCCGGCTCTCCCCAGCTGACCGGCCCGTGGTGATTAGAGGACGCAGCCCGCGTCTCACCTTGACGGACATTTTTTTTTTTTTATCTTAAGCTTTTAAATTATTACGGATTTGCCGGCTGTCCGCGTGATCGTAGCGGGGGGGGGGGGGGGTGACGGACGTCGCCTGCCGCCATCCGCAGATCCGGGGATAACGTTCTTCTCGCGCCGACTTTCCGGCCTCCGGTTTTGTGGCTTTTTTATATATATATATATATATGAGTCCTAAAGCTCCAGAGCGGATGCCCCGCCGCCGCCACCTGTCCGGCCTCCGCTTAGATTTCCATTTTTATTTTTTGTTGTCTGACGCGTTTTTAGAGATTCCTCTGTGGAACGGACTCTTCGTCCGCGTGAAGCCTCGAGGGCCGCTCCGGATGAACCCCGCGGCTCTATTAACCCTCCGGGTTCCGGCTTTTATTTCTGTACATAGATCCCGTCTGCCGGATTCTTTTAACCTCCCGTGTTTTAAGCTACCTCTTTCCATTAAAGTGATTGTATCCGTGGAAACCGCTGTGCTTTTTATACGCTCACAAGGGGTGGGGGAACACGTTGGGTAACTGTACATGCGCAGGCAAAGGCTGCCTGGACCAATCGGCATCCAACTAGGATTTTTGGTAGTGTCGGCATTTCAATGCAAATATTCTTCTGTTTCCCATAGCGCAGCGAGTGTATCAGAATCTTTCTGTAAGCCGCTTCCTGTTCTCTCCGTCCTGTCAGCCCGAGCAGGAAGTTGGAAGCCGCTTCCTTTTCTCTTCCTCCGGCAGCCCGAGCAGGAAGTTGGAAGCCGCTTCCTTTTCTCTTCCTCCGGCAGCCCGAGCAGGAAGTTGGAAGCCACTTCCTGTTTTCTCCCCCCATTGTTTTAGCAGACAGCGCATGAGGCAGCGATTTATACCCTGTGACGGGGCAGCAAGAGGGCGGCTCCCAAATTCAATAATAGAGAGAAATACTGAAGGGGAAGATGAAGTTTGGAGCTGGCGAGACGGCCCTCGGCCGGAGGGGAGTCTTGATGAGAGTTGCTTCCTGTAAGCACCCATTCACGTTATAATCAGCAGGTTTTGGGGGTTTTCTTCTCCAAATGCATAACTTTACGTTGTTGATGTTGAACTGTCTGGGCGAGGAGGTCCATGTCCTCTTCTGATTTATTTACCTTCTATAACCGTGTGTCCCGGGCCGGCCCCTGCAGTGCTGCGCTCAAACTTTTAATCAAACTCTCCGAATCCAATGTGTTTTCATCCATATATTAACCCATTGTGTGCCACGGCACAGCCCGCATCCACAGCATCTCTGAGGGCCACGCCGCGACTTACACCTTACAGAGAGAAACTTCCTGGATGGCATCATCAACACCCCTGCTACGGGGGTCACAGGGGGGAGCTGCCACCTTCTGGTCCTGGGGGCAAGTAAGGCCTCATCAGCCCTTTCACATCCTCCCAGTAAATAACGCACACATACTCACTCATACTAACACACGTGCATACTTATACTCACTGTAACAAACATGCGCACTCATACTAACACACACTTACACATACACTTGCATGCTAGCACACACGCCTTCACATACTCTGACTCTAACACACACTCCCTCCGTTACTCTCTTTCACTCGCTCCCTCCCTTTACTTGTCGCAGATCTTCATCGCTTTTAACATGGGGTCACGCAACATCACCTTACTCGACCCTGCTGAGTCCCACGTTTTTTTTATTTTGTTTTTTCCCCCCCTCATATAAATTTATTTTTGGAACCAGCAGGTATCTCTAAAAAAATATTCCGGAAGCTTTCATTCTCTCACCCCCCCCCTCCCCCCAATATATAAAATTATTTTATTTCATTAATTCAGGAACGAGGTATTTTAAACATTCTTTGCAAGCTGTATCTGGTTCCGCTCGGAATTCTTT
Source organism: Sceloporus occidentalis (assembly GCA_023333645.1). Taxonomy (NCBI): domain Eukaryota; kingdom Metazoa; phylum Chordata; class Lepidosauria; order Squamata; family Phrynosomatidae; genus Sceloporus; species Sceloporus occidentalis. Next base: position 373,820 of record JALMGF010000242.1, read on the forward strand.
TCCGTTTATTTGGAATTCTGTGCTCGTAGCGTGTGGCAGGACACATGTATGTAACCATGTTCTACGCAGGGTATACGGTAATAAACACTAAACCCCCAATTCCGAAAGATGCTCAGTTTAGAGATTTATTCCAAAAACGTGTCCGTGATTTTTTTTCTCGATACGCAGGAAGGATTCGGCGAGCCCAAGACACATGCGTGTGCGAATTAAAGGGACGCGTGGCTTTCGTGGCACTTTATAAAGGCTCGGGGTGGTCTTGGTGTTTTGAGCTCTGCAGGGAGTCTCGTTGGTGTGAGTGTTGCAAAGGATTCTGGGCGACGGCTGCTTTACTTAGCCCGGGGGTTTCTGAAGTTACGACCGGCAAATTTAGCCTTATCGCCGAGCTCTTCCTCGATCCTGCGGGACAAGAATGGCGTGAGATATGATGCTATGTAACACAGTGGTGGGCATATGCCGCGTTATATAACACAGTGGTGGGCATATGCCGCGTTATATAACACAGTGGTGGGCATATGCCGCGTTATATAACACAGTGGTGGGCATATGCCGCGTTATATAACACAGTGGTGGGCATATGCCGCGTTATATGGCAGTGGTGGGCATATGCCGCGTTATATAACACAGTGCTTGGTGCGTCTCTCACCTCATCAGCTGGTTGTATTTGGAGAGTCTCTCTGATCGGCACGGGGCCCCTGTCTTAATCTGTTGAGAGGAAATGGGGTAAGGTCACCATCTTGCCCGGTACTTGGCTGCTGAGTCCATGCCCTGCCCCAGAAACTGCCCCTTAACACTCTCATTCATCTCACTCCCTCTTCCTGTCACTCCCTCCATCATCTGCCCTAGTGCCGCTCCCACCCCTCCACACCCTCACCTGTCCGGTGCACAGTCCCACCACCAGGTCAGCGATGAAGGCGTCTTCAGTCTCTCCGGAGCGGTGACTCACCATTACACCCCAGCCATTGGACTGGGCCAGCTTACACCTGCGGATATACTCCGTGTCACTATATACACAGCTCTGATATAAGCCACCTCTCACCACCCACCCCATATCACGAGAGAGCGTAAGAGACACTCTGCATTGCTCTAGATACCAGCTAAGGCACTTAGGCCAGTCCCCCCATACCTGATGTCCAATATAGCAGGCAAAATCAAGTGGGAATGTTAGGACCACAACTACCATTTTAATGGGGCAATAAGACACAGGAATCCTCTGCAATAAGCCCACCGTACAATTCTGCCCTTAGTCTGGATTCTGAATGACGAACTCACGCTTGGATGGACTCGGTGACCGAGCCAATCTGGTTGACCTTCAGGAGCAGACAGTTGCAGGCCTTCTCCTCCACGGCCTTCTGGATCCTCTTGGGGTTGGTGACGGTCAAATCATCTCCAACTACCTGGATGTCGACAGAAGCCAAGAATTTCTTCCAGTTTTCCCAGTCGTCCTGATCGAACGGGTCCTCGATGGAGACAACTGTCATGGAGGAAGTAAAGTCATGATGTCGGCCCTCGGCCTGCTGGTGTTACCCCCGCAAGGAGAGATTCTCACCTGGATATGATTCAATAAAGCTCTTGTACAGGTCTCCCAACTTTTCCCCGGAGATGTAGCGGCTTGGGTCATCGGGGGATTTGAAGTCCAGATCGTATTGTCCTTTCCGGTAGAATTCAGAAGCTGCCACATCCATTCCGATGACAATCTTGTCGGGGTATCCAGCCTTTTCAATTGCCGCCTTCAGGAGCTCCAGGGCTGTTGGAGAAAGGGATATAGAAGTTCTAAATTAGGTTCCTGGTCCCCCTAGACTGTGTTCCTGACAATGGTTGGCCATGTAGTCAACTGGTGTCTATCACAATAGAAACATCTGCTCAAAGCTCTACTCATTCATGTGTCCTGATCCCCTTCCTCACCTTCATTGTTCTCCAGGATGTTGGGAGCAAATCCACCTTCATCTCCTACGTTGGTGGCATCCTTTCCATACTTGGCCTTTATGACGCCCTTCAGGTTGTGATAGACTTCGGCTCCAATGCGCATGGCCTCACGGAAGGTGGAGGCTCCTACTGGCAGAATCATGAACTCCTGCATGGCCAACTTGTTCCCTGCGTGGGAGCCCCCATTGATGACGTTAAAGGCCTGTCCAGAGACAATCATGGATTAACAGTGGGGACGTCCATGGTGGCCGAAACACATTCAATGGAATTGGGTTTCGTGAGGCACAAAAGACACAGACAGAGGGAGGTGATGGAAGAGTGAAATGGAGACAGGATGGGCATTGGTGGGATAGGACACAGTAACAGAATTAAAGGTTCTCACAGGCACAGGGAGGATGATTTCTGGGTTTCCAGCCAGATCTGCGATGTGTCGGTACAGGGGGACTCCTTTCTCTGCTGCGCCGGCCTTGCACACGGCCAGTGACACTCCCAGGATGGCATTGGCACCAAACTTAGCTGTGAGAGCAAATTATATGAAAGCTGGTCTGCGATCCCAATGTGGTGCTACCAACATCCTCAGGAACCCACCATCCAGTCTCCTCACTACACCTCCTATTCCTCTACCCCCCCACCTTATCCTCAGATACCTCCTGCTCCTTCCGTACTTACACTTATTCTCAGTCCCATCAAGATCCAGCATCAGTTTGTCGATCTTCTCTTGCTCCACGACACTGAGTTTCTGGGGAGAGATCAGACAATTTCTTGGAGGCCCACCAAGGAATGTCTCACATCTTTGTGCCTCATTCGTCTCACCAGGTCCCAAGACTTTTGGCTATTCGTCCATCTAAGCATCAGCCAACTAGCAACCTATCCATCAGTCCATCTATCAGTCTGCTCATCCATCAGTCCATCCATCCATCAGCATCTGTCACTTAGCATCTGTACCCTCCATTTCTTGGGCAACGACGTTGTCCATCACTCCTTACGCCTGATAACCAGTTAACTGAATTCCTTATCTTCTCTACTAACTCACCCCTCATCAGTTCTCTCCCTCCATTCCCATCCTCAGGAACCCAGCAACCCATCCATCAATCCAGTCTTTAACCCATCCGTCCATCCATTAAATGGTTACCTTCTCTAGCAGAGCTGGTACAATCGTCTTGTTGATGTGCTCCACGGCCTTCAGGACACCTTTGCCCAAATATCGGGACTTGTCTCCATCCCTCAGCTCCAGAGCCTCATATATTCCAGTGGAGGCTCCGCTGGGCACAGCCGCCCGGAAGAGACCTGGAATTAGGACAAATGTTGTCACTTCTAGGCTCCACATACTTGGCCTCCATTATCCCTGAGGGGCATGAACTCACCCTTGGCTGTATACAGGTCAACCTCAACTGTTGGGTTACCCCTGGAGTCCAGGATCTCCCTGGCATGTATCTTCTGGATGGACATGGTGCCTGAAAGACAGGGAACGCTAATCAGTGATGCTGAGTACCTGTATTGTCACGGAGGAAGTAGGCCTACAAATATGGTAACCCCATACCCATGGTACTAGCACCTATACTATACCTAGTGTAACCGGCACCTATACTATACCTAGTGTAACCAGCACCTATACAATACTTAGTGTAACAGGAACCTATACTATACCTAGTGTAACCGGCACCTATACTATACCTAGTGTAACCGGCACCTATACTATACCTAGTGTAACCGGCACCTATACTATACCTGGTGTAACCGGCACCTATACTATACCTAGTGTAACCGGCACCTATACTATACCTAGTGTAACCAGGACCTATACAATACTTCGTGTAACCGGCACCTATACTATACCTAGTGTAACCGGCACCTATACTATACCTAGTGTAACTATCATCTCTACTATACCTGGTGTAACCGGCACCTATACCATACCTAGTATAACCGGCACCTATACAATACCTAGTGTAACCGGCACCTATACAATACCTAGTATAACCGGCACCTATGCTATACCTAGTGTAACCGGCACGTATACTATACCTAGTTTAACTAGCACCTATACTATACCTAGTGTAACCGGCACCTATACTATACCTAGTGTAACCGGCACCTATACTATAGCACCAATCGCTATCCTCAGATATCATTAAATCAGAGGAGAATATGAACGATGCGCTTGGCTGAACTGATCGACGGCCGTCGCGTCTACCTGATAAATTCTGTCCACTCCCAAATTATCTCCAGGGGAGTCTAAATATAACCCCGCGGAAAAGGGCAGAATACTTATAGTAACAGGCAAAGGTCAACCAGGCAGCGGCAGTGCCAACCTCCCCCTCACACACTACTACACCACAACACATATACACAGCACCAACCTCCCCCTCACACACTACTACACCACAACACATATACACAGCACCGACCTCCCCTCACACACTACTACACCACGACACATATACACAGCACCGACCTCCCCCTCACACACTACTACACCATGACACATATACACAGCACCGACCTCCCCTCACACACTACTACACCACAACTCATATACACAGCGCCGACCTCCTCTCACACACTACTACACCACAACACATATACACAGCACAGACCTCCCCCTCACACACTACTACACCACAACACATATACACAGCGCCGACCTCCCCCTCACACACTACTACACCACGACACATATACACAGCACCGACCTCCCCCTTACACACTACTACACCACAACACATATACACAGCACCGACCTCCCCTCATACACTACTACACCACGACACATATACACAGCACCGACCTCCCCCTCACACACTACTACACCACAACACATATACACAGCACCGACCTCCCCTCACACACTACTACTACACCACTACACATATACACAGCGCCGACCTCCCCCTCACACACTACTACACCACGACACATATACACAGCACCAACCTCCCCCTCACACACTACTACACCACGACACATATACACAGCACCAACCTCCCCTCACACACTACTACACCACAACACATATACACAGCACCGACCTCCCCCTCACACACTACTACACCACAACACATATACACAGCACCGACCTCCCCCTCACACACTACTACACCACAACACATATACACAGCACCAACCTCCCCCTCACACACTACTACACCACAACACATATACACAGCGCCGACCTCCCCTCACACACTACTACACCACAACACATATACACAGCACCGACCTCCCCCTCACACACTACTACACCACAACACATATACACAGCGCCACCTCCCCTCACACACTACTACACCACGACACATATACACAGCACCGACCTCCCCTCACACACTACTACACCACGACACATATACACAGCACCGACCTCCCCCTCACACACTACTACACCACAACACATATACACAGCACCGACCTCCCCTCACACACTACTACACCACGACACATATACACAGCACCGACCTCCCCTCACACACTACTACACCACGACACATATACACAGCGCCAACCTCCCCCTCACACACTACTACACCACAACACATATACACAGCGCCGACCTCCCCTCACACACTACTACACCATGACACATATACACAGCACCAACCTCCCCTCACACACTACTACACCACAACACATATACACAGCACCGACCTCCCCCTCACACACTACTACACCACGACACATATACACAGCACCGGCCTCCCCCTCACACACTACTACACCACGACACATATACACAGCACCGACCTCCCCCTCACACACTACTACTACACCACAACACATATACACAGCGCCGACCTCCCCTCACACACTACTACTACACCACGACATATATACACAGCACCGACGTCCCCTCACACACTACTACACCACAACACATATACACAGCACAGACCTCCCCTCACACACTACTACTACACCACAACACATATACACAGCACCGACCTCCCCTCACACACTACTACACCACGACACATATACACAGCACCGACCTCCCCTCACACACTACTACACCACAACACATATACACAGCACCGACCTCCCCTCACACACTACTACACCACGACACATATACACAGCGCCGACCTCCCCCTCACACACTACTACACCACGACACATATACACAGCACCAACCTCCCCCTCACACACTACTACACCACAACACATATACACAGCACCGACCTCCCCTCACACACTACTACACCACGACACATATACACAGCACCGACCTCCCCATCACACACTACTACTACACCACAACACATATACACAGCGCCGGCCTCCCCTCACACACTACTACACCACAACACATATACACAGCACCGACCTCCCCTCACACACTACTACACCACGACACATATACACAGCACCGACCTCCCCTCACACACTACTACACCACGACACATATACACAGCGCCAACCTCCCCCTCACACACTACTACACCACAACACATATACACAGCGCCGACCTCCCCTCACACACTACTACACCATGACACATATACACAGCACCAACCTCCCCTCACACACTACTACACCACAACACATATACACAGCACCGACCTCCCCCTCACACACTACTACACCACGACACATATACACAGCACCGGCCTCCCCCTCACACACTACTACACCACAACACATATACACAGCACCGACCTCCCCCTCACACACTACTACACCACAACACATATACACAGCACCGACCTCCCCTCACACACTACTACACCACGACACATATACACAGCACCGACCTCCCCTCACACACTACTACACCACAACACATATACACAGCACCGACCTCCCCTCACACACTACTACACCACAACACATATACACAGCACCGACCTCCCCTCACACACTACTACACCACGACACATATACACAGCGCCGACCTCCCCCTCACACACTACTACACCACGACACATATACACAGCACCGACCTCCCCTCACACACTACTACACCACGACACATATACACAGCACCGACCTCCCCTCACACACTACTACACCACGACACATATACACAGCACCGACCTCCCCTCACACACTACTACACCACGACACATATACACAGCACCAACCTCCCCTCACACACTACTACACCACAACACATATACACAGCGCCGACCTCCCCTCACACACTACTACACCACAACACATATACACAGCACCGACCTCCCCTCACACACTACTACACCACGACACATATACACAGCACCAACCTCCCCTCACACACTACTACACCACAACACATATACACAGCGCCGACCTCCCCTCACACACTACTACACCACGACACACATATACACAGCACCAACCTCCCCTCACACACTACTACACCACGACACATATACACAGCGCCGACCTCCCCCTCACACACTACTACACCACAAGACATATTCACAGCGCAGACAGCTGCAGCTCCAGCCTCCCCTCGCATGCATGGAGTCCCTGTCTTCCCTGACACTGAGCGTGTTGTATGTATCGATGCTCCGTGGGTACCACGTGTGGCTCTCACCTGTGTTTCCGTGGCTTGTGGCCGGCAGAGTGGGGAAGGATATGCCGGCTGGTGGTTTATATGCTCTGGTGGGTGGGCACTGCTGCCGGTGACAGCAAGGGGGGCAGACTTGGGGGGGGGGTTGGGGCAAGAAGACACCGATCACACACGCATGTGCACATATATAGAAACTCACCCTTTTACGCGCGGTAAATCCACCGAGCCGGGGGTGAGCAGGAGTTTAATGTTTCCTCTCCCAGACCTCACTGCACATCACAAGGAGCCAACCCAGGGGGCTGCCACCAAATATTAACCCTTTAATACCCCTTCACACAGACCCCACCGCAGCGACACGCTGATGGCGGCAGCCAAATGCCTCTAACAAATCATTATGGAAACCGTGATTGGTCAGGAGGTAACGATATTCTGAATGGAGTCACCTGTGTTCAAGCAGGGATTCCAGCTGTGATATAGCAGTGAGAAAAGAACCAATCGGGATCATCGGATATCATTAAATCAGACTGGTGTAAAACCTTGAGAATCTGCCCATTCACCCACAGAGTGTGTTAAAAATCCTGATAATCTGCCCATTCACCCTGAGACCTCCTGCCCTAGCGTGCCCCGTGCTACGTCGCACCCCCCTTGGGCACAGGGGACGGAGTAGGGGATGTGGTTGGATATAGGTTGGTAAATAGCCGGCAGGGGGTATAACGCAGACCCCTGTGACGGGCCGTCTGTCTCCGTGTCTTGTCCCCTGTGTACCCTTGGCAGGGGTCAGCTCCGGGTCTCCTGTTACCCCTGACCTTTCGCTTTACTCAGGAATGAGGCAGAAGGAGGGCGTCTCTCCTCCCTGACCTTAAACTGGGATAAATATAACCCGGTGCACCTGCCCTGTCCTTACCCCCGACAGCCCTATCTCCTGTCTGCCTCCTTATCACTGCTCGCCCTGCCTGCGTCATACACATCTGCACACACGCTAATAATCATCACGCACGCGCTTATAATCATCATGCACATGCTTATAATCACATTGCACACGCTAATAATAATCACGCACACGCTAATAATCACATCTCACAACCTAATAATCATCTCACACACGTGTGTATACAATGCTGGGGGTTATATTACTGTATACAGCGCTGGGGGTTATATTACTGTATACAGTGCTGGAGTTTTATTACTGTATACAGCGCTGGGGTTATATTACTGTATACAGCGCTGGGGGATTATATTACTGTATACAGCGCTGGGGTTATATTACCGTATACAGCGCTGCGGGGTTATATTACTGTATACAGTGCTGGGGGGTATATTACTGTATACAGCGCTGGGGGTTATATTATCGTATACAGCGCTGGGGGGTTATATTACCGTATACTGTGCTGGGGGTTATATTACTGTATACAGCGCTGGGGGGTTATATTACTGTATACAGCGCTGGGGGGTATATTACTGTATACAGCGCTGGGGGGTTATATTACTGTATACAGCGCTGGGGGTTATATTACTGTATACAGCGCTGGGGGTTATATTACTGTATACAGCGCTGGGGTTATATTACTGTATACAGCGCTGGGGGTTATTACTGTATACAGTGCTGGGGGTTATATTACTGTATACAGAGCTGGGGGGTTATATTACTGTATACAGCGCTGGGGGTTATATTACTGTATACAGCGCTGCGGGGTTATTACTGTATACAGCGCTGGGGGGTTATATTACTGTATACAGCGCTGGGGGTTATATTACTGTATACAGCGCTGGGGGTTATATTACTGTATACAGCACTGGGGTTATATTACTGTATACAGCACTGGGGGGTTATATTACTGTATACAGCGCTGGGGGTTATATAACTGTATACAGCGCTGGGGGTTATATTACTGTATACAGCGCCGGAGGGTTATTACTGTATACAGCACTGGGGGTTATATTACTGTATACAGCGCTGGGGGGTTATATTACTGTATACAGCACTGGGGGTTATATTACTGTATACAGAGCTGGGGTTATATTACTGTATACAGCGCTGGGGGTTATATTACTGTATACAGCACTGGGGGTTATATTACTGTATACAGCGCTGGGGGGTTATTACTGTATACAGCGCTGGGGGGTATATTACTGTATACAGCGCTGGGGGGTTATTACTGTATACAGCGCTGGGGGGTATATTACTGTATACAGCACTGGGGGTTATATTACTGTATACAGCGCTGGGGGGTTATATTACTGTATACAGCGCTGGGGGTTATATTACTGTATACAGCGCTGGGGGTTATATTACTGTATACAGCGCTGGGGGGTATATTACTGTATACAGCGCTGGGGGTATATTTTTGTATACAGCTCAGGACACCTGCAGTGTTAGATTATGACCAGTAGGAGGCGCTGTTTTATAGTAAATCCCCTCCCCCGGCTCTCCGTCAGGGGCAGACAGCGCACGGTGGGATTCGCGCGGTCTGCCCGGCGGTTTTGTTTGTTTTTTTTTTAGTTTTTCTGCTTTTCTGTGAAATAGGAGAATTATTTATGTCGGTTCTTGTAGGAAAAATATTTCTTTATACAGATTACAAACTCCCTGAGAGTCTGGACACAAATATTGTGGGCTCCTAACAAAGAGGGACGACAGGGAGGAGAGAGGGGTATCAGGGGAGGAGAGAGGGGCGTCAGGGAGGAGAGAAGGGTATTAGGGGAGGAAATAGGGGGTATCAACAGAGGAAAGAGGGGCGTCAGGGATGAGAGAGGGGTATCAGGGGAGGAAATAGGGACGTCAGGGAGGAGAGAGAGGTATCAGGGCGGGGGCGAGCGTTACTGGGGAGGACCAGCGACCCGCCCAGGCGTGTGTCAGCGATGCTTCACGAACTCGTCAAGACTCCGGCTGAACACATCGCCCGCACGCGGTGACGCACAGGAAACGTCACAATGAGGTCAGCTAAAAAAATGTAAACATTGCATGCAGTACGCGGCACCGATCACTAGGTGTCAGCACTGAGTTACACACACGAACGCGAAGCAGACGAACTACATTTCCCAGCATGCAATGCCAGCCGAAGTTACCTCTGTAACAGGGATACTGAGGTTTACTAATAGCCCTATCAGAGCAGCCGCCTTCGCTGCATCCACAAAAACCTGGTTTTTATCTCATTTTGGCCCAATAAACTCCCTTTATCTGCAGACCTGGAGCCGTCTTTGCTGTCAGTCATGTGATATTTTGGGTGACTTTCACCACACTGAGCTGATGCTTTATGGCGATGCTATTGAAGTCCGTTCCTCCATAGACTTTAATTAGTCAGAGAGTCCAGCTGGCTGATTAAGACTGAGCCATTCTATTGTTTCCCCCAGGTGGTATTACTGGTCAAACTACACAGGGACGGTTGGGAGATATAGCAATAATAACTGCAAATACACCTGCAGAATTCGCCCCAGTCCTGCTCCTGGTATATCTGATATATCTGTTGTTTTGGTGCCATAAAGTAGTCAGAGTTCAGGTATTTCCTTCTGTGCGGATAAACATCTCTCATCACTCACATCCACCTGCAGCTCCATGCTGCAAAAAGGGGAGGGGCTTAAGGCTGCGCCGCTGCATGTTGCGGCTCGTACCCGTGTGCGTGTTTCCTCTGCACGCCACCATCACGGATGACTCTGCTTCCTGGCAGAATAGTACAAAGTGAACAAACCGACCTCAGAATATCATTGGATTATTCACTAAAATTAACTCGTTCCCGAATCTTTCAATATTTTAATGATTTACCTATTTTTTTCTGTTTGTTTGTAAAACATGAACCTAAACAAATCATTTATAATAACACATTGTACAGCGCTGCGGAGTATGACGGCGATATATAAATAATAATAATACACATTGTACAGCGCTGCGGAGTATGACGGCGATATATAAATAATAATAATAACACATTGTACAGCGCTGCGTAGTATGACGGCGATATATAAATAATAATAATAACACACATTGTACAGCGCTGCGGAGTATGACGGCGATATATAAATAATAATAATAACACACATTGTACAGCGCTGCGGAGTATGACGGCGATATATAAATAATAATAATAACACACATTGTACAGCGCTGCGGAGTATGACGGTGATATATAAATAATAACACACATTGTACAGCGCTGCGGAGTATGATGGCGATATATAAATAATAACACATTGTACAGCGCTGCGGAGTATGACGGCGATATATAAATAATAATAACACACATTGTACAGCGCTGCGGAGTATGACGGCGATATATAAATAATAACACACATTGTACAGCGCTGCGGAGTATGACGGCGATATATAAATAATAATAACACACATTGTACAGCGCTGCGGAGTATGACGGCGATATATAAATAATAACACACATTGTACAGCGCTGCGGAGTATGACGGCGATATATAAATAATAATAACACACATTGTACAGCGCTGCGGAGTATGACGGCGATATATAAATAATAATAACACACATTGTACAGCGCCGCGGAGTATGACGGCGATATATAAATAATAATAACACACATTGTACAGCGCTGCGGAGTATGATGGCGATATATAAATAATAATAATAACACACATTGTACAGCGCTGCGGAGTATGACGGCGATATATAAATAATAATAACACACATTGTACAGCGCTGCGGAGTATGACGGCGATATATCTATATAGATGATGTCTCTTACAGACCTTTGCCCCCAGCCCCTCCCCCGGGGGGTAAATGCACACAGACCCCTTCTGCAGGGACTGAATGACAGATTGAGGACCATGGATGGGCCAACTTCTCCTCACTGTACAGCTGAGAGGGTGGTAGATAAGTGGAGCAGCCTCCCAGCAGATGTGGTAGAGGGTAATAGAGTGAGTTATGTATCAGTGGTACAGGCTGCGGGGAGCTGTAGGGACTTGTCTGCGTTTGAACTGGTTTTGGTCACATTTCTATAGCACGGCTCGGGGGCCACAGTCTCAGGAATGGTATTTCCTCCCCAGCCCCGGGCCGCGTGGATAATATCCGTGTCGGGGGTCTGGGAGCGCCGGGGGTCCGGTTACATTTTATTAAGTGGAGCAGCCGCAGATCGCGGAGATAAATCCAGTTCCAGACTCGGGAGCCGGACGTCTACCCCATGCATGTGTAATCCCCTCTACCGCTTCTGCTGGGAGGCCGTTCCACTTATCTACCACCCGCGCAGTAAAGGATACCGTTCCCTGCTTGGAATCTCTGCCGTGACCAGCAGCGTTTCTGCACTATAACTCCCATCATGCGTAGCAGGGGCAAATAGCACCCAAGATTTAGGGGGGCACCCGGGGGCCACATAATGTCACCCCACCCCTTTACTGTAACGAAATAGGGCTATGCCCCCAAAGAGTCCCCCGGCCCCTCCTCTGCTCCGGGCATAAACCTGGCTGTCAGCACTGACTTGGCAAACTGAGGAATGTTGGCAGCTATGAGTGTGTGTACAGTCCATGATGTGGATGCTGCCCTCCCCCTTCCTCATTCCCCCCTCCCCATTTCCTCCCCCCTCCCCCTCCCTTCCTCTTTCACCCCATCCTTCTCTCTCACCCCCTGCCAGCAAATTCACCCAACGCAACACATACCTGCCAAGTGTCCCTGTTTTACCTTCTCCCAAACTCCTGATGCCCCCTCGCCCCGGGACTGGGGTAATACTCTGAGAATCTGCCCCTCGCCCCGGGACTGGGGTAATACTCTGAGAATCTGCCCCTCGCCCCGGGACTGGGGTAATACTCTGAGAATCTGCCCCTCGCCCCGGGACTGGGGTAATACTCTGAGAATCTGCCCCTCGCCCCGGGACTGGGGTAATACTCTGAGAATCTGCCCCTCGCCCCGGGACTGGGGTAATACTCTGAGAATCTGCCCCTCGCCCCGGGACTGGGGTAATACTCTGAGAATCTGCCCCTCGCCCCGGGACTGGGGTAATACTCTGAGAATCTGCCCCTCGCCCCGGGACTGGGGTAATACTCTGAGAATCTGCCCCTCGCCCCGGGACTGGGGTAATACTCTGAGAATCTGCCCCTCGCCCCGGGACTGGGGTAATACTCTGAGAATCTGCCCCTCGCCCCGGGACTGGGGTAATACTCTGAGAATCTGCCCCTCGCCCCGGGACTGGGGTAATACTCTGAGAATCTGCCCCGGGTGGGGGTGGGGAGGGCTGATGGGGCCGTTACTCTTGGAACGCGGTGCAGGACAGAGTTTGGAAACGCCAGGGGGGCTGTTTAGTCGATCTGCCCAGACCTGCCTGCCGGCCCCCGGGGGCCAGGGGTATGCGGGGCAGCTGCTGGCAGCTCACTGATTAAAGAATGCGGGATTCCGGACACAACTTACACACGGCCGGCGCATCCAACGCCAACATATACCGCGGCGCAGTACAGACACATTATTATTACACGGAACATATTAACCGGTCCCGCCCACTACTAACCCGCGGAGCTGACGCTCTCATATACAGAGAGAGAGGATACAGTATATAGAGAGGAGGGCGAGTAACCCGCGGAGCTGACGCTCTAATATACAGAGAGAGAGAGGATACAGTATATAGAGAGGAGGGCGAGTAACCCGCGGAGCTGACGCTCTAATATACAGAGAGAGAGAGGATACAGTATATAGAGAGGAGGGCGAGTAACCCGCGGAGCTGACGCTCTAATATACAGAGAGAGAGAGGATACAGTATATAGAGAGGAGGGCGAGTAACCCGCGGAGCTGACGCTCTAATATACAGAGAGAGAGAGGATACAGTATATAGAGAGGAGGGCGAGTAACCCGCGGAGCTGACGCTCTAATATACACAGAGAGAGAGAGGATACAGTATATAGAGAGGAGGGCGAGTAACCCGCGGAGCTGACGCTCTAATATACAGACAGGGAGGGGAGGAGTCGAATTTCTCTTCTATTTTCTTGTATTTTGGGAACTTTCTGTAAAATTGAAGATAAAAACGTCCTCAGAAGGGAAGTGGAACCGCAGGCTTCCGGCAGCGAGAGAGACGGCCATATACGGGCCGAAGGGGCCGCCGAAGGGGCCGCCGAGTCACCGCCGGCGACCGCGGCAAGGAAGTTACAGAACAGGCGAGCCTCGTGGCTTCCTATCCCTGCTGCTTATTTAGGCGAAAGAGCCCCAGAACACGGCAGCCTCGGAACTGCCCCGGTGCGGGGTTATTAAGACTTCGCTGTCAGGTGACCTGGTGCTTGATGCGCGGCCCCGGGATGATCACCCGCAGAGCATTGCGCCCCGGCCTGTGGGGCTAGAATCATTTCCCGGCCCCGGGGCAGGAAGGACAGTCTTAGCCCCCACCCAGATCTTATTCATGGGGTCCGAGCGCGGCCCCCGATACGGCATTAATAAAGCACAAGCCGGGTGTGTCACCTGACTGGGGTATCTGCCCGGGGGAGGGGGGTATAAGGACAAGGTGGGGTTTTGGGGCAGTTCTGGTTGCCGTCGGTTATCGGGGGGCTTGTGAAATTCCGGAGGTGGGAGGAACACCTGAGAAGGGCACGTCCCAACACATTTGCCCCCGCGAGGAGTTAGACCGGGGCAAATGGAAACCCCTCGCCAGCCCCCACCCCGTGTTATGGCGTAGGATTCTCTTACAAGGGGCTGACCTTTGACCTTTTCACCCTCGGCTTCCCTAAGAGCCCAGATGACCCCTGACCCCCCCAGTGATTGATGTTTATAACTCTGATCCAGATCCATCACTCCCGGCGTCCCTTCCAGGCGGATCCACGGACTTCTCTCCACATCTGAAATAAGCGTTCTGTAGAGACGCAACTTAGAGGGTAGTGGATAAGTGGAGCAGCTTCCCAGCAGACGTGGTAGAGGGTAATACAGTGAGGGTGTTAAACACGCATGGGATAGACATACGGCTCCTGAATCTAAGATGAGACCAACCACTGATTAAGGTCGTAGTCTTTACAGAGTAGCGGGGGCCGGATGGGGCCGATCTGCCGGCGGGCTCTGTGATAGATAATATGGACCCGCCCTAGAGTGGGGGTCTTTCCAGGTGGCGCCACGAAAGGTTTAAACGAAGCCGCCGTGATCACAATGAAAAGAAAGAGCCCTTAACTATGGGGTCCTTGTGGGGCCCCACCTTACACCCTCTGCCGGTTTATCTGTTTCAGTGGCCCCTGGAATGCGGTGAGGACCCCCGACCCCCCCTTCTCCCTGATCCTTATCTACCAGAAATGTTTATTTGTAATATCGTTATCCAGAAAGCCGAGCAGGGTGGGGGCAGGGGTAATTCTTATGGAGGGGGGCAGGGGGTATCACTTACGGAGGGGGGGGCAGGGGGTATCTGTTACAGGGGGGGCTGTATTAATCTACAGGGTGGCAGAGCTAGGGGGGGGGATCAATGGGTTTAACAGAGAACCCTCCTGTAGATGCGACTCCCGTGACTCTCAGCCGGCTTCGGGATGAAATCGGGGCAGTTAGGGGATACGGGATCAGCATGGAAGATGATGCGGAGCGGATCCCTGGCGGGTGGCCCCTGGCTTACTGGGGGGCCATAGGCAAGCAATAAGAAGAGGCTGTCCACCCACCGGCCCCTAGATCCTAGGGGCCAGAGGAAAAGGTCAGGGTGGCAGATGGTGATTGTACTGCTCCACAGAATGTGACAGCGCTACATGAATCCATTCATAATAATAATAATAACAAGGAGAGTCACAGGACTGATGAGTACCTGCAGCAGCACACATACATACATGTGCGGTTACCCCACACACACATGTACATGTATACTCTGCATATACACATACATGTGCCGTTACTCCGCGCACACATACATGTGCCGGTACTATGCACACACACACATGTACATGTATACTCTGCATATACACATACATGTGCCGGTACGCTGCACACACACACATGTACATGTATACTCTACATACACACATACATGTGCCGGTGGAGTACACACACATGTGCCGTTACCCCGCACAGACGCATGTGCCATGCAGCAGCTTTCCAGCGGCAGGGCCTACATTACAGCTGTTGGAGGAAGGATACCTCACTGCGCATGCGCTGCTGCCTCGCCCTGTACCTGGGCGGAGTAATCCGCAGCAGCCAGCTCACCTCTTCCGCGCACGCGCACCATGCTCCTCCGTTGCTGACATCACTGCAGCGCAGGCGCCCTATTTTCCGTGTGCCGCCTCGCGCCTCTGCTTCGCGCACGCGCACTCGGCGCCTCAGCCGCGCCCTGCCCCGCAGCCCGCGCAGACACCACGCCCACACACTCGGTCGCGCCCATCTGCGCACGCGCAGTTACAGCACAACCCACCCATCTGCCTAGGCCCTGTCAGCGCGCGCTATATAAAGGGCGGGGACGGCGGGACTGGACTCTGCGCGCGCATACCGAGCACGAGGCAGCAGCAGCTCGCGACCACCGGGCCAGGCGAACATCGATAGCGAAACCCTCCCCGCACACAGCCCGCCAGCAACATGTCTTGGGACGATTATGTCAGCAACCTCATGGACAAGAACTGCCAGGACGCCGCCATAGTGGGAATCTGCGGGACCCCGTGCGTGTGGGCCGCCCACCCGGGGGGACAGCTCCGAACTCTCTCGGTGAGTCCTGCGCCTGGGGGCCGCCTCAGGCAATAAAATACCTACCGAATTACCCCGCAGTTATCCATCTTTGTTGCCCCTCTGACAGGCGCTACCTCCCCCTCCCACATGGTAATTCACCCCAGGCAGGCCCCTTGCAGCCACTGCTCAAGCCTACCCCCCCACACACAGGTTACTGCAATTCTGCCCCCCAACGTTTCGTTTGTGGACTCCCCCTAAATACCCTCCCCCCTTGAGGTATTGGGTGCACCCATTCCCTGTAATAAACCCCGGTTAACCCACTGGGGCGGGGGTGCCAACCCGAGTATTGAGTATTGGGGTGTCTTGGGGGTATAATGGCTATTGCACCATGCAGTGGTAACATGTCCCCCAGCAGATACCCCTGTCTGCCCCTGCGGTGTGCCCCCTGTGTGTAGTGTTGATGCCTCTGCTTGTAGGTAAGACCCCCCTGGCCCGATTTGGCCCCTCTTGTTCCCTGTTCTGGATAACTTCATGCTTTCTGTTTACTTTGCAATTTAGCTGCTCTGCCTGTACTGGTCATCCCTTCCCAGTAACTACTACCCTTGTAAAGTAGTACCGGATCTTGCCCTTGTGACAGTCCTGTAGCTGCCATAAATATATAGTACTGGTGTGTTAACCCCTGGTATCCCGGGACCCTGTGCTGAGGGGCGCGGTGCTCTTCCCGTGTGAGTAAATGGGGCATGGTGCTGTAGGGCACACTGTTGGGGGTATATTGCTGCTTGGTCGGGGGAGGGGGCAGATCCTGTGTCCCTCCTCCTGGCCGCTGTACAGGGTGGTCCTTCTGGGTCAGTCGGTTAACCCGTTAGTGATCTCCGCCCTGCTTGGGTGCTGGTTGAGATGGTTAACCGGGGGGGGGGGGGTCAGGCCCCGGAACCGCCAGCTTTTGTTCCAGTTGCTCGGCTTCCCCTCCCCGCTGCGGTTTCCTGTGTGCTGCAGGAAGTGGCAGCTGAGTAGTCGGCGCTCCTGCCGGTGTCGGCGCTATCTGGTGCGGGTCCCTCGGCTGCATTATCTCCATCCCACAGCCGCCCGGCACACCGCCGCTCCCTGGTTACTGTATCCAGGTGCAAGGTCTGTAACAGTTACCCTTCCACTAGTTATATACCCTGGGGCAGCTGCGTGGGAGGGGCAGATTCCCAACCAGATAAAGGCACCGGTGGAAACAACTAATGGGAACTCTGGATCAGGCCCCAATACCCCCCCAGTCTAGTGGGGCCATATGCCTGTCCCATGTGTGTTCAATCCTCTCACTGTATTACCCTCTACCACTTCCGCTGGGATGCTGCTCCACTTATCCACCGCCCTCTCAGTAAAGTGACATTTGACGTAATGCATTGAAGCGGAGCGGCGGGGTAGTTAATGTTCATTGTTTACCCCCCCGCGTAGGTTCCGGTGTAACTGCTCGCTCACTCCCTTCTCTGCCTTGTAAATGGTATCTAAATCGCTGATTAACCCCTGAGCTGCTGCACTCGTCACACGCTCCTCAGTCTCGTGCCGGTTGCCCCGGGGTGTATATAATTGGAGCATAGGGGTAACCGTTACAGATTTTGGCCCTCTGGATAGTGTGCCGGGCGGCTCTTACTGGCAGCGATGCGGGCCCTGGGTTGCCATGCAGTCAGGGGCCCCTGTTAGTGCCTATTGTGTCCTTTACGTGGGGCCCGGGCCCTGCACCCGGCTCCTGAGTAACATCAGCTGTGGCTGTAAAATCTCAGCCGATGCCTCACTTCCTGTTTGTAACAAAATGGCAGGGAGCTGCGGGCCCTCCCAGAGGAGGGACGGGGAGGAAAAACTGACTTTCAGGCCGAAAAAGGAAACATCTGAAAGCCCGTTTCTGTGTTCAATTCCGTCAGTGCTGATTAATGGGCCCCAGATGGCTCCCAGTGGCCGCCGCCGGCCCATGTGCAGCCGGTGTAACCTGGAGCCGGGGCCCTTAGCACCCAGGGGCTACAGTGCATTAATAGTAATGATCCCTTATTGACCCCCCCCCCCCCCCGGTAATACCCTCTTTCGTTGTATTGGCCAGATAGCCGCAAGGGGCCACAATGTTCTGGCAGTGTGCTTTGTGCTGCGCCGGCCTCGTGACAGCCGTGCCTTTCAAGCCGCTGTAGACTAGGGCAGTGTTTAGTTATTTGCCCCCTCTGGCAGGCGTTAGTCGCCCCGCGGTCAGGGCAGCTGTATAAAAGCTGCTGAAGTGTTGGGTGGGAATAAGTGGCTACGGGAAGGAGGAAGTGCTTGTGGGGCAACTTCCTGTAACGGTGCGCTTCCTACAGCCAGAAGCCGTGTACATACATGTTCATTGCGTGTAAACGCTGCGTGACACCAGACCTCCGAAGGTTAACTTTGCCATGTACCATATGGTACCCGTGTAATGCCCATCCATCCCCCCCCCCCCGCCTGTCTATTGCCCCACAATACAGTCCAACCTCCTAAGGGCAGGGGCGACGTGTGTGTGGCTCTGTTCCAACATTCCATGCAGTTTGGCTCTGTAAGGGTTAATGTATTTCTGGGGGGGCATTAAAGGGTCCATGGCTGTGAATTGCAGTAAATCTGCCTGCTGTCTCTTTAACCGGGGAGATTTCTGACCCTTACTGGGTGTTACTGGGGGCCGGTTAACCCTCCATCTGCAGGTACTGAAGGGGTTACTCCCGCCAGGGTGACGGCGCGTGCCGGGTGGTCTCGCTCTGCCGGGAGGAAGCGGGGGAGGGGCTGCAAAGTATGTCCATTTTTGGTAAAGTCTGCAGGTTGTTGCAGCGGGAAGTGAATTGCAGAAGAGTGGCCGGGGCATGCGCAGCTCCCTGCCGCCAGTCACATGCCCCCCCCGCCCCGTGGAGACCGGGGGCCCCGGCTGCATGTGCTGAGGTCATGCGGTGACTCAGCCGTCCGCGCCGCGCCTGTGTACTCGGAGTTTGGCGGGGAAATGGCCGGCAGACGCTCCTGGTGTGATCTGATTTACCTATACACTATACAGGGCCGGCTCGACTGCTAGTGTGCCAATGCTAGAAAGTGGTCTGATTTAACTATACACTATGCAGGGCTGGCTCAGCCCTGTCTCGCTGACACATGGTTCAGGGACTCCGCTGCTGGCACAGTTGAAGGCAGCTGTAAGGCAGATCCCTGCGCAGACCTCCCACGTCATGTGCCGCTGCTGCCATACGGGGCCCTGCCGTGTCTTGTCTCCAGGAGCCCAGGGGGGGCCCTGAAATACCTCGCATTCCAGGGACGTGACGGGACAGGATCCCTCCGCATACCTGAAGACACGGCCGCTAAATACTGCGATGCCCCCCCATCGGCATGCAGCCCGTGGCAGATGCCCTTCTAGTTGGATCTTGGGCAGGCGGGTCTGGCTCCTGGCACTTTATGGGGGGGGGGTGAAGTAGCTGCATGCACTTCTCCCCCTGCCCCTCCAGGGGGTGCCAGACATACAGGCTGATAATTAACCCTTTAATGATCTTGCATTGACCCCCCTCTCTCCCCGCAGCCCGCCGAGGTCTCCACTCTGATCGCAGACGACCGCTCGGGGCTCCTGGTGAACGGCCTGACGCTGGGCGGCATGAAGTGCTCCGTCATCCGGGATCAGTTCAACATCCCCGACATCATGGTGATGGACGTGAAAACCAAGAACCCCGACGGACCCACCTACAACGTGGCCATCGGCAGGGCAAAGACCGGTAGGTTGTGTGCCGGGGGATGGGATCTCAGTACACGTTGCCCCCCCCCGTACCCCGTCTAACTTCTCGTCTTGTTCCCCCAGCTCTGGTGATCGTGGTGGGGGCAGAAGGCGTCCACGGCGGCGCCCTCCACACTAAAGCGCATGAAATGGCCAAGTACCTGCGGGATTTAAACTTCTGACCCCCCCGGCCCCCCTCCGTTACTACTGATTCAGTCGCCTGTTCCAGCTGCCAACATCGGACCAATCCACGGTTTTCCTCCCGTCGCCCCTTTTTTTCGCCCCGTTCTTTTTTTATCACTTATGTTTTTTTGCTGCCCTGCTCATCGGAATGAACGTAAATTTTTTCAGGGAAAGAATTTATATCTGATTTAAGAATAAAAAAAAAAAAAGTACGCTGTATGCTGATTGGCCGTGTTTCGTGTTTGCGTGCGTGCGTGCGGATTGGCCGGCTCGGCTTCATGGGTGTGATGCGTGTCCTCGGCGACGACGCGCAACCTCTGCCCCGTCTGTCTTTATCCCGCTTATCAGTGCTCGGCGGTGTTTGCCTTGTGGGTGAGTCGGCGGTGCCGCGCGCAGAGTACTCCTCTATCTGGGACACGCCAGAGCGTGCGGCTTTCATCCTTGTGGCTCCTGCTACATGTGATGGCTGGGAGTGGGGTGGGGGTGGAAGACTGCGCTGGGGGGAGAAAGGTGTGAATGGCCAACTACCCCAGGGCAAGAACTTTTACCCTGGGGTAAGTGGCAGGTCTTGCCTATAGGTGTGCATCAGTCTCTGGCTGATACCATACCGAGATAATGCGCGGGGTTCTGCCCTGTACAGTAATAGCAGAGCCCTGAGGCTGGGCTTGGCAAGAATCTTAAACAGGCTCTGGTCTACTGTGCCATGCGTCTAGGACACTAAGTGCAGGGATGTGGCTGCTGGCAGTGGGATGCACCAATCCCTGGTGGGGTGGGGGGAATTTCCCTAAAAATCCCAAGGCTTCTCCCATAATACCCCAGGGCTTACAGGGAGGGAGGCTGGGGGCAAAGTCTGGGAAACTCCCTACCAACAGCACCTGGCTGCTCTCATAACTCTCAGCCACGGATCCGACGCCAAATGGAGTTTATTTTTAACTGCGTTATTGGAGACAAACAGCCCTGTGTCATGTATAATGAAATGGGAGTAGTTTACTTATACACTGCACAGGGCTGCCAGTGGTAGGAAATATGGCTAAGAAGCTCCTGCTGTTGGCTCTTCCTCATCCTATAGTTTATTGGAGCAAAATGAGGGGGGGATATTAATGTATACAGTGTGCTGGGGGGTGATATTGATGTACACAACATGCGGGGGGGGGGGTATATTGGGTTATACATCTTGCTGATGCAGCCTGGGACTTGCTGTCGCGATGCATGGATGTAGCGGTGACTGGGACAGATATGATTCCCCCGGGTCAATTGCCACACTGCCCTCTAACGCCAAGTCTGCCAGCATCACTCGGCGTTTCACCGGCTGCCTGTACGGAGCCGAGGCCGGTGAGTGGCCGTCCGCGTGTCAGGCAACGGGGTTCAATGAGCTTAGTGATCAGCAACCCCTTGCTTGCACCAAGATGGCGGCGCCCTTCTGCTGGTCAGAACTGACGAGACCAAAAAGGGTCTGGTCGGACCCCTGAGCTCCCCCTGCAGGCCGCTCACTGGTACTGCGCTCAACTCAACAAATCGCTTAACGAATGAAATCAGACTTAAAATGAAAAAAAACACTCCAATGATGTCACAATGTCAAAAAAGTACAAAAAATTAATGAAATGCCCGTATACCAACTATTGCCTGACACCGTGCAAAGAAATTAGGCTCGGTAGGGGAGTCTCTGTGTGTGTGTGTGTATATATATATATATGTATGTGTGTGTGTGTGTGTATATATGTATGTGTGTTATATATAAATGATTTTTTCCAATTTTTCGCTATTTTTTAAAGTAGTAAATGAGACGATTTGATCAAAATAATGGGATCTTAAAAAAGCACTCATTGTCCTGAAAGAAACAATTTGTGCAGCTTCTGTGAATGAGTGAGGAGAAAATGACAGAAGCGGTAAAGCCGCCCCAGTCACGAAGGGGTTAAATTCCTTCACTGTATTACCCTCTACCACTTCTGCTGGGAGGCTGTTCCACTTATCTACCACCTGCTCAGCGAAGTAAAACGTCTTTATGTGGCATATAAGCGAGTCCTGCTCGATGTGAATGCCCCCCCCCCCCACCCCCCCGGTGTGACTGTTGGGGGTCTGCGGCTCCCAGTGGACTTTGTGCAGTTTTTTTATTAAGCCGTTCTATAGGGAGGAAACTTCTAGAAATAAGGTTCTACTTCCTGTTCCTCTGCGGGGTTTGCGGTGGAGAAAAGTTTCCTGTTTTTGTTGCTGGAATGTGTCCTCAATAAATCCCCCTGCAGTTTTTCTTTGCTGTGCGGTAAAGCAGCAGGCTGTGAGTATGGGGGGGGGGGGGAGATTAACACAGACCGCTGACCCGTGAGCGCCCCCTCCCGACGCGCCAGGGCGTTACCCTGTACCCCTGAGGCCGTCTCCCCGATCACTATACATTGGAGGTGCCTGGGTTCACCCCAAGTTTCAGGGGGGAATGGGCAGATTCTCGGTGTTTTACCCCAGTCTCGGGGTGAAGGGGCAGATTCTGGGGTAGCACAGTCCAGAGCTGACTCCTTATTCTACTCTGATTTAATGATAGCCGACGATCCTGATTGGCTCTTTTCTCCTTGCTATATCACATCTCTGGAATCCCTGCTTGAATACAGGTGAATCCGTTCAGAATATTGTCAGCTCCTGACCAGTCACGGTTTCCATAACGACCGTTATTAGAGCCATTCGGCTGCCAGCGTCAGTGAGTCACTGCGGTGGGGTCTGTGATGGGGTATTAAAGGGTTAATGTTTGAAGCATGTCGGGATGACGATGAAAGCACCGCTCGGTCCTCGCGCATGGTCAGCCGGCAGCAGCTCTGGAGGTTCAGGACGTGGTCCGGAGACGTCAACGGATCCCGCCAGCTGCTATCACGGGAAGCTCGTCCTCCAATCAGCATCCGATGGATCGGGCGTCCGGCTCCCCAACCAGCTACCCTCTGATCACAGCCCTCCCCTGCGCGGGGCAGTAAGGTTTACTTACCCTCCGGTCTACAGAACCTCAACGTGGGGTCTATCCTGAACCCTCTGAATATCGGGTACTCTGATCAGCAATGGAGGCCTGCTTACTGATCGCGCTGTGATCAGCAATGCCGGGCAATGGAGGACTGCTTACTGATCGCGCTGTGATCAGCAATGCCGGGCAATGGAGGACTGCTTACTGATCGCGCTGTGATCAGCAATGCCGGGCAATGGAGGACTGCTTACTGATCGCGCTGTGATCAGCAGCGACGGGGATCGAAGTGAAAAGGAGAAACACCCCCCCCCAAAACAAAAATGAAATTAAATGGACTCCGGTGATGCCCCGATGACATCATAAGGGGTACCATCCTGTTCCAAGAGAGACCCCTGAGGTTTTGAAGGACCCCGAAAGGGATCTCCAGTCACAAAAAAAGTCTAAACATTAAAAAAAATGAATTATTTTTTTTTAAAGTACCCAGAATTCTCTTACCCCCCCCCACTATTCTTTAAAATTAACCCCTTCTTTGCCCCAAATCCAAAGATCAAAATTAAGTAAAAATAATGCTATTTGTAGGGAGAAAAGTTTGCATGTGGGGTATTTTTTTTTTTTAATCACTGGCACCTAATTTGGGGGAGAAATCCTAAATAAAATTTGAAGAAAAAAAAAAACACCTTTTTTTTTTTAATTTTTGTTGTTTTTGTCATATTATTCATATTTAAATAAAAAGCTTTTTTTTTTTTTTTTTTAAAGTGTTATAAAGTGAACAAGGGCGAACAAAGGGTTAAAAATAAAAACACGCGCAGAAGAAAAGAAACATCCCGAACTCTGTATTCTGATTGGTTACCATGACAAAGAGCAGCCAATCAGGGGACAAGGAGAACCAAAACGGCGACCGCTAAGTCAGACAAAGCATAATTCCGGCAATAATCAGAATAATGAATACCGGAAATAAATAAGAAATATTAACCCCTTAACGCCGTAGATTTTTTGAGTGACTGTACCTTTAATTATAATTTTTTTCCCCCAGGATCTGGAAATTCACAATTTATTTATTTATTAAAACGATCTTTTTCTGAAATAAACATTAAATCAGGAAATTCTAGGAATAATGACTTTACTTACAGTCGTTAAACGTGTAGAAACAGAATATAAAACCAGGCGGGGTAAATATGTTAATGAGCAGGTTACAGGCCAATGGGCGCCTTTGGCGGAAAAAAAAAACCATTTCGTTTTTAGCCCCAAAAAATTAACGAAAAGCAGTGAAAGCAGCGTTTTCAGCAGGGAAGTTCCTATTGGTGGGGAGGAAGCGTCACCCCCCCCAAACCCCTCCCCCCATACCGCATGAACGTTACTTCCGCCTGCAGCGTTTGGTGTAAAAATAACAGAAAAGTTACTTTTGGGGATCTCGAATATTAGTGTTTTTTTGTGTATTAACCATTCCTCCCAAAAATCAACGTTTAACCCTTTTCACACCGCAGCGGGGAGAAAACCGCGAATGCTTTGCGTCGTCAGCAGGCACACACTGGGTTAATTGTAAAACTTGGCAAACTGACCCCCCCCATTGGCTAGAAATACTAATGTTATTTAGAAGCCCCCCCCACACACACACCCTGTCAGCACCGGCCACGTTCTGTCACCGCGTGGGGGTCCAAGTCGGGGCAGCAGCCCCCCCCAAAAAACCTGCCCCGTAGCCTGAAGCACCCCCCAGGACAATACAGCCACTGCGTCGGATCTAGGACTGGTGTAAATGCCCACCAGGCTGAGGGCCTCGGCTATCATACCCTCTGCCCCCCCCCCCAACATCCAAGGAAACCCCTCTCCTCCTGCTGCTGTCGCAGGACTGGGTCCCCCAGGGGCAGTTAGTTAACTGGTTGATACAGAACCTGTGAGGGTAATTAGATACAGGTCACAGAAAGCAGCGTACGGGGTGGGGTTATTTGCTCTCATGGGGTGGTTGTGCCCCCACGTGAGCCCACCGCGTGGTAATTTAAAGGGCCGGCTCCGGCCGGGTCCCCGCCTCTGAGGATCGAAAGCATAGAGGAGAATGGTAAGCGTCACATCGGGGAAACAATGACATCTTACAGGGGATTATGGGGGAAAAAAATAGGACCCAGCAAAGAAAGGGTTACGGAATGAAATCACAGAGCAAAGCAATCATGGAGGGTTAAGCGCCTCGCCGCCGAGGATTCTGGGAGCGGATCTGTCACCGCGCGACGGCCATTGGGGCACAAAGGATTCCGGGATCGACAGTCCACGCGAAATACAGATGGCGGGAGGCGGCGGCGCTCACACGGCAACCGACGGGGGGACACCCGTCTCTTCATCCTGGCGGAGGGGGGGCGACTCGTCCATGCTGCCGAAAGTGGGCGAGGGTCGGAGGAGGGGGGTGTTCTCGTTGTCGCTGCTCTCCTCTCGGTGCTCGCCTTCGCCGCCATCGCCTTCGCCGCTCTCCGAGTCGGAGTCGTCCGGTGAGCGCAGCACGCGGTGCTTGCAGACGGGGCAGCTCTTCTTGGTCTTCGTCAACCAGGGATCGACGCAGCTGCAGTGGTACGCTGCCGAGAGAGGGACACGGGGTCACCGGGGGGGAACGGGCGATACGGGCAGAACAGTCTGCGGGGTGACACTGGGTGACTGCCCCTCCCCCTGCGGGGTGACACAGAGAGCCGGGTGACCCCTCCTCCCGCCTGCAGGGTGACACAATGGGCTGGGTGACCGCTCCTCCCCCTGCGGGGTGACACAGGGGGTCAGGTGGCTGCCCCTCCCCCTGCGGGGTGACACAGCGCAGGGCCTGGGTAACTTACCATGTGAGCAAGGCAGCACCCTCAGCTTGTCCCCTTCCTCGTATTCCTCCAGGCAGATGGCGCAGACATCATAATCGTCCCCTAAGAGAAAGCGAGGACTCGTTAGGCTCCGGCCGCTCGCCGTTAACATTTATTCACAATATATTCATTCTGACGCTTACACATCCCGAAGTCTGCACTAGTCTGGCCACCAAAGGGTTATTATTTGAATTCAGATTCCAGAATGTAACAGATTGGGCGGAACCTCTGCGGGTCAAAATCTCCTATCATAAAACAATCGATAATAGGGGGCGGTAGGTAGGTGGAAGAGCCTCCCAGCAGAAGCGGTAGAGAGAAGTTAAACACGCATGGGTTAGGCATACGGCTCCGACCACTCATTATATATATATGTGAACATGTGTGTATATGTGCGCCATCCCACACGTGTTGCGTGTTAAGCAGAATTTTTCCCCCCATTTGGTGTGCACACAGGTCATGTGACACCTGGTGGTGAGGAGCAGTAACTGCACCCGGTTCCTCACCCCTCCCCTCGCTCCTCACCCCGCCTCTCGCTCCTCACCCCGCCCCTCGCTCCTCACCTTTCTTAAACTTGTGGACAGGGATCTTCTTCAGCTGCTCTTTGGATAAGCGATTCCGCCGCATCCGCTTCCGGTGCTGCATGCAGCGCGCCACCTGGCGGGACAGAGATACGCGGCCCCCGTCAGACAACACGCGGCCCCCGTCAGACAACGTTCGGCCAGGCGAGGGTTAACGGACAAAAGCGGGATACACGGCACAGGCATGGATCACCCCCCCCGCACACACCGGGACTTACCGGCGGCGGCCCCCTAACCCCTTTATCACGAGGACACCGCGCTGGGCAGAGTCCTGAAACGGCTTCAATAAACTCCCCAATTCTTTTAACTCCTTCAGCTCTGTTTTACAGAAATCGAGTCTCGTCCATCTGCTTTGTTTGTTATTTTTATAATCTGGGGGTATTTAATTTTTGTTGGGGGCACAAGTAGGAAAGAGAAGATCCCGTTTTAAGAAAACAAGAGAAAATGTGTAAAAAATAAAAGGTTTTAAATTCTACACAATATTTTTTTTAAATCTTCTTAACCATATTTTATGCACACTAAATTATTATATATATATATATATATATATATATATATATATATATATATATATATATATAAAACCTATCCTGGACGCCAGGTCGCCATGGCAACTAGAAATCACTTGTTGGCGCCTGGGAGGTATTCCTGGTACGAGTGTATCAGGCCCGGCCCGGGACCCCCTGCTTAGCTATGGTCCACCAAAGAAGTTGAGTGCACGCGCTCAGCGTCACATCCAGAGGTTATCTTACTGGAACCACGACCTGCGGTTCGATGAGACCGGGATAAAATTATTTGGTTCAGATGGCGTCAAGCTTGTGCGGTGGCAACCAGGTGAGGAGTGCAAAGACAAGCGTGTCTTACCTACAGTCAGGCATGGTGGTGGGAATGTCATGGTCTGGGCCTGCATGAGTGTTGCCGGCACTGGGGGGGCTACGGTTTATTGAGGGAACCATGAATACCAACATGTACCGTGACATACTGAAGCAGAACGTGAGCCCCTCCCTTCGGGGACCGGGCCGCAGGGCAGTATTCCAACATAACGACCCCAAACACACCTCCAAGACCACCACTGCCTCGCTAAAGAAGCTGAGGGTAAAGGTGATGGACTGGCCAAGCATGTCTCCAGACCTAAACCCTATTGAGCATCTGTGGGGCTTCCTCAACCGGAAGGTGGGGAGTGCAAGGCCTCCGTGATGTCGTCATGGAGGAGTGGAAGAGGACTCCGGCGGCAACCTGTGAAGCTCTGGTGAACTCCATGCCCAAGAGGTTAAGGCAGTGCTGGAAAATAATGGGGCCACACAAAATATTGACACTTTGGGTCCAATTTGGACATTTCCACTTAGGGGTGTACTCACTTTTGTTGCCGAGGTATTAGACATTAATGGCTGTGTGTTGAGTTATATTTGAGGGGTTAATGGTTGTGTGTTGGGTTATATTTGAGGGGTTAATGGCTGTGTGTTGGGGTATATTGAGGGGTTAATGGCTGTGTGTTGGGTTATATTTGAGGGGTTAATAGCTGTGTGTTGGGTTATATTTGAGGGGCTAATGGCTGTGTGTTGGGGTATATTGAGGGGTTAATGGCTGTGTGTTGGGGTATATTGAGGGGTTAATGGCTGTGTGTTGGGGTATATTGAGGGGTTAATGGCTGTGTGTTGGGTTATATTTGAGGGGTAATGGCTGTGTTGGGTTATATTGAGGGGTTAATGGCTGTGTGTTGGGGTATATTTGAGGGGTTAATGGCTGTGTGTTGGGTTATATTTGAGGGGTTAATGGCTGTGTGTTGGGGTATATTTGAGGGGTTAATGGCTGTGTGTTGGGGTATATTGAGGGGTAATGGCTGTGTGTTGGGTTATATTTGAGGGGCTAATGGCTGTGTGTTGGGGTATATTGAGGGGTTAATGGCTGTGTGTTGGGGTATATTGAGGGGTTAATGGCTGTGTGTTGGGGTATATTGAGGGGTTAATGGCTGTGTGTTGGGTTATATTGAGGGGTTAATGGCTGTGTGTTGGGGTATATTGAGGGGTAATGGCTGTGTGTTGGGGTATATTGAGGGGTTAATGGCTGTGTGTTGGGGTATATTGAGGGGTTAATGGCTGTGTGTTGAGTTATATTTGAGGGGTTAATGGCTGTGTGTTGAGTTATATTTGAGGGGTTAATGGCTGTGTGTTGGGGTATATTGAGGGGTTAATGGCTGTGTGTTGGGGTATATTGAGGGGGTAATGGCTGTGTGTTGGGGTATATTGAGGGGGTAATGGCTGTGTGTTGGGGTATATTGAGGGGTTAATGGCTGTGTGTTGGGGTATATTGAGGGGTTAATGGCTGTGTGTTGGGGTATATTGAGGGGTTAATGGCTGTGTGTTGGGTTATATTGAGGGGTTAATGGCTGTGTGTTGAGTTATATTTGAGGGGTTAATGGCTGTGTGTTGGGGTATATTGAGGGGTTAATGGCTGTGTGTTGGGGTATATTGAGGGGGTAATGGCTGTGTGTTGGGGTATATTGAGGGGGTAATGGCTGTGTGTTGGGGTATATTGAGGGGTTAATGGCTGTGTGTTGGGGTATATTGAGGGGTTAATGGCTGTGTGTTGGGGTATATTGAGGGGTTAATGGCTGTGTGTTGGGTTATATTGAGGGGTTAATGGCTGTGTGTTGAGTTATATTTGAGGGGTTAATGGCTGTGTGTTGGGGTATATTGAGGGGTTAATGGCTGTGTGTTGGGGTATATTGAGGGGGTAATGGCTGTGTGTTGGGGTATATTGAGGGGGTAATGGCTGTGTGTTGGGGTATATTGAGGGGTTAATGGCTGTGTGTTGGGGTATATTGAGGGGTTAATGGCTGTGTGTTGGGGTATATTGAGGGGCAGTAAAGTTACTCTGTTATACAGGCTGTGCACTCGCTGCGTTACATTGTAGCAGAGATCATTTCTTCAGCGTTATCACATGAGATATAATAACATATTTACAGAAATGTAGGGGGGGTCACTTTTGGGAGATACTGTATATTATATATATATATATATAATGTGTTAGAGTGTCTGTGTATATACGTATATACCGGTATATAATGTTAGAATGTGTGCGTGTGTGGAGATGGTAGACTATTTATATACCTGGGCGTGAAGGGGTTAAAGTGGAATATAAGCAGAGCCGGGGAGGAACGTATATCACGCGTTTCCCGTTCTACGACAAAATATTTGGATCCTTCTAATCCCAGAGATGCGCGTCTCATGCGGTGTCTCTATATACACGTGTGCGCATGTATGTATATGTATATATATAGAAGTAAATACAGAGTGCCAGCGGCAGGCGGGGCCAGCATACCCCCAAACCCCCCTGTACACAGAGCACCGACCAATCAGCATGAATTATTAAAGCCGCGGCCGGACGCCCCGCTATATATACATACAACCTACATACATATACAGACACGCAGACACGCTTATCAACAGCGCACAATGTATAGAAACGTATATATACAACGTCTCAGGGCATGATCGCGTTATTCTACCCCCAGCAGGAGAGGATCGGGCCCCCGGGGGCCTCTGTGGCCCTTTACGGAGCTGAATAGCACGGGGAATTTAGAAGCTGAGAAACTAAAACAGAGACGATGAATCTACGCGGCAAACGGCTTAACAACTCCCAATAATCTAAGCCAAGCGGCCCTTTAAAGATAAAATGAGAAAGTGAAGCGGGCATCCACTACCAGGAGCCAAGGGCCACGGGCCCTCAGCGCCCACTTACCATCACTATGCACATGATGATGATGACGACGGCCACGACCACGATGAACGGAATGAGATAGTATCCGAGCGGGAAGTAGTATTCCGGAACCAGGTAGAGAACGGCGCTGCGGAGACACCAAAAACAGCCGCTTTCACACAAATTCCCCTCCAATTCCCATCATCCCTCAGCGCAGCGAGTGTATCAGAATCCCCCCGAGCAGGAAGTTGGAAGCCGCTTCCTGTTCTCTCCCGTCAGCCCGAGCAGGAAGTTGGAAGCCGCTTCCTGTTCTCTCCCTCCGTCAGCCCTAGCAGGAAGTTGGAAGCCGCTTCCTGTCCTCTCCCGTCACCCTGAGCAGGAAGTTGTAAGCCGCTTCCTGTTCTCTTCTGTCAGCCCGAGCAGGAAGTTGGAAGGCGCTTCCTGTTCTCTTCCGTCAGCCCGAGCAGGAAGTTGGAAGGCGCTTCCTGTTCTCTCCCTCTGTCAGCCCGACCAGGAATTTGGAAGCTGCTTCCTCTTCTCTCCCCGTGTTGTTTAAGCGGGCGGCACAGGAGCCTCTAGCGCTAGAGATCGTTTCCAGCCGCGCAGGCCCCTCCGTAACGCTATTATCACAGATATCTCAGGGCGATTTATAGTAATAAAGACATGAAAACGTAATGCTGAATACGGGTGAATGAGCCGGGATCGGGGACGCCCCCCACGGCTGAGTATCTGCCCCTCCTCACCCCCCATCGCCCCTTCTTACTTGTCATAGTAGGAGAAATGGCTCTGCAGAGCTTTCCCAGACGACTCGCCGATGAACACGGACGGGATGGTGACTTCCTTCCGGATATTGTCTGCGATAAAAGATGGAGAGGAGGAGAGACACAGAGAACGGAATAAGAGAGTAACAAGGGAGGAGGGCTGCGGACGCACAGACAGACGTGGGGGGGCACGGGACGGGACGGGCAGACAGACACGGGGGGCGCGGGACGGGCAGACAGACACGGGGGCGCAGGCACACGAGGAGAGCACGGAAAGGGGTAAGAGACGGAAAAATCCCCCCGCAGCGGCACCAAACTCACCGTCATTCCACACCATGTTCAGCAGCTTCTCGGAATTAACATTGTGCACCACTGCGGCTCGGAAACCGGCCTGCTGGGCGTGCAACACCTACGGAGAGAGAGATGTCACCCCGCAGGGGGAGGGGCTGACCCATAGCTGCCTGCGTCACCCCACAGGGGGCGGGCAGAAACTGATAACGCTCACTTACCTTGACATCAAAGTTACAGTTAAACCTCCGGATGAGAGCGAAGAACACGGTTTTGTTGTCCATCACTGGAGGGGGAAGAATGGGGGTGCAGGCATTGGTCGGCTCAGCCTCAACCAGGTACCCCTGCAGGGGTAAAAAGTCAGTGTCGGTATACAGTGCAGCTCGTTCAGTGTCCGTATAGAGCAGGGCTCGACAAATCCCAGGCGCCAGGTCGCCATGGCGACTCAGAATTTTGTCCTGCCGCCTAGGTGTTTGTCAGCCTGTGATCGCGGGGGGTGCTGCTGCTGTCTGCCCAGGAGTCTGGGCAGACAGCACAGCCACTCTGACCCCGCCCCCGAGCCTGAGACCCCTCCCACGGAGTGATCCTGTAGGCTGAAACCGCGATTGCAGAAAAACCAGCAATCGTGTTTTCAGCTGCCACAGGCAGGTTCAGGGAAGGGGGTTGTGTGTTGATTGGGTCCCCACACAAGTGTGGGGACCTGACCCAACACCCCCCAGCTCTCCATGAGAGCGACAGTGCAGCGTTAACCCCTTCAATGCGCAATCATTTAGGGGTTAATTCCCGTTTTGTACGGGGCTCTGCTGCTGGTGGTCTCCCTGGAAGCCCAGACAGGCCAGCAACAGCAAAAACGAGCCCCCCCACAAGCCCTTTGATGATTCCTGTAGGCATGGAAGCTACAGCAGTCATCAGAGACTCCCCCCTGCAATGGCTGCTCTATAGACCAGTAATTACGTCCCAGCTGCCAGAGGCAGCTTCAGGGACAGGGGAGAGGGCTCTTCGGTCTCCACATGAGTGTGGAGGGCAGCCCCAACACCCCCCTGCTGCCCGATCGCTCCATGAGAGCGACAGTGCAGCGTTAACCCCTTCAATGCCACAATTGTGTATAACACATTCGTGCGCCAATGGAACATCAGCATTGAAAGCGTTAAAAAATAAATAAATATATATAAAAAAACAACAAACAAAAAAAACCCAGCACTGAGCTGAAAGTCCAGGGTGCTTCCAGGTGAAACGCTGTGATTTTAGTAAGTGGGCTGATGATGATCGGATCCCTCCTGACCAACTGTTAGTTTAAAAAAATCCTGGCTCCTAACTTTCTTACCTGGCGCTGAGATTCACAACAAATTTGTCAAGCCCTGGTATAGAGATACTCGGTACCATTATGTGACAGCACGGCGCCAGACTCACCCGAAGTCCATCGATTGGTAACGGAGACCCAAACATGGCAGGGAGGTCATCGAATACCTGGGGGGGGGTGCTGTTCCGATCCGAGTACTGAAACGAGAAAGCAATCCCATAACGGACCCGAGGGGGTCTCTGCCCCTAGAACGTATAGGAAGTACCCCTGTGTGTATGAGATGCCCCCTCACCCCATCAGAGGGGGGGTCACTGCCCGTATAACGTATAGGAAGTACCCCTGTGTGTATGAGATGCCCCCTCACCCCATCAGAGGGGGGTCACTGCCCGTATAACGTATAGGAAGTACCCCTGTGTGTATGAGATGCCCCCTCACCCCATCAGAGGGGGGTCACTGCCCGTATAACGTATAGGAAGTACCCCTGTGTGTATGAGATGCCCCCTCACCCCATCAGAGGGGGGGTCACTGCCCGTATAACGTATAGGAAGTACCCCTGTGTGTATGAGATGCCCCCTCACCCCATCAGAGGGGGGTCACTGCCCGTATAACGTATAGGAAGTACCCCTGTGTGTATGAGATGCCCCCTCACCCCATCAGAGGGGGGTCACTGCCCGTATAACGTATAGGAAGTACCCCTGTGTGTATGAGATGCCCCCTCACCCCATCAGAGGGGGGTCACTGCCCGTATAACGTATAGGAAGTACCCCTGTGTGTATGAGATGCCCTCTGACCCAATCAGAGGGGGGTCACTGCCCGTATAACGTATAGGAAGTACCCCTGTGTGTATGAGATGCCCCCTCACCCCATCAGAGGGGGGTCACTGTCTGTATAACGTATAGGAAGTACCCTGTAATGTGTATATTTACCGCCCATATGATGGCGTCAGCGGCTGGCAGGCTGCAGAGGAGGAGAATGAGGGTCCCCACGGCGTGCGGCGGGGGCTGCGTCTCCATCATGAGCGGAAATCCCTTCAACAGAACGGAAGCTTTTACCCGGAAGGCAATCAATAATTATTCATTATGAGGGGGTTTTACGGCAGCCGTAAAGCGATCTCCTGCTAAGGCACAGCAGCACCTTACAGAGAAAAGATGTCTCCGGGAGGGCCCGGTCTACTCCACGCAGCTCACAATACAGACGGGGGGGTACAAGGTGTGGGAACAAACAGCCTTATCAGGGAGGGCCGGACCCAGATAGCGGGAGGAGAGGCCGCAGATTAACGGGGGCCGCATAACTCGGGGGCCACATAAATGAAAACATTTTAAATTCACACACATTCCAGGGCCGCGCACACAAGAGCTTACAATCTATTCCCAGCCGCAGGTGTTTCTCACACAAAATACTGGCAAAGAAAGCAGAATAAAGCCGGACACAGAAACACGTCAATGTCACGCAGACAGAACACGGACACGGGTGCCAGCTGGACATCAAGCGTGTCATAATACGTATACAGACTATATATATAGAGGGGGTGGGCACAGTGTATATACAGGGGGTGGGCACAGTGTATATAGGGGGGTGTGGGCACAGTGTATATAGGGGTGTGTGGGCACAGTGTATATAGGGGGTGTGTGGGCACAGTGTATATAGGGGGTGTGTGGGCACAGTGTATATAGAGGGGGTGGGCACAGTGTATATAGAGGGGGTGGGCACAGTGTATATAGGGGTGTGTGGGCACAGTGTATATAGGGGGTGTGTGGGCACAGTGTATATAGGGGGTGTGTGGGCACAGTGTATATAGGGGGTGGGCACAGTGTATATAGAGGGGGTGGGCACAGTGTATATAGAGGGGGTGGGCACAGTGTATATAGAGGGGGTGTGTGGGCACAGTGTATATAGGGGGTGTGTGGGCACAGTGTATATAGAGGGGGTGGGCACAGTGTATATAGAGGGGGTGGGCACAGTGTATATAGGGGGTGTGTGGGCACAGTGTATATAGGGGGTGTGTGGGCACAGTGTATATAGAGGGGGTGGGCACAGTGTATATAGGGGGTGTGTGGGCACAGTGTATATAGAGGGGGTGGGCACAGTGTATATAGAGGGGGTGGGCACAGTGTATATAGAGGGGGTGGGCACAGTGTATATAGGGTGTGTGTGGGCACAGTGTATATAGAGGGGGTGGGCACAGTGTATATAGAGGGGTGGGCACAGTGTATATAGGGGGTGTGTGGGCACAGTGTATATAGGGGGTGTGGGCACAGTGTATATAGAGGGGGTGGGCACAGTGTATATAGGGGGTGTGTGGGCACAGTGTATATAGGGGTGTGTGGACACAGTGTATATAGGGGGTGGGCACAGTGTATATAGAGGGGGTGGGCACAGTGTATATAGGGTGGGTGTGGGCACAGTGTATATAGAGGGGGTGGGCACAGTGTATATAGAGGGGGTGGGCACAGTGTATATAGGGGGTGTGTGGGCACAGTGTATATAGGGGGTGTGTGGGCACAGTGTATATAGGGGGGGTGTGGGCACAGTGTATATAGGGGGGTGTGGGCACAGTGTATATAGGGGTGTGTGGGCACAGTGTATATAGGGGTGTGTGGGCACAGTGTATATAGGGGGTGTATAAAGTAATGTATAGCCCGCTGTCTCACCCTGTGTATCCGCTCTGTTCACATTCTGGATCCAGATCCAGGCCGTCCGGTTCTTCTCTATCACTCTGTCTTGTCAGTCAGTCTGTCTCTGTAGCCCCGCCCCTTCGCTTCCTGTTGTTTACTTCCGGTCTCTGATCTGACCCCTGAACCGGGAGCGGAACCTGGGTCTGTGCACCGTGACGGTGTCCATGTAACCTCTTTTTGGGGACATACTAAAACGAATGACAAAATGGAATGCCCATAGACTATAATGGGGAGGAATGCCCATAGACTATAATGGGGAGGAATGCCCATAGACTATAATGGGGAGGAATGCCCATAGACTATAATGGGGAGGAATGCCCATAGACTATAATGGGGAGGAATGCCCATAGACTATAATGGGGAGGAATGCCCATAGACTATAATGGGGAGGGATGCCCATAGACTATAATGGGTAGGAATGCCCATAGACTATAATGGGTAGGAATGCCCATAGACTATAATGGGGAGGAATGCCCATAGACTATAATGGAAGGGAAAAGAATAATTGATTTTGAAATAAAAGCTTAAGAAATAGCATTTAGACCTTTGGCACACATACTCCCCTAGGACACACATGTGATCTAAAACTCAGATTACGTTGGATTATAGCTGTTTTCTATGGAATGACAGGTGAATGACAGTATTGATGGAATGCCCATAGGATATAATGGGAGAAAAATCAAACCTGTTTTTCAGACAAAACCCTCTGAAATATCATATAGACCTTTGGCACACATACTCCCCTAGTACAGAGACAGGATCTAACACTCATATTATGTGGGATTATAGCTGTTTTCTATGGAATGACAGGTGAATGACAGTTTTGAGGGAATGCCCATAGGATATAATGGGAGAAAAAATAATATTGTTTTTTTAGAGAAAACCATATGACATATCATATAGATGTTTGGCACACATACTCCCCTAGTACAGTTATAGGTTCTAAACCTCATATTAAGTGGAATTATAGCTGTTTTCTATGGAATGACAGGTGAATGACAGTATTGATGGAATGCCCATAGGATATAATGGGAGAAAAATCAAACCTGTTTTTCAGACAAAACCCTCTGAAATATCATATAGATCTTTGTCATGTATACTCCCCTAGTACAGAGACAGGATCTAAAACTCATATTATGTGGGATTATAGCTGTTTTCTATGGAATGACAGGTGAATGACAGTTTTGAGGGAATACCCATAGGATATAATGGGAGAAAAATCAAACCTGTTTTTCAGACAAAACCCTCTGACATATCATAGAGATCTTTGGCACACATACTCCCCTAGTACAGGAATAGGTTCCAAACCTCATATTAAGTGGAATTATAGCTGTTTTCTATGGAATGACAGGTGAATGACAGTATTGATGGAATGCCCATAGGATATAATGGGAGAAAAATCAAACCTGTTTTTCAGAAAAAACCCTCTGAAATATCATATAGATCTTTGGCACATATACTCCCCTAGTATAGAGACAGGATCTAAAACTCATATTATGTGGGATTATAGCTGTTTTCTATGGAATGACAGGTGAATGACAGTTTTGAGGGAATGCCCATAGGATATAATGGGAGAAAAAATAAACTTGTTTATTAGAGAAAACCCTCTGACATATCATATAGATCTTTGGCACACATACTCCCCTAGTACAGGTATAGGTTCTAAACCTCATATTAAGTGGAATTATAGCTGTTTTCTATGGAATGACAGGTGAATGACAGTATTGATGGAATGCCCATAGGATATAATGGGAGAAAAATCAAACCTGTTTTTCAGAAAAAACCCTCTGAAATATCATATAGATCTTTGGCACATATACTCCCCTAGTACAGAGACAGGATCTAAAACTCATATTATGGGGGATTATAGCTGTTTTCTATGGAATGACAGGTGAATGACAGTTTTGAGGGAATACCCATAGGATATAATGGGAGAAAAATCAAACCTGTTTTTCAGACAAAACCCTCTGACATATCATATAGATCTTTGTCATGTATACTCCCCTAGTACAGAGACAGGATCTAAAACTCATATTATGTGGGATTATAGCTGTTTTCTATGGAATGACAGGTGAATGACAGTTTTGAGGGAATACCCATAGGATATAATGGGAGAAAAATCAAACCTGTTTTTCAGACAAAAACCCTCTGACATATCATAGAGATCTTTGGCACACATACTCCCCTAGTACAGGAATAGGTTCCAAACCTCATATTAAGTGGAATTATAGCTGTTTTCTATGGAATGACAGGTGAATGACAGTATTGATGGAATGCCCATAGGATATAATGGGAGAAAAATCAAACCTGTTTTTCAGAAAAAAACCCTCTGAAATATCATATAGATCTTTGGCACATATACTCCCCTAGTATAGAGACAGGATCTAAAACTCATATTATGTGGTATTATAGCTGTTTTCTATGGAATGACAGGTGAATGACAGTTTTGAGGGAATGCCCATAGGATATAATGGGAGAAAAAATAAACTTGTTTATTAGAGAAAACCCTCTGACATATCATATAGATCTTTGGCACACATACTCCCCTAGTACAGGTATAGGTTCTAAACCTCATATTAAGTGGAATTATAGCTGTTTTCTATGGAATGACAGGTGAATGACAGTATTGATGGAATGCCCATAGGATATAATGGGAGAAAAATCAAACCTGTTTTTCAGAAAAAACCCTCTGAAATATCATATAGATCTTTGGCACATATACTCCCCTAGTACAGAGACAGGATCTAAAACTCATATTATGGGGGATTATAGCTGTTTTCTATGGAATGACAGGTGAATGACAGTATTGAGTGAATGCCCATAGAATATAATGGGAGAAAAATCAAACCTGTTTTTCAGACAAAACCCTCTGAAATATCATATGGATCTTTGTCATTTTGAACACTGGTGACTCTTGTAATATGTTGGTCACCAGAATGAGGAATCTGCACTCACACCAAAGGAACTCTGGTGCTTAACTGTGCCAGGAAGGGCCAGCTCCCCAGTAGATCAAAATAAATAAAGGCTCCAGGCACTCAAGGGTTCCAGCTCAGGCAGATTTATTAAAGGGAGACAGAAACAACGTTTCAACCTCACAATGAGGTCTTTATCAAGTTGATAAAACTGTTATTTTCTTTTGCTCTTTCTTTTTCCTTCATGGAATCTATGACTATCACCTCCCTGGTATTAAAAAGGTATTAAAAAGGCCAGTATAACTGAGCTGCAAAAGCAAATTCTGCATTTCTCACCACTAACTAAAGTAAACCATCTCATACTTGAGCAAAAGAAAATTGTGACGTATTATTGTCTATTGCAGCTGCTTGTTACCAACTGGCAAACGTATGTTTTATCAGAGAAGAGTGGATGGCATACTTGTGTGAGGACTCAATTCAACAAAATAACAGTTTTATCAACTTGATAAAGACCTCATTGTGAGGTTGAAACGTTGTTGCTGTCTTCCTTTAATAAATCTGCCTGAGCTGGAACCCTTGAGTGCCTGGAGCCTTTATTTATTTTGATCTACTGGGGAGCTGGCCCCTTCCTGGCACAGTTAAGCACCAGAGTCCCTTTGGTGTGAGTGCAGATTCCTCATTCTGGTGACCAACATATTACAAGTGTCACCAGTGTTCAAAATGACAAAGATCCATATGATATTTCAGAGGGTTTTGTCTGAAAAACAGGTTTGATTTTTCTCCCATTATATTCTATGGGCATTCCCTCAAAACTGTCATTCACCTGTCATTCCATAGAAAACAGCTATAATCCCCCATAATATGAGTTTTAGATCCTGTCTCTGTACTAGGGGAGTATATGTGCCAAAGATCTATATGATATTTCAGAGGGTTTTTTCTGAAAAAGAGGTTTGATTTTTCTCCCATTATATCCTATGGGCATTCCATCAATACTGTCATTCACCTGTCATTCCATAGAAACCAGCTATAATTCCACTTAATATGAGGTTTAGAACCTATACCTGTACTAGGGGAGTATGTGTGCCAAAGATCTATATGATATGTCAGAGGGTTTTCTCTAATAAACAAGTTTATTTTTTCTCCCATTATATCCTATGGGCATTCCCTCAAAACTGTCATTCACCTGTCATTCCATAGAAAACAGCTATAATCCCACATAATATAAGTTTTAGATCCTGTCTCTATACTAGGGGAGTATATGTGCCAAAGATCGATATGATATGTCAGAGGGTTTTCTCTAATAAACAAGTTTATTTTTTCTCCCATTATATCCTATGGGCATTCCATCAATACTGTCATTCACCTGTCATTCCATAGAAAACAGCTATAATCCCACATAATATGAGTTTTAGATCCTGTCTCTGTACTAGGGGAGTATATGTGCCAAAGATCTATATGATATTTCAGAGGGTTTTTTCTGAAAAACAGGTTTGATTTTTCTCCCATTATATCCTATGGGCATTCCATCAATACTGTCATTCACCTGTCATTCCATAGAAAACAGCTATAATTCCACTTAATATGAGGTTTAGAACCTATTCCTGTACTAGGGGAGTATGTGTGCCAAAGATCTATATGATATGTCAGAGGGTTTTGTCTGAAAAACAGGTTTGATTTTTCTCCCATTATATCCTATGGGTATTCCCTCAAAACTGTCATTCACCTGTCATTCCATAGAAAACAGCTATAATCCCACATAATATGAGTTTTAGATCCTGTCTCTGTACTAGGGGAGTATACATGACAAAGATCTATATGATATGTCAGAGGGTTTTCTCTAAAAAACAAGTTACATTTTTCTCCCATTATATCCTATGGGCATTCCATCAATACTGTCATTCACCTGTCATTCCATAGAAAACAGCTATAATTCCACTTAATATGAGGTTTAGAACCTATAACTGTACTAGGGGAGTATACATGACAAAGATCTATATGATATGTCAGAGGGTTTTCTCTAAAAAAAGAATATTATTTTTTCTCCCATTATATCCTATGGGCATTCCCTCAAAACTGTCATTCACCTGTCATTCCATAGAAAACAGCTATAATCCCGCATAATATGAGTGTTAGATCCTGTCTCTGTACTAGGGGAG
The DNA here is from genome assembly GCA_023333645.1 of Sceloporus occidentalis. NCBI lineage: Eukaryota > Metazoa > Chordata > Lepidosauria > Squamata > Phrynosomatidae > Sceloporus > Sceloporus occidentalis. The sequence goes on from JALMGF010000242.1 coordinate 414,817, forward strand.
TATATGTGCCAAAGATCTATATGATATTTCAGAGGGTTTTGTCTAAAAAACAGGTTTGATTTTTCTCCCATTATATCCTATGGGCATTCCATCAATACTGTCATTCACCTGTCATTCCATAGAATACAGCTATAATTCCACTTAATATGAGGTTTAGAACCTATAACTGTACTAGGGGAGTATACATGACAAAGATCTATATGATATATCAGAGGGTTTTCTCTAAAAAAACAAGTTACATTTTTCTCCCATTATATCCTATGGGCATTCCATCAATACTGTCATTCACCTGTCATTCCATAGAAAACAGCTATAATCCCACTTAATATGAGTTTTAGATCATGTGTCTGTACTAGGGGAGTATATGTACCAAAGATCTATATGATATTTCAGAGGGTTTTGTCTGAAAAACAGGTTTGATTTTTCTCCCATTATATCCTATGGGCATTCCATCAATACTGCCATTCACCTGTCATTCCATAGAACACAGCTATAATTCCACTTAATATGAGGTTTGGAACCTATAACTGTACTAGGGGAGTATACATGACAAAGATCTATATGATATGTCAGAGGGTTTTCTCTAAAAAACAAGTTTCATTTTTCTCCCATTATATCCTATGGGCATTCCCTCAAAACTGTCATTCACCTGTCATTCCATAGAAAACAGATATAATCCCACATAATATGAGTTTTAGATCATGTATCTGTACTAGGGGAGTATATGTGCCAAATATCTATATGATTTTCCAGAGGGTTTTGTCTGAAAAAAAGGTTAGATTTTTCTCCCAATATATCCTATGGGCATTCCATCAATACTGTCATTCACCTGTCATTCCATAGAAAACAGCTATAATCCCACATAATATGAGTTTTAGATCCTGTCTCTGTACTAGGGGAGTATATGTGCAAAAGATCTATGATATTTCAGAGGGTTTTGTCTGAAAAACAGGTTTGATTTTTCTCCCATTATATTTTATGGGCATTCCATCAATACTGTCATTCACCTGTCATTCCATAGAAAACAGCTATAATCCCACTTAATATGAGTTTTAGATCATGTATCTGTACTAGGAGAGTATATGTGCCAAAAATCTATATGATATTTCAGAGGGTTTTTTCTGAAAAACAGGTTTGATTTTTCTCCCATTATATCCTATGGGCATTCCATCAATACTGTCATTCCATAGAATACAGCTATAATTCCACTTAATATGAGGTTTGGTACCTATAACTGTACTAGGGAAGTATACATGACAAAGATCTATATGATATGTCAGAGGGTTTTCTCTAAAAAACAAGTTACATTTTTCTCCCATTATGTCCTATGGGCATTGCATCAATACTGTCATTCACCTTTCATTCCATAGAGCACAGCTATAATTCCACTTAATATGAGGTTTAGAACCTATACCTGTACTAGGGGAGTATGTGTGCCAAAGATCTATATGATATGTCAAATGGTTTTCTCTAAAAAAAACAAGATTTTTTTTTCTCCCATTATATCCTATGGGCATTCCCTCAAAACTGTCATTCACCTGTCATTCCATAGAAAACAGCTATAATCCCACAAAATATGAGTTTTAGATCCTGTCTCTGTACTAGGGGAGTATATGTGCCAAAGATCTATATGATATTTCAGAGGGTTTTGTCTGAAAAACAGGTTTGATTTTTCTCCCATTATATCCTATGGGCATTCCATCAATACTGTCATTCACCTGTCATTCCATAGAACACAGCTATAATTCCACTTAATATGAGGTTTGGAACCTATAACTGTACTAGGGGAGTATACATGACAAAGATCTATATGATATGTCACAGGGTTTTCTCTAATAAAACAAGTTTCATTTTTCTCCCATTATATCCTATGGGCATTCCCTCAAAACTGTCATTCACCTGTCATTCCATAGAAAACAGCTATAATCCCACATAATATGAGTTTTAGATCCTGTCTCTGTACTAGGGGAGTATATGTGCAAAAGATCTATATGATATTTCAGAGGGTTTCGTCTGAAAAACAGGTTTGATTTTTCTCCCATTATATCCTATGGGCATTCCATCAATACTGTCATTCACCTGTCATTCCATAGAAAACAGCTATAATCCCACTTAATGTGAGTTTTAGATCATGTATCTGTACTAGGAGAGTATATGTGCCAAAGATCTATAAGATTTTTCAGAGGGTTTTGTCTGAAAAACAGGTTTGATTTTTCTCCCATTATATCCTATGGGCATTCCATCAATACTGTCATTCACCTGTCATTCCATAGAAAACAGCTATAATCCAACGTAATCTGAGTTTTAGATCACATGTGTGTCCTAAGGGAGTATGTGTGCCAAAGGTTTTTATTTTTTTTATTTCAAAATCAATTATTCTTTTCCCTTCCATTATAGTCTATGGGCATTCCTCCCCATTATAGTCTATGGGCATTCCTCCCCATTATAGTCTATGGGCATTCCTCCCCATTATAGTCTATGGGCATTCCTCCCCATTATAGTCTATGGGCATTCCTCCCCATTATAGTCTATGGGCATTCCATTTTGTCATTCGTTTTAGTATGTCCCCTCTTTTTGCCCTCACGTTCTCCCCTCATTCATGCTGCATATTTATAATGATCAACCCCCCCATACTTCCAAGGTGGCAAATTCCCCACCCCCGTATAATGTATAGATAAATCAGTGACCGGCCCCTGTATAATGTATAGATAAATCAGTGACCGGCCCCCTGTATAATGTATAGATAAATCAGTGACCGGCCCCCTGTATAATGTATAGATAAATCAGTGACCTGGCCCCTGTATAATATATAGATAAATCAGTGACCGTCCCTGTATAATGTATAGATAGATCAGTGACCTGCCCCCTGTATAATGTATAGATAAATCAGCGAGCCGGCCCCTGTATAATGTATAGATAAATCAGTGACCGCCCCCTGTATAATGTATAGATAAATCAGTGACCGGCCCCCTGTATAATGTATAGATAAATCAGTGACCAGCCCCTATATGATGTATAGATAAATCAGTGACCGGCCCCTGTAAAATGTATAGATAAATCAGTGACCGGCCCCTGTATAATGTATAGATAAATCAGCAAGCCGGCCCCTGTATTACGTATAGATAAATCAGTGACCTGCCTCTGTATAATGTATAGATAAATCAGTGACCGGCCCCTGTATAATGTATAGATAAATCAGTGACCGGCCCCCTGTATAATGTATAGATAAATCAGTGACCGGCCCCCTGTATAATGTATAGATAAATCAGTGACCGGCCCCCTGTATAATGTATAGATAAATCAGTGACTGGCCCCCTGTATAATGTATAGATAAATCAGTGACCGGGACCCTGTATAATCTATAATTACATCACTAAGCAGCATAGCGGAAGTTGTAGCGATTGCAATAAAAAATCATACAGGAAATATATATTTTTTGACAATTTATTTGTAATAGTTTATTTGGAAATAACACATAAAGCCTTCGTGTCCCGGGTGGAGAACATGCGCGGCGATGGAGTGTCCTGGGGTGGAGAACATGCGCGGGGATGGAGCGGGACGTATCCTGCGAATCCTCACTGGCCAAGAGACAGATTCTCGTACAAGTCGTCGGCTGTATTCGCTGCCTGCAAATAATAGAACGTTACTATAGCAACGGGAGGATCCGTAATCGGATACCCCTGGGGGGGGATGTAGGCAGGGTCTATCTGTCACATTAAGTGGCAGGGGGCAGAAGGTTGGGGTTATTGGGGTATATTCAGGGGTGAGTTTCAGGACTCGTACTTTTAAATATTTTTTTGTGATAATACAGAAGTTTTTAATGCCAAGGTCGGTCTCTCTGCTAGAATGTGAGAAGAATGGGGGAGAGCGCGGCGGCTGCAGTTTAATGTTAGAGGAATGGGGGAGAGCGCGGCGGCTGCAGTTTAATGTTAGAGGAATGGGGGAGAGCGCGGCGGCTGCAGTTTAATGTTAGGAGAATGGGGGAGAGCGCGGCGGCTGCAGTTTAATGTTAGAAGAATGGGGGAGAGCGTGGCGGCTGCAGTTTAATGTTAGAGGAATGGGGGAGACCGCGGCGGCTGCAGTTTAATGTTAGAGGAATGGGGGAGAGCGTGGGGGGTATAGTGTGACAGAACCCTCCATCACTGGGGTCCCTGGAGAGGCCTGAGAGCCGGCCTCCTCCCTATCGACTATGGGCCCAGGCCTTGTAGAGACTTCTGTGTGTGGATACAGGGGTTCAGTTTCTGCTGATGTTCCCCATGTTTTAGCACTCAGAGTCTCAGAACTGTAACGTCAGCTGGACATCCTGTGGTATGAAGAAGGCTGATTGTCTTAGCATTGTTAATTGTATAGGTGTGAAGTGTTTCCCCTGTTATTGTGTGAGTTAGCCCTTGTCTTGGTGTCACTGCTGCATACCTAATTATCAACTACATAACAGGTAGCTGTTAATCCTGTGAGCTCCTGTTATCCCTGTGTCCTGGCCATTGTCTGTCTCAAGCCAATTATATGTCTATCGTCATTCCACGTCTACGTCCCCAGTTAATGTCATTATTTATGTCTCGTGTCATCCTGTCCTTCCCCCGGATATTGTGTTGCAGGATTTGATCTAATTCCTTCCTGACATGGTAATTGGATCATGTGATATTTGTCTTGCCCCTTTTCTTACTTGTGTATATATAGCTCTGTATTTGGTTTTAATAAATGAGTCCTGTTTGGGGTGGGCTGTAGCCACACTGTGTAGCTAAGCTTCGGATAGCCACAGTGCCAATGCAGCTACGTCCCCCCTTCTATCTACAACGCTGGTTCTGCCCGGCGCTGAAGGGGTTACTTGTTGGTGTCCTGTCAGGAGGAAGCAACATTTGGCGGGAGTACCCAGTCGGGGTACAGGTCGGTCCCGTCACAAGAATGTGTGTGTGTGGAAGTGTAGAGCTGCCCTTGACCATCATAACACCCACCCACATTATAATTCATATCCCCCAACCACCATATTCCTCCCCACCATCATTCCATCTCTTATCATTATCACCCTATCCATCTCTACACCCACCGAGCATTATTCCTCCTTCATCTAAAGACCCTCCCCCAGCATGTCCCGATTCATTATACAGCGCGGGGGGTATAGATACTCGGTATTATTATACAGCGCGGGGGGTATAGATACTCGGTATTATTATACAGCGCGGGGGTATAGATACTTGGTATTATTATACAGCGCAGGGGGTTGGGTATAGATACTCGGTATTATTATACAGCGCAGGGGTATAGATACTCGGTATTATTATACAGCGCGGGGGGTATAGATACTCGGTATTATTATACAGCGCGGGGGGTATAGATACTCGGTATTATTATACAGCGCGGGGGTATAGATACTTGGTATTATTATACAGCGCGAGGGGTATAGATACTCTGTATTATTATACAGCGCGGGGGTATAGATACTCGGTATTATTATACAGCGCGGGGGTATAGATACTCGGTATTATACAGCGTGGGGGGTATAGATACTCGGTATTATTATACAGCGCGGGGGGGTATAGATACTCGGTATTATTATACAGCACGGGGGGGTATAGATACTCTGTATTATTATACAGCGCGGGGGGTATAGATACTCTGTATTATTATACAGCGCGGGGGGTATAGATACTCGGTATTATTATACAGCGCGGGGGCTATAGATACTCGGTATTATTATACAGCGTGGGGGGTATAGATACTCGGTATTATTATACAGCGCGGGGGGTATAGATACTCTGTATTATTTTATGGCGCGGGGGTTGGGTATAGATACTCGGTATCGTTATACGGCGCTGTGCTCTGCTTACCGCTGGCTTCGGTCTTTTCGCTGGGCTCTGATTCTGGGTCTCGTGGATTTGCACCTGGTGTTTCTGTAAGCAGCAGGGTAGGAGGAGAAGTGAGTCGTGGGGTATCAGTGATCGTTATACCCAGGTATGGGGCTAGATACTCTGTATCACTATACAGCGGGGGGGGGGGTATGGGTCTGTCTCCGGGGTCTCCTGGGTTGAGGGGGTAGTAATTGGGGTCTCACCTTGTCCTTGGCTCTGGAGGGGGGCGTCTCGTCATCCAGCACGTGGTACACGTCGTCCAGCTGCGGCTGCAGAGACTGAGGGAGATGGAGGTTCAGTGAGATGTACTGTGAAGAACCCTGTCTGATCTTCACTGTTATTATTATTATTATATTTATTATTATTATTATTATTATATTTATTATTATTATTATTATTATATTTATTTGTACCCGGTCTGAATGTGGCTGCAGCTCCGGCCTTCAAAGAGACGATCCTATAATCTGGCTGGGGCTCTTAATCAGCCGGCCCCCGCACTACAGGGGGGATAACACAGGTGGGGGAACCCATTGTATCCCTTAATCCCCTCACCTGATACATCCCCTGTATACTGATGGGATTTGTGAGGGGATGTGAGTGATGGGATTTGTGAGGGGATGTGGCTGATGGGATTTGTGAGGGGATGTGGCCGATGGGATTTGTGATGGGATGTGAGTGATGGGATTTGTGAGGGGATGTGAGTGATGGGATTTGTGATGGGATGTGAGTGATGGGATTTGTGAGGGGATGTGGCCGATGGGATTTGTGAGGGGATGTGAGTGATGGGATTTGTGATGGGATGTGGCTGATGGGATTTGTGAGGGGATGTGGCTGATGGGATTTGTGAGGGGATGTGGCTGATGGGATGTGAGTGATGGGATTTGTGATGGGATGTGAGTGATGGGATTTGTGAGGGGATGTGGCTGATGGGATTTGTGAGGGGATGTGGCTGATGGGATTTGTGAGGGGATGTGAGTGATGGGATTTGTGAGGGGATGTGGCTGATGTGATTGGGGGTTGGGTTCGGTGCACAGTGAATGGAGATTGTATATAAGTTCTGTGTGTTTGTAATAAAGAGAGTTCGGTTTTAACCTCGAAGCATGAAGTTCTGTCTCATGATTGAGGGAAGTGCTGGTCTGTGACTGCTTTCTTCGGACAGCCGCAGCGCGTCCGCTTACTGGGAGAGGGAAGGAGCTGACGGGCGGATGTGTCCAGTCTGGGGCACAGGACGATCCGTCACATGTATGATACGCCTGGTGTGCGCGTGGCCGAGTGTGGTGTGTGTGTCCGAGTATGGTGTGTGCGCGTGGCAGAGTATGGCGTGTGTGTGTGCGTGTCCGAGTGTAGTGTGTCTGTGTCCAAGTATGGTGTGTGGCCGAGTGTGGTGTGTGTGCATGGCTGAGTGTGGTGTGTGTGTGTGTGCATGGCTGAGTGTGGTGTGTGTGTGTGCATGGTTGAGTGTGGTGTGTGTGTGTATGATGCATGGTGCCCTGGACTCACAGCATACAGAGAGCCGGTCTTCTCCTGGCCGCCGGGGTCGCCCTGGGCTTTGGGGGGTTTACCGGCTGATTTGAAGACCCTCAGTCCCCCCTGCGGTAGACAGAGAAGCACATGGTGAGACCGCGAGCTCCGTCGGCTCCTCGCCCCGCGGATTTGGCACACGGCTCGGTGAGAAGAGCGATGGGTGCTCAGTACCCCCCCCGAATATGCCCGGGGCGTTACCTGTTACACCATTCCGATGTAACGATGGGGGCAGTAAGGATCTTTCGCTTATACGTTACCCCTATAGTTTAAGGGCAGTAGGGCTTCACCATACGGGGGCTTTATTCTTCTCATAGCTGCCAACAGTCACAAAGTCCTGGCTGTCCTGGCAATTATGGGCCTGTAGATCTTGCCCAAAATCCATACTGCGGAGGCAGAGAAGGCGGGGGTGGGAGTTTGGGGGTAACAGAGCCACCTTATAGCGGCAGGCATCGGGTGACGAGCGGCTGGTACATGCCCTTTAACCCTATGTGTGGAGGGGGGCCCCGGGGTCACCTGTTTTTTCCAGATGAACGGGTGCAGCAGGAGCAGCGTCCCGGCCCCGGACAGGAGCAGCAGGAGCACGAGCAGAACGATGAGGCCGCAGAGGAGACTGGTGGAGTCTGTACTGGGGTCAGCGTATCCGGAGTCTGAAAAATAATGACAGCCGTGAGCCTGCCCCTCCCCCGCGGCGTCACACAGGAGCCTGCCCCTCCCACTGCGGGGTGACATGGGGAGCTGGGAGTCTGCCCCTCCCCCTTCAGGGTGACACAGGAGTCTGCCCCTCCCACTGCGGGGTGACATGGGGAGCTGGGAGTCCGTCCCTCCCCCTGTCGGATCACACAGGAACCTGCCCCTCCCCCTGGGGGTGACACAGGGAGCTGGGAGTCTGCCCCTCCCACTGCGGGGTGACACTTACCTCTCACATGTATGTAGGTTCCTTCCCCTGTCACCCATTTGCTGTCACATGACGCGTTGCAGAGGTATTTGTCGGTCCGCCCGTCCACTTGAAACATCAGCCTCTTCTTGATAATGTTGTCTGCCGGCGCAGTGGGCGTGACTTGCTGGCATGTCACTGGCGTGTTCTCCCGCAGCACGCACACGCTCACAGACTTTGCGTCAGTAACGGGGGAGACGGTTATAGTACATGTAATGGAGGCAACTTCACCAGTGAGCGCCACGGAGACGGGCGGCCCCTGCGTGACGGACTGGATACAGCCTGTGGGGCACAAACTGGTATCAGCGGGGGTCAGCCGAGTGTTTGTGGCCCCTGGGGGACGGGTTGGATACAGCCTGCGGGGCACAAACTGGTATCAGCGGGGGTCAGCCGAGTGTTTGTGGCCCCTGGGGGATGGGTTGGATACAGCCTGCGGGGCACAAACTGGTATCAGCGGGGGTCAGCCGAGTGTTTGTGGCCCCTGGGGGACGGGTTGGATACAGCCTGCGGGGCACAAACTGGTATCAGCAGAGTGTTTGTGGCCCCTGGGGGATGGGCTGGATACAGCCTGCGGGGCTCTAACTAGTATAAAAGAAGCTTCAGTAAGGGGCCAACCCCCCAAAACCAGGGACCCCCTAATAATGGATAAGCAGGGAACACTTTTGTCCGTCAGACACGTGGCCCCCACAGCGGGATCCGGATCATGTGATCGCCAAGATTCCGTAACATCCCCGGAACCGGAGAACAAGTCCTGCTGTTGGCGCCCTCCCAGGTGTGGCCCCCGGTGAAGGCGCCCTTACCTTGGGATGTGGGGGCCCACAGAAGGAAGCCCAGCGCACACAGGGCGAGCGCCATCCCCCGGAGTCCCGCGCGTTCCGACGGCCCCTGCTCTCCCGGACGCTTCCCCTTTTCTAAAATCAGGAAATTGTGGCAACCGGGCGAGTTCTGCGATGATGCAAAACAGCGCGGGGTTCTCGGGGCGGAGGGGAAGGTTCCTACCCCTCCTGTGAAGCACACGGACACAGCTGCCCCTACCTATTACGCGGGGGGGGGGGGGCAGTGAATGTTAGCAACCAAGGGCTTCTGAGGCCGGGATTGGAGGGCAGAACTGAAAGGGTTTGGGTCAGGATAACAGCAGGGGTATCAGCAAAGGTTCTAGGTCAGGGTAGGATGGAATTTAAAGAAGAGTCTCAGCAAAGGTTCTAGGTTAGAGCAGAATGGAATATAAATACAGGTATATGAGAAAAGGTTCTAGGTCAGGGTAGGATACAATGTAAAGACGGGGCTATGAGCCAAGGTTCTAGGTCAGGGTAGGATACAATGTAAAGACGGGGCTATGAGCCAAGGTTCTAGGTCAGGGTAGGATACAATGTAAAGGCAGAGATATGGGCCAAGGTTCTAGGTCAGGGTAGGATACAATGTAAAGGAAGGGATATGAGCCAAGGTTCTAGATTGGCTCTCGGTACTCATACAGACCGCAGCTTGTGGGGGTCCCTTAAATACCCCTGAATTATGGTGATATACATAACAATTTGCCCCAATACCTACTCCGCTACGACACTTCCTGCTTGGTGTGCCCAGTCCTTCTTCATGTCCCCCCCCCCCCCCAGATACCCCTCTTTCCTCCACTGGAGGAGGGCAGGAGTGCAGCGGGGGTCACGTAAAGTGACGTTCTGTGACCCTGTGCTAACGGTGGTATGTGGTGAGGTGTGACCAAGTAGCTTTTCGTGTATTTTAGAGAGCGTACATGTGTGAGCGTGTTAGTGTGAGCGTGTGTTAGTGTGAGCGTGTGTTAGTGTAAGCGTGTGTTAGTGTGAGCTTGTGTTAGTGTTAGCATATGTTATAGTGAGTGTGTGTTAGCGTGAGCGTGTGTTAGCGTGAGCGTGTGTTAGTGTAAGCGTGTTATAGTGAGTATCTGTTAGTGTTAGCATGTTAGTGTGAGCGTGTGTTAGCATGAGTGTGTGTTAGCGTGAGTGTGTGTTAGCGTGAGCGTGTGTTAGTGTGAGCGTGTGTTATAGTGAGTCTGTTATGCTGTTCCCGGGGTACATGGGACCCTGCAGTGCGCCTTTAAATATTTGCATAATTAGTGGACTTGCAGGACACAGAAAGCTTTTGATTGGTTGATTCCTCTATCCTGTCCATCCTTAGGACTTTGTCGCCATCTAGTGATAAATCAGAGGAACCGCAGCCTCCTGCGCTGCTCCCCGGCACCGCTCGTTAAAGCTGCTGTCCCACTCAGGCACGACATTAAATGCTCTCTCCGGTGCATTCAGCTGCATAAACCCGGTCGTTTGATTCATAACTTTGACGGTTAAATTGCATCAAAACAACGGTTTTTGTTGCCAGGAAAAAATAAAAAATCTCTGGGAAAATAATAAAAATCTCTGCGAAATATTCGTGAATCGGTTGGACTTATTATTTATTGTTTTATATAGCGCCATCACATTCTGTAGCGTTGAATGATAGTTTTAATATTGCAGAAAGGGTTAAATTTAGCAGCGAGAGAGGAATACCGGGTATAATAGTTAGATACTGGAACCCCCCCCCCTTCTGTGTGTCTTATGGGAGCGGCTGTCTTAACTTCCTGTTTTTTTTTATGATCTGTAGGCTTATTCCTCCCCATTAAGTTATCTCTCCCCTACTGTTAAGTTGCTGATTGGTTCATTTTTTTTTAAATAACTTTGGAATCACCACGCGGGTTTACAGAAAACTGTGCCAGGGAGAGCGTGGCGTGGGCTGCGATATATAAATAATAATAACACATTGTACAGCGCTGCGGAGTATGACGGCGATATATAAATAATAATAACACATTGTACAGCGCTGCGGAGTATGACGGCGATATATAAATAATAATAACACACATTGTACAGCGCTGCGGAGTATGACGGCGATATATAAATAATAATAACACACATTGTACAGCGCTGCGGAGTATGACGGCGATATATAAATAATAATAATAATAACACATTGTACAGCGCTGCCGAGTATGACGGCGATATATAAATAATAATAACACATTGTACAGCGCTGCGGAGTATGACGGCGATATATCAATAATAACACACATTGTACAGCACTGCGGAGTATGACGGTGATATATAAATAATAATAACACACATTGTACAGCGCTGCGGAGTATGACGGCGATATATAAATAATAATAACACACATTGTACAGCGCTGCGGAGTATGACGGCGATATATAAATAATAATAATAACACACATTGTACAGCGCTGCGGAGTATGGCGGCGATATATAAATAATAATAACACACATTGTACAGCGCTGCGGAGTATGACGGCGATATATAAATAATAATAACACATTGTACAGCGCTGCGGAGTATGACGGCGATATATAAATAATAATAATAACACACAGTGTAAGCGTGTGTTAGTGTGAGCTTGTGTTAGTGTTAGCATATGTTATAGTGAGTGTGTGTTAGCGTGAGCGTGTGTTAGCGTGAGCGTGTGTTAGTGTAAGCGTGTTATAGTGAGTATCTGTTAGTGTTAGCATGTTAGTGTGAGCGTGTGTTAGCATGAGTGTGTGTTAGCGTGAGTGTGTGTTAGCGTGAGCGTGTGTTAGTGTGAGCGTGTGTTATAGTGAGTCTGTTATGCTGTTCCCGGGGTACATGGGACCCTGCAGTGCGCCTTTAAATATTTGCATAATTAGTGGACTTGCAGGACACAGAAAGCTTTTGATTGGTTGATTCCTCTATCCTGTCCATCCTTAGGACTTTGTCGCCATCTAGTGATAAATCAGAGGAACCGCAGCCTCCTGCGCTGCTCCCCGGCACCGCTCGTTAAAGCTGCTGTCCCACTCAGGCACGACATTAAATGCTCTCTCCGGTGCATTCAGCTGCATAAACCCGGTCGTTTGATTCATAACTGTGCCAGGGAGAGCGTGGCGTGGGCTGCGATATATAAATAATAATAACACATTGTACAGCGCTGCGGAGTATGACGGCGATATATAAATAATAATAACACATTGTACAGCGCTGCGGAGTATGACGGCGATATATAAATAATAATAACACACATTGTACAGCGCTGCGGAGTATGACGGCGATATATAAATAATAATAACACACATTGTACAGCGCTGCGGAGTATGACGGCGATATATAAATAATAATAATAATAACACATTGTACAGCGCTGCCGAGTATGACGGCGATATATAAATAATAATAACACATTGTACAGCGCTGCGGAGTATGACGGCGATATATCAATAATAACACACATTGTACAGCACTGCGGAGTATGACGGTGATATATAAATAATAATAACACACATTGTACAGCGCTGCGGAGTATGACGGCGATATATAAATAATAATAACACACATTGTACAGCGCTGCGGAGTATGACGGCGATATATAAATAATAATAACACACATTGTACAGCGCTGCGGAGTATGACGGCGATATATAAATAATAATAACACATTGTACAGCGCTGCGGAGTATGACGGCGATATATAAATAATAATAATAACACACATTGTACAGCGCTGCGGAGTATGGCGGCGATATATAAATAATAATAACACACATTGTACAGCGCTGCGGAGTATGACGGCGATATATAAATAATAATAATAACACACATTGTACAGCGCTGCGGAGTATGACGGCGATATATAAATAATAATAATAACACATTGTACAGCGCTGCGGAGTATGACGGCGATATATAAATAATAATAACACACATTGTACAGCGCTGCGGAGTATGACGGCGATATATAAATAATAATAATAACACACATTGTACAGCGCTGCGGAGTATGACGGTGATATATAAATAATAATAACACATTGTACAGCGCTGCGGAGTATGACGGCGATATATAAATAATAATAACACATTGTACAGCGCTGCGGAGTATGACGGCGATATATAAATAATAACACACATTGTACAGCGCTGCGGAGTATGACGGCGATATATAAATAATAATAACACATTGTACAGCCCTGCGGAGTATGACGGCGATATATAAATAATAATAACACACATTGTACAGCGCTGCGGAGTATGACGGCGATATATAAATAATAATAATAACACATTGTACAACGCTGCGGAGTATGACGGCGATATATAAATAATAATAATAACACACATTGTACAGCGCTGCGGAATATGACGGCGATATATAAATAATAATAACACATTGTACAGCGCTGCGGAGTATGACGGCGATATATAAATAATAATAACACATTGTACAGCGCTGCGGAGTATGACGGTGATATATAAATAATAATAACACATTGTACAGCGCTGCGGAGTATGACGGCGATATATAAATAATAATAACACACATTGTACAGCGCTGCGGAGTATGACGGCGATATATAAATAATAATAATAACACACATTGTACAGCGCTGCGGAGTATGACGGCGATATATAAATAATAACACACATTGTACAGCGCTGCGGAGTATGACGGCGATATATAAATAATAACACACATTGTACAGCGCTGCGGAGTATGGCGGCGATATATAAATAATAATATCACACATTGTACAGTTCTGCGGAGTATGACGGCGATATATAAATAATAATAACACATTGTACAGTTCTGCGGAGTATGACGGCGATATATAAATAATAATAACACACATTGTACAGCGCTGCGGAGTATGACGGTGATATATAAATAATAATAATAACACACATTGTACAGCGCTGCGGAGTATGACGGCGATATATATAAAGGGAGGGGGCATGTCTCCGTGTGATGCCCGGGTGCTGGTTTGGGATGATAGGGGTTAATGTTGTGTACAGCGCAGGGTGTGTACCGGAGATCACTGCCAGCTGCGCGCTGCCTGCCCTGGGTCACAAAACATACAGAGTGTGCAGGCACCGCCCGCAGTGTGCTCATCACTGTGTACAGCAGCATCTTGTCCCCAATGCCTCTTTTTCCTCCCCTGATTACATCACAGTTATTGATATATCGCCAGCAGATTCCGTAGCGATGTACAATCAGAGGCGGTAGGATAAATTTTAGATCACAAACAATAATAAACTGATACAAAAGGAGAAGAGAGCCCGGCTCCTGGGAGCTTACAATCTACAATCTGATGCCCCCTCTCTCCTCCCCTGATGCCCCTCTCCCCTCCCCCGATGCCCCTCTTTTCTAGGAGGTCAGAGTGATTGCTGGGTATGAGGGGATCGCAGGGTTCTACGGCCCTAAAAGCCCCGATAATGTGTATAGAAACAGCAGGAAACGGCTTTATAAATTAACCCATTATTCTTCTTCTAATAGCCCCGCCCTGGCCACGCCTCTAACCACACCCTGAAATAAAAGTGCTCTCTCTCACACACACAGACTCAGGCAGTCACACACACAGACTCAGGCAGTCTCTCTCTCACACACACAGACTCAAGCAGTCACACACACAGACTCAGACAGTCTCTCACACATACAGACTCATGCAGTCTCACACACACACAAACTCAGACAGTCTCTCTCACACACACAGACTCAGACAGTCTCTCTCTCACTCACACAGACTCAGGCAGTCACAAACACAGACTCAGGCAGTCTCTCTCTCACACACACAGACTCAGACAGTCACACACACAGAGTCAGACAGTCTCTCTCTCACACAAACAGACTCAGGCAGTCTCTCTCTCACACACACAGACTCAGACAGTCTCTCTCTCACACACACAGACTCAGACAGTCTCTCTCTCACACACACAGACTCAGGCAGTCACACACACAGACTCAGGCAGTCTCTCTCTCACACACACAGACTCAGGCAGTCACACACACACAGACTCAGGCAGTCACACACACAGACTCAGACAGTCTCTCTCACACATACAGACTCATGCAGTCTCACACACACACAAACTCAGACAGTCTCTCTCACACACACAGACTCAGACAGTCTCTCTCTCACTCACACAGACTCATGCAGTCACACACACAGACTCAGGCAGTCACACACACAGACTCAGACAGACTCTCTCTCACTCACACAGACTCATGCAGTCACACACACAGACTCAGGCAGTCACACACACAGACTCAGACAGTCTCTCTCTCACTCACACAGACTCAGGCAGTCTCTCTCTCACTCACACAGACTCAGGCAGTCTCTCTCTCACACACACAGACTCAGGCAGTCACACACACAGACTCAGGCAGTCTCTCTCTCACACACACAGACTCAGGCAGTCACACACACAGACTCAGACAGTCTCTCTCTCACTCACACAGACTCAGGCAGTCACACACACAGACTCAGACAGTCTCTCTCTCACTCACACAGACTCAGGCAGTCACACACACAGACTCAGACAGTCTCTCTCTCACTCACACAGACTCAGGCAGTCACACACACAGACTCAGACAGTCTCTCTCTCACTCACACAGACTCAGGCAGTCACACACACAGACTCAGACAGACTATGATGCCTCTTTTGATGTTTGATCCATTGCATTTGTCACATAAAAAAATCCCAATCAATAATCTAAAATGCACCAGTGCATACTTTTAATTACCATTAATTAATTCACGCTAATTACCATTATACCGTATTGGCTGGATTATAAGCCGCACCCTTAAAGTTTGGTGTTATTTTAAAGAGTATATATTTTTATAGAAAAATACACATTAGTGGAACGGTGTAATGGACAGGAATACACGTATTTCAATATTTTGGGTATCTATTATACAGACAGAAAACCAATAGTTATTTTAAGGTCCCCCCTTAATTCATAATGCAACTTACTTATAGATATGCCCCTCTGCCCCCCCGATATGCTTTATAACCCCTGATATGCTTTATGCCCCCCCAGATATGCTTTATGCCCCCTGATATGACACTCTGCTCCACTGATATTCTTCTCCCCCCTAATATGACACTCTGCTCCCCCCATATGCCACTCTGACCCCCCCACTTACCAATGCACCCCCAGACTCTGTGGTGCTTGTGGGGTCAGCTGGGGAACGTCTGTGTGATGCGCGAAGACAACCTCTTCTGCTGCTCGTCACATCCGCCGGGCTTCTATGCCGGCGCTCCACCATAGAAGCCCCAGCGGAAGTGCCGGCAGCAGCGGAAGTTGTCTTTGCGCATCACGCAGACGTTCCCCGGCTGACAGAGAGGAGGATACAGGTCCCCTGCAGCGCTGCCTGGGGAAGTCTGTGCGATGCGCTCAGAAAACCTCTGCTGCTGCCGGCACTTCCGCCGGGGCTTCTATGGTGGTGCACCAGGATGTCATATAACACATAGCAGTGCTGCGGGGATCTGGATCCTCACCCTGCTAAATAAAAAAGAAAAAAAACACCCGCCCGGAGCCCGGAACTGCATGCATCATGTATATGGGGGCAGTTTATAAATGTATACAGTATGCAGGGTGGCGGAGTTAGTGCTTTTTTATTGAATAGGCGCAGGGTACATAGTGTATATATAGTGGCAGAGTATATAGTGCATACATACAGTGTATAGGGGCAGGGTATATATATAGCGTATATACACAGTGTATAGGGGTATGGTATATATATAGTGTATATACACAGTGTATAGGGGCAGGGTATATATAGTGTGTATATACAGTTATAGGGGCAAGGTATATATAG
This sequence comes from Sceloporus occidentalis, assembly GCA_023333645.1. Classification (NCBI taxonomy): domain Eukaryota; kingdom Metazoa; phylum Chordata; class Lepidosauria; order Squamata; family Phrynosomatidae; genus Sceloporus; species Sceloporus occidentalis. The sequence goes on from JALMGF010000242.1 coordinate 431,745, forward strand.
TGTATAGGGGCAGGGTATATATAGTGTATATATGCAGTGTATAGGGGCAGGGTATATATAGTGTGTATATACAGTTATAGGGGCAGGGTATATATATAGCGTATATACACAGTGTATAGGGGTATGGTATATATATAGTGTATATACACAGTGTATAGGGGCAGGGTATATATAGTGTGTATATACAGTTATAGGGGCAAGGTATATATATAGTGTATAGGGGCAGGGTATATATAGTGTATATATGCAGTGTATAGGGGCAGGGTATATATAGTGTGTATATACAGTTATAGGGGCAGGGTATATATATAGTGTATAGGGGCAGGGTATATATATATAGCGTATATACACAGTGTATAGGGGTATGGTATATATATATATAGTGTATATACACAGTGTATAGGGGCAGGGTATATATAGTGTATATATACAGTGTATAGGGGTAGGGTATATATAGTGTATATACACAGTGTATAGGGGCAGGGTATATATATAGTGTATATACACAGTGTATAGGGGTATGGTATATATATATAGTGTATATACACAGTGTATAGGGGCAGGGTATATATATAGTGTATATACACAGTGTATAGGGGTATGGTATATATATATAGTGTATATACACAGTGTATAGGGGTATGGTATATATATATAGTGTATATACACAGTGTATAGGGGTATGGTATATATATATAGTGTATATACACAGTGTATAGGGGTATGGTATATATAGTGTATATACACAGTGTATAGGGGTATGGTATATATATATAGTGTATATACACAGTGTATAGGGGTATGGTATGTATATATATATAGTGTATATACACAGTGTATAGGGGCAGGGTATATATATAGTGTATATACACAGTGTATAGGGGTATGGTATATATATATAGTGTATATACACAGTGTATAGGGGTATGGTATATATATATAGTGTATATACACAGTGTATAGGGGTATGGTATATATAGTGTATATACACAGTGTATAGGGGTATGGTATATATATATAGTGTATATACACAGTGTATAGGGGTATGGTATATATATATAGTGTATATACACAGTGTATAGGGGTATGGTATATATAGTGTATATACACAGTGTATAGGGGTATGGTATATATATATAGTGTATATACACAGTGTATAGGGGTATGGTATGTATATATATATAGTGTATATACACAGTGTATAGGGGCAGGGTATATATATAGTGTATATACACAGTGTATAGGGGTATGGTATATATAGTGTATATACACAGTGTATAGGGGCAGGGTATATATATATAGTGTATATACACAGTGTATAGGGGTATGGTATATATATATAGTGTATATACACAGTGTATAGGGGTATGGTATATATATATATAGTGTATATACACAGTGTATAGGGGTATGGTATATATAGTGTATATACACAGTGTATAGGGGTATGGTATATATATATAGTGTATATACACAGTGTATAGGGGTATGGTATATATATATAGTGTATATACACAGTGTATAGGGGTATGGTATATATATATAGTGTATATACACAGTGTATAGGGGTATGGTATGTATATATATATAGTGTATATACACAGTGTATAGGGGCAGGGTATATATATAGTGTATATACACAGTGTATAGGGGTATGGTATATATAGTGTATATACACAGTGTATAGGGGCAGGGTATAGCGGCTGCTGTTACTGGTATCCTCCCTCTCCCAGGTCCATATGAGAGAACAATAGACTGCCCTCCCTTACCCCAGCCAGCCCCTCCCTCCATACAGCTCTCCTCCCCCTCCAGCTTGTGCACTGAGCCAGCACACACTGCACTGGGGATACTGGGACCGGCAGTGTCATACTGGAGGGATACTGGGAATGAGACGCAGGATGTGTCCCCAGCCCCAGGCAGCCGGAGTCTGCACCCAGCCAGGGAGAGGTAAGGACTTGGGGCAGTTGTGTGTCAGCTGTGTGTGTGTGGGGGGGGCATTGAAGACCCCCAGAATTTCCCCCACCCACACGTTGTTGCCCCATCATATATAGGGGTGTTTTTATTCCTGGCTGCCAGAAACCCTTTATGACGCTGTGTGATGTCACATGTTTGGGACCGTATGGCTGCGTCATGTGACCATCACACCTAGTTTATTTAAGGCGCAGGACCTGGGTGATGTCATTCAGATATCGGTTGGGTCTGTGACATCATTGGGACACTGTCTAGTTTTAACTCTGTGAGTGCCAGCCCCTAAGAAGATCACCCCAGACTGGGGTCCTCCTGTCCTTATGCCTGCGCCCGTGCCCCCCGTGCCAGGGGTATCAGAGGAGCCAGAGGCAGGTGTCCCAAATCAAGCGCCCCCACCGAAACCTACACTGCAATAGGAAACCCCTGTAGGGGTTGATTGCACTTCTCAGTAACAGTCCCCTGGGGTGACACACATGTGCAGGGCAGTGCTTTCTACCCCCAGCCCTGTCACCAGCCGCTATATCTGGATTAACCGCACCCCATTTGGGGTATCACGGGGGCAATAGCGTGCTAATAACCCATTGCTATGTATTAGAGTGTCAGCTCTGCAGGTCATGATCCTTCCTCCTCTCCATATGTGTATATTAGATCGTCAGCTCTGTGGGTTACTGATCCCTCCTCTCTCAGTATATAAGAGCATCAGCTCTGTGGGTTACTGATCCCTTGTCTCTGTATATTATCGTCAGCTCTGTGGGTAACTGATCCCTCGTCTCTCTGTATATTAGAGTGTCAGCTCTGTGGGTAATGATCCCTCCTCTCTCTGTATATTAGAGTGTCAGCTCTGTGGGTAACTGATCCCTCCTCTCTCTGTATATTAGAGTGTCAGCTCTGTGGGTAATGATCCCTCCTCTCTCTGTATATTAGAGTGTCAGCTCTGTGGGTAATGATCCCTCCTCTCTCTGTATATTAGAGTGTCAGCTCTGTGGGTAATGATCCCTCCTCTCTCTGTATATTAGAGTGTCAGCTCTGTGGGTAATGATCCCTCCCCTCTCTGTATATTAGAGTGTCTGCTCTGTGGGTTACTTATCCCTTGTCTCTGTATATTAGAGTGTCTGCTCTGTGGGTTACTTATCCCTTGTCTCTATATATTAGAGTGTCAGCTCTGTGGGTAATGATCCCTCCTCTCTCTGTATATTAGAGTGTCAGCTCTGTGGGTAATGATCCCTCCTCTCTCTGTATATTAGAGTGTCAGCTCTGTGGGTTACTGATCCCTTGTCTCTGCATATTAGAGTGTCAGCTCTGCAGGTCACTGGCGTACAGCTTGTGCTCCCCTCCCCCTCCTCCCCCTCTGGGATTAGGAGGATTTTCCCTTCCTGGACGTAGGAAGTTCACCTTTTCCTGTCTCCGTCGCTTCCACCGCTACGGGGCAAAGCTTGGGTCAGGGAGGGGGCGCCAAGCCTTTATTATGGGGCAAATTCCTCATACAGTCTTGTTTATGTCACACCCAGGGTATGCCGGTCCGAACACGTCTGACTGCTATCACGCTGCGAATTCACAACAGAGCCTACGATTCCCGGCAACGCTCCAGGTTTTTAGTTCCGAGCAGGGCTGGCCATGCAGGCAGAGACGGTATCCCGTGCTGTGCGGCGGGGCTTTCCTTGCTTATTATTATTATTATTATCTTTATTAATGATCTTGCACGGGGCCGGTTGCCTGGGGGGGGCGTAATCAGCGGGACACCGCAGCACCCAGGAAGGGCCCGTCTTAGCGCCCGTCACCCTGCCAGCTCTCCCCAGAGGCGGACTCGGCTGCCCGCTGCTGGAGGAGCTCGGCGGGGGAACAGACCTTGCACCCCCCAACACAAAATCACAATGAGAAGGGGAGAGAGAGAGGTAAGAGATGGGGAGGGATGTCAGTGAGAAAGAGGAGAGACAGTGAGGTGGAGAGATAAAGAGAAAGATAAAGAGAGGCGAGAGAGAAAATGAAGAGGAGAGAGATGGGGAGAAAGAGGAGATAATGAGAAAGGAGAGGGGTGGGGAAAGAAAAAGAGGGGGCGAGATTGTGATGAAATGGATAGATAATTCAAAAGGGAAGAGAGAGAGAGAGGGTTGTGAAAGGGTGTGCACTTTATGGAAAATGTGTCTAAGTGCAAGTAAGCTTCTGGCTGCAACGGCAAGTGTAAGTATGTATGTATGTGTGTGAGGGGACTGTCAGTGTACGGTGTTTGTGTGAGGGGACTGTCAGTGTACGGTGTGTGTGTGAGGGGACTGTCAGTGTACGGTGTGTGTGTGAGGGGACTGTCAGTGTACGGTGTGCGTGTCAGTGTATGGTGTGTGAGTGTGAGGGGACTGTCAGTGTACAGTGTTGGAGCATGTGTCGGTGTACAGTGGCACAATGACTGTGAGTGCACAATGCTAATGTGTGTGGGGTGTCAGAGTATGGTGTTGTTAGAATGAGTGTGTGTGTGTTCTGGTGTCAGTGTACATTGTTAGACTGAATTGGGTGTTATTGTCTGAGGTTACAGTGTGTGCTCAATGTCAGGTGTCTGCTGCACGGGCCAGTAAGGCATTGTCATGTATAATAAGGGGTATAGATTCCTGGTGGGGGGATATAATTTTTCCCTTGTTTAAGTCAGTGTTAAGACCCCCACTTTGAATATCCAGGGGAAGTCTTGGCACTTGTTATTAAAGAGGACATTATGGAGCCTGAAAAAGTGCGGAAGGAGATACAAAATTAATAATAGGCATGATATTATAGTATATAATATGAGGAAAATACAGGGATATAACGGGTTATAAGGACGGGATTAGTTATACGGCCGGAGAGTATATAATATATAATATGAGGAAAATACAGGGATATAACGGGTTATAAGGACGGGATTAGTTATACGGCCGGAGAGTATATAATATATAATATGAGGAATATACAGGATATAACGGGTTATAAGGACGGGATTAGTTATACGGGGGGGAGAGTATATAATATATAATATGAGGAATATACAGGGATATAACGGGTTATAAGGACGGGATTAGTTATACGGCCGGAGAGTATATAATATATAATATGAGGAATATACAGGATATAACGGGTTATAAGGACGGGATTAGTTATACGGCCGGAGAGTATATAATATATAATATGAGGAATATACAGGATATAACGGGTTATAAGGACGGGATTAGTTATACGGCAGGAGAGTATATAATATATAATATGAGGAATATACAGGATATAACGGGTTATAAGGACGGGATTAGTTATACGGCAGGAGAGTATATAATATATAATATGAGGAATATACAGGATATAACGGGTTATAAGGACGGGATTAGTTATATGGCCAGAGAGTATATAATATATGATATGAGGAATATACAGGATATAACGGGTTATAAGGACGGGATTAGTTATACGGCCGGAGAGTATATAATATATGAGGAATATACAGGGATATAACGGGTTATAAGGACGGGATTAGTTATACGGCCGGAGAGTATATAATATGAGGAATATACAGGATATAACGGGTTATAAGGACGGGATTAGTTATACGGTTGGAGAGTATATAATATATAATATGAGGAATATACAGGGATATAACGGGTTATAAGGATGGGATTAGTTATACGGCCGGAGAGTATATAATATATAATATGAGGAATATACAGGATATAACGGGTTATAAGGACGGGATTAGTTATATGGCCGGAGAGTATATAATATATAATATGAGGAATATACAGGGATATAACGGGTTATAAGGACGGGATTAGTTATACGGCCGGAGAGTATATAATATATAATATGAGGAATATACAGGGATATAACGGGTTATAAGGACGGGATTAGTTATACGGCCGGAGAGTATATAATATATAATATGAGGAAAATACAGGGATATAACGGGTTATAAGGACGGGACTAGTTATACGGCCGGAGAGTATATAATATATAATATGAGGAATATACAGGATATAACGGGTTATAAGGACGGGATTAGTTATACGGGGGGGAGAGTATATAATATATAATATGAGGAATATACAGGATATAACGGGTTATAAGGACGGGATTAGTTATACGGCCGGAGAGTATATAATATATGAGGAATATACAGGGATATAACGGGTTATAAGGACGGGATTAGTTATACGGCCGGAGAGTATATAATATGAGGAATATACAGGATATAACAGGTTATAAGGACGGGATTAGTTATACGGTTGGAGAGTATATAATATATAATATGAGGAATATACAGGGATATAACGGGTTATAAGGATGGGATTAGTTATACGGCCGGAGAGTATATAATATATAATATGAGGAATATACAGGATATAACGGGTTATAAGGACGGGATTAGTTATACGGCCGGAGAGTATATAATATATAATATGAGGAATATACAGGGATATAACGGGTTATAAGGACGGGATTAGTTATACGGCCAGAGAGTATATAACATATAATATGAGGAATATACAGGATATAACGGGTTATAAGGACGGGATTAGTTATACGGCCGGAGAGTATATAATATATAATATGAGGAATATACAGGATATAACGGGTTATAAGGACGGGATTAGTTATACGGCCAGAGAGTATATAATATGAGGAATATACAGGATATAACGGGTTATAAGGACGGGATTAGTTATACGGGGGAGAATATATAATATATAATATGAGAAATATACAGGGATATAACGGGTTATAAGGACGGGATTAGTTATACGGCCGGAGAGTATATAATATATAATATGAGGAATATACAGGGATATAACGGGTTATAAGGACGGGATTAGTTATACGGCCGGAGAGTATATAATATATAATATGAGGAATATACAGGATATAACGGGTTATAAGGACGGGATTAGTTATACAGCCGGAGAGTATATAATATATAATATGAGGAATATACAGGATATAACGGGTTATAAAGACGGGATTAGTTATACGAGGAGGAGAGTATATAATATATAATATGAGGAATATACAGGATATAACGGGTTATAAGGACGGGATTAGTTATACGGCCGGAGAGTATATAATATATAATGTGAGGAATATACAGGATATAACGGGTTATAAGGACGGGATTAGTTATACGGCCGGAGAGTATATAATATATAATATGAGGAATATACAGGATATAACGGGTTATAAGGACGGGATTAGTTATACGGCCGGAGAGTATATAATATATAATATGAGGAATCGTGTGTCTGGTGGCGGGTCAGGGATATTCCTGTTCTGTTAGAGAAACATGCCCTGGAAACACATTGTGCCGTCTTTATAACGATTGTGGTGCAAAGTTCTTATTGTGGAAGATTCTGAACATCTTGCTGGTTTCCGTGGTGATTGCTCCACATCAGGAACTTTGCCCCTGAATATTTTGAATATTATCCAATCTGTTTCCAGTGTAAAGGGCAGAAAATAACAGCTTTAAGATCTCAACTGATTTGCCCCGAGGGAGAGGCATTAGGGGTAGATTGGATGTCTGTGCCTCAATGAATCTGTCTGTATCTGATTTCAAGCCAGTCAATAGATGTCCCTGTATCCATGCCCCGGGACTCACCAAACATTAACCCTTTAATACCCCGTCACACAGACCCCACGCAGTGACTCGCTGACGCTGGCAGCCGAATGGCTCTAATAACAGTCGTTATGGAAACCGTGACTGGTCAGGTGACGATATTCTGAAAGGAGTCACCTGTATTCAAGCAGGGATTCCAGCTGGGATATCACTAAATCAGAGGAGAATATCAGTCGGCTCCACACTGTGTGGCCCCAGAATCTGCCTACTTACCCCGTGACTGGGGTAAAACACTGAGAATCTGCCCCATAATCCCGAGACTGGGGTGGAATCCCTGAGACCCCGCTGACGGAAGGTGTCCATTATTGGTCTAATCCCCCATTTTTATCATTAACCCTTTCCTCCTTTCTTGCAGGACTTCATATAATGCCACCTCTGCCGTTGTGACGTCGCCAACATGATGTCGGCCACCGAGGCGCTCCCCCCTCCTATCCCCCTATCCCAAAAACCCGTGCGTATCATCAAGGCGAAGCCCCCGAAACACCCTCCTCCCCACCTGCCCCCCAAACCACCCCAGAAGCCGCTCCCCTGTGCCCAGAGCCTGGCAGCGGCCACCGGCTCGGAGCTCCCAGAACCCTCAGCCGGCGACCCCTCGGTGCCCGCCGTGTCTGTGAAGAAGATCGTGGGCCTTTTCCAGAAGGATTATCTCTCGAGGCTCGGAGAGGAGGGTCACCCTGGCATACCCCCCAAAACAGCGGGGCTCTCGTGCAAGGAGGAGAAGGCGCCACCCGAGAGGGGGGAAACCCCAGCAAGAAATGGGGTGCAAGCGGAAAAGGCGTTGGAGGAAGCCCTCTCCTGCCCCCCTCGTGAGTATACTTTTGGATATTGGAGTTTATGTCACGGGGTAACTTACCCCTCCCCCCCCGGGTATAATGAGTATATATGTATAAGAACCCCCCTTTGTTTTTAGTTGTCCATGATGTCATCAACATGAAATGCTAATAAGTGCAAGGTGTTCGTGACGTCATCAAGGGTTAATGCCGGGTGCCCCCCTCCGGTGTGTGCGAGTTCCCCCTCAACCCGGGTAGGGTAAAGGATGAGGGAACGGCATGAGGAGTAAGAAGGTTCAGAGGAACAAGGAAGTTCCTAATAAAAAAAAAATACCCATCCAGTGGGTGAGACGGGGCGGAATAAACCGGTTATTCTCCTTTTTACAGTTTATAACCATAAATATTGGTATTCTCAACCCCGTATGTGCCTTTAACTATACATTCTACAGGGGCCGGTCACTGATTTATCTATACATTATACAGGGGGCCGGTCACTGATTTATCTATACATTATACAGGGGCCGGTCACTGATTTATCTATACATTATACAGGGGCCGGTCACTGATTTATCTATACATTATACAGGGGCTGGAGATCCTGTTCTCTCCTCCAGGTTCCCGGGTTAGTGAATACCCTCGCATTGCCCGCGTGCCGTGTGATTGCTTGTTCTCGTACGTGTTTATTTATACACTAGTAGCTGGGAAGGGTTAATGGCAGTTGTTTTTGGAATGTGTAATTTTATACCCCGACCCTACCCTGGTCCGGCTGTCAGTCGTCCCTCCCGGCCCCTCACTCAGTGACTGCGTGTGTCCCGCTGGGGCCCGGAACAGGTACACGAGTGGGATGTGGGCGCGTTTGAGGCCGTGGCGTGTGTGTGCATGTAACGCGTGTTCTGCGTGTATATACCATGTAGATGTATAATGTGATTAATGCATGTGCCGACTGCCGAGTATATATTCTCAATGGCTGCCCCCTCCTCTGGACTGCCCTTCCCCGCTTATCCAACTCTCCCAGGTCTCCCTGATACCCACTTCTTCAGTGAAGCCGATCAACTTACAGGTTAACTGCCCGGCTGCCACCTACCTCTGGCTCCCCTTCCCCAGCCTCACTCCTCTTACAATGTACAATGTGTGTTATTATTATTTATATATCGCCGTCATACTCCGCAGCGCTGTACAATGTGTGTTATTATTATTTATATATCGCCGTCATACTCCGCAGCGCTGTACAATGTGTGTTATTATTTATATATCGCCGTCATACTCCGCAGCGCTGTACAATGTGTGTTATTATTATTTATATATCGCCGTCATACTCCGCAGCGCTGTACAATGTGTGTTGTTATTATTTATATATCGCCGTCATACTCCGCAGCGATGTACAATGTGTTATTATTATTATTTATATATCGCCGTCATACTCCGCAGCGCTGTACAATGTGTTATTATTTATATTTCGCCGTCATACTCCGCAGCGCTGTACAATGTGTTATTATTTATATATCGCCGTCATACTCCGCAGCGCTGTACAATGTGTTATTATTTATATAGCGCTATATTGGTCTCGTCCTCGTGTAATAAGCCCCTGTATGTTCTCTGTATAGGTAGATTTGATCCGGAATACACGGCTGTGTCTGGGATATGTAGGGATTTCTCTCCGGGGTATCGGTCGTCTTTTACCGCATTGGGGACTTTGTACAAGAGAGCAGGAAGCCAGGGATTTGTGTGAAGATGCGCGTGGTGTTGGGTTATCTGCAGAATTTGCCCCTCGGGGGGGGGGGGGCGGCGGTTACCAGAATAGATCTCCACTTCTCATTCATAAAATAGATTTCTAGAAATAAACAGATTCCGCTGGTTCAGCCGACCCCAGAGGGGTTTAAATCTCAGAGGCTGAGATAGAACGGAAGGAAGTTTTACTGTACTGGGAGGGTGGTAGATAAGTGGAACAGCCTCCCAGCAGAAGTGGTAGAGGGTAATACAGGGAGGGGATTAAACATGCATGGGATAGACATATGGCTCCTGAATCTAAAAGGAGACCAACGGCTGATTAAGGCTTGAGTCTTTACAGACGGGGGCCGGATGGGGCCGATCTGCCAGCGGGTTCTGGGTTTATGTTTAATTCTTTGGGTGGCCGGGGTGAGCAGCTCTTTACAATCTCCCATTGGCACCTGGTAAACGACATGCTCGGGGGCCCAGTCAACCGGTATTTTAATAATATATTTAATTATGAAAGTGTTAAATTCACCGAGTAGGCGGAACGGCAGCTTTAACTGGTGCATGACTCGGGAGACTACGGAGGCTTTAAATAACTGGTCTGATCGCTTCTCATTACCCCGCCATTAACAACGCCGTTTTCATTTCCCTTCTCAGCTCTTCCACCCAAGCTCTTCCAGGACCCAGAGGACGGGGCAGTAAAGATGGGATCTTGCCCCCTGCAGGCAGCCTGCCCCTCTCAGTGCCGCTGCGCTTGCCATCAGCAGAGGCCGGGGCTGGTGTTGGTTTGGGTTCCAGAGTCCCGGGGAAGCCATTTAAACGAGGCCTCCGACTCTTCAGACGACAGTGACGTGTTCCACGGGGTCTTATCCATCAACGATGAGTCTGATGAAGGAAAATGGGGGGCCCTAAGAAACAAGATGGCACCTGGGGCCAGCTACCCGGTGAGGCGGAGGTCGCAGAGATACGAGCGCCGTACCCGGGGGGAGGAAGCGGACGGGGTATTTAGTGATAAAGACAGGAACAGCGTGATTCTAACCTCTTACAGGTCCACGAGTGAGTGTGCGTTAAATGGCGAGATGGCTGGTTCCTCCGCTCATGTCTTCTCTCAGAGCACACTTGGGATTGGGAACAAAGAGGATGCTGGTAACTCCACCCCTGAGGATCTTCACTCGGAAGTACCAGTTCCAAATGAGACGCGCTCAGCAACTGCAGAGTTGGATTGTGGAGAGGCTTTGAGGCCTCAAACTTTGCCTTTAAACATTGCCCCTGCCCCAGAGCCTCCTAACTCTAATGCCCCAACCCTGAGGGACCAGCCAGACTCCCGCGTCATGATCCGCAAACCGGCTCGACGGAGTAAGCTGCCCCCCTGTGTCCACCAATGGTTTTGGGGATGTTTCTTTGTTCCCACCCCCTAGTGCCCCAACCAAACCTCCTCGAGGGGCTGCCCCTCCCCCGCCGCCGGCTCCACCACCGTTCGAGAGGAAAGGGTCCCTCAAGAGGAATCCAGAAGAAGTTACGGGAAAGGAGAAGACGGGGTCATCAACCAGCCTATTGACGGACGGGTCAAACCAGGGCAAGGTCCAATCGGCACCGACGGAGAACGGTACTGGTGGGTGATGGGATCCGTTAACCGGTTTCAGTAAATTAACCCCTTCACGGCAGAGGGTTTCTCATCTTTACCGTTGGTTCAGCCATGATTCCCCCCCTTTTCCCTTTGTTTGAGGATCCCGAGCAAATTAGACATTTTTCCAAAAAACAAAAAAAATTGAGAAATGCATAAAATATAATAATGAGTGATGTGAGGAAAAAACTGTTAAAATAGGGGGAAAAAAACCCCAAAATTTGTTTTGCAGTAGGAGCTACTGATGAACAGTGACCCAATTAATGTTCTGCACCATCCCCCGATCACATTAATACCCCACATACAGAGGGCCACACCCACCCCTTACATATTACCCCATAGCGTATATTTGTTATTTATTTTACTACTACTGTTTTTTTTTTACTTGTAGTGTTAGGGAGCCCTTAACAATATATTAAAGTTTTCATTGTTTAATTTGATTTTTTTTTTATTACATTTTTTATTTTTTTTTCTCCCTGTAATTTTTTTAAAATGTCTTTTATTTTCCTTTTTTCATTTAAATTAAATTTTTTTCTCCCCAGTGCTGTGTGAATAGAGATGCCCTGGACATCACTGGGCTCCCTGCAATTATTATTATTATTTTTTCTTTACTATTTTTCATTAATATTGATTAATTTTTATTAATATTATTTTTTTCGTCCGCCTCAATTCTGACGGCCCCTCCCCCTTCCCACGTGGAATGTGTGTATAGGAAATACAGGGTTGATGGGGTTAATCCAGATTTGCGGGGGCTATTTTTTTTGCCCCTGAATGAAGTATTTCTTGTCTCCTGTTTAGATTCACTGGACGGTCCTCAGGAAGACTCTGCGTCCAGGTGAGTGGGGTAACTGTCTGGTGTGGGGTAACCGTGTGGGGGGCTGGGGTAACAGTGTGGGGGGCTAGGGTCACAGTGTGGGGGGCTGGGGTAACAGTGTGGGGGGAGGCTGGGTTTTTCATTGTAATCTAATTTTTTTCTTTATATTTTTCCCTTCAGGTTGCAGAAGGTGAGGAGCCCGCAGTCTATAGACTGGGAATCCCACCTGCGGGACGGTGAGTGCATGCGCATCCTACCTTCCTCTTCTCAGGATCTACAGGATTATTCCTCCCCATGAAGTGATCTCCTTCCTGTTGTTCGGTTGCTGATTGGTTCAGATATTGATCGGATAATTCTGATCTCAGCTTCCCAGAGATAAAATGCCTCACGTCCCCTTTTCTTGCACTTATTCCTTCCCTTTGTGTCCCTGCAGAGCCGCTCTACCAGACGTACCGGCAAATAGTCATCAAAAAGGAGATCCGGAGACAGACCGCCCCGCGAAACAGCAGCTTCACCAGCTACGACTCCACGTTAGACAGTCCCCTCTCATCAGGGGGGTCTCCGAAGCTGGGACGGAGATCGGCCGCCCAGCACAACACGTTATGGCAGGAGCTGCCCGCCGTGAAGGAAAGCGGGGCGCTGGAGGGCATGAGCAACGAACAGAAGAAGATGCAAGAGGTAAATGCCCCTCCCCCTGCGGGGTAACACGGGGAGCTGGGAGCAGGGGAGTGCTGGCAGCCTAAGGCCTGGGGGGCAAGTCAAGTGAAGTGGCCCGTTGTGCCACGAATCAGCCACGAATACATGCCCATCTTTTCCTGAACGCATATCCATTATAAAAATACAAATATGATTCAACATAATTAAATTTAATAGCAACAAAGGATGGTAAAAAAAAAAGCAAAACCTAATGTCCCCCTGATGCTCAGCCAGTTAACTGCCCCCCATGATACTGGCTGAGGAATGGGGACAGCAATGACATGGGGGGGCTGATTGGGGACAGAAGTGACACTGGGGACACACTTACACACACACACACTTACACACACACACACACACACACTTACACACACACACACCTATTTTTTTGTTTTTAACGAATACAATAAAAATATTATATAGCTTGTACAAAAATAAATTGGTTTACTAACCTTCTACTTCCACTTTTGGGGGGTTTCGTCTAGACCTGCACCCCCTGGTAGCAACAGACCGTTTTCTATGTATACAGGAAGTCAGTGACACGACATCTTGCTGGGAAACTGATGTTAACGGCCGCTGGGTGCTGATGCCGCCGGCCGTCGCTACTTTAATACTTTTTTTTTAAATTTAATAGCCGATCCGGCTTGCCATATTAACTTTTTTTTTTTTTAAGTATTAAAGTAGCGCCGGCCGGCAGCATCAGCACCCAGCGGCCATTTAGATTAGATTTCGGGCGGCCTGGGGGGGTGACACAGGGAGCTGGGAGACTGCCCTTCCCCCTGCGGGGTGACACAGGGAGCTGGGAGTCTGCCCCTCCCCCTGCGGGGGGGCACAGGGAGCTGGGAGTCTGCCCTTCCCCCTGCGGGGTGACACAGGGAGCTGGGAGACTGCCCTTCCCCCTGCGGGGTGACACAGGGAGCTGGGAGACTGCCCTTCCCCCTGCGGGGTGACACGGGGAGCTGGGAGTCTGCCCCTCCCCCTGCGGGGTGACACGGGGAGCTGGGAGTCTGCCCCTCCCCCTGCGGTGGGGCACAGGGAGCTGGGAGTCTGCCCTTCCCCCTGCGGGGTGACACGGGGAGCTGGGAGTCTGCCCCTCCCCCTGCGGTGGGGCACAGGGAGCTGGGAGTCTGCCCTTCCCCCTGCGGGGTGACACAGGGAGCTGGCAGACTGCCCCTCCCCCTGCGGGGGGGCACAGGGAGCTGGGAGACTGCCCTTCCTGGGGCTAATTTCTAGGACTGATATAGGCAAATAATACTCTTCCATCAAATATAATGGGTGTTACTAAGATTAGATACTGAGCTCTCTGATCTGCCCCGGGGCGTTGTGGTGTGGTGTGTTGCCCCGGGGCGTTGTGGTGTGTGGTGTTGCCCCGGGGCGTTGTGGTGGTGTTGCCCCGGGGCGTGATGGCGCGTCTGCACCCCATAGTGTTTAGGCTGTAGTCCCGTCTAACCCCCCTCCCCTCCCCCCAGAGCATGTTCGAGGTCCTGACATCAGAGGCGTCCTACCTGCGATCGCTCAACGTCCTCACCGAGCACTTCCTGGGGTCCCGCGAGCTCCTCGATGCCATCATCATCCGCGAGCGCAAGATCCTCTTCTCCAACATCCTCAAGGTCAAGGAGGTCAGCGAGAGGTGAGTGGATAGTGACACCGAGTGTCCGAGACCGCTCCGTCCGACGCCAACGAGTGTCCGAGACCGCTCCGTCTAATCATACTGAGTGTCCGAGACCGCTCCGTCCGACGCCACCGAGTGTCCGAGACCGCTCCGTCTAATCATACTGAGTGTCCGAGACCGCTCCGTCCGACGCCACCGAGTGTCCGAGACCGCTCCGTCTAATCATACTGAGTGTCCGAGACCGCTCCGTCCGACGCCACCGAGTGTCCGAGACCGCTCCGTCTAATCATACTGAGTGTCCGAGACTGCTCCGTCTAATCATACTGAGTGTCCGAGACTGCTCCGTCCGACGCCACCGAGTGTCCGAGACTGCTCCGTCTGACGCCACCGAGTGTCCGAGACCGCTCCGTCTGACGCCACCGAGTGTCCGAGACCGCTCCGTCTAATCATACTGAGTGTCCGAGACTGCTCCGTCTAATCATACTGAGTGTCCGAGACTGCTCCGTCTGACGCCACCGAGTGTCCGAGACCGCTCCGTCTGACGCCACCGAGTGTCCGAGACCGCTCTGTCTAATCATACTGAGTGTCTGAGACCGCTCCATCCAACGGCGCCGAGTGTCCGAGGCCACTCCGACACCACATGCTGTATAACAATAGCGGGTATCTATACTGAGTGATACTCGAGCTGTACGCGTTGTGGGGTATAACGATAGCGAGTATCTATACTGAGTGATACTCGTGTTGTACTCGTTGTGGGGTATAATGATAGCGGGTATCTATACTGAGTGATACTCAAGCTGTACGCGTTGTGGGGTATAACGATGGCGAGTATCTATACTGAGTGATACTCGTGCTGTACGCATTGTGGGGTATAACGATACTGAGTATCTCTGCAGGTTCCTGGTGGATCTGGAGGCCCGTGTTGATGACAGTATACTCATTACTGATGTTTGCGACATAATCCATCTCCACGCCGTCAGTCACTTCTCCGTGTATATCGACTACGTGCGGAACCAGCTGTATCAGGAGAAGACGTACAGCGAGCTCATGTGAGTGGCTCTGTGCTCTCCGCGCGCCCCTTCCCCTCTCCGCGCGCCCCTCCCCCTTTTCGTGTGCCCCTCCCCTTTATTTTTCGTCTTACCCTGCACAGGGAGGATACCCCACGTCTTGCCCCCTATGCCGTTTTGCCCCCCCCCATCATTGTCCCTCTCCCGTATATTAACCCTTCAGCGTCCTCTTTCAGGGAGAGGAACCCCCAGTTCCATGCGGCCATTTGCCGTTTGCAGGAGTTGCCGCAGTGCCAGCGGCTGCCGTTCATGTCCTTCCTGCTGCTTCCCTTCCAGAGGATCACGCGGATTAAGATGCTCATTGAGGTGAGAGCCCCCCGGGTCCCCCCAGCATTGTCAGCTGCAAAGCGTGACTGGTGGGGGTTGGTGACGGTGGGGGGGGTGCGAGGGCTGTTTGTGATTAATGGACGTTCCGGACTTTTCAGAATATCCTGAAGCGGACGGACGAGGGGTCCGAAAAAGAGCAAAACGCCACGAAAGCCTTAGACGCCGTAACAAAGGTACTGAACCCATGGCATCTGCCCCTCCCCCTGCGGGGTGACCCGCGGCTCCGGCTTCCCCCCGGTAGAGCTCTAATCCTGCTGTCGCTCCGCAGATTATCGAGGAATGCAACCGCGAGGTCGGGCGCATGAAGCAGACGGAGGAGCTGATTCACATCGCGCAGAAGATCGAGTTTGATAAAATCAAGGTTAGACCTTTAAACCCCAGCCTCGACCAATCGTGATGACGGAGTTAGTGGATCCCAAACAATCCCCTCTAATGGGGGTCTAAGAATTAGAACCCCCCTCTTGTTTGGATCACATGGAAGCGGCCATTTTAACTTCCTGTTCTCAGGATCTGCAGGATTAAGTTATCTCTGTTGTTAAATTGCTGATTGGGTGGGGAAGGAGCAGGGCGTTCTCCAGATAATGCTGGCTCTGCCACAGGCTGCCACCAATCCCAGCCCCTGATTCTTAAAAGGGAATATCCCCAAACCACTGTTAAAGTAAAAGGGGGGTTGGGTGAGTTCATTTAATTATAGCTGGGGCGGTTCCCACTTTGTGATTGGAGAGCAGGCCTAGGCTTCTCTTTGGCTGGCAGAGGCTTTTTTTCTGGAGCACCGCACACACAGCCCTGGCTCCGCATGAACATGGTGTTGTCCCCGCAGGCGATCCCCATTATATCTCGGAGCCGGTTCCTGGAGAAGCAGGGAGAGCTGAATGAGGTGCACCAGAAAGGGAGCCTTTTTGGGATCAAACCGACCAAACTCACCCCCGTCTACCTCTTCCTCTTCAATGACTACCTGCTCATCACCCAGAGGAGGAGGTGAGATCTTGGCAATCAGTTCCGTGTCCCAGTCCCACCATTGACCTCTCCCTCATTTCATCATCTATGCTTCCCTTTTGCTCTAATTCCTCCCCGAAGCCCATTTTTTTCTTCTCTCAATGTCCTCCACTTCCTGTTTCCCTCCCTCTCTCACCTTCTCTGATTTGATTCGCTGTTCAGTTCAGACAAACACCTGGTTCTGGATTACGCTCATCGCTCTCTGGTTCAGCTCCAGTCCTGTCCTACGATGGAGAACAGCTTCTTCCTGACGCTGCTGGAGAATCACCAGGGAAAGACCAGCGACCGGCTCCTTAAAGCATCCAATCAGTGAGTACAACTGGGAGGTAGGAGTTTGCCCCTCCCCCTGCGGGGTGACCCGGGGAGCTGTGAGTCTGCCCCTCCCCCTGCAGGGTGACCCGGGGAGCTGTGAGTCTGCCCTTCCCCCTGCAGGGTGACCTGGGGGGCTGTGAGTGCCCCTCCCCCTGCAGGTGACACCGGAAGCTGTGAGTCTGCCCCTCCCCCTGCGGGGTGACCTGGGAGGCTGTGAGTCTGCCCCTCCCCCTGCAGGTGACACCGGAAGCTGTGGGTCTGCCCCTCCCCCTGCGGGGTGACACCGGAAGCTGTGAGTCTGCCCCTCCCCCTGCAGGGTGACACCGGAAGCTGCCCATGTGATAATTACTTGGGATTTGTCCTCCTAGGTCTGACCTCCATCGCTGGGTGGCAGCTTTTCCCAGCCAGAAAGATGACGGTTTCTCTGACAGTGACACGATATACGAGGACTGGGGTGAGTCTTCATTCATTTCCCCGTCACGCTTTGCCCCGATATCTCTTCTGATCTGATTTTGAGTCACACTTCTCTGCTCAGACTGCCCCCAGGTCCACTGCATAGAACCGTATATTCCTGTACAGACCGATGAGCTCAGCCTCGAACCCGCTGACATCATCAACGTGCTGAGGAAATCCCCCGAGGGTGAGTGGCGGAACTGCAAGCTAGCAGGGCTCTGATACACGGAACCGCAACCCTGCAGAGCTGGTATACAGAGCGGAGACAGCCAGTAATCCACAGAGCAGGCACTCAAATTTACAAAGAGGTTACAGTGTATAGGAGGGAAGGTTAGTGACCCACAGAGCTGACAGTCTAATATACAGAGGATTCAGTGGATAGAGATTAGGGTTCGGCTGGTGCTGTGATGTACAGACAGGAGATAACCTACAGTGCTAACGCTTAAATATACACAGAGGATACAGTGTATAGAGTGGGGGATCTGTAACCTGCAGAGCTGACGCTCTACTATACAGGGAGGATACATTGTATACAGTGGAGGGGTCGGTAACCCACAGAACTAACACTCCAATATACAGTGGTGATGCAGTATATAAAGAAGAGGTATGGGCCACCTGCAGAGCTGACACTCTACATACTGGATCTTCTCTGTATTTAAACAGTAGGGATCTGTAACCCGCAGAGCTGACACTCTGATTCCCGTTTACAGGCTGGTACGAGGGGATACGGCTGTCGGATGGAAAGAAGGGCTGGTTTCCCGCGAGTCGCGTTCTTGAAATAACGAATGAACACGTAAGACGGAGGAACCTGCGCGAGCGATACCGCGTCCTCCAGGCCGCGCGCCACATTCAGCTGAACCGGCCCAGCGAGCACAAGAAGAAATGGAGCTCTGCGTGAGCGGCCGGTAAACAGGACCGGAACGAGGAGTGCGGACGGTAAATGAGACTGGAACGGGAGCGCGGCCGGTAAATGGGACTGGAACGGGAGCGCAGCCGCTAAACGGGACTGGAACAGGAGCGAGGCCGGTAAACGGGACTGGAACAGGAGCGAGGCCGGTAAACGGGACTGGAACAGGAGCGAGGCCGGTAAACGGGACTGGAACAGGAGCGAGGCCGGTAAACGGGACTGGAACAGGAGCGAGGCCGGTAAACGGGACTGGAACAGGAGCGAGGCCGGTAAACGGGACTGGAACAGGAGCGAGGCCGGTAAACGGGACTGGAACAGGAGCGAGGCCGGTAAACGGGACTGGAACAGGAGCGAGGCCGGTAAACGGGACTGGAACAGGAGCGTGGCCCGTAAACGGGACTGGAACAGGAGCGAGGCCGGTAAACGGGACTGGAACGGGGAGCGCGGCTGCTAAACGGGACCCGGAGCGACATGCGGACTCCCGGAGATGGAGCAGAAGAACCAGGAGATCAGGAGAAGACTTCGGATTCCTCGAGTCCTGAACATAAAGATCCGTCTCTTTGGGGGGTTTGTTTAGAAACGTGAAACACCCCAAAACCGCTGCAAAATGACTCCCGACCGCCACTGCGCTACAGGCTGTCGGCGTGGGCTCCCTGGGCGCTCGCGGTTGTTATGGTCTGCCGTCCGTTTCACTCCTCCGGCTCGTCATTCGCTGCGTTCTCCGGTTTATCGTCAGTGAAGCGGATCCTGCCGCCGGAACTTAATTATTTCACTAATTGTGACTCCGTTTTCCATTTCCATGGATTTCTGCCGTTCCTGGCCAGGCTCCTCATTGTGAAATGATCAGTATTAGCTGGCGCTGAGCCCAAGAGCTTGCACTCAGGATTAACTCATTTCACTGCCAGGGTTAGAGAATTGGGGATTATCCCGGACACGTTATCAGAAACGACTAATATATATATATATATATATACATATCTCGGAGGTCAGTCTTTCCGCCATAAGGTCGGTCTCACGGAGAGGATCTCGCACAGGGTAATTCCTCTCGATGTATCAAGTGGTTTGTACCGTGATGTAAAGTGATTTTTGTGTATACATTTTTTTATTGTGTCTCGCGTCCCAAACCAATGATTTTCTTTATTACAAACTGGATGCTTTCTGAGGAAAATATTAAAAAAATATGAAAAGCAAACAACTGGTGGAGGACTCGGTGTAGGAACAGTCCTTGAGTAATGCACAGACCTGGGGTCCGGGCCCCGGGGTGGGTGACGAAGAGGTTTTATATCTCACTAATGCTCTGCAGCTAATGGCCAAGGAGCACGGGGAGGGGAGTCCGGGGACTGCACATGGGGGGGGCACGTCCTTGACAAGGGGCACTGGGGCCAATCTTACAAAGGCAAGGGTTAATAACGGGAAAAGGCTGTTTCTCCATCAGCGCCAGTGGAGAGGAGCGGAATATTCCTAATGGTGCTGACGTGGGTGGGGCTAAAGACAAGCTCCTCCCACAAACAGAAGAGACGGAAGATAAAGTCTTTGTTGAAAAGATTTTATTGGTGAAAGATCAGACTGGGGGCTGTAGGGTGGTCTTCAGTCTCCGATGTACTGAGAGAGAAGAGGCCTCATCTACACCTGGAAGCTCTGGACCTGTATGGGGCAAATAGGGAGAGTACATTACAGACGGCAGGAGGGGACAATATGAAATGTGTGTGGTGATCAGGGTAATGGGCAGAAGGTGCGTATGGGGTATTTGTAACTGCTGGGGGGGATTTAGGACGAAGCCATCACAGTATACACTGAATGAGGGAGGCTTGTAGTGTCAGCCGGAGACGGGGCATCTCTACTTATATACGTACTTGAGGTGTGACCGGCCTCACCAAACTTTACAAACAACTCCATGTCGGGGAGACGCCGTCTGTCGAGTGGAACAAAGCTGTCCTGGGTGTCGTTCAGGAAGGACGGGATCTCCTGGAACCGCTTCAGTTTCCTTTCAGGAATCTACAAGGAGAAGAGACACAAATGGACAGTTTTAGTGTTGGTCCGGCTTGGTTATTTCTTTACTTACTTGAGGTGGTCTTAACGGGGGAGTCAGACTCCTGCTCTCCATCGCTTCCCAGTTAATGGGCTGGAAGAACGGGTGATGTCTGATGCATCCGGTCACCCCGAGGCGTCCTTGGCCAAAAGCTGTAAAGGCAGACGAGAGGAACATGTTATGGATACGTGTTAGGTGTTAGCGTAAGGAGAGGATCCGTTGAGCATCTTGAATAGCACCACCCCAAAGCACCACCAGTCTACAGCGGGGCCATAACTGCTTTCAAGATGGACGCGGCCTTCACGGCTTTCTTGCGGATCACCTTCACTGCCACCAGGGAGTCCCTGCCAGCGAGAGACGCCAGCATCACCTGAGAAAAGCAAAGGGTTAAACTCTGTCATAATGTTCCAAAAACGTACGTAATGGCTATAGCTGTATGACCCGGGAGAAAACGGAGTCTTTAGACCAGCATAGAAAAGGGTGCAGGGACCTCAGTGGTCTCTTCTTCAAACACACCCAGGATGGAAATCTGGGATCGGATAAATCCTTACTTAGAAGTTACTAAAAGTAAACGGAGCGCTCACCTTCCCAAAGGAGCCTTGTCCCAAGAGCGCGTGGAAGTCGAAGCTAAACGCGGACAGCGTGGGCGGTCTCTTCAAGCCCCTCACCGCAAGCTGACGGCTTCCTCCTATTGGATAAAAACAATCCTTATTACAGATACAGGCCGGACACCGGGCGGGATTCAGGGTCTAACAGATAGTAAGAGAGCAGAAAGAGCCCGGAGCGGAAATTCTCTTATCGTCGGCCGTCTACATCCCCCGTTTTCTCTCCCCGATTCTCTTACCTGCGCTGTTCTGCTCCTCGATGATCCGCCGCTTGACGTCTTGGTCACAGCTGCCTCTGCTGCTCCGGGGACGTTTTTCGGGACGCTCTCTCTGCACCTCCTTCTCTGGCTCGTTTTTTTTGAGCGATTTCTTCAGGGGAGTCTTTCCTCTCTTCCTCCTGTATTCTTCCAGGTCCTCCTGCGGCCTCGCGCTCTTGCTTGGCTCCTCCACCTCCTTAGCAGCGCGTTTCCTCTCTCTTCTGTCCTCGCTGTCTATGCTGCTGCTCTCCTTCTTTCTTTTAGGAGCCAAGACTCCACCAGCTGGTTCCTCCACTACGTTCGGCAAACTCCTCTCTCGCTCTTTCTTAGCCAGGTCTTCATGGGCTTTGGGTTTCTCCTCCGGCCCCAGACTCTGGCTCGGCTCCTTCACCTCCTTAGCAGCACTTCTGCTCCGTTTCCTCTCTATTCTCTCCTCTCCCTCTGTGCTGCTTCTCTCCTTCCTTTTGTGGGCCGAGACTTCAGCGGCCGCTTGTCCCGCGTCTTGCCCTTTTCTCCTCCATGTTGCGGCGTTCTGTATTGCCGTCTTCACCCGAGTGAAACATTCACGCAGCCGTTTGGGGCAGCATTTTCGTATCCTCCGCTTCAGTCTAGTGGAGAGACTGCACTTCCCCGAGGTCACTGGTGAGCTTCCACTCGCACTTTTCTCTTCCTCCATAATCGCTTGTTGGGTCAGCAACACTTGAAAATCAGATAGCAACTCGCAAGTGTCTAGTATCCAACT
Organism: Sceloporus occidentalis; assembly: GCA_023333645.1. Classification (NCBI taxonomy): domain Eukaryota; kingdom Metazoa; phylum Chordata; class Lepidosauria; order Squamata; family Phrynosomatidae; genus Sceloporus; species Sceloporus occidentalis. Next base: position 454,248 of record JALMGF010000242.1, read on the forward strand.
GAACTGAGGAGAGATGCGTGTACTCTTGGGATGACCTGCAGATGACATCTTCTACTTACCACACGTGGTCTGAATTTCTCCTGCAGGGCATTTACAGTTGACGTGTAAGACGCTGCGCTCAGCGGAAACGTCCCTGGCTCCATAAATCATCTATTCAGTTGGGGCAGATGAGAATGTTCTAAACCAACAGTGTCTGACATGTTTGGGGAAGATAGCATGGAAAGTGACGGTAAAGTCAGGGATCTTCATGATGTACCAGGTCCCACTGGTGGTGGTTAGACCTTCATGTAACGTCTGCCGTTAACGAATGAGCACTCGCCGCAGAAATCCCATACACCACTCTGCCTCCTCCCCCTCCCATACACCACTCTGCCTCCTGTCAGCAACGGAGGTTTACAAGACACCAGGGAGTCGGGTAGAGAGGCAGAGTGGTGTATGGGAGGGGGGAGGAGGCAGAGTGGTGTATGGGAGGGGGGAGGAGGCAGAGTGGTGTATGGGAGGGGGGAGGAGGCAGAGTGGTGTACGGGAGGGGGGAGGAGGCAGAGTGGTGTATGGGAGGGGGGAGGAGGCAGAGTGGTGTATGGGAGGTGGAGGAGACAGAGTGGTGTATGGGTGAGTTGTAGTGGTGTATGGGGTGGTATAATGAATTTCAGGGTAGCAGAGTGGCATATCTGGGGGAGTTAGAGTGGTGTATAGGGGGAGGTAGAGTGGTGTATGGGGGTTATAATGAATTTCAGAGTGGCATATCTGGGGGAGGCAGAGTGGTGAATCAGGGAGTATAATGAATTTCAGGGTGGTGCAGGGCATTTATGGGGGCGGAGTGGCATATAGGGAGGTATAAGGCATAAATGGGGGCGAGTGGCATATTGGAAGTTATAAGGCATATCAGGGGGCACAGTGGCATATAGGGGGTATAAGGCATATCGATATTAGGCATATCGGGGGGGCATTAGACATCTGGGGGTAAAAGGCATATCGGGGCACAGTGGCATATAGGGGGTATAAGGCATATTGATATTAGGCATATCGGGGGGGGCATAAGACATATCTGGGGTAAAAGGTATATCAGGGGGCTCAGTTGCATATCACTGGCATATAAGGAGTATAAGGCATATCAGGGGCACAGTGGAATCTCTGGCATATAAGAGGTATAAGGCAAATATGGGGGCAGAGTGGCAAGCTGGGGGTCAGATGTGCATAACTGGGGGCAGTTTGATAAATAAAAGAAAATATAAACAAGGCTTTTTTCTCATAGTTTTTAATAAATCTGAAAAATAGTTAACATATGAATTAATATTTACTAATAACTTTGTATTAAAACCTAGTTTGAGAAACACTGTGTTTGTGTTCTTGTAGCTTTTATTATTATGTCAGTAAAATAAGAAGGTGAATAGAGAGAGGCCATTGTGATAAAGAGATGAAAGGGTAAATTGTACGTTTTTTATTATTTTTTTTTTCCGATTAATCGAAAAAATAATCAGCCAACTAATCGATTATTAAAATAATCGTTAGTTGCAGCCCTATGTGAAACCTTATCATCGAGAGGTGCAACTGAGTCACATAATAGTCTAGCAAAGAAGAGGGTTGGTAACCATAACTGCAGACGAAGGGAGAGATTTTGGAAGCTTCGCGATGAACGTTATCCCTAGCGAAATCTGCCCACGGAAGGAGCTGTGCCCAATCGCCTGGTGGTCTCCCATGAGCCGGAGAAATTGCTCCAACGACTGCTTGGTTCTTCCTGAAATCCCATTAGTTTAAGCATAGTAGGCATAAGGCGAAGGTCAACGATAAAGTCCATGGTCAAGTGGGTCCAAGGACTAGCAGGAAGTATTCCAGCCGGTCAGGAATGGGAGGATTTCCTGGTAGCACAGGGAATGCATGCTGCTACGGACTCTGTACAATCAAACTGTAGTTTCAGCCACGAAAGGTGCCTGGAAACAATATCCTGAGTGTGTTGGGTGTCACAAAAAGCAGCACATTGCATCTCTCGTTTCGGGGACATAGTGCCAATGGGCCAGTTACGGTGAACGGGGGGCTCCAGACTGGAATTTCAGAATTCCATTGAATAACGGGGATGACAATTAGGGTGTAGCAGAGGCAATGATTTGAGAAGGAGGAATGATGGGTTCAGGGGTTATTTTCTCATTGTGACTCCTTTTCAGACCCGAGAGATCTCGAATTGACACTTCTCCAGCCTGGCATACAGGATAAATGGTTTTGACATGACCCCTGAAGGACGATACAGACATGCCTACGACAAGATTCAAGATCATGACAATGAATGAGAATATCATCTAAATAAACGATTCCAAACTGTAGGGCAATGTCCCAAAATCTATCATATATAAATTCTTGGAACACAGCAGACCAAGGAGCATCACGGTGTTCTTGTAGTGTCCCATGCGGGTATTGGAGCCAGTCTTCCACCCGTCGCCTTTCCTAATAGGAATCGGGTTGTATGCCCCCTGAGGTCCAGCTGAGTGAAAATCGGGCAGTCATGGGGGCGATAGGGTGGAAGTTGCTTGGTTTGTTTTTTTATTGAACACATCAGCATATTCTTTATTGTGCACCTGCAGCCACGGGAGACCCAAAACGATGAGATATCTGGACAACGAAAATGACACAAAATGTCATTGATTCCTGGTGGAGTAGACCCACACAGACAAGCAGAGGGGAGGTTTGCTGGGTAATGGTAGCCAGATGCAAGGGGTAGCCATCAATAGACAGTAAAAGGTAGAAATACCCTGCAGAAAGGTGCTTGATGTCTATCCACCAAAAGACAAGTTAATGCGACCCATTGAGTCAAGAAAAGAGACTGGAATATTGTTCCCTTCTATGGAGACCAATTGGGAAACAATCTCCTCTGGTTAGGGGAGCAGAGATAGGCTCGTTTAAGCGAGGCTCCCTTTCTTGGCCTGAGTGCAGTAGTTATTAGGACAACACCTGGCACAACCACTCTTCCGACCCCTGGTTTTCCAGTCCCAAGTAGGATGAATCCTTCTCGCTTGGAGTCAGTAGTTGACTACCGCAGAGTACCGCAGAGCCTCGATCTACTACTACGGCTAAAATCTTGTCCACTCCACCTACCAAAGTAAGGCGTGGTTTTAGTTACTACCAAGGAGAAGATGGGCAGGTACAGTGAGATGATGGGCAGGTACAGTGAGATGAAGGGCAGGTACAGTGAGATGATGGGCAGGTACAATGAGATGATGGGCAGGTACAGTGAGATGAAGGGCAGGTACAGTGAGATGAAGGGCAGGTACAGTGAGATGATGGGCAGGTACAATCAGATGATGGGCAGGTACAATCAGATGATGGGCAGGTACAATAAGATGATGGGCAGGTACAATCAGATGATGGGCAGGTACAATCAGATGATGGGCAGGTACAATCAGATGAGAGCAGCAGATCTATGTTCATAATGAAGTTAGGCGATATACACAGAACAGCACAGCTTTGCTTAAGGGGCAAACTGGCAAGGGTTAGTATTTGGGAAATTCAGTACTGCATCAAGGGGCCAGATGTGCCTATCTGCCAGTGCCTGCCCACGCGCTTAACGACTGCTGCTGCTCTATCTCCTTCCTTGCTCCGTGGTCAGTTGTTTAATGTTGTACCCTGCGTCTTCCGCTCAATCTCCTTCCTTACTCAATTCTTTTTCATTTATTTTTTTATAACAAAGGATGCATAAAATACAACAAATACACATTGTACATACAAAAGCCAAGGTTGATTCAACAAACATAGTGACAGTGATGGAGGGCAAGTATGTACTGACATTCACAATATTAGTGATTATTATTAAATTCAATTATGAAAGGAGACTACGCATCGCTCAACATAGTACAATAAAGTTCTTATTGTAAAAACATAAGTGGTACATATCAGCCAGGCAGCCCAAAATTGTCCCGGACAGTGCACTGGTTACCCCCCCCACACACAAACACACTCAAAGGATCAGAAACCACAATATCAAAGGTAAGCGCTGAGTTGGGTTGACAAAGTGACAAGAATTGGAAATCTATCATGCAGAGGGAGGCATTTCTAAAGCCGATACACCTGGTAAGGGATGTAATCCTGCAACAACTTGCCCTGTGCCCTTCCCACCTACCGCTGTTGAGCCTTCCCTGTCCCCTCCCCACCCACCTCTGTTGTGCCTGCCCTGTGCTCTCCCCACCTACCTCTGTTGTGCCTGCCCTGTGCCCTCCCCACCTACCGCTGTTGTGCTTGCCCTGTGCCCTCCCCACCCACCTCTGCTGTGCCTGCCCTGTGCCCTCCCCACCCACCTCTGCTGTGCCTGCCCTGTGCCCTCCCCACCTACCGCTGTTGTGCTTGCCCTGTGCCCTCCCCACCCACCTCTGCTGTGCCTCCCCTGTGCCCTCCCCACCCACCTCTGTTGAGCCTGCCCTGTGCTCTCCCCACCTACCGCTGTTGCTGCAGCTCAGCCTTCTTCTTTATCCCCTTCTTTAGGGGACATTTGGTCCTGTAAAATCTGCCTGCCGGTGCCTGCCGTGTACCCTGCAGATGCACCTCCATGTCTTTAACATATGAGGACAATGCTTGTTTTTTTTTAATTTGCGGGAGGGATTCAGTCCCAGGGGTTTTTGGTACCTCAAAGCCCTGAGCAATTTTGCCATTTTTGGGGTATGTCGGTTCAGCGATTATTCCCCTTTCCTGCGAATAGTGTACCCATGGAAACACATTTTTATACATTTCCCCTCTGAATCCTCCAAAAATTATGGAAATACCCCACATCCTTATTTTTTTCTTTATAGAGGGCAGTATCTATCCCTTACATATAGTACCCTATAGGGCAGTATTTCTATACTTTTGGGGTTGTGAACGGGGGCAGGAGGGTTATACCTTTTACATGTTGTGTTAGGGCAATGCGATGTGAAGGGTTTTTTTCTTTTATTATTATTATTATCATTATAATCTTTTTTATAATTTTTATTTAAGTTTTTTGTATTTTTTGTTAACAAATTGCAAGGTTATCGGTGCAGTATGGTTAGAGGTTCTCTTAGGGACCTCTTCAACATATTGGTAATGCCAGTGATGTCACAATGGCATCACTTAGTTCACTTTATTGCTTTTTGTATAAAAAAAGCGTCTGTGCCTCATCACAGCGATCGGATATCCCCTGAACAGACCCTGCAGGGATATCCTGTGCTCCAATGACCTTCCGGGTGACGTCAGCAGTGACGCGACCCGGAAGGAAATGCCTGATTGTGTGATCGGGCGTTTAAAACTGTAACCATTTTCTGACACTGATGGGCGTCCAGTGTGCCCTGCTTGACCACAGTACAGACAGAGGCTGAGTCGTCTACGTTGGGCCTTTTCTGATGAGAGGACCACGAACCAGTCCTGTTTGCATAGCTTCCTCTTGTTTCATTTCAGCAGCATGTTTGTGAAGGATACCTGGAGCTATAAATTTATACCTGAAATACAATTTGTGTGAAAAAAAAAAAAATACTACCACAAACTGTGGCAAAGGCTGGTGGTAGAATCTCATGCATGGAAAGGGTTAAAATACTAGCGTTTGCAGTACCTTTAGGTGTCTAGTTTTCAAAAATATATAGTTTGCTGGGGTAAATTGAATTAGCCGGCTTCAACGATGGCCCTATTAGGACTTGGGGGCAGTAGGACCAGATTAAAAAAGTTAAAAAATGTGCACTTTTACCTCCCAAACAACCCGACAAACCCATGCATGGGGGGTATCACTGCACTCGGGAGATGCTGAACACATATTGGGGTCTTGTTTGAAAGAGTCGTATACCAGGAGCTGTAAATCCATACCTGAAGCGCAATTCTAGTGATAAAAAAACACAAAAGAATGTTAATGGGAATTTAGATAATACGATCAAAACCATGATATCCGAAGAAAGCCCTTCCTGTCCTGAAAAAAACAACATATAACTTGTGTGGGTTCAGTAAATGAGTGAGGAGAAAACTACATCCAAACACGAGCGCCGCAAAAGGGTTAAAACAGCCTCGGACTCAAAAGGTACAAAAGGTAAAACACAGCCTGGTCCTTATGGGGTTAAAGTACATATTTCTGTAAAGCAGTGAATCCAAAGTGTTTCGTCAGCAACGATTGGTCGCTTTACATGCAGCTATTTGGCCACCAATCACTTCCAAAGTCATCGCTAGCAATAATTTCCTGCCCTTTTTCACCAATCCGTGTATTTTTCGCACAGGTCGTGTGAGGGGTTAATACTGAAGAGTCCGACATATAAATAATAATAATAATAACACACATTGTACAGCGCTGCGGAGTATGATGGCGATATATAAATAATAATACACATTGTACAGCGCTGCGGAGTATGACGGCGATATATAAATAATAATAATAACACATTGTACAGCGCTGCGGAGTATGACGGCGATATATAAATAATAATACACATTGTACAGCGCTGCGGAGTATGACGGCGATATATAAATAATAATAATAACACACATTGTACAACGCTGCGGAGTATGACGGCGATATATAAATAATAATAATAATAACACATTGTACAACGCTGCGGAGTATGACGGCGATATATAAATAATAATAATAATAACACATTGTACAACGCTGCGGAGTATGACGGCGATATATAAATAATAATAATAATAACACATTGTACAACGCTGCGGAGTATGACAGCGATATATAAATAATAATAATAACACATTGTACAGCGCTGAGGAGTATGACGGCGATTTATAAATAAATAACACACATTGTACAGCGCTGCGGAGTATGATGGCGATATATAAATAATAATAATAACACATTGTACAGCGCTGCGGAGTATGACGGCGATATATAAATAATAATAATAACACACATTGTACAACACTGCGGAGTATGACGGCGATATATAAATAATAACAATAACACATTGTACAACGCTGCGGAGTATGACGGCGATATATAAATAATAATAATAACACACATTGTACAACGCTACGGAGTATGACGGCGATATATAAATAATAATAATAACACATTGTACAACGCTGCGGAGTATGACGGCGATATATAAATAATAATAATAATAACACATTGTACAGCGCTGCGGAGTATGACGGCGATATATAAATAATAACACACATTGTACAGCGCTGCGGAGTATGACAGCGATATATAAATAATAATAATAACACACATTGTACAGCGCTGCGGAGTATGACGGCGATATATAAATAATAATACACATTGTACAGCGCTGCGGAGTATGAAGGCGATATATAAATAATAATAACACACATTGTACAGCTCTGCGGAGTATGACTGCGATATATAAATAATAATAATAACACATTGTACAGCGCTGCGGAGTATGACGGCGATATATAAATAATAATAACACATTGTACAACGCTGCGGAGTATGACGGCGATATATAAATAATAACACATTGTACAGCGCTGCGGAGTATGACGGCGATATATAAATAATAATAACACATTGTACAGCGCTACGGAGTATGACGGCGATATATAAATAATAACACATTGTACAGCGCTGCGGAGTATGAAGGCGATATATAAATAATAATAATAACACACATTGTACAGCGCTGCGGAGTATGACGGCGATATATAAATAATAACACACATTGTACAGCGCTGCGGAGTATGATGGCGATATATAAATAATAATAACACACATTGTACAGCGCTGCGGAGTATGACGGCGATATATAAATAATAGTAACACACATTGTACAGCGCTGCGGAGTATGACGGTGATATATGAATAATAATAATAACACACATTGTACAACGCTGCGGAGTATGACGGCGATATATAAATAATAATAACACATTGTACAGCGCTGCGGAGTATGACGGCGATATATAAATAATAATAATAACACATTGTACAGCGCTGCGGAGTATGACGGTGATATATAAATAATAATAACACACATTGTACAGCGCTGCGGAGTATGACGGCGATATATAAATAATAATAACACATTGTACAGCGCTGCGGAGTATGACGGCGATATATAAATAATAATAACACATTGTACAGCGCTGCGGAGTATGACGGCGATATATAAATAATAATACACATTGTACAGCGCTGCGGAGTATGACGGCGATATATAAATAATAATAACACATTGTACAGCGCTGCGGAGTATGACGGCGATATATAAATAATAATAACACATTGTACAGCGCTGCGGAGTATGACGGCGATATATTAATAATAATAACACACATTGTACAGCGCTGCGGAGTATGACGGCGATATATAAATAATAACATACATTGTACAGCACTGCGGAGTATGACGGTGATATATAAATAATAATAACACACATTGTACAGCGCTGCGGAGTATGACGGCGATATATAAATAATAATAACACATTGTACAGCGCTGCGGAGTATGACGGTGATATATAAATAATAATAACACACATTGTACAGCGCTGCGGAGTATGACGGCGATATATAAATAATAATAACACATTGTACAGCGCTGCGGAGTATGACGGCGATATATAAATAATAATAACACATTGTACAACGCTGCGGAGTATGACGGCGATATATAAATAATAACACATTGTACAGCGCTGCGGAGTATGACGGCGATATATAAATAATAATAATAACACACATTGTACAACGCTGCGGAGTATGACGGCGATATATAAATAATAATAACACACATTGTACAGCGCTGCGGAGTATGACGGCGATATATAAATAATAATAACACATTGTACAGCGCTGCGGAGTATGACGGCGATATATAAATAATAATAATAACACATTGTACATCGCTGCGGAGTATGACGGCGATATATAAATAATAATAATAACACACATTGTACAGCGCTGCGGAGTATGACGGCGATATATAAATAATAATAACATACATTGTACAGCGCTGCGGAGTATGACGGCGATACATAAATAATTATAATAACACACATTGTACAGCGCTGCGGAGTATGACGGCGATATATAAATAATAATAACACACATTGTACAGCGCTGCGGAGTATGACGGCGATATATAAATAATAATAATAACACATTGTACAGTGCTGCGGAGTATGACGGCGATATATAAATAATAACACACATTGTACAGCACTGCGGACTATGACGGCGATATATAAATAATAATAACACATTGTACAGCGCTACGGAGTATGACGGCGATATATAAATAATAACACATTGTACAGCGCTGCGGAGTATGAAGGCGATATATAAATAATAATAACACACATTGTACAGCGCTGCGGAGTATGACGGCGATATATAAATAATAACACACATTGTACAGCGCTGCGGAGTATGATGGCGATATATAAATAATAATAACACACATTGTACAGCGCTGCGGAGTATGACGGCGATATATAAATAATAGTAACACACATTGTACAGCGCTGCGGAGTATGACGGTGATATATGAATAATAATAATAACACACATTGTACAACGCTGCGGAGTATGACGGCGATATATAAATAATAATAACACATTGTACAGCGCTGCGGAGTATGACGGTGATATATAAATAATAATAACACACATTGTACAGCGCTGCGGAGTATGACGGCGATATATAAATAATAATAACACATTGTACAGCGCTGCGGAGTATGACGGCGATATATTAATAATAATAACACACATTGTACAGCGCTGCGGAGTATGACGGCGATATATAAATAATAACACACATTGTACAGCACTGCGGAGTATGACGGTGATATATAAATAATAATAACACACATTGTACAGCGCTGCGGAGTATGACGGCGATATATAAATAATAATAACACATTGTACAGCGCTGCGGAGTATGACGGTGATATATAAATAATAATAACACACATTGTACAGCGCTGCGGAGTATGACGGCGATATATAAATAATAATAACACATTGTACAGCGCTGCGGAGTATGACGGCGATATATAAATAATAATAACACATTGTACAGCGCTGCGGAGTATGACGGCGATATATTAATAATAATAACACACATTGTACAGCGCTGCGGAGTATGACGGCGATATATAAATAATAACACACATTGTACAGCGCTGCGGAGTATGACGGCGATATATTAATAATAATAACACACATTGTACAGCGCTGCGGAGTATGACGGCGATATATAAATAATAACACACATTGTACAGCGCTGCGGAGTATGACGGCGATATATAAATAATAATACACATTGTACAGCGCTGCGGAGTATGACGGCGATATATAAATAATAATAACACATTGTACAGCGCTGCGGAGTATGACGGCGATATATAAATAATAATAACACACATTGTACAGCGCTGCGGAGTATGACGGCGATATATAAATAATAATAACACACATTGTACAGCGCTGCGGAGTATGACGGCGATATATAAATAATAATAACACATTGTACAGCGCTGCGGAGTATGACGGCGATATATAAATAATAATAACAACACACATTGTACAGCGCTGCGGAGTATGACGGCGATATATAAATAATAATAACACATTGTACAGCGCTGCGGAGTATGACGGCGATATATAAATAATTATAATATCTGTAATAATAACGGATCAGGGAACTGGAAGCAAACGAATAAACTTCACACGATGAGCAGATTTATTATATTTAGAAAGAATAAAAGTCACCGGAATGATGAGAAAATCACACAATGTTTAATCCCATTGGTTGAATCCCATTGGTGAACTTCGTATATAATTGATACTTAAGGTATGTAGTAACCCAGCAGCTCAATCAGGAGATGTAGCATGGTGACATCATGCCCACTGTGACATCATGCCCACTGTGACATCATAGGTGTCACTCCAGAATGTAAGACAAACGCATCTCTCCTCAGTTCAGTTGGATACTAGACACTTGCGAGTTGCTATCAGTGAATTTCAAGTGTTGCTGACCCAACAAGCGATTATGGAGGAAGAGAAAAGTGCGAGTGGAAGCTCACCAGTGACCTCGGGGAAGTGCAGTCTCTCCGCTAGACTGAAGCGGAGGATACGAAAATGCTGCCCCAAACGGCTGCGTGAATGTTTCACTCGGGTGAAGACGGCAATACAGAACGCCGCAACATGGAGGAGAAAAGGGCAAGACGCGGGACAAGCGGCCGCTGAAGTCTCGGCCCACAAAAGGAAGGAGAGAAGCAGCACAGAGGGAGAGGAGAGAATAGAGAGGAAACGGAGCAGAAGTGCTGCTAAGGAGGTGAAGGAGCCGAGCCAGAGTCTGGGGCCGGAGGAGAAACCCAAAGCCCATGAAGACCTGGCTAAGAAAGAGCGAGAGAGGAGTTTGCCGAACGTAGTGGAGGAACCAGCTGGTGGAGTCTTGGCTCCTAAAAGAAAGAAGGAGAGCAGCAGCATAGACAGCGAGGACAGAAGAGAGAGGAAACGCGCTGCTAAGGAGGTGGAGGAGCCAAGCAAGAGCGCGAGGCCGCAGGAGGACCTGGAAGAATACAGGAGGAAGAGAGGAAAGACTCCCCTGAAGAAATCGCTCAAAAAAAACGAGCCAGAGAAGGAGGTGCAGAGAGAGCGTCCCGAAAAACGTCCCCGGAGCAGCAGAGGCAGCTGTGACCAAGACGTCAAGCGGCGGATCATCGAGGAGCAGAACAGCGCAGGTAAGAGAATCGGGGAGAGAAAACGGGGGATGTAGACGGCCGACGATAAGAGAATTTCCGCTCCGGGCTCTTTCTGCTCTCTTACTATCTGTTAGACCCTGAATCCCGCCCGGTGTCCGGCCTGTATCTGTAATAAGGATTGTTTTTATCCAATAGGAGGAAGCCGTCAGCTTGCGGTGAGGGGCTTGAAGAGACCGCCCACGCTGTCCGCGTTTAGCTTCGACTTCCACGCGCTCTTGGGACAAGGCTCCTTTGGGAAGGTGAGCGCTCCGTTTACTTTTAGTAACTTCTAAGTAAGGATTTATCCGATCCCAGATTTCCATCCTGGGTGTGTTTGAAGAAGAGACCACTGAGGTCCCTGCACCCTTTTCTATGCTGGTCTAAAGACTCCGTTTTCTCCCGGGTCATACAGCTATGGCCATTACGTACGTTTTTGGAACATTATGACAGAGTTTAACCCTTTGCTTTTCTCAGGTGATGCTGGCGTCTCTCGCTGGCAGGGACTCCCTGGTGGCAGTGAAGGTGATCCGCAAGAAAGCCGCGAAGGCCGCGTCCATCTTGAAAGAAAAAAGGACGCTGGAGGTGGCAAGAAACAGCCCGTTTCTATGCCACGGATACGCCGCCTTCCAGACGAAGGTACTGTTCTGTTACCCGCCTGCGTTGAATAAAAGCCCCTCTTAGTATTAATCTATACCTCCCCGCGCTGCCCGTTTAGATAACTGCCGCCCCTCTATACAATGTCATCCAAACGTCTCGCCTTCATTCCCACTTCTCCCGCATCTTCATCTCTTCTCTTTTCTCCCGCACAGAACTGCGCTTTCCTGGTCATGGAGTACATGGCCGGAGGAAGCCTGAAGACCTGTCTGGACCGGATCGGCTGTATGGAGGAGACCACGGCCACGTAAGTCACAGATGGTCACGCGCGGGGATTATTTATCACGGGACGATTATATTGGACGATGCATCTCACTGAGTGTTTTCTTCTCTCCTGTAGGTTTTATGCAGCAGAAATGGTGTGCGGCATCCAGTATCTCCACTCCCAGGGCATTGTCCATCGGTGAGTAAGAGTCTGTCTTAGTCCTCCCCTCTCTCGGAGTTAATGTTATAATAAGAACGGGGCAGATCACAACGAAGGGCTAGATGGCCGGAACATGTCTTTGTGATAAATCCCCTATAATATGAAACGATGTGAGCGAGCACTCGCCTTCCCTTTCTCTCTTCTCTGTTCTCTCCTCCTCCGATGCCCACTTTGTTGTCGGAGTCCACGGTTCTTAATCGTATAATAAGCGCAAATAACTCAGATATTTATTCTCTCATTCAGAGATCTGAAGCTGGAAAACATCTTGCTCGATAAGGAGGGCCACGTTAAAATTGGCGACTTTGGTTTGGTCGGGGAAGGAATATTTGGAGACGCCTTCATGACCTTGGCCTGCGGGACATTCGCCTACATGGCTCCAGAGGTGAGGGGATCTACTTGTGTTTCATATATTATTATGGGCCCTGCAGGGCAATAGGGCCGATACGGATTAGGAATCACTGGATGAAAGTTCAGAGCGGGGAGGGGTAGAGTTAGGGGTTGATCCACAAGAATGGAAGTGGTTACGGGCTCCGGCAGAACGTCTCGGAAGCGTCTGATACGTTGTTTCTTTGCCTCGTCAGATGCATTTAATGGATGCGAGCGGTTATGGCGCCGCTGTAGACTGGTGGTCCTTTGGGGTGGTGCTATTCAAGATGCTCAACGGATCCTCTCCTTTCGTTGATCGCGGCGTCAGGTCGGCCGTGGTTTATTCCATCGTCAATGACAGCCCTTTTTACACCGTGGAGCTCAGCCGTGAAGCTGTGGACATCCTGAATAATGTGAGTATCAGACATTAATGGCGGGAGGTACAGGGAGACGCCAATTGGGGAGACACTGGGAGGGGGCGTTATATAGAGATATATAGAGAAAAGCAGAACATGCTAACACGCTAACACGTATCCATAACATGTTCCTCTCGTCTGCCTTTACAGCTTTTAGCCAAGGATCCTCTCCAACGCCTCGGGGTGACCGGTTCCATCAGACATCACCCATTCTTCCAGCACATTAACTGGGAAGCGATGGAGAGCAGGAGTCTGACTCCCCCGTTAAGACCACCTCAAGTAAGTAAAGAAATAACCAAGCCGGGCTTCGTGTCATTCATGGAGCCTGCGAGACCTGACGTCTCTTTCTTGCGTCCTCCAGATGGCGGTGACTTCACATTAACTCTGTCCATTTGTGTCTCTTCTCCTTGTAGATTCCTGAAAGGAAACTGAAGCGGTTCCAGGAGATCCCGTCCTTCCTGAACGACACCCAGGACAGCTTTGTTCCACTCGACAGTCGGCGTCTCCCCGACTTCTCATTCCAGAGCCCAAAGCTGCGGGACTAGAGGTCTTCATGGAGTTGCTTCTACAGGATGGCGAGCCCGGTCGCACCTCATGTACGTATTTGACTAGAGATGCCCCGTCTCACAGTGATTTAATAACCTCTCCTCCCTCATTCATTTAGTACCCACCCAAAGAAACAAATACCCCATAGGCACCTTCTGCCCATTACCCTGATTCCTAAACAGTTTTGACATTGTCCCCTCCTGCCGTCTGTAACGTGCACCCTCCCTACATCTCACATCTTTATCATGTCTTCACTTTTACCTCCTCATACAGGTCCAGATCATGGAGTAGAAGAGCCCGAATCCACTACTTCAGTCATTGGGGCAAATCAGGCAAACAAAGTCGGCTTCTCCCAAGGTAAGTGAGGAAGTAGAAGAGTGTAAAATGCGGAAGGCAAAGCAGAGAGGCCATGGGGAGGGAATACACGTTAGAGAGTGTAAGCTCACGTGAGCTAATCAGCGTCTAACCTGGAAATTCTCTGTGTTTCAGCACCTGCTCGGGCCCCGCATGGGTAGGTTCCGGGTAGCCGGAGCCCAGAAGTTCCCGGTTATGGTAATCCAGCAATGCCTCCGACTCATATTACATACCGTCTGCCTTTTGTACATCGCTCTAGAATACGCAGGAGCTTTATAAACCGATAATAATAGTAATACAGGCTGGCACATGGCTCCCGACTCTGAAAGTTTATAAGGGAGATCACATTAGACATCTTCTATAAACTGCCGGCATGACCTCATTTTAAATACATTCTCTTCTCTTTTTCAGCTCTCCTATCAGTACATCGGAGGCTGGAGACCACCCTACAGCCCTCTCCTCTCTCAGTACATTGGAGGCTGGAGACCACCCTACAGCCCTCTCCTCTCTCAGTACATCGGAGGCTGGAGACCACCCTACAGCCCTCTCCTCTCTCGGTACATCGGAGGCTGGAGACCACCCTACAGCCTCTCCTCTCTCGGTACATCGGAGGCTGGAGACCACCCTACAGCCTCTCCTCTCTCAGTACATCGGAGGCTGGAGACCACCCTACAGCCTCTCCTCTCTCAGTACTTTCTACACATTAGAAAGTGGATCCAGGGAATAATCCGATTGCCGCCATTGGATCAAGAAGGAATTTTTTTCCCTGTTGTGGCATAATTGGCAATTGCCCCAAGTAGGGTTTTTTTTTTCCTTCTTTGGGATCAACTTTAGAACTAGATAGGTGTGAAAGGTTGAACTTGATAGACGGAAGCCTTTTTTCAACCTAATATACTATCAGAGGCTGGAGACCACCCTACAGCGCTCGCCTCTCTCAGTACATCAGAGGCTGGAGACCACCCAGCAGGCCTCGGACAGATGTTCCTCAATAAAAACTTTTTCAACAATAACTTTCTCTTTCATGTCTTGAAATAACCAAGAGAATATTTTGCCCTGAGAGGGGTATTTGTCAGCTTGTCCTGTAAATTCCGTCTATTACGTGTCGCTGCAGCTGGTCAGTTTAGGTAAAGGCTGAATGGACACTGGGCAGAATGGGGCGAGACGTAGAGGATTCATACAGAAATATTATTGGGAATGGGGCAGGAACCATTACCCCCGGCGTACAATGTACGGGGTAAGTAACATTACCTTTTACCCCGTGTGCAAGTAACAATGTCTCGTAACGGAGTAGGAAGCTCTGGGATGTCAGTAAGAGACCCTCTTACCCGCCAAAATACTATAGATTAGTTTTTATCCACATGGGTCATCTGCCCCCTCACGTTCTCCTAACCTGGGGCTCTATGTTACCCCATAACAGGGCCGGCCTTTGGGGTGTGCGACCTGTGCGACCGCACAGGGCGCCACACTCCAGGGGGCGCCGCCGCCACCGTAGCGTACCGCTGCCGCCAGCAGCGTACCTAGCGGCGGGGGGGGCGAGCGGCACCCGGTGCTGCTCATCAGGGGGGCACCCGGCACCCCTCCAGAGACAGACAGTAATGTCCGCCGCTGGAGGAGCAGGCTCGCAAGGGAGCGGTATCGGAGGTCTTTAACAGACCTCCGGCTCCCTTGAGTGATTTTAAGCCGGTTCAAGGATCTCCCTCCGATACCGCTCCCTTGTGATCCGCGCGGCAACAGCTGCTGTGCGCCGGGGTTTGTTGTCAGATCCCGGCGCACAACACTGAAGCCGCGCCCACCGCTGTCCGTGCCCTCTGACCCGGAAGAAGACAGAAGAACTGAAGAAGAAGAACGAAGAGGAGGAAAAGGAGCTGTAAGGAGAAAAGAGGAAAGGTAGGAAAGCATTCAGTGAGAGTGGATTGGTATGTGTGTGGATTGGTGTATATGTGTGGATTGGTATATATGTGTGGATTGGTATGTGTGTGGATTGGTATGTGTGTGGATTGGTATATGTGTGGATTGGTGTGTGTATGGATTGGTATGTGTGTGGATTGGTATATATGTGGATTGGTATACATGTGGATTGGTAAGTGTGGATTGGTATATATGTGTGGATTAGTGTATACGTGTGGATTGGCATACGTGTGGATTGGTATGCGTGTGGATTGGTATGCGTGTGGATTAGTAAGTGTGTGAGAGTGATGGGTGTTATGCTGTACCATTTCCAATGTCTTTTTCATGATCTAATTATGCTCTAAAAGTACATCATAACTCCCATCACTCTATACTGTTCCATACAGTGGCAGAGCTGGGAGGCAGAGGCCTTGCACCCCCACCGCAGGACTCCTGAAAGGTAACTGAACTTCAAAGAGGGAAAGGGTAGATAGTTAGGAGGCCGTATATAGGGAGAAGGGAGTGAGACAGGGGAAAGGGGGTAGATAGGGAGAAGGGAGTGAGAAGGGGTAGATACGGCAGAAGAGAGTGAGAAGGGGTAGATAAGGCAATCATACTCCTATCATGCCAAGTCTGCGAGTAAATCCTGGAATCTGGGTATGCCTGGGCATGATAGGAATGTGATTGCTGTTAATCATATATATATATGATATATATAAACTTGAAAACCGAAGTTGTTTGTGTGGTTATTTGGAAAGTCCCTGGAGTGCTGGTAACTATTTTTGGACTTTATATACTTTAGGGCCAAACTAGGGATAAAAAGCAGCCCTGGAAATAATTGAATTTCATGGCGCTATTATTGTGTACACGGCACATGCGTGCGGTCCCAGCGCCAACATCTTCTAAACTATATTTGAAGAACACGTTAGTCATAAATAAGGTACATATGAAAGCACATTGTCCCTGATGTGGCTGTGGCCCATGACGTGTAACGGGTTCACACCGACTGGGAGAGCACTATTACAGTCCAAATAATGTGAAAAACTAAATTAACCATTTTCAACTGTTTTAAATAAATTACTGAACGCTCTTTAAAGCCCAAAAATCACTTCCACTGTAAATAATAAACAGCGCAAAAAACCTGCAACTCTCCTAAAACAAAATTAGCGCTAAACATGTAAGAGGGAGGTTGGGGAGGGTGAGCTGCATGGATGTGTGTAAGTATATGCATGGTGTGTGGTGTTAGAGTGGCTGTATGCGTGTGTATGTATGTGAGAGGTGTTAGAGTGTGTGTAAGTATATGCATGGTGTGTGGTGTTAGAGTGCCTGTATGCGTGTGTATGTATGTGAGAGGTGTTAGAGTGTGTGTAAGTATATGCATGGTGTGTGGTGTTAGAGTGCCTGTATGCGTGTGTATGTATGTGAGAGGTGTTAGAGTGTGTGTAAGTCTATGCATGGTATGTGGTGTTAGAGTGGCTGTATGCGTGTGTATGTATGTGAGAGGTGTTAGAGTGTGTGTGTATGCGTTAGTGTGTGGTGTTAGAGTGGCTGTATGTGTGTGCATGTATGTGAGAGGTGTTAGAGTGTGTGTATGCGTTAGTGTGTGGTGTTAGAGTGGCTGTATGCGTGTGTATGTATGTGAGAGGTGTTAGAGTGTGTGTGTATGCGTTAGTGTGTAGTGTTAGAGTGGCTGTATGCATGTGTATGTATGTGAGAGGCAGGGGCGTACCTAGAGTATTTGGCACCTGGGGCGGATCCTGTATGTGGCACCCCCCCACACACACTTTAAACTGCATAGCTTCTACCGTTATATACCGGCGCAGCATTACTGTTATCATTATACACTGAGGCAGACATTGACGGTGGTACAGCATAACACCTACCACTATATACTGAGGCAGACAATGACGGTGGTACAGCATGACACCTATCACTATATACTGAGGCACACATTGACGGTGGTACAGCGTAATCCCTATCACTATACATTGAGCCAGACATTGACAATAGTGCAGCATAACTCCTATCACTATATACTAAGCCAAACATTGATGTAGTGTAGGCCTACCACTTCATTAGTAGTAGGGATGCACCGAAACAAATTCTGGACTGAAACCGAAAATGCAGCATTTACCTGGCCGAAACCGAATATGACCCCCCCCACACCATAAAAAAAAATCTAACACTTTTATTTAAAGTAAGTAACACACCAAAATAGGACAAAACAATTAAATAACAATATTAATATATATATATATATATATGATTGTTAATGTCACGCGCGCCGCCGTCCCTACCTCTGACGCCAGGGCTGCCACGCCTGGTCCCGACTACTCCGCGGCGGTCCCCGCGGGGGGCACAAGGCGGTGTCGCGGTCCCACCTCCTCCTCTTCGGAGAGGGTCGCGTCTGCTGTCCGTGGTCGTGCCGGCGCGTCCCCCGCGCGTGCCGAAGGGGACGCGGGTATGACGCGGCGTAGCTCCGCATCTGGCGTACCGCAGTGTACGCAATCTACGCAGCGTACGCAAAATACGCAGCGTACGCAGCCTATGCAGCGTACGCGGCGTACGCAACGTGCGTAGATTACGCTGCACAGCTGTTTGTAATCACTTACCTATTTAAACACCACTTTTTCTCTCCTGTAGTCACCCGTTCAAAGTGTTATGCTTTCTGGGTGTGCTGATTACTATATTATCTCGATTTCCTTGTGTACCGACCATTGCCTGTTTTTTGACTACGATTCCTGCTGCCTGCCCACGACCTCGGACCTGTTTTACCGTTTTGCTCCTATCCTGCCTGCCTCGACCTCGGATACGTTTGACACCGCTGCCTGCCTTTGCCCTTTTGATTACGGACTGTATACTGGACTTCTCTACAGTGCTTATCTGCATAGTAGGATCCTTCCTCTCTCCCTGACCCCGTGACAGTTAACAGCAATCACATTCCTATCATGCCCAGGCATACCCAGATTCCAGGATGTACTCGCAGACTTGGTATGATAGGAGTATGATTGCTCTATCTAACCCTTCTCACTCCCTTCTGCCCTATCTACCCCTTCTCCCCCCCTCTCCCCATCTACCCCCTATCCCCCGTCTCACTCCCTTCTCCCTATCTACCCCTCCTAACTATCTTCCCTCTCCCTCTTTAAAGTTCACTTACCTTTCAGGAGTCCTGCGGTGGGGGTGCAAGGCCTCTGTCTCCCAGCTCTGCCACTGTATGGAACAGTATAGAGTGATGGGAGTTATGATGTACTTTAGAGCATAATTATATAATGAAAAATACATTGGAAGTGGTACAGCATAACACCCATCACTCTCACACACTTACCAAGCCACACATATACCAATCCACACATATACCAATCCACACATATACCAATCCACACACATACCAATCCACACATACACCAATGCACATTTACCAATCCACACATACACCAATCCACACATATACTAATCCACACATATACCAATCCACACATATACCAATCCACACATATACCAATCCACACATATACCAATCCACACATATACCAATCCACACATATACCACTCCACACATATACCACTCCACACATATACCACTCCACACATATACCACTCCACACATTTACCAATCCACACATATACCAATCCACACACACACCAATCCACACACACACCAATCCACACACACACCAATCCACACATATACCAATCCACACAAATACCAATCCACACACACACCAATCCACACATATACCAATCCACACAAATACCAATCCACACACACACCAATCCACACACACACCAATCCACACATATACCAATCCACACATATACCAATCCACACACACACCAATCCACACATATACCAATCCACACAAATACCAATCCACACACACACCAATCCACACACACACCAATCCACACACACACCAATCCACACATATACTAATCCACACATTTACCAATCCACACATATACCAATCCACACATATACCAATCCACACACACACCAATCCACACATACCAATCCACACATATACCAATCCACACATATACCAATCCACACACACACCAATCCACACATATACTAATCCACACATATACTAATCCACACATATACCAATCCACACAAATACCAATCCACACACACACCAATCCACACATATACCAATCCACACAAATACCAATCCACACACACACCAATCCACACACACACCAATCCACACACACACCAATCCACACACACACCAATCCACACATATACTAATCCACACATTTACCAATCCACACATATACCAATCCACACACACACCAATCCACACATATACTAATCCACACATATACCAATCCACACATATACCAATCCACACATACACCAATCCACACATATACTAATCCACACATATACCAATCCACACATATACTAATCCACACATTTACCAATCCACACATATACCAATCCACACACACCAATCCACACATATACCAATCCACACACACACCAATCCACACATATATACCAATCCACACATATACCAATCCACACACATACCAATCCACACATACCAATCCACTCTCACTGTCACTCTCACTGAATGCCTTTTCTCCTTACAGCTCCTTTTCCTCCTCTTCGCTCCTCCTCTTCAGTTCTTCTGCCTTCTTCCGGTTCAGAGGGCACGGACAGCGGTGGGCGCGGCTTCAGTGTTGTTCGCCGGGATCTGACAACAAACCCCGGCGCACAGCAGCAGTTGCCGCGCGGATCGCAAGGGAGCGGTATCGGAGGTCTTTAACAGACCTCCGGCTCCCTTGAGTGATTATAAGCAGGGTTTAAGGGAGATCCTTGAACCGGCTTAAAATCACTCAAGGGAGCCGGAGGTCTGTTAAAGACCTTCGATACCGCTCCCTTGCGAGTCTGCTCCTCCAGCGGCGGACATTACTGTCCGTCTCTGGAGGGGTGCCGGCAAGTTGGCACCCGGTGCAGACCGCCCCCCGCTAGGTACGCTACTGGTGAGAGGTGTTAGAGTGTGTGTGTATGCATTAGTGTGTGGTGTTAGAGTGGCTGTATGTGTGTGTATGTATGTGAGAGGTGTTAGAGTGTGTGTGTATGCGTTAGTGTGTGGTGTTAGAGTGGCTGTATGCGTGTGTATGTATGTGAGAGGTGTTAGGGTGGCTGTATGTGTGTTTAAGTATATTAAGGCTGCAACAACTAATCGATAAAATCGATTCATTTAGGGGCAGTTATGGTTGATGGGGTCTTCAGGGTTAATTTAGGGGCAGTTATGGTTGATGGGGTCTTCAGGGTTAATTTAGGGGCAGTTATGTTTGATGGGGTTGTTATGGTTAATTTAGTTAATTTAATAAGGTTAACTTAAGATGCCGTTAGAGATAAAGGGGGGCAAACTAAGGGGAATCTAAATCCTGGGGGCAGTGAAGATTAATCCTGTATTTATTTATAAAAGTATAGTGTCAGTGTGCTGCTAACGAGTCTGTGAATCTATGAGGGCACTATGGCATATCTGGGGGGTATAAGGCATATCTGGGGTATAAGGCATATCAGGGGGTATAGTGGCATATCAGCGGGTATAAGGCATGTAGGGTATATAAGGCTTATGTGGGGAGGGCACAGTGGCATATCAGGGGGTATAAGGCATGTAGGGTATATAAGGCTTATGTGGGGAGGGCGGAGTGGCATATCTGGGGGTATGTGACATCTGGGAGGTAGAGTGGCAAGCCTGGGCTCAGATGTGCATATCTGGGGGGCAGGGTGGGAAATAAAAACAAGAAATGCATTTTTATCAAAGTTTTTTTTAATTCTTTTGTTCTGGCGTTTGTTTTTAACATCCAGTTATTTTAAATAAATGAAAGATTTACATTTATTTTTATCCGATTAATCGAAAAAATAACCGGCCAACTAATCGATTATGGAAATAATCGTTAGTTGCAGCCCTAAAGTTTAGCATTATCACCCCATATGGCACACATAGTTACAGACAGACACATACAAAAATCAAAAGGTGGGGTTCTTTATTGATTTATATTGATTTAGTGATTTATTATCCACAGCTCACCTACTCTAACTTTTTTCACATACAAAAAATGCTTACACACACTTATGATAAAACACACTCCAACACACAGACACATTTAGACATACACACTCATGACTTTGACTACCTCCGCGAGTGGGCCGGCTGCCCATGGATGAATGGCCTAAAGACTGGCCCCGGTGCAGGCAGCCCATCAGGAATATTTATATTTCGCACTTCCCGCAAGAAAGTGGATATGTGGGAGGAGCTTGTCTTTAGCCCCACCCACATTAGCACCTTTGCTCGTTGTACTTGCTGGCACTGATGGACAAACAGCCTCCTGTCCTAGGCATAGCTGACATGTATACAAAATCATATCATCAAAATATACATGTTAGAAACATGCGCCAACAATTATGGCAGTATTATTAACCCCTGCACGACTGGAGTAAATGATCTACTATACATAAAACCAGATCCCCCCCCAAAAATACCTAAATCCAGCAGCAGCCCCGACCACACATGAAATCAATAAATACGCGGGTGATGTTAACCCCCGCAGCGCTGATATCACACAAATCCATAAAAATGTATATTTTGACAATAGCCGCTAAGAATAGCAGAGCGCTCCATTCCATACATAAAATAAGCAGCTGCGCGGGACTGGATACCGATAACAGGTGACGGACAGGAGAGACGGATCAAAACACACAATAAAAAGTCATTTTTAGGAGATCCGTCATTTTGGTGGAAGCTCCCACGGGGTAATCTTAGGGCAAAATAGCGAGACTTGCGGCGACATCTCCTTCCCGATCCTCCAATCCACGGAGATGCGGAAGAAGAAAGAGAGAAAAGAAGAGAGAAAAGAGAAGAGCATGAAGATGCAAGACACGGACGCAGAGCTGCGAGACACGGAAGCGGTCAGCAGAGAAGGAGAGAGGGCGTGAAAGAGAACGCTAATTTGGATGAAAATGTGTAGCTGTGTACCTCGCCTTCGTCCACTTCTTTAACCCCTTCGAGACAAAGGCTGATTTTACTTTTTGTACCCTTCGTGACAATGGCCGTTTAACATTTCTGCGCTGCTCGTGTTCAGCTGTAATTTTATTCTTTCCCGTTTACTGAACCCACACACATTATTATTTTTTTTTCAGGACAAGAAGGGCTTTCTTTAGATTACATTGTTTTGATTGCATCATATTATTTACTATAAAAAAAAGTGTAAAATATGATGAAACATTTAGAAAAACTTTTACTTTTACTCATCTATAAAATCTAATGAAAAAACCTGCTAAATGGATTCTACTATTTGTCCTGAGTTTAGAAATACCCAATGTTTTTATGTTTTTATGTTTTTTGCACGTTATTGGGGCAATGAGTACAAGTAGCACTTTGCTATTTTTAAACCTTTTTTTCCAAATCTGTTGATTCTGCCCCCATGTGCTATTTCGGGTATCTTTGAAGCCGGCCCATGCAATTTACCCCATCAAACCATATATCTTTGAAAACTAGACACCCCAGGGTATTCCCTGGCTGTTTGGGGGAAAAGGGCCACATTTGGGACGTGTGCATTTTTCTAGACATGTGGTCATCCTTTCCCCGGTGTTCATTGGTACATTGTTGAACCCGGTCAATTTAATACACCCCATCAAATTGTACATTTTTTTAAAGAAGACACCCCATGGGCATTTAACATGCCAGTATTTTAACTCTTTCCATGCGAGAACTGTTTGAAGATAATGCACAAATTTTAGGACTTGCTCATAAAAATATTTTTTATATATATATATATTTTATGGCTTTTTTGCCTTTATTTATATATTTTTTTTAATTATTTGGAACTTGAAGGTTTCCCTGATGGTGACATCAGTGGGAAATAATTTTTAATTTTTAAATGTATTTTACTAATCACACTGTGATTGGTAAGCTGGGCTCCATTGACTTGCATGGTTGAGTGCAGTACCTGTATTCAACCTGCAAGGGGAGCCAGAGTTCTCAGGAGGGTCTGGAAAGACCCTCTGGGAAACGTGTTTAAACATTATTCTTTTTACAGGACGCGCCGCCATCTTGCAAGTGGCAACATCACTCGCAGTGGCGGTTGTGACCGCTCTCCTTGATCACCTCTTAAACTCTTTTAAAATGGGCGAAATATGTCTTTGACAAATAACTGTGTGCTGTCATCTACAGCTGTTCCTGAGCCATGAATGAAATTTGCAACTTTTGTGAGTCTGTCCACTACCACCATGATCGCGGAACTTTTTTAAGATGGGGGATAGTTCTACAATGAAGTCTACGGTGACCTCCTCCCAAGGCTGAGATGGTATGGGTAGAGGTTGAAGGATGACCATCAGGTTCTGATGTAGGGTTTTAGTACGGGGTAACATCACAACAAAGTTTGGCCCACCAGAAAGATGACTTTGTGATAGAAGCTGTAAGAAGACCATGTAGATGATGTAAAATCTTGGGTCAAAGGGCATTACATATGTATACAAGTTTCCCCTTATAATAAAGTCCATGCGATTGCGTCAGCCCCTATGGCAGAATTCAGGTCATACTCGCTTTATAGTTCATCTAATATACTTGCAAGGAGATGACCAGATGGAAGTATTGTCTCGGTGGCCTATACTAGTGTCTTGCGTCCCTCGTGCAGGCAGGACAGATGGTCTGTAATATGCCACACGAATCGCATAATAAACAAAGCCTTTCGTGCTTGTCTGGGGCAGAAACGTTTGGCTGGGATCGGTTCTTCCATGGCTGTGTTAATGGCTAGAAGTTTGTGATCTCCTACGGTATCATTTTTTTCAGCTGGAATCAACTTTTTGGAGAATGATACAGGGTGTAACTTTTCATAAGTCCATGTCTTTGTGGTAGACCCGCTCCTACTGCAGTCTCAGAGGCATCGACCTCTAGGATAAGTATGTATAGCGGGTCAGGAATAACCAGGACAGGAGCAAAGCGTCGTTTTAGTACTGAAAACAAGCAGTGTTTTTGGTAAGAGCTCTTAGTGGTTTGGTGAAAGTTAGCGAACCCGAGAAACTGCTGAATCTTTTTTTGCTGTAGTCGGAATAGGCCATCGGAGGATTCTGGGGGTCCATCTGGATATTGTCGGGTGACAATCCGTATCCCAACTGTCAACAGTATTAGCTTCTAGAACTAGCATAATCTAGTGAGAACAAGCTGCATATGATGCCTGTGTTCTTCCAAGGAGGAAGAATACACGAGGATATTATCCAAGTAGATTGCAATGAATGTGTCCAACATGCCTCGGAAGATATTGTTAGAAAATGTCCTTAATCTAAATGCTGTTTTCCACTTGTCTTCCCCCTGAATGCGTACTAAATTATACGTTCAGTTTTGAGTAAATATGCGCAGCTTTCAGGCGACCCATCAGTTCTGGAATAAGAGGTAGTGGGTACAGGGTTTTTTTTTGTATTTTATTGAGTTCTGGCAAGCGCCCTCTTTTTTTTCCGACATAGAAAATACTGGCACCGGCAGGAAAGCAGGATGGTCAATAGACCCTTTCTGTAGGTTCTTGGAAACGTGATAAGGGCTAAGCTCTGGTTCGGCTAACGGATATATATATATATGCGCCCAAATGGAACTGTAGCTCCAGTAAATCGATAGGCCAATGATATGTTCGGCGAGTAGGAAGGGTTTCTGTTCCCCTTTTATTGAAAAGAATGATATATTTTAGGTGTTTTTTTGTAAAGTCTCTTGGGTGGAAGGTATTGTAGGGGCGAGGGCGCCCATTAGCGCAGAGCTAGCGTATATAACAGATATCACGACACTCTCGGGAATGGAAGGACACAGAACCTGTGGAGCCGTTAATATGAGGATTGTGTTTACCGAAGCAAGGGAGTCCCAATATAAGCGCAAATGAGCGAGATTGACTGTCGAATGTTATTAATTGAGGCTCTGAGGTGACAGATCCAGACTGGTTTGGTCTCCCGTTGACGAGTTGAAGTTGGATGTTTCTTTATCTGTGAAGGTCTGTTGGGTTTCTTTACTAGTTGTGGCATCCAAGAAGCAGCTGCTGGCCCCAGAACTGATGATGGCATCAAAGCCGTTCTTCTCAAGGCTCCACTATAAAGAGACAGGTCTGATCAAATTTAGGAGCCAGACCCCTCCAAGAAACATAGATTCACTGGGATTACATTTAGACACTGATGGGCGTTCGGTGTGCCCTGCTTGACCACAGTACAGACAGAGGCTGAGTCTACGTTGGGCCTTTTCTGATGCCGAGAGAGGACCGCGAACCAGTCCCGTTTGCATAGCTCCCTCTTGTTTCATTTCAGCAGCAGGCCGAATAGGCAGGGATCCATGCTGTGTTTTTTCCATGCGTCTCTCTCGGAACCTTCGATCTGTACGGACAACTAAACCGATGGTCGCTTCTAGGGAATTCTGCTACATACTCTTCTGCAGAGTGTGGACCTTCTCTTAGGGCATGTAGGGAGGATTCACGTGACTTGTGGCTCAGGAACACTATCTGCAGCCCCAGTAACGTCATATATTTCATAATGACACGTATTGTACTGCGCCGTGGAGGATTACGGAAATACATGCAGAGGCGATGTTTTGCTTTTCTGCACATTACAGGGCACAGGTGGAAGCGTGTCTGTGGCTCTATGACTCATTTGGGCTTGTTTGGCACCCCCTAATTCACAACCGCCACTGCGAGTGATTTCGCCAATCGCAAGATGGCGGCCGCCCTTTAAAAAAAATAACAAAGTTGAAAAAGTTCACTAGACGGTCTCCAGATCCTCTAGAGAACTCTGGCTCCACTTGCAGGTTGAATACAAGTACTGCACGCAACCACGCAAGTCAATGGAGCCCAGCTTTCTAATCACTATGTGATTAGTAAAATATTAAAAAAATAAAAAAAAAAATATGTGGAAAAAAAAAGCTTAAAAAAAATGGTAACATTTAAAAATTATTATGCATCAGAGGAACCATCCAGTTCCAGCAAAATGTAGAAAAAAAGTCCAAAAAGAATAAAATAAAAAATAAAGTTTATTATTATGAGCAAGTGCTAAAATTAGTGCTGTATCTTCCAAAAAATCTTGACATGGAAAGAGTTAAAATAAAAGCATTTCAAATACCCAAGGGGTGTCTAATCTAAAAAAATGAATGGTTTTATGGGGTGAATTGTAGTGGCCGGGCTCAAAGATAGGGCATAGGCACAGACTGACCAAAATGGGGGGGGGGGGGGGAGTGCACTTCCCAAATGTGGCATTTTAACCCCAAACACCAGACAAACCCATGCATGAGGGGTGTTGTTTGATAGTGACGGATACCTGGAGCTATAAATTTATACCTGAAATACAATTTGTGTGAAAAACAAACAAAAAAAAAAAAATACTACCACAAACTGTGGCAAAGGCTGGTGGTAGAATCTCATGCATGGAAAGGGTTAAAATACTAGCGTTTGCAGTACCTTTGGGTGTCTAGTTTTCAAAAATATATAGTTTGCTGGGGTAAATTGAATTAGCCGGCTTCAACGATGGCCCTATTAGGACTTGGGGGCAGTAGGACCAGATTAAAAAATGTGCACTTTTACCTCCCAAACAACCCGACAAACCCATACATGGGGGGTATCACTGCACTCGGGAGATGCTGAACACATATTGGGGTCTTGTTTGAAAGAGTCGTATACCAGGAGCTGTAAATCCATACCTGAAGCGCAATTCTAGTGATAAAAAAACACAAAAGAATGTTAATGGGAATTTAGATAATACGATCAAAACCATGATATCCGAAGAAAGCCCTTCCTGTCCTGAAAAAAACAACATATAACTTGTGTGGGTTCAGTAAATGAGTGAGGAGAAAACTACATCCAAACACGAGCGCCGCAAAAGGGTTAAAACAGCCTCGGACTCAAATGGTACAAAAGGTAAAACACAGCCTGGTCCTTATGGGGTTAAAGTACATATTTCTGTAAAGCAGTGAATCCAAAGTGTTTCGTCAGCAACGATTGGTCGCTTTACATGCAGCTATTTGGCCACCAATCACTTCCAAAGTCATCGCTAGCAATAATTTCCTGCCCTTTTTCACCAATCCGTGTATTTTTCGCACAGGTCGTGTGAGGGGTTAATACTGAAGAGTCCGACATATAAATAATAATAATAATAACACACATTGTACAGCGCTGCGGAGTATGATGGCGATATATAAATAATAATACACATTGTACAGCGCTGCGGAGTATGACGGCGATATATAAATAATAATAATAACACATTGTACAGCGCTGCGGAGTATGACGGCGATATATAAATAATAATACACATTGTACAGCGCTGCGGAGTATGACGGCGATATATAAATAATAATAATAACACACATTGTACAACGCTGCGGAGTATGACGGCGATATATAAATAATAATAATAATAACACATTGTACAACGCTGCGGAGTATGACGGCGATATATAAATAATAATAATAACACATTGTACAGCGCTGCGGAGTATGACGGCGATATATAAATAATAATAATAACACATTGTACAACGCTGCGGAGTATGACGGCGATATATAAATAATAATAATAATAACACATTGTACAACGCTGCGGAGTATGACGGCGATATATAAATAATAATAATAACACATTGTACAGCGCTGAGGAGTATGACGGCGATTTATAAATAAATAACACACATTGTACAGCGCTGCGGAGTATGACGGCGATATATAAATAATAATAACACACATTGTACAGCGCTGCGGAGTATGATGGCGATATATAAATAATAATAATAACACACATTGTACAGCGCTGCGGAGTATGACGGCGATATATAAATAATAATACACATTGTACAGCGCTGCGGAGTATGAAGGCGATATATAAATAATAACACACATTGTACAGCGCTGCGGAGTATGACTGCGATATATAAATAATAATAACACATTGTACAACGCTGCGGAGTATGACGGCGATATATAAATAATAACACACATTGTACAGCGCTGCCGAGTATGATGGCGATATATAAATAATAATAATAACACATTGTACAGCGCTGCGGAGTATGAGAGCGATATATAAATAATAACACACATTGTACAGCGCTGCCGAGTATGACGGCGATATATAAATAATAATAATAACACATTGTACAGCGCTGCGGAGTATGACGGCGATATATAAATAATAATAATAACACACATTGTACAGCGCTGCGGAGTATGATGGCGATATATAAATAATAATAATAACACACATTGTACAGCGCTGCGGAGTATGACGGCGATATATAAATAATAATAACACACATTGTACAGCGCTGCGGAGTATGATGGCGATATATAAATAATAATAACACACATTGTACAGCGCTGCGGAGTATGACGGCGATATATAAATAATAATAACACACATTGTACAGCGCTGCGGAGTATGACGGCGATATATAAATAATAATAACACACATTGTACAACGCTGCGGAGTATGACGGCGATATATAAATAATAATAATAACACACATTGTACAGCGCTGCGGAGTATGACGGCGATATATAAATAATAGTAACACACATTGTACAGCGCTGGGGAGTATGACGGCGATATATAAATAATAGTAACACACATTGTACAGCGCTGCGGAGTATGACGGCGATATATAAATAATAATAATAAAACACATTGTACAGCGCGGCGGAGTATGACGGCGATATATAAATAATAATAATAACACACATTGTACAGCGCTGCAGAGTATGACGGCGATATATAAATAATAATAACACATTGTACAGCGCTGCGGAGTATGACGGCGATATATAAATAATAATAACACATTGTACAGCGCTGCGGAGTATGACGGCGATATATAAATAATAATAACACATTGTACAGCGCTGCGGAGTATGACGGCGATATATAAATAATAATAACACACATTGTACAGCGCTGCGGAGTATGACGGCGATATATAAATAATAATAACACACATTGTACAGCGCGGCGGAGTATGACGGCGATATATAAATAATAACACACATTGTACAGCGCTGCGGAGTATGACGGCGATATATAAATAATAATAATAACACACATTGTACAGCGCTGCAGAGTATGACGGCGATATATAAATAATAATAACACATTGTACAGCGCTGCGGAGTATGACGGCGATATATAAATAATAATAACACATTGTACAGCGCTGCGGAGTATGACGGCGATATATAAATAATAATAACACATTGTACAGCGCTGCGGAGTATGACGGCGATATATAAATAATAATAACACACATTGTACAGCGCTGCGGAGTATGACGGCGATATATAAATAATAATAACACACATTGTACAGCGCGGCGGAGTATGACGGCGATATATAAATAATAACACACATTGTACAGCGCGGCGGAGTATGACGGCGATATATAAATAATAATAACACACATTGTACAGCGCTGCGGAGTATGACGGCGATATATAAATAATAATAATAACACACATTGTACAACGCTGCGAAGTATGACGGCGATATATAAATAATAACACACATTGTACAGCGCTGCGGAGTATGACGGCGATATATAAATAATAACACATTGTACAGCGCTGCGGAGTATGAAGGCGATATATAAATAATAATACACATTGTACATCGCTGCGGAGTATGACGGCGATATATAAATAATTATAACACACATTGTACAGCGCTGCGGAGTATGACGGCGATATATAAATAATAATAATAATAATAATAACACACATTGTACAGCGCTGCGGAGTATGACGGCGATATATAAATAATAATAATAATAATAACACATTGTACAGCGCTGTGGAGTATGACGGCGATATATAAATAATAATAACACACATTGTACAGCGCTGCGGAGTATGACGGCGATATATAAATAATAATAACACACATTGTACAGCGCTGCGGAGTATGACGGCGATATATAAATAATAACACACATTGTACAGCACTGCGGAGTATGACGGCGATATATAAATAATAATAACACACATTGTACAGCGCTGCGGAGTATGACGGCGATATATAAATAATAATAATAACACATTGTACAGCGCTGTGGAGTATGACGGCGATATATAAATAATAATACACATTGTACAGCGCTGCGGAGTATGACGGCGATATATAAATAATAATAACACATTGTACAGCGCTGCGGAGTATGACGGCGATATATAAATAATAATAACACATTGTACAGCGCTGCGGAGTATGACGGCGATATATTAATAATAATAACACACATTGTACAGCGCTGCGGAGTATGACGGCGATATATAAATAATAACACACATTGTACAGCGCTGCGGAGTATGACGGCGATATATAAATAATAATAACACACATTGTACAGCACTGCGGAGTATGACGGCGATATATAAATAATAATAACACACATTGTACAGCGCTGCGGAGTATGACGGCGATATATAAATAATAATAACACACATTGTACAGCGCTGCGGAGTATGACGGCGATATATAAATAATAATAACACACATTGTACAGCGCTGCGGAGTATGACGGCGATATATAAATAATAATAACACATTGTACAGCGCTGCGGAGTATGACGGCGATATATAAATAATAATACACATTGTACAGCGCTGCGGAGTATGACGGCGATATATAAATAATAATAACACACATTGTACAGCGCTGCGGAGTATGACGGCGATATATAAATAATAATAACACATTGTACAGCGCTGCGGAGTATGACGGTGATATATAAATAATAATAACAACACACATTGTACAGCGCTGCGGAGTATGACGGCGATATATAAATAATAATAACACATTGTACAGCGCTGCGGAGTATGACGGCGATATATAAATAATAATAACACATTGTACAGCGCTGCGGAGTATGACGGCGATATATAAATAATAATAACACACATTGTACAGCGCTGCGGAGTATGACGGCGATATATAAATAATAATAACACACATTGTACAGCGCTGCGGAGTATGACGGCGATATATAAATAATAATAACACACATTGTACAGCGCTGCGGAGTATGACGGCGATATATAAATAATAATAACACACATTGTACAGCGCTGCGGAGTATGACGGCGATATATAAATAATAATAACACATTGTACAGCGCTGCGGAGTATGACGGCGATATATAAATAATAATACACATTGTACAGCGCTGCGGAGTATGACGGCGATATATAAATAATAATAACACACATTGTACAGCGCTGCGGAGTATGACGGCGATATATAAATAATAATAACACATTGTACAGCGCTGCGGAGTATGACGGTGATATATAAATAATAATAACAACACACATTGTACAGCGCTGCGGAGTATGACGGCGATATATAAATAATAATAACACATTGTACAGCGCTGCGGAGTATGACGGCGATATATAAATAATAATAACACATTGTACAGCGCTGCGGAGTATGACGGCGATATATTAATAATAATAACACACATTGTACAGCGCTGCGGAGTATGACGGCGATATATAAATAATAACACACATTGTACAGCGCTGCGGAGTATGACGGCGATATATTAATAATAATAACACACATTGTACAGCGCTGCGGAGTATGACGGCGATATATAAATAATAACACACATTGTACAGCGCTGCGGAGTATGACGGCGATATATAAATAATAATACACATTGTACAGCGCTGCGGAGTATGACGGCGATATATAAATAATAATAACACACATTGTACAGCGCTGCGGAGTATGACGGCGATATATAAATAATAATAACACACATTGTACAGCGCTGCGGAGTATGACGGCGATATATAAATAATAATAACACACATTGTACAGCGCTGCGGAGTATGACGGCGATATATAAATAATAATAACACATTGTACAGCGCTGCGGAGTATGACGGCGATATATAAATAATAATAATAACACACATTGTACAGCGCTGCGGAGTATGACGGCGATATATAAATAATAATAATAACACATTGTACAGCGCTGTGGAGTATGACGGCGATATATAAATAATAATACACATTGTACAGCGCTGCGGAGTATGACGGCGATATATAAATAATAATAACACACATTGTACAGCGCTGCGGAGTATGACGGCGATATATAAATAATAATAACACACATTGTACAGCGCTGCGGAGTATGACGGCGATATATAAATAATAATAACACATTGTACAGCGCTGCGGAGTATGACGGCGATATATAAATAATAATAACACATTGTACAGCGCTGCGGAGTATGACGGCGATATATAAATAATAATAACACACATTGTACAGCGCTGCGGAGTATGACAGCGATATATAAATAATAATAATAATAATAACACACATTGTACAGCGCTGCGGAGTATGACGGCGATATATAAATAATAATAACACATTGTACAGCGCTGCGGAGTATGACGGCGATATATAAATAATAATAACAACACACATTGTACAGCGCTGCGGAGTATGACGGCGATATATAAATAATAATAACACATTGTACAGCGCTGCGGAGTATGACGGCGATATATAAATAATTATAATATCTGTAATAATAACGGATCAGGGAACTGGAAGCAAACGAATAAACTTCACACGATGAGCAGATTTATTATATTTAGAAAGAATAAAAGTCACCGGAATGATGAGAAAATCACACAATGTTTAATCCCATTGGTTGAATCCCATTGGTGAACTTCGTATATAATTGATACTTAAGGTATGTAGTAACCCAGCAGCTCAATCAGGAGATGTAGCATGGTGACATCATGCCCACTGTGACATCATGCCCACTGTGACATCATAGGTGTCACTCCAGAATGTAAGACAAACGCATCTCTCCTCAGTTCAGTTGGATACTAGACACTTGCGAGTTGCTATCAGTGAATTTCAAGTGTTGCTGACCCAACAAGCGATTATGGAGGAAGAGAAAAGTGCGAGTGGAAGCTCACCAGTGACCTCGGGGAAGTGCAGTCTCTCCGCTAGACTGAAGCGGAGGATACGAAAATGCTGCCCCAAACGGCTGCGTGAATGTTTCACTCGGGTGAAGACGGCAATACAGAACGCCGCAACATGGAGGAGAAAAGGGCAAGACGCGGGACAAGCGGCCGCTGAAGTCTCGGCCCACAAAAGGAAGGAGAGAAGCAGCACAGAGGGAGAGGAGAGAATAGAGAGGAAACGGAGCAGAAGTGCTGCTAAGGAGGTGAAGGAGCCGAGCCAGAGTCTGGGGCCGGAGGAGAAACCCAAAGCCCATGAAGACCTGGCTAAGAAAGAGCGAGAGAGGAGTTTGCCGAACGTAGTGGAGGAACCAGCTGGTGGAGTCTTGGCTCCTAAAAGAAAGAAGGAGAGCAGCAGCATAGACAGCGAGGACAGAAGAGAGAGGAAACGCGCTGCTAAGGAGGTGGAGGAGCCAAGCAAGAGCGCGAGGCCGCAGGAGGACCTGGAAGAATACAGGAGGAAGAGAGGAAAGACTCCCCTGAAGAAATCGCTCAAAAAAAACGAGCCAGAGAAGGAGGTGCAGAGAGAGCGTCCCGAAAAACGTCCCCGGAGCAGCAGAGGCAGCTGTGACCAAGACGTCAAGCGGCGGATCATCGAGGAGCAGAACAGCGCAGGTAAGAGAATCGGGGAGAGAAAACGGGGGATGTAGACGGCCGACGATAAGAGAATTTCCGCTCCGGGCTCTTTCTGCTCTCTTACTATCTGTTAGACCCTGAATCCCGCCCGGTGTCCGGCCTGTATCTGTAATAAGGATTGTTTTTATCCAATAGGAGGAAGCCGTCAGCTTGCGGTGAGGGGCTTGAAGAGACCGCCCACGCTGTCCGCGTTTAGCTTCGACTTCCACGCGCTCTTGGGACAAGGCTCCTTTGGGAAGGTGAGCGCTCCGTTTACTTTTAGTAACTTCTAAGTAAGGATTTATCCGATCCCAGATTTCCATCCTGGGTGTGTTTGAAGAAGAGACCACTGAGGTCCCTGCACCCTTTTCTATGCTGGTCTAAAGACTCCGTTTTCTCCCGGGTCATACAGCTATGGCCATTACGTACGTTTTTGGAACATTATGACAGAGTTTAACCCTTTGCTTTTCTCAGGTGATGCTGGCGTCTCTCGCTGGCAGGGACTCCCTGGTGGCAGTGAAGGTGATCCGCAAGAAAGCCGCGAAGGCCGCGTCCATCTTGAAAGAAAAAAGGACGCTGGAGGTGGCAAGAAACAGCCCGTTTCTATGCCACGGATACGCCGCCTTCCAGACGAAGGTACTGTTCTGTTACCCGCCTGCGTTGAATAAAAGCCCCTCTTAGTATTAATCTATACCTCCCCGCGCTGCCCGTTTAGATAACTGCCGCCCCTCTATACAATGTCATCCAAACGTCTCGCCTTCATTCCCACTTCTCCCGCATCTTCATCTCTTCTCTTTTCTCCCGCACAGAACTGCGCTTTCCTGGTCATGGAGTACATGGCCGGAGGAAGCCTGAAGACCTGTCTGGACCGGATCGGCTGTATGGAGGAGACCACGGCCACGTAAGTCACAGATGGTCACGCGCGGGGATTATTTATCACGGGACGATTATATTGGACGATGCATCTCACTGAGTGTTTTCTTCTCTCCTGTAGGTTTTATGCAGCAGAAATGGTGTGCGGCATCCAGTATCTCCACTCCCAGGGCATTGTCCATCGGTGAGTAAGAGTCTGTCTTAGTCCTCCCCTCTCTCGGAGTTAATGTTATAATAAGAACGGGGCAGATCACAACGAAGGGCTAGATGGCCGGAACATGTCTTTGTGATAAATCCCCTATAATATGAAACGATGTGAGCGAGCACTCGCCTTCCCTTTCTCTCTTCTCTGTTCTCTCCTCCTCCGATGCCCACTTTGTTGTCGGAGTCCACGGTTCTTAATCGTATAATAAGCGCAAATAACTCAGATATTTATTCTCTCATTCAGAGATCTGAAGCTGGAAAACATCTTGCTCGATAAGGAGGGCCACGTTAAAATTGGCGACTTTGGTTTGGTCGGGGAAGGAATATTTGGAGACGCCTTCATGACCTTGGCCTGCGGGACATTCGCCTACATGGCTCCAGAGGTGAGGGGATCTACTTGTGTTTCATATATTATTATGGGCCCTGCAGGGCAATAGGGCCGATACGGATTAGGAATCACTGGATGAAAGTTCAGAGCGGGGAGGGGTAGAGTTAGGGGTTGATCCACAAGAATGGAAGTGGTTACGGGCTCCGGCAGAACGTCTCGGAAGCGTCTGATACGTTGTTTCTTTGCCTCGTCAGATGCATTTAATGGATGCGAGCGGTTATGGCGCCGCTGTAGACTGGTGGTCCTTTGGGGTGGTGCTATTCAAGATGCTCAACGGATCCTCTCCTTTCGTTGATCGCGGCGTCAGGTCGGCCGTGGTTTATTCCATCGTCAATGACAGCCCTTTTTACACCGTGGAGCTCAGCCGTGAAGCTGTGGACATCCTGAATAATGTGAGTATCAGACATTAATGGCGGGAGGTACAGGGAGACGCCAATTGGGGAGACACTGGGAGGGGGCGTTATATAGAGATATATAGAGAAAAGCAGAACATGCTAACACGCTAACACGTATCCATAACATGTTCCTCTCGTCTGCCTTTACAGCTTTTAGCCAAGGATCCTCTCCAACGCCTCGGGGTGACCGGTTCCATCAGACATCACCCGTTCTTCCAGCACATTAACTGGGAAGCGATGGAGAGCAGGAGTCTGACTCCCCCGTTAAGACCACCTCAAGTAAGTAAAGAAATAACCAAGCCGGGCTTCGTGTCATTCATGGAGCCTGCGAGACCTGACGTCTCTTTCTTGCGTCCTCCAGATGGCGGTGACTTCACATTAACTCTGTCCATTTGTGTCTCTTCTCCTTGTAGATTCCTGAAAGGAAACTGAAGCGGTTCCAGGAGATCCCGTCCTTCCTGAACGACACCCAGGACAGCTTTGTTCCACTCGACAGTCGGCGTCTCCCCGACTTCTCATTCCAGAGCCCAAAGCTGCGGGACTAGAGGTCTTCATGGAGTTGCTTCTACAGGATGGCGAGGCCGGTCGCACCTCATGTACGTATTTGACTAGAGATGCCCCGTCTCACAGTGATTTAATAACCTCTCCTCCCTCATTCATTTAGTACCCACCCAAAGAAACAAATACCCCATAGGCACCTTCTGCCCATTACCCTGATTCCTAAACAGTTTTGACATTGTCCCCTCCTGCCGTCTGTAACGTGCACCCTCCCTACATCTCACATCTTTATCATGTCTTCACTTTTACCTCCTCATACAGGTCCAGATCATGGAGTAGAAGAGCCCGAATCCACTACTTCAGTCATTGGGGCAAATCAGGCAAACAAAGTCGGCTTCTCCCAAGGTAAGTGAGGAAGTAGAAGAGTGTAAAATGCGGAAGGCAAAGCAGAGAGGCCATGGGGAGGGAATACACGTTAGAGAGTGTAAGCTCACGTGAGCTAATCAGCGTCTAACCTGGAAATTCTCTGTGTTTCAGCACCTGCTCGGGCCCCGCATGGGTAGGTTCCGGGTAGCCGGAGCCCAGAAGTTCCCGGTTATGGTAATCCAGCAATGCCTCCGACTCATATTACATACCGTCTGCCTTTTGTACATCGCTCTAGAATACGCAGGAGCTTTATAAACCGATAATAATAGTAATACAGGCTGGCACATGGCTCCCGACTCTGAAAGTTTATAAGGGAGATCACATTAGACATCTTCTATAAACTGCCGGCATGACCTCATTTTAAATACATTCTCTTCTCTTTTTCAGCTCTCCTATCAGTACATCGGAGGCTGGAGACCACCCTACAGCCCTCTCCTCTCTCAGTACATTGGAGGCTGGAGACCACCCTACAGCCCTCTCCTCTCTCAGTACATCGGAGGCTGGAGACCACCCTACAGCCCTCTCCTCTCTCGGTACATCGGAGGCTGGAGACCACCCTACAGCCTCTCCTCTCTCGGTACATCGGAGGCTGGAGACCACCCTACAGCCTCTCCTCTCTCAGTACATCGGAGGCTGGAGACCACCCTACAGCCTCTCCTCTCTCAGTACATCGGAGGCTGGAGACCACCCTACAGCCTCTCCTCTCTCAGTACTTTCTACACATTAGAAAGTGGATCCAGGGAATAATCCGATTGCCGCCATTGGATCAAGAAGGAATTTTTTTCCCTGTTGTGGCATAATTGGCAATTGCCCCAAGTAGGGTTTTTTTTTTCCTTCTTTGGGATCAACTTTAGAACTAGATAGGTGTGAAAGGTTGAACTTGATAGACGGAAGCCTTTTTTCAACCTAATATACTATCAGAGGCTGGAGACCACCCTACAGCGCTCGCCTCTCTCAGTACATCAGAGGCTGGAGACCACCCAGCAGGCCTCGGACAGATGTTCCTCAATAAAAACTTTTTCAACAATAACTTTCTCTTTCATGTCTTGAAATAACCAAGAGAATATTTTGCCCTGAGAGGGGTATTTGTCAGCTTGTCCTGTAAATTCCGTCTATTACGTGTCGCTGCAGCTGGTCAGTTTAGGTAAAGGCTGAATGGACACTGGGCAGAATGGGGCGAGACGTAGAGGATTCATACAGAAATATTATTGGGAATGGGGCAGGAACCATTACCCCCGGCGTACAATGTACGGGGTAAGTAACATTACCTTTTACCCCGTGTGCAAGTAACAATGTCTCGTAACGGAGTAGGAAGCTCTGGGATGTCAGTAAGAGACCCTCTTACCCGCCAAAATACTATAGATTAGTTTTTATCCACATGGGTCATCTGCCCCCTCACGTTCTCCTAACCTGGGGCTCTATGTTACCCCATAACAGGGCCGGCCTTTGGGGTGTGCGACCTGTGCGACCGCACAGGGCGCCACACTCCAGGGGGCGCCGCCGCCACCGTAGCGTACCGCTGCCGCCAGCAGCGTACCTAGCGGCGGGGGGGGCGAGCGGCACCCGGTGCTGCTCATCAGGGGGGCACCCGGCACCCCTCCAGAGACAGACAGTAATGTCCGCCGCTGGAGGAGCAGGCTCGCAAGGGAGCGGTATCGGAGGTCTTTAACAGACCTCCGGCTCCCTTGAGTGATTTTAAGCCGGTTCAAGGATCTCCCTCCGATACCGCTCCCTTGTGATCCGCGCGGCAACAGCTGCTGTGCGCCGGGGTTTGTTGTCAGATCCCGGCGCACAACACTGAAGCCGCGCCCACCGCTGTCCGTGCCCTCTGACCCGGAAGAAGACAGAAGAACTGAAGAAGAAGAACGAAGAGGAGGAAAAGGAGCTGTAAGGAGAAAAGAGGAAAGGTAGGAAAGCATTCAGTGAGAGTGGATTGGTATGTGTGTGGATTGGTGTATGTGTGGATTGGTATATATGTGTGGATTGGTATGTGTGTGGATTGGTATGTGTGTGGATTGGTATATGTGTGGATTGGTGTGTGTATGGATTGGTATGTGTGTGGATTGGTATATATGTGGATTGGTATACATGTGGATTGGTAAGTGTGGATTGGTATATATGTGTGGATTAGTGTATACGTGTGGATTGGCATACGTGTGGATTGGTATGCGTGTGGATTGGTATGCGTGTGGATTAGTAAGTGTGTGAGAGTGATGGGTGTTATGCTGTACCATTTCCAATGTCTTTTTCATGATCTAATTATGCTCTAAAAGTACATCATAACTCCCATCACTCTATACTGTTCCATACAGTGGCAGAGCTGGGAGGCAGAGGCCTTGCACCCCCACCGCAGGACTCCTGAAAGGTAACTGAACTTCAAAGAGGGAAAGGGTAGATAGTTAGGAGGCCGTATATAGGGAGAAGGGAGTGAGACAGGGGAAAGGGGGTAGATAGGGAGAAGGGAGTGAGAAGGGGTAGATACGGCAGAAGAGAGTGAGAAGGGGTAGATAAGGCAATCATACTCCTATCATGCCAAGTCTGCGAGTAAATCCTGGAATCTGGGTATGCCTGGGCATGATAGGAATGTGATTGCTGTTAATCATATATATATATGATATATATAAACTTGAAAACCGAAGTTGTTTGTGTGGTTATTTGGAAAGTCCCTGGAGTGCTGGTAACTATTTTTGGACTTTATATACTTTAGGGCCAAACTAGGGATAAAAAGCAGCCCTGGAAATAATTGAATTTCATGGCGCTATTATTGTGTACACGGCACATGCGTGCGGTCCCAGCGCCAACATCTTCTAAACTATATTTGAAGAACACGTTAGTCATAAATAAGGTACATATGAAAGCACATTGTCCCTGATGTGGCTGTGGCCCATGACGTGTAACGGGTTCACACCGACTGGGAGAGCACTATTACAGTCCAAATAATGTGAAAAACTAAATTAACCATTTTCAACTGTTTTAAATAAATTACTGAACGCTCTTTAAAGCCCAAAAATCACTTCCACTGTAAATAATAAACAGCGCAAAAAACCTGCAACTCTCCTAAAACAAAATTAGCGCTAAACATGTAAGAGGGAGGTTGGGGAGGGTGAGCTGCATGGATGTGTGTAAGTATATGCATGGTGTGTGGTGTTAGAGTGGCTGTATGCGTGTGTATGTATGTGAGAGGTGTTAGAGTGTGTGTAAGTATATGCATGGTGTGTGGTGTTAGAGTGCCTGTATGCGTGTGTATGTATGTGAGAGGTGTTAGAGTGTGTGTAAGTCTATGCATGGTATGTGGTGTTAGAGTGGCTGTATGCGTGTGTATGTATGTGAGAGGTGTTAGAGTGTGTGTGTATGCGTTAGTGTGTGGTGTTAGAGTGGCTGTATGTGTGTGCATGTATGTGAGAGGTGTTAGGGGGTGTGTGTATGCGTTAGTGTGTGGTGTTAGAGTGGCTGTATGCGTGTGTATGTATGTGAGAGGTGTTAGAGTGTGTGTGTATGCGTTAGTGTGTGGTGTTAGAGTGGCTGTATGCGTGTGTATGTATGTGAGAGGTGTTAGAGTGTGTGTGTATGCGTTAGTGTGTAGTGTTAGAGTGGCTGTATGCATGTGTATGTATGTGAGAGGCAGGGGCGTACCTAAAGTATTTGGCACCTGGGGCGGATCCTGTATGTGGCACCCCCCCACACACACTTTAAACTGCATAGCTTCTACCGTTATATACCGGCGCAGCATTACTGTTATCATTATACACTGAGGCAGACATTGACGGTGGTACAGCATAACACCTACCACTATATACTGAGGCAGACAATGACGGTGGTACAGCATAACACCTATCACTATATACTGAGGCACACATTGACGGTGGTACAGCGTAATCCCTATCACTATACATTGAGCCAGACATTGACAATAGTGCAGCATAACTCCTATCACTATATACTAAGCCAAACATTGATGTAGTGTAGGCCTACCACTTCATTAGTAGTAGGGATGCACCGAAACAAATTCTGGACTGAAACCGAAAATGCAGCATTTACCTGGCCGAAACCGAATATGACCCCCCCCCCACACCATAAAAAAAAATCTAACACTTTTATTTAAAGTAAGTAACACACCAAAATAGGACAAAACAATTAAATAACAATATTAATATATATATATATATATATATATGATTGTTAATGTCACGCGCGCCGCCGTCCCTACCTCTGACGCCAGGGCTGCCACGCCTGGTCCCGACTACTCCGCGGCGGTCCCCGCCGGGCGCACAAGGCGGTGTCGCGGTCCCACCTCCTCCTGTTCGGAGAGGGTCGCGTCTGCTGTCCGTGGTCGCGCCGGCGCGTCCCCCGCGCGTGCCGAAGGGGACGCGGGTATGACGCGGCGTAGGTCCGCATCTGGCGTACCGCAGTGTACGCAATCTACGCAGCGTACGCAAAATACGCAGCGTACGCAGCCTATGCAGCGTACGCGGCGTACGCAACGTGCGTAGATTACGCTGCACAGCTGTTTGTAATCACTTACCTATTTAAACACCACTTTTTCTCTCCTGTAGTCACCCGTTCAAAGTGTTATGCTTTCTGGGTGTGCTGATTACTATATTATCTCGATTTCCTTGTGTACCGACCATTGCCTGTTTTTTGACTACGATTCCTGCTGCCTGTCCACGACCTCGGACCTGTTTTACCGTTTTGCTCCTATCCTGCCTGCCTCGACCTCGGATACGTTTGACACCGCTGCCTGCCTTTGCCCTTTTGATTACGGACTGTATACTGGACTTCTCTACAGTGCTTATCTGCATAGTAGGATCCTTCCTCTCTCCCTGACCCCGTGACAGTTAACAGCAATCACATTCCTATCATGCCCAGGCATACCCAGATTCCAGGATGTACTCGCAGACTTGGCATGATAGGAGTATGATTGCCCTATCTAACCCTTCTCACTCCCTTCTGCCCTATCTACCCCTTCTCCCCCCCTCTCCCCATCTACCCCCTATCCCCCGTCTCACTCCCTTCTCCCTATCTACCCCTCCTAACTATCTTCCCTCTCCCTCTTTAAAGTTCACTTACCTTTCAGGAGTCCTGCGGTGGGGGTGCAAGGCCTCTGTCTCCCAGCTCTGCCACTGTATGGAACAGTATAGAGTGATGGGAGTTATGATGTACTTTAGAGCATAATTATATAATGAAAAATACATTGGAAATGGTACAGCATAACACCCATCACTCTCACACACTTACCAAGCCACACATATACCAATCCACACATATACCAATCCACACACATACCAATCCACACACATACCAATCCACACATACACCAATCCACACATACACTAATGCACATTTACCAATCTACACATACACCAATCCACACATATACTAATCCACACATATACCAATCCACACATATACCAATCCACACATATACCAATCCACACATATACCAATCCACACATATACCAATCCACACATATACCACTCCACACATATACCACTCCACACATATACCACTCCACACATATACCACTCCACACATTTACCAATCCACACATATACCAATCCACACACACACCAATCCACACACACACCAATCCACACACACACCAATCCACACATATACCAATCCACACAAATACCAATCCACACACACACCAATCCACACATATACCAATCCACACAAATACCAATCCACACACACACCAATCCACACACACACCAATCCACACACACACCAATCCACACACACACCAATCCACACATATACTAATCCACACATTTACCAATCCACACATATACCAATCCACACATATACCAATCCACACACACACCAATCCACACATATACTAATCCACACATATACTAATCCACACATATACCAATCCACACAAATACCAATCCACACACACACCAATCCACACACACACCAATCCACACATATACCAATCCACACACACACCAATCCACACATATACCAATCCACACACACACCAATCCACATATATACCAATCCACACATATACCAATCCACACATACCAATCCACTCTCACTGTCACTCTCACTGAATGCTTTCCTACCTTTTCTCCTTACAGCTCCTTTTCCTCCTCTTCGCTCCTCCTCTTCAGTTCTTCTGCCTTCTTCCGGGTCAGAGGGCACGGACAGCGGTGGGCGCGGCTTCAGTGTTGTTCGCCGGGATCTGACAACAAACCCCGGCGCACAGCAGCAGTTGCCGCGCGGATCGCAAGGGAGCGGTATCGGAGGTCTTTAACAGACCTCCGGCTCCCTTGAGTGATTATAAGCAGGGTTTAAGGGAGATCCTTGAACCGGCTTAAAATCACTCAAGGGAGCCGGAGGTCTGTTAAAGATCTTCGATACCGCTCCCTTGCGAGTCTGCTCCTCCAGCGGCGGACATTACTGTCCGTCTCTGGAGGGGTGCCGGCAAGTTGGCACCCGGTGCAGACCTCCCCCCGCTAGGTACGCTACTGGTGAGAGGTGTTAGAGTGTGTGTGTATGCATTAGTGTGTGGTGTTAGAGTGGCTGTATGTGTGTGTATGTATGTGA
This sequence comes from Sceloporus occidentalis, assembly GCA_023333645.1. Taxonomy (NCBI): domain Eukaryota; kingdom Metazoa; phylum Chordata; class Lepidosauria; order Squamata; family Phrynosomatidae; genus Sceloporus; species Sceloporus occidentalis. Next base: position 498,517 of record JALMGF010000242.1, read on the forward strand.
GAGGTGTTAGAGTGTGTGTGTATGCGTTAGTGTGTGGTGTTAGAGTGGCTGTATGCGTGTGTATGTATGTGAGAGGTGTTAGGGTGGCTGTATGTGTGTTTAAGTATATTAAGGCTGCAACAACTAATCGATAAAATCGATTCATTTAGGGGCAGTTATGGTTGATGGGGTCTTCAGGGTTAATTTAGGGGCAGTTATGGTTGATGGGGTCTTCAGGGTTAATTTAGGGGCAGTTATGTTTGATGGGGTTGTTATGGTTAATTTAGTTAATTTAATAAGGTTAACTTAAGATGCCGTTAGAGATAAAGGGGGGCAAACTAAGGGGAATCTAAATCCTGGGGGCAGTGAAGATTAATCCTGTATTTATTTATAAAAGTATAGTGTCAGTGTGCTGCTAACGAGTCTGTGAATCTATGAGGGCACTATGGCATATCTGGGGGGTATAAGGCATATCTGGGGTATAAGGCATATCAGGGGGTATAGTGGCATATCAGCGGGTATAAGGCATGTAGGGTATATAAGGCTTATGTGGGGAGGGCACAGTGGCATATCAGGGGGTATAAGGCATGTAGGGTATATAAGGCTTATGTGGGGAGGGCGGAGTGGCATATCTGGGGGTATGTGACATCTGGGAGGTAGAGTGGCAAGCCTGGGCTCAGATGTGCATATCTGGGGGGCAGGGTGGGAAATAAAAACAAGAAATGCATTTTTATCAAAGTTTTTTTTAATTCTTTTGTTCTGGCGTTTGTTTTTAACATCCAGTTATTTAAAATAAATGAAAGATTTACATTTATTTTTATCCGATTAATCGAAAAAATAACCGGCCAACTAATCGATTATGGAAATAATCGTTAGTTGCAGCCCTAAAGTTTAGCATTATCACCCCATATGGCACACATAGTTACAGACAGACACATACAAAAATCAAAAGGTGGGGTTCTTTATTGATTTATATTGATTTAGTGATTTATTATCCACAGCTCACCTACTCTAACTTTTTTCACATACAAAAAATGCTTACACACACTTATGATAAAACACACTCCAACACACAGACACATTTAGACATACACACTCATGACTTTGACTACCTCCGCGAGTGGGCCGGCTGCCCATGGATGAATGGCCTAAAGACTGGCCCCGGTGCAGGCAGCCCATCAGGAATATTTATATTTCGCACTTCCCGCAAGAAAGTGGATATGTGGGAGGAGCTTGTCTTTAGCCCCACCCACATTAGCACCTTTGCTCGTTGTACTTGCTGGCACTGATGGACAAACAGCCTCCTGTCCTAGGCATAGCTGACATGTATACAAAATCATATCATCAAAATATACATGTTAGAAACATGCGCCAACAATTATGGCAGTATTATTAACCCCTGCACGACTGGAGTAAATGATCTACTATACATAAAACCAGATCCCCCCCCAAAAATACCTAAATCCAGCAGCAGCCCCGACCACACATGAAATCAATAAATACGCGGGTGATGTTAACCCCCGCAGCGCTGATATCACACAAATCCATAAAAATGTATATTTTGACAATAGCCGCTAAGAATAGCAGAGCGCTCCATTCCATACATAAAATAAGCAGCTGCGCGGGACTGGATACCGATAACAGGTGACGGACAGGAGAGACGGATCAAAACACACAATAAAAAGTCATTTTTAGGAGATCCGTCATTTTGGTGGAAGCTCCCACGGGGTAATCTTAGGGCAAAATAGCGAGACTTGCGGCGACATCTCCTTCCCGATCCTCCAATCCACGGAGATGCGGAAGAAGAAAGAGAGAAAAGAAGAGAGAAAAGAGAAGAGCATGAAGATGCAAGACACGGACGCAGAGCTGCGAGACACGGAAGCGGTCAGCAGAGAAGGAGAGAGGGCGTGAAAGAGAACGCTAATTTGGATGAAAATGTGTAGCTGTGTACCTCGCCTTCGTCCACTTCTTTAACCCCTTCGAGACAAAGGCTGATTTTACTTTTTGTACCCTTCGTGACAATGGCCGTTTAACATTTCTGCGCTGCTCGTGTTCAGCTGTAATTTTATTCTTTCCCGTTTACTGAACCCACACACATTATTATTTTTTTTTCAGGACAAGAAGGGCTTTCTTTAGATTACATTGTTTTGATTGCATCATATTATTTACTATAAAAAAAAGTGTAAAATATGATGAAACATTTAGAAAAACTTTTACTTTTACTCATCTATAAAATCTAATGAAAAAACCTGCTAAATGGATTCTACTATTTGTCCTGAGTTTAGAAATACCCAATGTTTTTATGTTTTTTGCACGTTATTGGGGCAATGAGTACAAGTAGCACTTTGCTATTTTTAAACCTTTTTTTCCAAATCTGTTGATTCTGCCCCCATGTGCTATTTCGGGTATCTTTGAAGCCGGCCCATGCAATTTACCCCATCAAACCATATATCTTTGAAAACTAGACACCCCAGGGTATTCCCTGGCTGTTTGGGGGAAAAGGGCCACATTTGGGACGTGTGCATTTTTCTAGACATGTGGTCATCCTTTCCCCGGTGTTCATTGGTACATTGTTGAACCCGGTCAATTTAATACACCCCATCAAATTGTACATTTTTTTAAAGAAGACACCCCATGGGCATTTAACATGCCAGTATTTTAACTCTTTCCATGCGAGAACTGTTTGAAGATAATGCACAAATTTTAGGACTTGCTCATAAAAATATTTTTTATATATATATATATTTTATGGCTTTTTTGCCTTTATTTATATATTTTTTTTAATTATTTGGAACTTGAAGGTTTCCCTGATGGTGACATCAGTGGGAAATAATTTTTAATTTTTAAATGTATTTTACTAATCACACTGTGATTGGTAAGCTGGGCTCCATTGACTTGCATGGTTGAGTGCAGTACCTGTATTCAACCTGCAAGGGGAGCCAGAGTTCTCAGGAGGGTCTGGAAAGACCCTCTGGGAAACGTGTTTAAACATTATTCTTTTTACAGGACGCGCCGCCATCTTGCAAGTGGCAACATCACTCGCAGTGGCGGTTGTGACCGCTCTCCTTGATCACCTCTTAAACTCTTTTAAAATGGGTGAAATATGTCTTTGACAAATAACTGTGTGCTGTCATCTACAGCTGTTCCTGAGCCATGAATGAAATTTGCCACTTTTGTGAGTCTGTCCACTACCACCATGATCGCAGAACTTTTTTAAGATGGGGGATAGTTCTACAATGAAGTCTACGGTGACCTCCTCCCAAGGCTGAGATGGTATGGGTAGAGGTTGAAGGATGACCATCAGTTTCTGATGTAGGGTTTTAGTACGGGGTAACATCACAACGAAGTTTGGCCCACCAGAAAGATGACTTTGTGATAGAAGCTGTAAGAAGACCATGTAGATATAATCTTGGTCAAAGGGCATTACATATGTATACAAGTTTCCCCTTATGATAAAGTCCATGCGATTGCGTCAGCCCCTATGGCAGAATTCAGGTCATACTCGCTTTATAGTTCATCTAATATACTTGCAAGGAGATGACCAGATGGAAGTATAGTAGGCCCCGGAGACACCACAAAATAGCAGGAGGGGCCCCATGATCCGGCCTTGATTATTGTAAGGGTCAGGCTTGACCTCAGATTGGCCCTAGGCAGATCAAGTGGGCGTGTGGCCACTTGGCTATTTAAGGAAGGCCAGGGGTCGTGGCCTTCCACTTTTTAAAATTTTGGAAGCAGTGAAGAAGTTTTTCTGTTTCCTATAAAAAAAAAAAAAAAAAAAAAAACTAACAGGAGGCCTATTTTGTTATTACCTGCTCTCTCTTTTCAGTGCCATGGCTGACCTGGATGGGCTGCTGTCTCGGGTCCGGGATTCGGCGGTGCAGTTCGGGACGTCCTGGATCGAGGAGCGTTTGGCCCAGCTGGCGGCGGAAACGGCTCAGCTGTCGGCAGGAGCGACGCAGGATCCGGTGGTGCCGCAGGAGAGGTCTACGAGGACTCGGAGGACTCGTCCACCGGTGAGGCTGAGCCCGGAGGTGTCGACTGGCCCGAGCAGACGACTTCGATCCCGGCCGTCGGCCGTCGCGGCGAGTGGTGAGCAGGCCTCATCTGAGGCGCGCGAGTCGGCGGTTGAGGTGGGGTGACGTGGCTGGCGTCGTGCCAGCGAGTCGGAGGGACAACGGGACGGCGGGTGTCGTCGGCGTTCGGCTTCGCCGGCGCCTGTGTCCCGTGGGCGGCTGGATGCGGCGTCTACCGGTGGCCGGCGGGGGAGTGTACGGCCGGAGGATGTCCCGCGACGGCGGTCCCCGTCTCGGGGATCGCTTTCTTCTGCCGCGGCTTCTAGTCGGGCCCGGGGCCGGGCGCGTGGTCGGACCCCCCCCCCCTTCATGGCGGTCTCGCTCTCGGCGGGGTTCCACCCCCCGTTCTCGGACGGGCGACCGTTATTCCCGGGATCACGGCGATGCGGGCAGCGGTTCCAGACGGCGTAGTAGGGCGCGGTCGTCTCAGCGGTTGTCGGCTACTCCTGCTATCTTCTCTACACCTGCTGCTGGCGATGTAAGCGCGTCTGGAACGGCTGTGCACGGATCTCAAGGCCAGCTCGGTGAGTCTACAGGGGATACTGGTCCCGCAGGGTTATCTCAGGCTTCTCAGCAGTCCATTGCGCATGTGGCTGGGGCTGGGGCGGCTGCACAGGGTCCGGTGGTTACTCCTGGGGATTGGGGATCTCTGGTTGCAGCTTTTAAAGCGGTTTTAGACAAGTTTCCGGCTGCTTCTGCTGCTGTTCCGTCTGCTACGCTTGGGAGCGCGTCCCCGGCTTCTGTCTGGGAGAGTGGTGTGGCTCGCGCCGGTGAAGTGCCGTCTGTCCCTGGCTCTTCTTTAGGATCGGCTGCTGTGGGGGAAGGGGGTGCCGGCGCGGGCTCTTCTGCAGTTGTGTCCCCTACGGCTGTGGCTGGTGCAAAAGATTCAGGGGATTTGGCTCGCCCTTCTGACACGGCGAAAGGGGAAGTTTATGTTTGCTTCGAGGGCCCTTTGGGGGCCCATCTCAAGCAGGAGGTTAAGGAAAAGATATGGAAGGGTGAATATGTAGACATTTTCACCCTGCTGCCTTTGGAGCGATTTAATTTGGAGAAAAAGAAGGAGGATGAGGAACGGCGTAGGTTTCGGCTGATTCCTAGGACATTTCAAAATTGGCTCCAGGCGTTTGCCATATTAGCTAGTGTTATCGGTGAAAGGGCGTCTGATCACTGCTCGCAGCTGTTCTGTTATATGGATAGTATTGGCGAAGCGCATAGGGTTTATGGCGGTTTGGCTTGGCTCCGTTATGATGAGCAATTCCGTCAGCGCAAGGCGGTGCGTCCCTCCATTCGTTGGGATCACAAGGACATTGCTTTGTGGCTTAAGGTTACGGCTCCGGTACGTCAGCCCTTTTCAGGGTCTGCCGGCGGAGCCCATAGCTCGCCCTCGGCGGGTCCCAGAAAGGGCTATTGCTGGCAATTCAATGAAGGCCAGTGTAAGTGGGGCTCCACTTGTAGGTTCAAACATGAGTGTTCAGGGTGTGCCGGTTCCCACCCCCTGTCCAAGTGCTTTAAAAGGGCAAAAGAGGGAAAGGCCTCTGGTGCTGGAGGAAAAGGGGGCGACTCCGGTGAGGGTAAATGAGATGGTCCCCTGGTTGGATAGGTATGCTGATAGGCAGGCGGCGGAGTTGATTTTTTCGGGTTTTTCGGAGGGTTTCTACATTCCGTTTCGGGAGGGGGATGTTTTTCGGGCCCCTCGGAACTTGAAATCCGCTTTGTCGTTTCCTGGGGTGGTGGGGGAGAAATTGGCCAAAGAGGTTGAGTTGGGGCGCATGGCGGGACCGTTTCATAGTTCTCCTCTTCCTAATTTGCGGGTTTCCCCTTTGGGTGTGGTGCCCAAGAAGGAGCTGGGCAAGTACCGTTTGATACATCACCTCTCCTTTCCTAAGGGGGGCTCAGTTAACGATGGTATTGATAAGGAGCTGTGTAGGGTCTCATACGCTTCCTTTGATTCTGCCTTACATTGGGTTCGGCGCTATGGCCGTGGTGCCTTGTTGGCTAAGGCCGATATAGAGGCGGCCTTCCGGCTATTGCCGGTTCATCCGGATTGTTTTCACCTCCTGGGCTGTATGTGGGATGGGCAGTTTTTTGTTGACAAGTGTTTGCCTATGGGGTGCTCGATCTCCTGTTTTTATTTCGAAACGGTTAGTTGTTTTTTGGAATGGGTGGTCAGGGAGGAGTCTGGGGTTCCGTCCGTCATCCATTATCTGGATGATTTTCTGTGTGTCGGTCCGAGTGGTTCTCCGGTCTGTGCCATGATTTTAGCAACGTTGCAGGGGGTCATGAGTCGTTTCGGGGTTCCGTTGGCCCTGGATAAGACGGAGGGCCCTGTTACCCGGCTGAAGTTCTTGGGCATCGAAATCGATACGGTGTCTATGATTTTCCAGCTGCCCGAGGATAAAGTTACTGATTTGCGTTCGTGGGTCGGTCGTTTCCGTGCGGCTCGAAAGGTCACGTTGCGGCAGTTGCAGTCTTTGTTGGGGAAGTTCAATTTTGCGTGTCGCATTATCCCGATGGGGCGGGTTTTTTGCAGGCGGTTGGCTCTGGCCTCAGCGGGCGTCCGTTCGGCTCATCATTTCATTCGGATTACCTCGGATTTGAGGGAAGATCTCGCTGTTTGGGACGTCTTCTTGAGTGAGTTTAATGGGAAGGCTATTTGGATGGACGAGGCGGTGGCTAGCATCGATATGGAGTTTTATACTGATGCTGCTGGTGGCGTGGGTTACGGGGCTTTCTTCCAGGGTCGGTGGAGCGCGGCCTCTTGGCCCGCGGCTTGGACGGCCTCTGGACTTTGCAAGAATCTGGTGTTCCTGGAGCTCTTTCCAGTTGTGGTGGCCGTGGAACTCTGGGGGGAGTTGCTGCGGAATAAGAGGGTTCGGCTTCATTGTGATAACATGGGCGTGGTGTTGGCCATTAACAATATTTCTGCTTTCTCCCCCCCTGTGTTACGTTTGCTGCGGCATCTCGTGTTGCGCTGCCTGCAGTTGAACATGTTTTTGACGGCTGCCCATATCCCTGGCGTGGACAATTCCTTAGCGGATGCTTTGTCTCGACAGCTGTGGTCGCGGTTCCGGGAGCTGGCGCCGGGAGCGTCGCAGGAGGGTCTGGCTTGCCCACCTTGGCTTTGGACCATGGGGGACGTCGCACGTTGATGTTGCTGCAGCGGTCCCTGGCTCCCTCTACTTGGACGGCCTACCAGAGGGCTTGGTCGGTGTGGGATGCGTTCCTGGCTTCGGCTGGCGACTCGTCTTCAACTGAAGGAAGAGTGTTGGCTATGTTGAGGTATCTGGGTGAGGCCTTTGAACAAGGTGTGTCGGTGTCCAGGGTCAATCAGCTGATAGCCGCGGTGTCCTTCAGGTGCAAGTTGGTTGGTGACGCTGATTTTTGTAAAGAATTTCTTGTTCGGCAGGCGCTTCGGGGTTTTCGGAAGGGTTTTCGGACGCGGGATACGCGTAGGCCGGTGACTTTTTCTATTCTGGGTCAGCTCTGTGGCCGTTTGGTTTTGGTTTGTACGGATCTCTATGAACAGGTGTTGTTTCGCGCGGCTTTTGTGGTGGCCTTTTTTGGGGCGACCCGCATTAGTGAGTTGGTCAGCCCTTGAGGATGTGTGTGTGGGTCGTGACGACGTTCGTCTGGTTATCAGGCGATCTAAAACCGATCAGTCGGGCAGGGGTTTTGCTGTCGTGCTGCGCAAGTTGGTCGGTTCTGACCTCTGTCCTGTGGATTGCTTGGTTCAATTTTTGCGGTTACGTCCGCAGGTCCCGGGCCCCCTTTTTGTTCACGCTGACGGCTCCTTTTTGTCCCGGTTTCAATTTGTGGCCGTTTTCCGTAAGGGTTTATTGGGTCTGGGCCTGTCTCCTGGGGAATTTGCCTCTCATTCCTTCCGTATTGGGGCCGCTACGGAGGCGGCTAGGTGGGGTCTTCCAGAGGCGACGATTATGAGATTGGGGCGTTGGGGTTCTGCTCGCTATCGCTCTTATGTTCGGCCTTCGTTGGTTTAGTGGTTTCTTGCTCTGATGTTTGTTGTTACTTTCTCGCTCTTTTTCAGATCGTGTGCGTTGCCGTGTCTGGATTTTCGGGCACTCCTTCGTCTACTGGGCTGAAAAGAGGGCTGCGGTGCGGGTTCAGGGTACTCAGCTGGGTCTCCCGCTCAGTGATGCTCAGGTTCGCTGGTTTGGGTTTCGGGGCAAGTCTTGGGATTTTGTTCTGTCGGAGTTTTATGCTCGGGCTGCCGTTGGTTCGCCCCCTCATGTTTTAGTGTTGCATGGGGGGGGTAACGATCTTTGCGTGGTTCCTTTGCGGGTGTTAGTTCGGAATATTAAGTGCGACTTGCTGCGGTTGTGGACCCGTTTCCCTGGGCTAGTGGTGGTTTGGTCCCATATCGCCCCTCGGCTGTTTTGGAGGGGGGCAAAATCTCTTCAGGGCGTCAACAGGGCTCGGGTGAAGGTTAATAAATCTATTTCCCGTTTTGTGTCCAGGTTTGGGGGGATAGTTGTGCCCCACCCGGATCTTGAGGGTGATAATTCGTCTTTGTTTCGGGCGGATGGTGTTCATCTGACGGATATAGGTTCTGATATTTGGTTGCTGGATGTTCGCTTCGGTTTGGAGAAGGCGGTTGCTGTGTGGAGGAGCCAATGCATTCAAGTAGGTTCGAATGCATTGGCCGTGGCGGGGAACTGAGGTTCCGGTTGGCTGTTTTTAGGATACTTATTCGTGGTACCTGGTTATAATTGGGTGGTTTCTCATCCGAGGTATGGGAACCGTGTTTATTTGTCACGTTTTGTGGGCGTTTCCCACGGGCACGGTCCCAAGGGAATGAGGGGGCCGTTGTGCTTATGCCACGTGCTGGTGCGGTTTACGGCTCGTGGTTGGGGTGCACGGCAAAAGTTGGTGGCAGCTCCCGGCGGAGGTGGAGCTGTCTGGAAAGGATGTCGGTTTATCCTTAAGGGGTGTGGTAGTAACCTCCATGGGGTGAACTGTGGTAGTAGGGGTGGAGGGACCCTAAGTCATGGAGGTTACAATGTTACAAAGTTGTGTACGTTTTAAAATTCAAATAAAGTTTTATGTGTCACAGTGATTTTACAATAAATAAAGCTGTGGCCTTTTCAAAATCCAGTTGGTTGTCCGTCTCATTTATTTTAGGGTACAATACATTATGTTTTAAACCCGTTAGCATGACCCACAAGCTGGCAAGTGCTCGGATCAAGTAGGCCCCGGAGACACCACAAAATAGCAGGAGGGGCCCCATGATCCGGCCTTGATTATTGTAAGGGTCAGGCTTGACCTCAGATTGGCCCTAGGCAGATCAAGTGGGCGTGTGGCCACTTGGCTATTTAAGGAAGGCCAGGGGTCGTGGCCTTCCACTTTTTAAAATTTTGGAAGCAGTGAAGAAGTTTTTCCCTCCCGCCCGCCCTACTGTTGGTGTGTTGTTTCCGGTTTGTGTCCTTGTGGTGGGGGCACGTGGGGCAGCTTGACTTCATTGGCGGGGAACTGAGGTTCCGGTTGGCTGTTTTTAGGATACTTATTCGTGGTACCTGGTTATAATTGGGTGGTTTCTCATCCGAGGTATGGGAACCGTGTTTATTTGTCACGTTTTGTGGGCGTTTCCCACGGGCACGGTCCCAAGGGAATGAGGGGGCCGTTGTGCTTATGCCACGTGCTGGTGCGGTTTACGGCTCGTGGTTGGGGTGCACGGCAAAAGTTGGTGGCAGCTCCCGGCGGAGGTGGAGCTGTCTGGAAAGGATGTCGGTTTATCCTTAAGGGGTGTGGTAGTAACCTCCATGGGGTGAAGTGTGGTAGTAGGGGTGGAGGGACCCTAAGTCATGGAGGTTACAATGTTACAAAGTTGTGTACGTTTTAAAATTCAAATAAAGTTTTATGTGTCACAGTGATTTTACAATAAATAAAGCTGTGGCCTTTTCAAAATCCAGTTGGTTGTCCGTCTCATTTATTTTAGGGTACAATACATTATGTTTTAAACCCGTTAGCATGACCCACAAGCTGGCAAGTGCTCGGATCATGTCTCGGTGGCCTATACTAGTGTCTTGCGTCCCTCGTGCAGGCAGGACAGATGGTCTGTAATATGCCACACGAATCGCATAATAAACAAAGCCTTTCGTGCTTGTCTGGGGCAGAAACGTTTGGCTGGGATCGGTTCTTCCATGGCTGTGTTAATGGCTAGAAGTTTGTGATCTCCTACGGTATCATTTTTTTCAGCTGGAATCAACTTTTTGGAGAATGATACAGGGTGTAACTTTTCATAAGTCCATGTCTTTGTGGTAGACCCGCTCCTACTGCAGTCTCAGAGGCATCGACCTCTAGGATAAGTATGTATAGCGGGTCAGGAATAACCAGGACAGGAGCAAAGCGTCGTTTTAGTACTGAAAACAAGCAGTGTTTTTGGTAAGAGCTCTTAGTGGTTTGGTGAAAGTTAGCGAACCCGAGAAACTGCTGAATCTTTTTTTGCTGTAGTCGGAATAGGCCATCGGAGGATTCTGGGGGTCCATCTGGATATTGTCGGGTGACAATCCGTATCCCAACTGTCAACAGTATTAGCTTCTAGAACTAGCATAATCTAGTGAGAACAAGCTGCATATGATGCCTGTGTTCTTCCAAGGAGGAAGAATACACGAGGATATTATCCAAGTAGATTGCAATGAATGTGTCCAACATGCCTCGGAAGATATTGTTAGAAAATGTCCTTAATCTAAATGCTGTTTTCCACTTGTCTTCCCCCTGAATGCGTACTAAATTATACGTTCAGTTTTGAGTAAATATGCGCAGCTTTCAGGCGACCCATCAGTTCTGGAATAAGAGGTAGTGGGTACAGGGGTTTTTTTTGTATTTTATTGAGTTCTGGCAAGCGCCCTCTTTTTTTTCCGACATAGAAAATACTGGCACCGGCAGGAAAGCAGGATGGTCAATAGACCCTTTCTGTAGGTTCTTGGAAACGTGATAAGGGCTAAGCTCTGGTTCGGCTAACGGATATATATATATATGCGCCCAAATGGAACTGTAGCTCCAGTAAATCGATAGGCCAATGATATGTTCGGCGAGTAGGAAGGGTTTCTGTTCCCCTTTTATTGAAAAGAATGATATATTTTAGGTGTTTTTTTGTAAAGTCTCTTGGGTGGAAGGTATTGTAGGGGCGAGGGCGCCCATTAGCGCAGAGCTAGCGTATATAACAGATATCACGACACTCTCGGGAATGGAAGGACACAGAACCTGTGGAGCCGTTAATATGAGGATTGTGTTTACCGAAGCAAGGGAGTCCCAATATAAGCGCAAATGAGCGAGATTGACTGTCGAATGTTATTAATTGAGGCTCTGAGGTGACAGATCCAGACTGGTTTGGTCTCCCGTTGACGAGTTGAAGTTGGATGTTTCTTTATCTGTGAAGGTCTGTTGGGTTTCTTTACTAGTTGTGGCATCCAAGAAGCAGCTGCTGGCCCCAGAACTGATGATGGCATCAAAGCCGTTCTTCTCAAGGCTCCACTATAAAGAGACAGGTCTGATCAAATTTAGGAGCCAGACCCCTCCAAGAAACATAGATTCACTGGGATTACATTTAGACACTGATGGGCGTTCGGTGTGCCCTGCTTGACCACAGTACAGACAGAGGCTGAGTCTACGTTGGGCCTTTTCTGATGCCGAGAGAGGACCGCGAACCAGTCCCGTTTGCATAGCTCCCTCTTGTTTCATTTCAGCAGCAGGCCGAATAGGCAGGGATCCATGCTGTGTTTTTTCCATGCGTCTCTCTCGGAACCTTCGATCTGTACGGACAACTAAACCGATGGTCGCTTCTAGGGAATTCTGCTACATACTCTTCTGCAGAGTGTGGACCTTCTCTTAGGGCATGTAGGGAGGATTCACGTGACTTGTGGCTCAGGAACACTATCTGCAGCCCCAGTAACGTCATATATTTCATAATGACACGTATTGTACTGCGCCGTGGAGGATTACGGAAATACATGCAGAGGCGATGTTTTGCTTTTCTGCACATTACAGGGCACAGGTGGAAGCGTGTCTGTGGCTCTATGACTCATTTGGGCTTGTTTGGCACCCCCTAATTCACAACCGCCACTGCGAGTGATTTCGCCAATCGCAAGATGGCGGCCGCCCTTTAAAAAAAATAACAAAGTTGAAAAAGTTCACTAGACGGTCTCCAGATCCTCTAGAGAACTCTGGCTCCACTTGCAGGTTGAATACAAGTACTGCACTCAACCACGCAAGTCAATGGAGCCCAGCTTTCTAATCACTATGTGATTAGTAAAATATTAAAAAAATAAAAAAAAAAATATGTGGAAAAAAAAAGCTTAAAAAAAATGGTAACATTTAAAAATTATTATGCATCAGAGGAACCATCCAGTTCCAGCAAAATGTAGAAAAAAAGTCCAAAAAGAATAAAATAAAAAATAAAGTTTATTATTATGAGCAAGTGCTAAAATTAGTGCTGTATCTTCCAAAAAATCTTGACATGGAAAGAGTTAAAATAAAAGCATTTCAAATACCCAAGGGGTGTCTAATCTAAAAAAATGAATGGTTTTATGGGGTGAATTGTAGTGGCCGGGCTCAAAGATAGGGCATAGGCACAGACTGACCAAAATGGGGGGGGGGGGGGGGAGTGCACTTCCCAAATGTGGCATTTTAACCCCAAACACCAGACAAACCCATGCATGAGGGGTGTTGTTTGATAGTGAAGGATACCTGGAGCTATAAATTTATACCTGAAATACAATTTGTGTGAAAAAAAAACAAAAAAAAAAAAATACTACCACAAACTGTGGCAAAGGCTGGTGGTAGAATCTCATGCATGGAAAGGGTTAAAATACTAGCGTTTGCAGTACCTTTGGGTGTCTAGTTTTCAAAAATATATAGTTTGCTGGGGTAAATTGAATTAGCCGGCTTCAACGATGGCCCTATTAGGACTTGGGGGCAGTAGGACCAGATTAAAAAATGTGCACTTTTACCTCCCAAACAACCCGACAAACCCATGCATGGGGGGTATCACTGCACTCGGGAGATGCTGAACACATATTGGGGTCTTGTTTGAAAGAGTCGTATACCAGGAGCTGTAAATCCATACCTGAAGCGCAATTCTAGTGATAAAAAAACACAAAAGAATGTTAATGGGAATTTAGATAATACGATCAAAACCATGATATCCGAAGAAAGCCCTTCCTGTCCTGAAAAAAACAACATATAACTTGTGTGGGTTCAGTAAATGAGTGAGGAGAAAACTACATCCAAACACGAGCGCCGCAAAAGGGTTAAAACAGCCTCGGACTCAAATGGTACAAAAGGTAAAACACAGCCTGGTCCTTATGGGGTTAAAGTACATATTTCTGTAAAGCAGTGAATCCAAAGTGTTTCGTCAGCAACGATTGGTCGCTTTACATGCAGCTATTTGACCACCAATCACTTCCAAAGTCATCGCTAGCAATAATTTCCTGCCCTTTTTCACCAATCCGTGTATTTTTCGCACAGGTCGTGTGAGGGGTTAATACTGAAGAGTCCGACATATAAATAATAATAATAATAACACACATTGTACAGCGCTGCGGAGTATGATGGCGATATATAAATAATAATACACATTGTACAGCGCTGCGGAGTATGACGGCGATATATAAATAATAATAATAACACATTGTACAGCGCTGCGGAGTATGACGGCGATATATAAATAATAATACACATTGTACAGCGCTGCGGAGTATGACGGCGATATATAAATAATAATAATAACACACATTGTACAACGCTGCGGAGTATGACGGCGATATATAAATAATAATAATAATAACACATTGTACAACGCTGCGGAGTATGACGGCGATATATAAATAATAATAATAATAACACATTGTACAACGCTGCGGAGTATGACGGCGATATATAAATAATAATAATAATAACACATTGTACAACGCTGCGGAGTATGACGGCGATATATAAATAATAATAATAACACATTGTACAGCGCTGAGGAGTATGACGGCGATTTATAAATAAATAACACACATTGTACAGCGCTGCGGAGTATGACGGCGATATATAAATAATAATAACACACATTGTACAGCGCTGCGGAGTATGATGGCGATATATAAATAATAATAATAACACACATTGTACAGCGCTGCGGAGTATGACGGCGATATATAAATAATAATACACATTGTACAGCGCTGCGGAGTATGAAGGCGATATATAAATAATAACACACATTGTACAGCGCTGCGGAGTATGACTGCGATATATAAATAATAATAACACATTGTACAGTGCTGCGGAGTATGACGGCGATATATAAATAATAATAATAACACATTGTACAACGCTGCGGAGTATGACGGCGATATATAAATAATAACACACATTGTACAGCGCTGCCGAGTATGATGGCGATATATAAATAATAATAATAACACATTGTACAGCGCTGCGGAGTATGAGAGCGATATATAAATAATAACACACATTGTACAGCGCTGCGGAGTATGACGGCGATATATAAATAATAATAACACACATTGTACAGCCCTGCGGAGTATGACGGCGATATATAAATAATAATAACACACATTGTACAGCGCTGCGGAGTATGACGGCGATATATAAATAATAATAACACACATTGTACAACGCTGCGAAGTATGACGGCGATATATAAATAATAATAACACACATTGTACAGCGCGGCGGAGTATGACGGCGATATATAAATAATAATAACACACATTGTACAGCGCTGCGGAGTATGACGGCGATATATAAATAATAATAATAACACACATTGTACAACGCTGCGAAGTATGACGGCGATATATAAATAATAACACACATTGTACAGCGCTGCGGAGTATGACGGCGATATATAAATAATAACACATTGTACAGCGCTGCGGAGTATGAAGGCGATATATAAATAATAATAATAACACATTGTACAGCGCTGCGGAGTATGACGGCGATATATAAATAATAATACACACATTGTACAACGCTGCGGAGTATGACGGCGATATATAAATAATTATAACACACATTGTACAGCGCTGCGGAGTATGACGGCGATATATAAATAATAATAACACATTGTACAGCGCTGCGGAGTATGACGGCGATATATAAATAATAATAACACACATTGTACAGCGTTGCGGAGTATGACGGTGATATATAAATAATAATAATAATAATAACACACATTGTACAGCGCTGCGGAGTATGACGGCGATATATAAATAATAATAATAATAATAACACACATTGTACAGCGCTGCGGAGTATGACGGCGATATATAAATAATAATAACACATTGTACAGCGCTGCGGAGTATGACGGCGATATATAAATAATAATAACAACACACATTGTACAGCGCTGCGGAGTATGACGGCGATATATAAATAATAATAACACATTGTACAGCGCTGCGGAGTATGACGGCGATATATAAATAATAATAATAACACACATTGTACAGCGCTGCGGAGTATGACGGCGATATATAAATAATAATAATAACACATTGTACAGCGCTGTGGAGTATGACGGCGATATATAAATAATAATACACATTGTACAGCGCTGCGGAGTATGACGGCGATATATAAATAATTATAACACACATTGTACAGCGCTGCGGAGTATGACGGCGATATATAAATAATTATAATATCTGTAATAATAACGGATCAGGGAACTGGAAGCAAACGAATAAACTTCACACGATGAGCAGATTTATTATATTTAGAAAGAATAAAAGTCACCGGAATGATGAGAAAATCACACAATGTTTAATCCCATTGGTTGAATCCCATTGGTGAACTTCGTATATAATTGATACTTAAGGTATGTAGTAACCCAGCAGCTCAATCAGGAGATGTAGCATGGTGACATCATGCCCACTGTGACATCATGCCCACTGTGACATCATAGGTGTCACTCCAGAATGTAAGACAAACGCATCTCTCCTCAGTTCAGTTGGATACTAGACACTTGCGAGTTGCTATCAGTGAATTTCAAGTGTTGCTGACCCAACAAGCGATTATGGAGGAAGAGAAAAGTGCGAGTGGAAGCTCACCAGTGACCTCGGGGAAGTGCAGTCTCTCCGCTAGACTGAAGCGGAGGATACGAAAATGCTGCCCCAAACGGCTGCGTGAATGTTTCACTCGGGTGAAGACGGCAATACAGAACGCCGCAACATGGAGGAGAAAAGGGCAAGACGCGGGACAAGCGGCCGCTGAAGTCTCGGCCCACAAAAGGAAGGAGAGAAGCAGCACAGAGGGAGAGGAGAGAATAGAGAGGAAACGGAGCAGAAGTGCTGCTAAGGAGGTGAAGGAGCCGAGCCAGAGTCTGGGGCCGGAGGAGAAACCCAAAGCCCATGAAGACCTGGCTAAGAAAGAGCGAGAGAGGAGTTTGCCGAACGTAGTGGAGGAACCAGCTGGTGGAGTCTTGGCTCCTAAAAGAAAGAAGGAGAGCAGCAGCATAGACAGCGAGGACAGAAGAGAGAGGAAACGCGCTGCTAAGGAGGTGGAGGAGCCAAGCAAGAGCGCGAGGCCGCAGGAGGACCTGGAAGAATACAGGAGGAAGAGAGGAAAGACTCCCCTGAAGAAATCGCTCAAAAAAAACGAGCCAGAGAAGGAGGTGCAGAGAGAGCGTCCCGAAAAACGTCCCCGGAGCAGCAGAGGCAGCTGTGACCAAGACGTCAAGCGGCGGATCATCGAGGAGCAGAACAGCGCAGGTAAGAGAATCGGGGAGAGAAAACGGGGGATGTAGATGGCCGACGATAAGAGAATTTCCGCTCCGGGCTCTTTCTGCTCTCTTACTATCTGTTAGACCCTGAATCCCGCCCGGTGTCCGGCCTGTATCTGTAATAAGGATTGTTTTTATCCAATAGGAGGAAGCCGTCAGCTTGCGGTGAGGGGCTTGAAGAGACCGCCCACGCTGTCCGCGTTTAGCTTCGACTTCCACGCGCTCTTGGGACAAGGCTCCTTTGGGAAGGTGAGCGCTCCGTTTACTTTTAGTAACTTCTAAGTAAGGATTTATCCGATCCCAGATTTCCATCCTGGGTGTGTTTGAAGAAGAGACCACTGAGGTCCCTGCACCCTTTTCTATGCTGGTCTAAAGACTCCGTTTTCTCCCGGGTCATACAGCTATGGCCATTACGTACGTTTTTGGAACATTATGACAGAGTTTAACCCTTTGCTTTTCTCAGGTGATGCTGGCGTCTCTCGCTGGCAGGGACTCCCTGGTGGCAGTGAAGGTGATCCGCAAGAAAGCCGCGAAGGCCGCGTCCATCTTGAAAGAAAAAAGGACGCTGGAGGTGGCAAGAAACAGCCCGTTTCTATGCCACGGATACGCCGCCTTCCAGACGAAGGTACTGTTCTGTTACCCGCCTGCGTTGAATAAAAGCCCCTCTTAGTATTAATCTATACCTCCCCGCGCTGCCCGTTTAGATAACTGCCGCCCCTCTATACAATGTCATCCAAACGTCTCGCCTTCATTCCCACTTCTCCCGCATCTTCATCTCTTCTCTTTTCTCCCGCACAGAACTGCGCTTTCCTGGTCATGGAGTACATGGCCGGAGGAAGCCTGAAGACCTGTCTGGACCGGATCGGCTGTATGGAGGAGACCACGGCCACGTAAGTCACAGATGGTCACGCGCGGGGATTATTTATCACGGGACGATTATATTGGACGATGCATCTCACTGAGTGTTTTCTTCTCTCCTGTAGGTTTTATGCAGCAGAAATGGTGTGCGGCATCCAGTATCTCCACTCCCAGGGCATTGTCCATCGGTGAGTAAGAGTCTGTCTTAGTCCTCCCCTCTCTCGGAGTTAATGTTATAATAAGAACGGGGCAGATCACAACGAAGGGCTAGATGGCCGGAACATGTCTTTGTGATAAATCCCCTATAATATGAAACGATGTGAGCGAGCACTCGCCTTCCCTTTCTCTCTTCTCTGTTCTCTCCTCCTCCGATGCCCACTTTGTTGTCGGAGTCCACGGTTCTTAATCGTATAATAAGCGCAAATAACTCAGATATTTATTCTCTCATTCAGAGATCTGAAGCTGGAAAACATCTTGCTCGATAAGGAGGGCCACGTTAAAATTGGCGACTTTGGTTTGGTCGGGGAAGGAATATTTGGAGACGCCTTCATGACCTTGGCCTGCGGGACATTCGCCTACATGGCTCCAGAGGTGAGGGGATCTACTTGTGTTTCATATATTATTATGGGCCCTGCAGGGCAATAGGGCCGATACGGATTAGGAATCACTGGATGAAAGTTCAGAGCGGGGAGGGGTAGAGTTAGGGGTTGATCCACAAGAATGGAAGTGGTTACGGGCTCCGGCAGAACGTCTCGGAAGCGTCTGATACGTTGTTTCTTTGCCTCGTCAGATGCATTTAATGGATGCGAGCGGTTATGGCGCCGCTGTAGACTGGTGGTCCTTTGGGGTGGTGCTATTCAAGATGCTCAACGGATCCTCTCCTTTCGTTGATCGCGGCGTCAGGTCGGCCGTGGTTTATTCCATCGTCAATGACAGCCCTTTTTACACCGTGGAGCTCAGCCGTGAAGCTGTGGACATCCTGAATAATGTGAGTATCAGACATTAATGGCGGGAGGTACAGGGAGACGCTAATTGGGGAGACACTGGGAGGGGGCGTTATATAGAGATATATAGAGAAAAGCAGAACATGCTAACACGCTAACACGTATCCATAACATGTTCCTCTCGTCTGCCTTTACAGCTTTTAGCCAAGGATCCTCTCCAACGCCTCGGGGTGACCGGTTCCATCAGAAATCACCCATTCTTCCAGCACATTAACTGGGAAGCGATGGAGAGCAGGAGTCTGACTCCCCCGTTAAGACCACCTCAAGTAAGTAAAGAAATAACCAAGCCGGGCTTCGTGTCATTCATGGAGCCTGCGAGACCTGACGTCTCTTTCTTGCGTCCTCCAGATGGCGGTGACTTCACATTAACTCTGTCCATTTGTGTCTCTTCTCCTTGTAGATTCCTGAAAGGAAACTGAAGCGGTTCCAGGAGATCCCGTCCTTCCTGAACGACACCCAGGACAGCTTTGTTCCACTCGACAGTCGGCGTCTCCCCGACTTCTCATTCCAGAGCCCAAAGCTGCGGGACTAGAGGTCTTCATGGAGTTGCTTCTACAGGATGGCGAGGCCGGTCGCACCTCATGTACGTATTTGACTAGAGATCCCCCGTCTCACAGTGATTTAATAACCTCTCCTCCCTCATTCATTTAGTACCCACCCAAAGAAACAAATACCCCATAGGCACCTTCTGCCCATTACCCTGATTCCTAAACAGTTTTGACATTGTCCCCTCCTGCCGTCTGTAACGTGCACCCTCCCTACATCTCACATCTTTATCATGTCTTCACTTTTACCTCCTCATACAGGTCCAGATCATGGAGTAGAAGAGCCCGAATCCACTACTTCAGTCATTGGGGCAAATCAGGCAAACAAAGTCGGCTTCTCCCAAGGTAAGTGAGGAAGTAGAAGAGTGTAAAATGCGGAAGGCAAAGCAGAGAGGCCATGGGGAGGGAATACACGTTAGAGAGTGTAAGCTCACGTGAGCTAATCAGCGTCTAACCTGGAAATTCTCTGTGTTTCAGCACCTGCTCGGGCCCCGCATGGGTAGGTTCCGGGTAGCCGGAGCCCAGAAGTTCCCGGTTATGGTAATCCAGCAATGCCTCCGACTCATATTACATACCGTCTGCCTTTTGTACATCGCTCTAGAATATGCAGGAGCTTTATAAACCGATAATAATAGTAATACAGGCTGGCACATGGCTCCCGACTCTGAAAGTTTATAAGGGAGATCACATTAGACATCTTCTATAAACTGCCGGCATGACCTCATTTTAAATACATTCTCTTCTCTTTTTCAGCTCTCCTATCAGTACATCGGAGGCTGGAGACCACCCTACAGCCCTCTCCTCTCTCAGTACATCGGAGGCTGGAGACCACCCTACAGCCCTCTCCTCTCTCGGTACATCGGAGGCTGGAGACCACCCTACAGCCCTCTCCTCTCTCAGTACATCGGAGGCTGGAGACCACCCTACAGCCCTCTCCTCTCTCGGTACATCGGAGGCTGGAGACCACCCTACAGCCTCTCCTCTCTCAGTACATCGGAGGCTGGAGACCACCCTACAGCCTCTCCTCTCTCAGTACTTTCTACACATTAGAAAGTGGATCCAGGGAATAATCCGATTGCCGCCATTGGATCAAGAAGGAATTTTTTTCCCTGTTGTGGCATAATTGGCAATTGCCCCAAGTAGGGTTTTTTTTTTCCTTCTTTGGGATCAACTTTAGAACTAGATAGGTGTGAAAGGTTGAACTTGATAGACGGAAGGCTTTTTTCAACCTAATATACTATCAGAGGCTGGAGACCACCCTACAGCGCTCGCCTCTCTCAGTACATCAGAGGCTGGAGACCACCCAGCAGGCCTCGGACAGATGTTCCTCAATAAAAACTTTTTCAACAATAACTTTCTCTTTCATGTCTTGAAATAACCAAGAGAATATTTTGCCCTGAGAGGGGTATTTGTCAGCTTGTCCTGTAAATTCCGTCTATTACGTGTCGCTGCAGCTGGTCAGTTTAGGTAAAGGCTGAATGGACACTGGGCAGAATGGGGCGAGGCGTAGAGGATTCATACAGAAATATTATTGGGAATGGGGCAGGAACCATTACCCCCGGCGTACAATGTACGGGGTAAGTAACATTACCTTTTACCCCGTGTGCAAGTAACAATGTCTCGTAACGGAGTAGGAAGCTCTGGGATGTCAGTAAGAGACCCTCTTACCCGCCAAAATACTATAGATTAGTTTTTATCCACATGGGTCATCTGCCCCTCATCTGCCCCCTCACGTTCTCCTAACCTGGGGCTCTATGTTACCCCATGACAGGGCCGGCCTTTGGGGTGTGCGACCTGTGCGACCGCACAGGGCGCCACACTCCAGGGGGCGCCGCCGCCACCGTAGCGTACCGCTGCCGCCAGCAGCGTACCTAGCGGCGGGGGGGGGCGAGCGGCACCCGGTGCTGCTCATCAGGGGGGCACCCGGCACCCCTCCAGAGACAGACAGTAATGTCCGCCGCTGGAGGAGCAGGCTCGCAAGGGAGCGGTATCGGAGGTCTTTAACAGACCTCCGGCTCCCTTGAGTGATTTTAAGCCGGTTCAAGGATCTCCCTCCGATACCGCTCCCTTGTGATCCGCGCGGCAACAGCTGCTGTGCGCCGGGGTTTGTTGTCAGATCCCGGCGCACAACACTGAAGCCGCGCCCACCGCTGTCCGTGCCCTCTGACCCGGAAGAAGACAGAAGAACTGAAGAAGAAGAACGAAGAGGAGGAAAAGGAGCTGTAAGGAGAAAAGAGGAAAGGTAGGAAAGCATTCAGTGAGAGTGGATTGGTGTGTGTGTGGATTGGTGTATGTGTGGATTGGTGTGTGTGTGGATTGGTATGTGTGTGGATTGGTATGTGTGTGGATTGGTATGTGTGTGGATTGGTATGTGTGTGGATTGGTATGTGTGTGGATTGGTATATATGTGGATTGGTATACATGTGGATTGGTAAGTGTGGATTGGTATATATGTGTGGATTAGTGTATACGTGTGGATTGGCATACGTGTGGATTGGTATGCGTGTGGATTGGTATGCGTGTGGATTAGTAAGTGTGTGAGAGTGATTGGAAATGGTACAGCATAACACCCATGTCTTTTTCATGATCTAATTATGCTCTAAAAGTACATCATAACTCCCATCACTCTATACTGTTCCATACAGTGGCAGAGCTGGGAGGCAGAGGCCTTGCACCCCCACCGCAGGACTCCTGAAAGGTAACTGAACTTCAAAGAGGGAAAGGGTAGATAGTTAGGAGGCCGTATATAGGGAGAAGGGAGTGAGACAGGGGAAAGGGGGTAGATAGGGAGAAGGGAGTGAGAAGGGGTAGATACGGCAGAAGAGAGTGAGAAGGGGTAGATAAGGCAATCATACTCCTATCATGCCAAGTCTGCGAGTAAATCCTGGAATCTGGGTATGCCTGGGCATGATAGGAATGTGATCGCTGTTAATCATATATATATATGATATATATAGACTTGAAAACCGAAGTTGTTTGTGTGGTTATTTGGAAAGTCCCTGGAGTGCTGGTAACTATTTTTGGACTTTATATACTTTGGGCCAAACTAGGGATAAAAAGCAGCCCTGGAAATAATTGAATTTCATGGCGCTATTATTGTGTACACGGCACATGCGTGCGGTCCCAGCGCCAACATCTTCTAAACTATATTTGAAGAACACGTTAGTCATAAATAAGGTACATATGAAAGCACATAGTCCCTGATGTGGCTGTGGCCCATGACGTGTAACGGGTTCACACCGACTGGGAGAGCACTATTACAGTCCAAATAATGTGAAAAACTAAATTAACCATTTTCAACTGTTTTAAATAAATTACTGAACGCTCTTTAAAGCCCAAAAATCACTTCCACTGTAAATAATAAACAGCGCAAAAAACCTGCAACTCTCCTAAAACAAAATTAGCGCTAAACATGTAAGAGGGAGGTTGGGGAGGGTGAGCTGCATGGATGTGTGTAAGTATATGCATGGTGTGTGGTGTTAGAGTGGCTGTATGCGTGTGTATGTATGTGAGAGGTGTTAGAGTGTGTGTAAGTATATGCATGGTGTGTGGTGTTAGAGTGCCTGTATGCGTGTGTATGTATGTGAGAGGTGTTAGAGTGTGTGTAAGTCTATGCATGGTATGTGGTGTTAGAGTGGCTGTATGCGTGTGTATGTATGTGAGAGGTGTTAGAGTGTGTGTGTATGCGTTAGTGTGTGGTGTTAGAGTGGCTGTATGCGTGTGTATGTATGTGAGAGGTGTTAGAGTGTGTGTGTATGCGTTAGTGTGTGGTGTTAGAGTGGCTGTATGTGTGTGCATGTATGTGAGAGGTGTTAGGGGGTGTGTGTATGCGTTAGTGTGTGGTGTTAGAGTGGCTGTATGCGTGTGTATGTATGTGAGAGGTGTTAGAGTGTGTGTGTATGCGTTAGTGTGTGGTGTTAGAGTGGCTGTATGCGTGTGTATGTATGTGAGAGGTGTTAGAGTGTGTGTGTATGCGTTAGTGTGTAGTGTTAGAGTGGCTGTATGCATGTGTATGTATGTGAGAGGCAGGGGCGTACCTAGAGTATTTGGCACCTGGGGCGGATCCTGTATGTGGCACCCCCCCACACACACTTTAAACTGCATAGCTTCTACCGTTATATACCGGCGCAGCATTACTGTTATCATTATACACTGAGGCAGACATTGACGGTGGTACAGCATAACACCTACCACTATATACTGAGGCAGACAATGACGGTGGTACAGCATAACACCTATCACTATATACTGAGGCACACATTGACGGTGGTACAGCGTAATCCCTATCACTATACATTGAGCCAGACATTGACAATAGTGCAGCATAACTCCTATCACTATATACTAAGCCAAACATTGATGTAGTGTAGGCCTACCACTTCATTAGTAGTAGGGATGCACCGAAACAAATTCTGGACTGAAACCGAAAATGCAGCATTTACCTGGCCGAAACCGAATATGACCCCCCCCCCACACCATAAAAAAAAATCTAACACTTTTATTTAAAGTAAGTAACACACCAAAATAGGACAAAACAATTAAATAACAATATTAATATATATATATATATATATATGATTGTTAATGTCACGCGCGCCGCCGTCCCTACCTCTGACGCCAGGGCTGCCACGCCTGGTCCCGACTACTCCGCGGCGGTCCCCGCCGGGCGCACAAGGCGGTGTCGCGGTCCCACCTCCTCCTGTTCGGAGAGGGTCGCGTCTGCTGTCCGTGGTCGCGCCGGCGCGTCCCCCGCGCGTGCCGAAGGGGACGCGGGTATGACGCGGCGTAGGTCCGCATCTGGCGTACCGCAGTGTACGCAATCTACGCAGCGTACGCAAAATACGCAGCGTACGCAGCCTATGCAGCGTACGCGGCGTACGCAACGTGCGTAGATTACGCTGCACAGCTGTTTGTAATCACTTACCTATTTAAACACCACTTTTTCTCTCCTGTAGTCACCCGTTCAAAGTGTTATGCTTTCTGGGTGTGCTGATTACTATATTATCTCGATTTCCTTGTGTACCGACCATTGCCTGTTTTTTGACTACGATTCCTGCTGCCTGCCCACGACCTCGGACCTGTTTTACCGTTTTGCTCCTATCCTGCCTGCCTCGACCTCGGATACGTTTGACACCGCTGCCTGCCTTTGCCCTTTTGATTACGGACTGTATACTGGACTTCTCTACAGTGCTTATCTGCATAGTAGGATCCTTCCTCTCTCCCTGACCCCGTGACAGTTAACAGCAATCACATTCCTATCATGCCCAGGCATACCCAGATTCCAGGATGTACTCGCAGACTTGGCATGATAGGAGTATGATTGCCCTATCTAACCCTTCTCACTCCCTTCTGCCCTATCTACCCCTTCTCCCCCCCTCTCCCCATCTACCCCCTATCCCCCGTCTCACTCCCTTCTCCCTATCTACCCCTCCTAACTATCTTCCCTCTCCCTCTTTAAAGTTCACTTACCTTTCAGGAGTCCTGCGGTGGGGGTGCAAGGCCTCTGTCTCCCAGCTCTGCCACTGTATGGAACAGTATAGAGTGATGGGAGTTATGATGTACTTTAGAGCATAATTATATAATGAAAAATACATTGGAAATGGTACAGCATAACACCCATCACTCTCACACACTTACCAAGCCACACATATACCAATCCACACATATACCAATCCACACATATACCAATCCACACACATACCAATCCACACATACACCAATGCACATTTACCAATCCACACATACACCAATCCACACATATACTAATCCACACATATACCAATCCACACATATACCAATCCACACATATACCAATCCACACATATACCAATCCACACATATACCAATCCACACATATACCACTCCACACATATACCACTCCACACATATACCACTCCACACATATACCACTCCACACATTTACCAATCCACACATATACCAATCCACACACACACCAATCCACACACACACCAATCCACACACACACCAATCCACACATATACCAATCCACACAAATACCAATCCACACACACACCAATCCACACATATACCAATCCACACAAATACCAATCCACACACACACCAATCCACACACACACCAATCCACACATATACCAATCCACACATATACCAATCCACACACACACCAATCCACACATATACCAATCCACACAAATACCAATCCACACACACACCAATCCACACACACACCAATCCACACACACACCAATCCACACATATACTAATCCACACATTTACCAATCCACACATATACCAATCCACACATATACCAATCCACACACACACCAATCCACACATACCAATCCACACATATACCAATCCACACATATACCAATCCACACACACACCAATCCACACATATACTAATCCACACATATACTAATCCACACATATACCAATCCACACAAATACCAATCCACACACACACCAATCCACACATATACCAATCCACACAAATACCAATCCACACACACACCAATCCACACACACACCAATCCACACACACACCAATCCACACACACACCAATCCACACATATACTAATCCACACATTTACCAATCCACACATATACCAATCCACACACACACCAATCCACACATATACTAATCCACACATATACCAATCCACACATATACCAATCCACACATACACCAATCCACACATATACTAATCCACACATATACCAATCCACACATATACTAATCCACACATTTACCAATCCACACATATACCAATCCACACACACCAATCCACACATATACCAATCCACACACACACCAATCCACACATATATACCAATCCACACATATACCAATCCACACACATACCAATCCACACATACCAATCCACTCTCACTGTCACTCTCACTGAATGCCTTTTCTCCTTACAGCTCCTTTTCCTCCTCTTCGCTCCTCCTCTTCAGTTCTTCTGCCTTCTTCCGGTTCAGAGGGCACGGACAGCGGTGGGCGCGGCTTCAGTGTTGTTCGCCGGGATCTGACAACAAACCCCGGCGCACAGCAGCAGTTGCCGCGCGGATCGCAAGGGAGCGGTATCGGAGGTCTTTAACAGACCTCCGGCTCCCTTGAGTGATTATAAGCAGGGTTTAAGGGAGATCCTTGAACCGGCTTAAAATCACTCAAGGGAGCCGGAGGTCTGTTAAAGACCTTCGATACCGCTCCCTTGCGAGTCTGCTCCTCCAGCGGCGGACATTACTGTCCGTCTCTGGAGGGGTGCCGGCAAGTTGGCACCCGGTGCAGACCGCCCCCCGCTAGGTACGCTACTGGTGAGAGGTGTTAGAGTGTGTGTGTATGCATTAGTGTGTGGTGTTAGAGTGGCTGTATGTGTGTGTATGTATGTGAGAGGTGTTAGAGTGTGTGTGTATGCGTTAGTGTGTGGTGTTAGAGTGGCTGTATGCGTGTGTATGTATGTGAGAGGTGTTAGGGTGGCTGTATGTGTGTTTAAGTATATTAAGGCTGCAACAACTAATCGATAAAATCGATTCATTTAGGGGCAGTTATGGTTGATGGGGTCTTCAGGGTTAATTTAGGGGCAGTTATGGTTGATGGGGTCTTCAGGGTTAATTTAGGGGCAGTTATGTTTGATGGGGTTGTTATGGTTAATTTAGTTAATTTAATAAGGTTAACTTAAGATGCCGTTAGAGATAAAGGGGGGCAAACTAAGGGGAATCTAAATCCTGGGGGCAGTGAAGATTAATCCTGTATTTATTTATAAAAGTATAGTGTCAGTGTGCTGCTAACGAGTCTGTGAATCTATGAGGGCACTATGGCATATCTGGGGGGTATAAGGCATATCTGGGGTATAAGGCATATCAGGGGGTATAGTGGCATATCAGCGGGTATAAGGCATGTAGGGTATATAAGGCTTATGTGGGGAGGGCACAGTGGCATATCAGGGGGTATAAGGCATGTAGGGTATATAAGGCTTATGTGGGGAGGGCGGAGTGGCATATCTGGGGGTATGTGACATCTGGGAGGTAGAGTGGCAAGCCTGGGCTCAGATGTGCATATCTGGGGGGCAGGGTGGGAAATAAAAACAAGAAATGCATTTTTATCAAAGTTTTTTTTAATTCTTTTGTTCTGGCGTTTGTTTTTAACATCCAGTTATTTTAAATAAATGAAAGATTTACATTTATTTTTATCCGATTAATCGAAAAAATAACCGGCCAACTAATCGATTATGGAAATAATCGTTAGTTGCAGCCCTAAAGTTTAGCATTATCACCCCATATGGCACACATAGTTACAGACAGACACATACAAAAATCAAAAGGTGGGGTTCTTTATTGATTTATATTGATTTAGTGATTTATTATCCACAGCTCACCTACTCTAACTTTTTTCACATACAAAAAATGCTTACACACACTTATGATAAAACACACTCCAACACACAGACACATTTAGACATACACACTCATGACTTTGACTACCTCCGCGAGTGGGCCGGCTGCCCATGGATGAATGGCCTAAAGACTGGCCCCGGTGCAGGCAGCCCATCAGGAATATTTATATTTCGCACTTCCCGCAAGAAAGTGGATATGTGGGAGGAGCTTGTCTTTAGCCCCACCCACATTAGCACCTTTGCTCGTTGTACTTGCTGGCACTGATGGACAAACAGCCTCCTGTCCTAGGCATAGCTGACATGTATACAAAATCATATCATCAAAATATACATGTTAGAAACATGCGCCAACAATTATGGCAGTATTATTAACCCCTGCACGACTGGAGTAAATGATCTACTATACATAAAACCAGATCCCCCCCCAAAAATACCTAAATCCAGCAGCAGCCCCGACCACACATGAAATCAATAAATACGCGGGTGATGTTAACCCCCGCAGCGCTGATATCACACAAATCCATAAAAATGTATATTTTGACAATAGCCGCTAAGAATAGCAGAGCGCTCCATTCCATACATAAAATAAGCAGCTGCGCGGGACTGGATACCGATAACAGGTGACGGACAGGAGAGACGGATCAAAACACACAATAAAAAGTCATTTTTAGGAGATCCGTCATTTTGGTGGAAGCTCCCACGGGGTAATCTTAGGGCAAAATAGCGAGACTTGCGGCGACATCTCCTTCCCGATCCTCCAATCCACGGAGATGCGGAAGAAGAAAGAGAGAAAAGAAGAGAGAAAAGAGAAGAGCATGAAGATGCAAGACACGGACGCAGAGCTGCGAGACACGGAAGCGGTCAGCAGAGAAGGAGAGAGGGCGTGAAAGAGAACGCTAATTTGGATGAAAATGTGTAGCTGTGTACCTCGCCTTCGTCCACTTCTTTAACCCCTTCGAGACAAAGGCTGATTTTACTTTTTGTACCCTTCGTGACAATGGCCGTTTAACATTTCTGCGCTGCTCGTGTTCAGCTGTAATTTTATTCTTTCCCGTTTACTGAACCCACACACATTATTATTTTTTTTTCAGGACAAGAAGGGCTTTCTTTAGATTACATTGTTTTGATTGCATCATATTATTTACTATAAAAAAAAGTGTAAAATATGATGAAACATTTAGAAAAACTTTTACTTTTACTCATCTATAAAATCTAATGAAAAAACCTGCTAAATGGATTCTACTATTTGTCCTGAGTTTAGAAATACCCAATGTTTTTATGTTTTTATGTTTTTTGCACGTTATTGGGGCAATGAGTACAAGTAGCACTTTGCTATTTTTAAACCTTTTTTTCCAAATCTGTTGATTCTGCCCCCATGTGCTATTTCGGGTATCTTTGAAGCCGGCCCATGCAATTTACCCCATCAAACCATATATCTTTGAAAACTAGACACCCCAGGGTATTCCCTGGCTGTTTGGGGGAAAAGGGCCACATTTGGGACGTGTGCATTTTTCTAGACATGTGGTCATCCTTTCCCCGGTGTTCATTGGTACATTGTTGAACCCGGTCAATTTAATACACCCCATCAAATTGTACATTTTTTTAAAGAAGACACCCCATGGGCATTTAACATGCCAGTATTTTAACTCTTTCCATGCGAGAACTGTTTGAAGATAATGCACAAATTTTAGGACTTGCTCATAAAAATATTTTTTATATATATATATATTTTATGGCTTTTTTGCCTTTATTTATATATTTTTTTTAATTATTTGGAACTTGAAGGTTTCCCTGATGGTGACATCAGTGGGAAATAATTTTTAATTTTTAAATGTATTTTACTAATCACACTGTGATTGGTAAGATGGGCTCCATTGACTTGCATGGTTGAGTGCAGTACCTGTATTCAACCTGCAAGGGGAGCCAGAGTTCTCAGGAGGGTCTGGAAAGACCCTCTGGGAAACGTGTTTAAACATTATTCTTTTTACAGGACGCGCCGCCATCTTGCAAGTGGCAACATCACTCGCAGTGGCGGTTGTGACCGCTCTCCTTGATCACCTCTTAAACTCTTTTAAAATGGGCGAAATATGTCTTTGACAAATAACTGTGTGCTGTCATCTACAGCTGTTCCTGAGCCATGAATGAAATTTGCAACTTTTGTGAGTCTGTCCACTACCACCATGATCGCGGAACTTTTTTAAGATGGGGGATAGTTCTACAATGAAGTCTACGGTGACCTCCTCCCAAGGCTGAGATGGTATGGGTAGAGGTTGAAGGATGACCATCAGGTTCTGATGTAGGGTTTTAGTACGGGGTAACATCACAACAAAGTTTGGCCCACCAGAAAGATGACTTTGTGATAGAAGCTGTAAGAAGACCATGTAGATGATGTAAAATCTTGGGTCAAAGGGCATTACATATGTATACAAGTTTCCCCTTATAATAAAGTCCATGCGATTGCGTCAGCCCCTATGGCAGAATTCAGGTCATACTCGCTTTATAGTTCATCTAATATACTTGCAAGGAGATGACCAGATGGAAGTATTGTCTCGGTGGCCTATACTAGTGTCTTGCGTCCCTCGTGCAGGCAGGACAGATGGTCTGTAATATGCCACACGAATCGCATAATAAACAAAGCCTTTCGTGCTTGTCTGGGGCAGAAACGTTTGGCTGGGATCGGTTCTTCCATGGCTGTGTTAATGGCTAGAAGTTTGTGATCTCCTACGGTATCATTTTTTTCAGCTGGAATCAACTTTTTGGAGAATGATACAGGGTGTAACTTTTCATAAGTCCATGTCTTTGTGGTAGACCCGCTCCTACTGCAGTCTCAGAGGCATCGACCTCTAGGATAAGTATGTATAGCGGGTCAGGAATAACCAGGACAGGAGCAAAGCGTCGTTTTAGTACTGAAAACAAGCAGTGTTTTTGGTAAGAGCTCTTAGTGGTTTGGTGAAAGTTAGCGAACCCGAGAAACTGCTGAATCTTTTTTTGCTGTAGTCGGAATAGGCCATCGGAGGATTCTGGGGGTCCATCTGGATATTGTCGGGTGACAATCCGTATCCCAACTGTCAACAGTATTAGCTTCTAGAACTAGCATAATCTAGTGAGAACAAGCTGCATATGATGCCTGTGTTCTTCCAAGGAGGAAGAATACACGAGGATATTATCCAAGTAGATTGCAATGAATGTGTCCAACATGCCTCGGAAGATATTGTTAGAAAATGTCCTTAATCTAAATGCTGTTTTCCACTTGTCTTCCCCCTGAATGCGTACTAAATTATACGTTCAGTTTTGAGTAAATATGCGCAGCTTTCAGGCGACCCATCAGTTCTGGAATAAGAGGTAGTGGGTACAGGGGTTTTTTTTGTATTTTATTGAGTTCTGGCAAGCGCCCTCTTTTTTTTCCGACATAGAAAATACTGGCACCGGCAGGAAAGCAGGATGGTCAATAGACCCTTTCTGTAGGTTCTTGGAAACGTGATAAGGGCTAAGCTCTGGTTCGGCTAACGGATATATATATATATGCGCCCAAATGGAACTGTAGCTCCAGTAAATCGATAGGCCAATGATATGTTCGGCGAGTAGGAAGGGTTTCTGTTCCCCTTTTATTGAAAAGAATGATATATTTTAGGTGTTTTTTTGTAAAGTCTCTTGGGTGGAAGGTATTGTAGGGGCGAGGGCGCCCATTAGCGCAGAGCTAGCGTATATAACAGATATCACGACACTCTCGGGAATGGAAGGACACAGAACCTGTGGAGCCGTTAATATGAGGATTGTGTTTACCGAAGCAAGGGAGTCCCAATATAAGCGCAAATGAGCGAGATTGACTGTCGAATGTTATTAATTGAGGCTCTGAGGTGACAGATCCAGACTGGTTTGGTCTCCCGTTGACGAGTTGAAGTTGGATGTTTCTTTATCTGTGAAGGTCTGTTGGGTTTCTTTACTAGTTGTGGCATCCAAGAAGCAGCTGCTGGCCCCAGAACTGATGATGGCATCAAAGCCGTTCTTCTCAAGGCTCCACTATAAAGAGACAGGTCTGATCAAATTTAGGAGCCAGACCCCTCCAAGAAACATAGATTCACTGGGATTACATTTAGACACTGATGGGCGTTCGGTGTGCCCTGCTTGACCACAGTACAGACAGAGGCTGAGTCTACGTTGGGCCTTTTCTGATGCCGAGAGAGGACCGCGAACCAGTCCCGTTTGCATAGCTCCCTCTTGTTTCATTTCAGCAGCAGGCCGAATAGGCAGGGATCCATGCTGTGTTTTTTCCATGCGTCTCTCTCGGAACCTTCGATCTGTACGGACAACTAAACCGATGGTCGCTTCTAGGGAATTCTGCTACATACTCTTCTGCAGAGTGTGGACCTTCTCTTAGGGCATGTAGGGAGGATTCACGTGACTTGTGGCTCAGGAACACTATCTGCAGCCCCAGTAACGTCATATATTTCATAATGACACGTATTGTACTGCGCCGTGGAGGATTACGGAAATACATGCAGAGGCGATGTTTTGCTTTTCTGCACATTACAGGGCACAGGTGGAAGCGTGTCTGTGGCTCTATGACTCATTTGGGCTTGTTTGGCACCCCCTAATTCACAACCGCCACTGCGAGTGATTTCGCCAATCGCAAGATGGCGGCCGCCCTTTAAAAAAAATAACAAAGTTGAAAAAGTTCACTAGACGGTCTCCAGATCCTCTAGAGAACTCTGGCTCCACTTGCAGGTTGAATACAAGTACTGCACGCAACCACGCAAGTCAATGGAGCCCAGCTTTCTAATCACTATGTGATTAGTAAAATATTAAAAAAATAAAAAAAAAAATATGTGGAAAAAAAAAGCTTAAAAAAAATGGTAACATTTAAAAATTATTATGCATCAGAGGAACCATCCAGTTCCAGCAAAATGTAGAAAAAAAGTCCAAAAAGAATAAAATAAAAAATAAAGTTTATTATTATGAGCAAGTGCTAAAATTAGTGCTGTATCTTCCAAAAAATCTTGACATGGAAAGAGTTAAAATAAAAGCATTTCAAATACCCAAGGGGTGTCTAATCTAAAAAAATGAATGGTTTTATGGGGTGAATTGTAGTGGCCGGGCTCAAAGATAGGGCATAGGCACAGACTGACCAAAATGGGGGGGGGGGGGGGGAGTGCACTTCCCAAATGTGGCATTTTAACCCCAAACACCAGACAAACCCATGCATGAGGGGTGTTGTTTGATAGTGACGGATACCTGGAGCTATAAATTTATACCTGAAATACAATTTGTGTGAAAAACAAACAAAAAAAAAAAAATACTACCACAAACTGTGGCAAAGGCTGGTGGTACAATCTCATGCATGGAAAGGGTTAAAATACTAGCGTTTGCAGTACCTTTGGGTGTCTAGTTTTCAAAAATATATAGTTTGCTGGGGTAAATTGAATTAGCCGGCTTCAACGATGGCCCTATTAGGACTTGGGGGCAGTAGGACCAGATTAAAAAATGTGCACTTTTACCTCCCAAACAACCCGACAAACCCATACATGGGGGGTATCACTGCACTCGGGAGATGCTGAACACATATTGGGGTCTTGTTTGAAAGAGTCGTATACCAGGAGCTGTAAATCCATACCTGAAGCGCAATTCTAGTGATAAAAAAACACAAAAGAATGTTAATGGGAATTTAGATAATACGATCAAAACCATGATATCCGAAGAAAGCCCTTCCTGTCCTGAAAAAAACAACATATAACTTGTGTGGGTTCAGTAAATGAGTGAGGAGAAAACTACATCCAAACACGAGCGCCGCAAAAGGGTTAAAACAGCCTCGGACTCAAATGGTACAAAAGGTAAAACACAGCCTGGTCCTTATGGGGTTAAAGTACATATTTCTGTAAAGCAGTGAATCCAAAGTGTTTCGTCAGCAACGATTGGTCGCTTTACATGCAGCTATTTGACCACCAATCACTTCCAAAGTCATCGCTAGCAATAATTTCCTGCCCTTTTTCACCAATCCGTGTATTTTTCGCACAGGTCGTGTGAGGGGTTAATACTGAAGAGTCCGACATATAAATAATAATAATAATAACACACATTGTACAGCGCTGCGGAGTATGATGGCGATATATAAATAATAATACACATTGTACAGCGCTGCGGAGTATGACGGCGATATATAAATAATAATAATAACACATTGTACAGCGCTGCGGAGTATGACGGCGATATATAAATAATAATACACATTGTACAGCGCTGCGGAGTATGACGGCGATATATAAATAATAATAATAACACACATTGTACAACGCTGCGGAGTATGACGGCGATATATAAATAATAATAATAATAACACATTGTACAACGCTGCGGAGTATGACGGCGATATATAAATAATAATAATAATAACACATTGTACAACGCTGCGGAGTATGACGGCGATATATAAATAATAATAATAATAACACATTGTACAACGCTGCGGAGTATGACGGCGATATATAAATAATAATAATAACACATTGTACAGCGCTGAGGAGTATGACGGCGATTTATAAATAAATAACACACATTGTACAGCGCTGCGGAGTATGACGGCGATATATAAATAATAATAACACACATTGTACAGCGCTGCGGAGTATGATGGCGATATATAAATAATAATAATAACACACATTGTACAGCGCTGCGGAGTATGACGGCGATATATAAATAATAATACACATTGTACAGCACTGCGGAGTATGACTGCGATATATAAATAATAATAACACACATTGTACAGCGCTGCCGAGTATGATGGCGATATATAAATAATAATAATAACACATTGTACAGCGCTGCGGAGTATGAGAGCGATATATAAATAATAACACACATTGTACAGCGCTGCCGAGTATGACGGCGATATATAAATAATAATAATAACACATTGTACAGCGCTGCGGAGTATGACGGCGATATATAAATAATAATAATAACACACATTGTACAGCGCTGCGGAGTATGATGGCGATATATAAATAATAATAATAACACACATTGTACAGCGCTGCGGAGTATGACGGCGATATATAAATAATAATAACACACATTGTACAGCGCTGCGGAGTATGATGGCGATATATAAATAATAATAACACACATTGTACAGCGCTGCGGAGTATGACGGCGATATATAAATAATAATAACACACATTGTACAGCGCTGCGGAGTATGACGGCGATATATAAATAATAATAATAACACACATTGTACAACGCTGCGGAGTATGACGGCGATATATAAATAATAATAATAACACACATTGTACAGCGCTGCGGAGTATGACGGCGATATATAAATAATAGTAACACACATTGTACAGCGCTGGGGAGTATGACGGCGATATATAAATAATAGTAACACACATTGTACAGCGCTGCGGAGTATGACGGCGATATATAAATAATAATAATAAAACACATTGTACAGCGCGGCGGAGTATGACGGCGATATATAAATAATAATAATAACACACATTGTACAGCGCTGCAGAGTATGACGGCGATATATAAATAATAATAACACATTGTACAGCGCTGCGGAGTATGACGGCGATATATAAATAATAATAACACATTGTACAGCGCTGCGGAGTATGACGGCGATATATAAATAATAATAACACATTGTACAGCGCTGCGGAGTATGACGGCGATATATAAATAATAATAACACACATTGTACAGCGCTGCGGAGTATGACGGCGATATATAAATAATAACACATTGTACAGCGCTGCGGAGTATGAAGGCGATATATAAATAATAATAATAACACATTGTACAGCGCTGCGGAGTATGACGGCGATATATAAATAATAATACACATTGTACATCGCTGCGGAGTATGACGGCGATATATAAATAATTATAACACACATTGTACAGCGCTGCGGAGTATGACGGCGATATATAAATAATAATAACACACATTGTACATCGCTGCGGAGTATGACGGTGATATATGAATAATAATAACACACATTGTACAACGCTGCGGAGTATGACGGCGATATATAAATAATAATAATAATAATAATAACACACATTGTACAGCGCTGCGGAGTATGACGGCGATATATAAATAATAATAATAATAATAACACATTGTACATCGCTGCGGAGTATGACGGCGATATATAAATAATTATAACACACATTGTACAGCGCTGCGGAGTATGACGGCGATATATAAATAATAATAACACACATTGTACAGCGCTGCGGAGTATGACGGCGATATATAAATAATAACACACATTGTACAGCACTGCGGAGTATGACGGCGATATATAAATAATAATAACACACATTGTACAGCGCTGCGGAGTATGACGGCGATATATAAATAATAATAATAACACATTGTACAGCGCTGCGGAGTATGACGGCGATATATAAATAATAATACACATTGTACAGCGCTGCGGAGTATGACGGCGATATATAAATAATAATAACACATTGTACAGCGCTGCGGAGTATGACGGCGATATATAAATAATAATAACACATTGTACAGCGCTGCGGAGTATGACGGCGATATATTAATAATAATAACACACATTGTACAGCGCTGCGGAGTATGACGGCGATATATAAATAATAACACACATTGTACAGCGCTGCGGAGTATGACGGCGATATATAAATAATAATAACACACATTGTACAGCGCTGCGGAGTATGACGGCGATATATAAATAATAATACACATTGTACAGCGCTGCGGAGTATGACGGCGATATATAAATAATAATAACACACATTGTACAGCGCTGCGGAGTATGACGGCGATATATAAATAATAATAACACATTGTACAGCGCTGCGGAGTATGACGGTGATATATAAATAATAATAACAACACACATTGTACAGCGCTGCGGAGTATGACGGCGATATATAAATAATAATAACACATTGTACAGCGCTGCGGAGTATGACGGCGATATATAAATAATAATAACACATTGTACAGCGCTGCGGAGTATGACGGCGATATATAAATAATAATAACACACATTGTACAGCGCTGCGGAGTATGACGGCGATATATAAATAATAATAACACACATTGTACAGCGCTGCGGAGTATGACGGCGATATATAAATAATAATAACACACATTGTACAGCGCTGCGGAGTATGACGGCGATATATAAATAATAATAACACATTGTACAGCGCTGCGGAGTATGACGGCGATATATAAATAATAATACACATTGTACAGCGCTGCGGAGTATGACGGCGATATATAAATAATAATAACACACATTGTACAGCGCTGCGGAGTATGACGGCGATATATAAATAATAATAACACATTGTACAGCGCTGCGGAGTATGACGGTGATATATAAATAATAATAACAACACACATTGTACAGCGCTGCGGAGTATGACGGCGATATATAAATAATAATAACACATTGTACAGCGCTGCGGAGTATGACGGCGATATATAAATAATAATAACACATTGTACAGCGCTGCGGAGTATGACGGCGATATATTAATAATAATAACACACATTGTACAGCGCTGCGGAGTATGACGGCGATATATAAATAATAACACACATTGTACAGCGCTGCGGAGTATGACGGCGATATATTAATAATAATAACACACATTGTACAGCGCTGCGGAGTATGACGGCGATATATAAATAATAACACACATTGTACAGCGCTGCGGAGTATGACGGCGATATATAAATAATAATACACATTGTACAGCGCTGCGGAGTATGACGGCGATATATAAATAATAATAACACACATTGTACAGCGCTGCGGAGTATGACGGCGATATATAAATAATAATAACACACATTGTACAGCGCTGCGGAGTATGACGGCGATATATAAATAATAATAACACACATTGTACAGCGCTGCGGAGTATGACGGCGATATATAAATAATAATAACACATTGTACAGCGCTGCGGAGTATGACGGCGATATATAAATAATAATAATAACACACATTGTACAGCGCTGCGGAGTATGACGGCGATATATAAATAATAATAACACACATTGTACAGCGCTGCGGAGTATGACAGCGATATATAAATAATAATAATAATAATAACACACATTGTACAGCGCTGCGGAGTATGACGGCGATATATAAATAATAATAACACATTGTACAGCGCTGCGGAGTATGACGGCGATATATAAATAATAATAACAACACACATTGTACAGCGCTGCGGAGTATGACGGCGATATATAAATAATAATAACACATTGTACAGCGCTGCGGAGTATGACGGCGATATATAAATAATTATAATATCTGTAATAATAACGGATCAGGGAACTGGAAGCAAACGAATAAACTTCACACGATGAGCAGATTTATTATATTTAGAAAGAATAAAAGTCACCGGAATGATGAGAAAATCACACAATGTTTAATCCCATTGGTTGAATCCCATTGGTGAACTTCGTATATAATTGATACTTAAGGTATGTAGTAACCCAGCAGCTCAATCAGGAGATGTAGCATGGTGACATCATGCCCACTGTGACATCATGCCCACTGTGACATCATAGGTGTCACTCCAGAATGTAAGACAAACGCATCTCTCCTCAGTTCAGTTGGATACTAGACACTTGCGAGTTGCTATCAGTGAATTTCAAGTGTTGCTGACCCAACAAGCGATTATGGAGGAAGAGAAAAGTGCGAGTGGAAGCTCACCAGTGACCTCGGGGAAGTGCAGTCTCTCCGCTAGACTGAAGCGGAGGATACGAAAATGCTGCCCCAAACGGCTGCGTGAATGTTTCACTCGGGTGAAGACGGCAATACAGAACGCCGCAACATGGAGGAGAAAAGGGCAAGACGCGGGACAAGCGGCCGCTGAAGTCTCGGCCCACAAAAGGAAGGAGAGAAGCAGCACAGAGGGAGAGGAGAGAATAGAGAGGAAACGGAGCAGAAGTGCTGCTAAGGAGGTGAAGGAGCCGAGCCAGAGTCTGGGGCCGGAGGAGAAACCCAAAGCCCATGAAGACCTGGCTAAGAAAGAGCGAGAGAGGAGTTTGCCGAACGTAGTGGAGGAACCAGCTGGTGGAGTCTTGGCTCCTAAAAGAAAGAAGGAGAGCAGCAGCATAGACAGCGAGGACAGAAGAGAGAGGAAACGCGCTGCTAAGGAGGTGGAGGAGCCAAGCAAGAGCGCGAGGCCGCAGGAGGACCTGGAAGAATACAGGAGGAAGAGAGGAAAGACTCCCCTGAAGAAATCGCTCAAAAAAAACGAGCCAGAGAAGGAGGTGCAGAGAGAGCGTCCCGAAAAACGTCCCCGGAGCAGCAGAGGCAGCTGTGACCAAGACGTCAAGCGGCGGATCATCGAGGAGCAGAACAGCGCAGGTAAGAGAATCGGGGAGAGAAAACGGGGGATGTAGACGGCCGACGATAAGAGAATTTCCGCTCCGGGCTCTTTCTGCTCTCTTACTATCTGTTAGACCCTGAATCCCGCCCGGTGTCCGGCCTGTATCTGTAATAAGGATTGTTTTTATCCAATAGGAGGAAGCCGTCAGCTTGCGGTGAGGGGCTTGAAGAGACCGCCCACGCTGTCCGCGTTTAGCTTCGACTTCCACGCGCTCTTGGGACAAGGCTCCTTTGGGAAGGTGAGCGCTCCGTTTACTTTTAGTAACTTCTAAGTAAGGATTTATCCGATCCCAGATTTCCATCCTGGGTGTGTTTGAAGAAGAGACCACTGAGGTCCCTGCACCCTTTTCTATGCTGGTCTAAAGACTCCGTTTTCTCCCGGGTCATACAGCTATGGCCATTACGTACGTTTTTGGAACATTATGACAGAGTTTAACCCTTTGCTTTTCTCAGGTGATGCTGGCGTCTCTCGCTGGCAGGGACTCCCTGGTGGCAGTGAAGGTGATCCGCAAGAAAGCCGCGAAGGCCGCGTCCATCTTGAAAGAAAAAAGGACGCTGGAGGTGGCAAGAAACAGCCCGTTTCTATGCCACGGATACGCCGCCTTCCAGACGAAGGTACTGTTCTGTTACCCGCCTGCGTTGAATAAAAGCCCCTCTTAGTATTAATCTATACCTCCCCGCGCTGCCCGTTTAGATAACTGCCGCCCCTCTATACAATGTCATCCAAACGTCTCGCCTTCATTCCCACTTCTCCCGCATCTTCATCTCTTCTCTTTTCTCCCGCACAGAACTGCGCTTTCCTGGTCATGGAGTACATGGCCGGAGGAAGCCTGAAGACCTGTCTGGACCGGATCGGCTGTATGGAGGAGACCACGGCCACGTAAGTCACAGATGGTCACGCGCGGGGATTATTTATCACGGGACGATTATATTGGACGATGCATCTCACTGAGTGTTTTCTTCTCTCCTGTAGGTTTTATGCAGCAGAAATGGTGTGCGGCATCCAGTATCTCCACTCCCAGGGCATTGTCCATCGGTGAGTAAGAGTCTGTCTTAGTCCTCCCCTCTCTCGGAGTTAATGTTATAATAAGAACGGGGCAGATCACAACGAAGGGCTAGATGGCCGGAACATGTCTTTGTGATAAATCCCCTATAATATGAAACGATGTGAGCGAGCACTCGCCTTCCCTTTCTCTCTTCTCTGTTCTCTCCTCCTCCGATGCCCACTTTGTTGTCGGAGTCCACGGTTCTTAATCGTATAATAAGCGCAAATAACTCAGATATTTATTCTCTCATTCAGAGATCTGAAGCTGGAAAACATCTTGCTCGATAAGGAGGGCCACGTTAAAATTGGCGACTTTGGTTTGGTCGGGGAAGGAATATTTGGAGACGCCTTCATGACCTTGGCCTGCGGGACATTCGCCTACATGGCTCCAGAGGTGAGGGGATCTACTTGTGTTTCATATATTATTATGGGCCCTGCAGGGCAATAGGGCCGATACGGATTAGGAATCACTGGATGAAAGTTCAGAGCGGGGAGGGGTAGAGTTAGGGGTTGATCCACAAGAATGGAAGTGGTTACGGGCTCCGGCAGAACGTCTCGGAAGCGTCTGATACGTTGTTTCTTTGCCTCGTCAGATGCATTTAATGGATGCGAGCGGTTATGGCGCCGCTGTAGACTGGTGGTCCTTTGGGGTGGTGCTATTCAAGATGCTCAACGGATCCTCTCCTTTCGTTGATCGCGGCGTCAGGTCGGCCGTGGTTTATTCCATCGTCAATGACAGCCCTTTTTACACCGTGGAGCTCAGCCGTGAAGCTGTGGACATCCTGAATAATGTGAGTATCAGACATTAATGGCGGGAGGTACAGGGAGACGCCAATTGGGGAGACACTGGGAGGGGGCGTTATATAGAGATATATAGAGAAAAGCAGAACATGCTAACACGCTAACACGTATCCATAACATGTTCCTCTCGTCTGCCTTTACAGCTTTTAGCCAAGGATCCTCTCCAACGCCTCGGGGTGACCGGTTCCATCAGACATCACCCGTTCTTCCAGCACATTAACTGGGAAGCGATGGAGAGCAGGAGTCTGACTCCCCCGTTAAGACCACCTCAAGTAAGTAAAGAAATAACCAAGCCGGGCTTCGTGTCATTCATGGAGCCTGCGAGACCTGACGTCTCTTTCTTGCGTCCTCCAGATGGCGGTGACTTCACATTAACTCTGTCCATTTGTGTCTCTTCTCCTTGTAGATTCCTGAAAGGAAACTGAAGCGGTTCCAGGAGATCCCGTCCTTCCTGAACGACACCCAGGACAGCTTTGTTCCACTCGACAGTCGGCGTCTCCCCGACTTCTCATTCCAGAGCCCAAAGCTGCGGGACTAGAGGTCTTCATGGAGTTGCTTCTACAGGATGGCGAGGCCGGTCGCACCTCATGTACGTATTTGACTAGAGATGCCCCGTCTCACAGTGATTTAATAACCTCTCCTCCCTCATTCATTTAGTACCCACCCAAAGAAACAAATACCCCATAGGCACCTTCTGCCCATTACCCTGATTCCTAAACAGTTTTGACATTGTCCCCTCCTGCCGTCTGTAACGTGCACCCTCCCTACATCTCACATCTTTATCATGTCTTCACTTTTACCTCCTCATACAGGTCCAGATCATGGAGTAGAAGAGCCCGAATCCACTACTTCAGTCATTGGGGCAAATCAGGCAAACAAAGTCGGCTTCTCCCAAGGTAAGTGAGGAAGTAGAAGAGTGTAAAATGCGGAAGGCAAAGCAGAGAGGCCATGGGGAGGGAATACACGTTAGAGAGTGTAAGCTCACGTGAGCTAATCAGCGTCTAACCTGGAAATTCTCTGTGTTTCAGCACCTGCTCGGGCCCCGCATGGGTAGGTTCCGGGTAGCCGGAGCCCAGAAGTTCCCGGTTATGGTAATCCAGCAATGCCTCCGACTCATATTACATACCGTCTGCCTTTTGTACATCGCTCTAGAATACGCAGGAGCTTTATAAACCGATAATAATAGTAATACAGGCTGGCACATGGCTCCCGACTCTGAAAGTTTATAAGGGAGATCACATTAGACATCTTCTATAAACTGCCGGCATGACCTCATTTTAAATACATTCTCTTCTCTTTTTCAGCTCTCCTATCAGTACATCGGAGGCTGGAGACCACCCTACAGCCCTCTCCTCTCTCAGTACATCGGAGGCTGGAGACCACCCTACAGCCCTCTCCTCTCTCGGTACATCGGAGGCTGGAGACCACCCTACAGCCCTCTCCTCTCTCGGTACATCGGAGGCTGGAGACCACCCTACAGCCTCTCCTCTCTCAGTACATCGGAGGCTGGAGACCACCCTACAGCCTCTCCTCGCTCAGTACTTTCTACACATTAGAAAGTGGATCCAGGGAATAATCCGATTGCCGCCATTGGATCAAGAAGGAATTTTTTTCCCTGTTGTGGCATAATTGGCAATTGCCCCAAGTAGGGTTTTTTTTTTCCTTCTTTGGGATCAACTTTAGAACTAGATAGGTGTGAAAGGTTGAACTTGATAGACGGAAGCCTTTTTTCAACCTAATATACTATCAGAGGCTGGAGACCACCCTACAGCGCTCGCCTCTCTCAGTACATCAGAGGCTGGAGACCACCCA
Source organism: Sceloporus occidentalis (assembly GCA_023333645.1). Taxonomy (NCBI): domain Eukaryota; kingdom Metazoa; phylum Chordata; class Lepidosauria; order Squamata; family Phrynosomatidae; genus Sceloporus; species Sceloporus occidentalis. The sequence goes on from JALMGF010000242.1 coordinate 541,203, forward strand.
GCAGGCCTCGGACAGATGTTCCTCAATAAAAACTTTTTCAACAATAACTTTCTCTTTCATGTCTTGAAATAACCAAGAGAATATTTTGCCCTGAGAGGGGTATTTGTCAGCTTGTCCTGTAAATTCCGTCTATTACGTGTCGCTGCAGCTGGTCAGTTTAGGTAAAGGCTGAATGGACACTGGGCAGAATGGGGCGAGGCGTAGAGGATTCATACAGAAATATTATTGGGAATGGGGCAGGAACCATTACCCCCGGCGTACAATGTACGGGGTAAGTAACATTACCTTTTACCCCGTGTGCAAGTAACAATGTCTCGTAACGGAGTAGGAAGCTCTGGGATGTCAGTAAGAGACCCTCTTACCCGCCAAAATACTATAGATTAGTTTTTATCCACATGGGTCATCTGCCCCTCGTCTGCCCCCTCACGTTCTCCTAACCTGGGGCTCTATGTTACCCCATGACACCCGAGTCATGTTATGTAAAGTTAAGGGATGGCTTTAGGGCCAAACTAGGGATAAAAAGCAGCCCTGGAAATAATTGAATTTCATGGCGCTATTATTGTGTACACGGCACATGCGTGCGGTCCCAGCGCCAACATCTTCTAAACTATATTTGAAGAACACGTTAGTCATAAATAAGGTACATATGAAAGCACATAGTCCCTGATGTGGCTGTGGCCCATGACGTGTAACGGGTTCACACCGACTGGGAGAGCACTATTACAGTCCAAATAATGTGAAAAACTAAATTAACCATTTTCAACTGTTTTAAATAAATTACTGAATGCTCTTTAAAGCCCAAAAATCACTTCCACTGTAAATAATAAACAGCGCAAAAAACCTGCAACTCTCCTAAAACTAAATTAGCGCTAAACATGTAAGAGGGAGGTTGGGGAGGGTGAGCTGCATGGATGTGTGTAAGTATATGCATGGTGTGTGGTGTTAGAGTGGCTGTATGCGTGTGTATGTATGTGAGAGGTGTTAGAGTGTGTGTAAGTATATGCATGGTGTGTGGTGTTAGAGTGCCTGTATGCGTGTGTATGTATGTGAGAGGTGTTAGGGGGTGTGTGTATGCGTTAGTGTGTGGTGTTAGAGTGCCTGTATGCGTGTGTATGTATGTGAGAGGTGTTAGGGTGTGTGTGTATGCGTTAGTGTGTGGTGTTAGAGTGGCTGTATGCGTGTGTATGTATGTGAGAGGTGTTAGAGTGTGTGTGTATGCGTTAGTGTGTGGTGTTAGAGTGGCTGTATGCATGTGTATGTATGTGAGAGGTGTGTGGGTGTGTGTAAGTATATTATCACCCCATATTAAACCACATATGGCACACATAGTTACAGACAGACACATACTTGCGCACACACACACACACTAACACGCACACAATTATGCTAGCACACATGTACACATATACATTCATGCTAACACACAAAAAATGCTTACACACACTTATACACATACACACAGAGGCGTATATAGGGTATGGCAGCCATGGCATGTGCCATGGGCGCCATCTCAAGGGGGGCGCCGGTGAGCGGCTTTTAAATGCCGCTCACCGGCATTTTTTATTTTTTTTTGATGCGGAGGAGAGAGAGGGGCGTCTAGCAAGCCCTCTACCCCCATCCCGGTGCCGGCATTTCATGCAGAGCGCCGCAATATGCCGGCATATTCCGGCGCTCTGCATGCTAGGCGCCCCTCTATCTCCTCCGCATCAGTGTTTAAAAGCCGCTCGCTGGTGCCCGCTGCTTCACTGCTGGGCGCCGAAATATGACGTCATATTACGGCGCTCAGCAGTGAAGCAGCGGGCACCAGCGAGCGGTGCAGGAAGACAGCAACATCGTGCTCCCGTCGCTGGACTTCAAGGTGAGAGGGGGGGGGTTAAAAAGTGATAAGGGGGGGTTAAAAAGTGATAAGGGGGGGTTAAAAAGTGATAAGGGGGGTTAAAAAGTGGTGAGGGAGGGAGGGGGTTAAAAAGTGGTGAGGGAGGGGGTTAAAAAGTGGTGAGGGAGGGGGTTAAAAAGTGGTGAGGGAGGGAGGGGGTTAAAAAGTGGTAAGGGAGGGAGGGAGGGGGTTAAAAAGTGATGAGGGAGGGGGGTAGATATAAGTAAAGAGTGTGCATTAATGTGTGGATGCATTGAGTGAATGAGAGAGAGCATGAGTTAATGTGTGGATGAGTTGTCTGAATGAGGGCGAGCATGAGTTAATATGTGAATGTATTGTCTGAATGAGGGAGAGCATGAGTTAATGTGTGGATGAATTGTCTGAATGAGGGAGAGCATGAGTTAATGTGTGGATGAGTTCTCTGAATTAAAGTGTGAATTAGTGAGTGACTGTAAAAGTGTTTGTGTGTATCATAGATGTATAATTGTGGAAGGGCAAAGATGGCACTAGCAGGAGGTTTGAGCCTTGGGGACCGAGATGGCACAGGCAGGGTGTATATGGGACAAAGATGGCACCGGCCGGACTGTTTGGGGACAAAGTTGACTTGTGGTGGGCTATTTGGGGACAAAGATGGCAAATCTTATGTGTGTAATCTGGGTGCTGGTCAGGTTCTATGTCGGCAGTGTGGACGCCAGGGCTGGCTTTGCGGTGTGCAACCTGTGATCTATGCCTGTAATTTAGGGGTTTTTAAATATACCTTTAATGCTGTGTTTTTATGTGAATTCCAATTGATCTTTACCTGCAAAGCTGGGTTTTTGTGTTATGCTGTAGATCCATATCTGCTATGCTATGTTTCCATACATTATTTATGTGTACCTGCAAATACAGGGTTAATATGTCTTATTCAGTTGATCAGTTTGATATATACCTTCAGTGCTGAGATCACAAGTGAATTTCAATTGATCTGGGTTTGCGTGTTGATCTATACCCGCTATCGGCAGCAGGGACTAATATATATATATATATATATATATATATATATGCAGCAGGGGCTAGTAAATGGGTTTTTATTTGGACAGGGGTGCAATTTCAGTGCTTGCCATAGGCGGTATTTTCAGTAAATACGCCTCTGCATACACACTTATGGTAACACACACAGAGACATATTAATACATACATAAAAACATGTTACATGACTTTGACTACCTCCGAGAGTGGGCCGGCTGACCATGGATGGGCCTGGGCGGCTCTCAGGTTGCCTTTACATTTCCCACTTCCCACAACAAAGTCAGTTTGTGGGAGGAGCTTGTCTTTAGCCGCACCCACATTAGCACCTTTGCTTGTTGTACTTGATGGCACTGATGGACAAACAGCCTTCTGTCCTAGGCATAGCTGACATGTATACAAAATCATATCATCAAAATATACATGTTAGAAACATGCGCCAACAATTATGGCAGTATTACTGGAGTAAATGATCTACTACAATAAATAAGTACGCGGGTGATGTGATCTATTTTAAAGGAAGACTGTGCACAGCCCGCTCCCCTTCCCCTGGTATTGGGGTAACTAAACTTCAGGGCCCTCAGCCGTGCCAATATTCCAGACATACATTTTCACCCTCCCAAGCAGGTTTATAAATGAAGGGCTTCCTTTTGGCCACCCTGGCAGATGCCCTTCAGCTCCTCACCCGCCCCCGCGGATTTCCTTTACACAGTCTGGACGTTGGGTCGGCGGGAGATGAGAATAATGTATGTAGGTCATCATTATACAGCAAATTAGCATTAAATCTCAAAAAAGCATATGTGAAGATGTTAGGGTTCCCCAAGCTGTACACAGAAGCACCAATGAGGGTGTTGGAGTGAAGCTCGCAGGGGAGTGCAGCAAATACCTGGCTTGGTATCCCTGTGTTAATCTTGTCTCCGGTCCCCAACTGTCCATAATGTTTCCTGCCTGGCATCAACCGAGTCTAGCTGATTCTGACCAAGCGAACAGAGCGCCACCTGGAGGAGAGGGGTACACAATCACAAGAGTTACATGCAATGGGCAAAACTCCACCACTGGAAGTCACACTAGATGTTGGGGGTACGTCTCCCACTCACTTAAACTAGATACCCCATCCGCTTGTAGACTATTGTTAATGGACAGTCCTGGGCTTAAGGTCCTACTGCCAAGGTGAGTCAAAATTACCAAGAGACACCCCATGTATAGTCAGGAGGACCTACATGCCCTTAGAACCCAACAAGCTACACGAGGCAAAGACGAGAAGATCAATGGCCCAAAAAATTGGGGACGTTTCTTGACTATTCCTCAAAAAAAGAGGAGGACAGAGTCCTACCTACTGAGGTGATGGAGATGAAGAGACTGGCTGTTGAGGAGCACTCTGGAGCTTCTACACGTACATTCTTCAAGAAACTGAAGATGGCTCCAATAAATCCACCACCGGTTCTGTGGGGACTGGGATGGACACTATGATTCAATGGACTGTCACCCATCCTTATTGGGTGTTTTCCGTGTTTGAGGTTATCATGGGGGACGATGGTCTCTGTAATTACTTTTATGGCGGTTCCTTACGGGGCAAATGTTGGTCGCCACTGCAGGAAGGTGGGAGAGGACACAGAGTGGGTGACCCTACTGGAGGCAGCCAGGGGCAAAAAAGTGGTCTGACTTAAACATGGCCTGTTCCTCCTGGGGCCCTGTGGTATAACACCTCCTACCCTCCAACAGCATGAGAATAGAACTCTCTAAAATTACCCCCGACAGCTCGGCCTAGGGGTTTATGAGACCTGAGGAGCCGCTTACCTTCATGAACGCGGATATTTCCTGCGGCATCCGGGGCCACACACTCAAAGAGTCCTAAACACGTACACCTCGACTTATTCAGCAGCAGACAAAATTACTAGTATTAATTAAATTGTATTATTATTACTAGATGTATTATTATTGTTATTTATATAAATATATTATTTATATTATGTTCATACTATTTCAAGTAAGTTATTTATATTACGCTCTAATCAACATCATACAATAGAAATGATTATATGATATAAATTATTCAAATTAAGTAACGGTTATATCGGTTATTTCCGAATTCCCACTCTTTTGTGAGGTAGTTTGTCTATCACACTTCTAATTAGTGGGCGGAGCTGTCAGTCTAAACCTTCTGCCCCAGGGGTTGGCTGAGGTCCTGAGGGCAGCCACAAAGACCACCTCCACCTGTTACTAGGTGACACCTCGCATGTGATTGGCTGCGTACTGAAGTGGGCGTGGTGCTAGCTGACAATTCTTCAGCGCGGATTCTTCCGCGACAGAGGGGCGGAGTTTTAATTTCCCAAAGCACTATTGGTTAATAGTGATTTGTCAGTTAAGCAAAACTCTAACTCTCCCTGGTTACCCCTTTTCCGAAGGAAGCACTTGCATTGGCTGTTGCTTAGCAACACTCCCGTACCGGATCATTCCGCTCTCAATGATGGCGAGATGGAAACGATTAACTTTTAGCTCTGCCGCGGGGCCCGACGGAAGGAGGAGTGTGGAGAACGCCGTGGAGGAGGCGGCCAGCACCGGTTTGGGCTAGTGAGAGAAATACTGAAGTAAAGAGCGAGATGGCGGGTAATGAGGAGTTGACGGGACAGGACCAGCTCTGAGGAGAAGGTTTGGGCCGGTATAGGGGGTACTGATAGCGATGGGGCGGGTATAGGGTCGGTGTGTGACTGTGTGTGTGTGTATACTCTAGTATGAGTGTAAACGTGTATATACATAGTGCTGGAGTCAGTGTGAGTGTATACTCTAGGATGTGTGTAAACGTGTATATACATAGTGCTGGAGTCAGTGTGAGTGTATACTCTAGTATGTGTGTAAACGTGTATATACATAGTGCTGGAGTCAGTGTGAGTGTATACTCTAGTATGTGTGTAAACGTGTATATACATAGTGCTGGAGTCAGTGTGAGTGTATACTCTAGTATGTGTGTAAACGTGTATATACATAGTGCTGGAGTCAGTGTGAGTGTATACTCTAGGATGTGTATAAACGTGTATATACATAGTGCTGGAGTCAGTGTGTATACTCTAGGATGTGTATAAACGTGTATATACATAGTGCTGGAGTCAGTGAGTATGTATACTCTAGTATGTGTGTAAACGTGTATATACATAGTGCTGGAGTCAGTGTGAGTGTATACTCTAGTATGTGTATAAACGTGTATATACATAGTGCTGGAGTCAGTGTGAGTGTATACTCTAGGATGTGTATAAACGTGTATATACATAGTGCTGGAGTCAGTGAGTATGTATACTCTAGTATGTGTGTAAGCGTGTATATACATAGTGCTGGAGTCAGTGTGAGTGTATACTCTAGTATGTGTGTAAACGTGTATATACATAGTGCTGGAGTCAGTGTGTGTATACTCTAGTATGTGTGTAAACGTGTATATACATAGTGCTGGAGTCAGTGTGAGTGTATACTCTAGTATGTGTATAAACGTGTATATACATAGTGCTGGAGTCAGTGTGAGTGTATACTCTAGTATGTGTGTAAACGTGTATATACATAGTGCTGGAGTCAGTGTGAGTGTATACTCTAGTATGTGTGTAAACGTGTATATACATAGTGCTGGAGTCAGTGTGAGTGTATACTCTAGTATGTGTGTAAGCGTGTATATACATAGTGCTGGAGTCAGTGTGTATACTCTAGTATGTGTGTAAACGTGTATATACATAGTGCTGGAGTCAGTGTGAGTGTATACTCTAGTATGTGTGTAAACGTGTATATACATAGTGCTGGAGTCAGTGTGAGTGTATACTCTAGTATGTGTGTAAGCGTGTATATACATAGTGCTGGAGTCAGTGTGTATACTCTAGTATGTGTGTAAACGTGTATATACATAGTGCTGGAGTCAGTGTGAGTGTATACTCTAGTATGTGTGTAAACGTGTATATACATAGTGCTGGAGTCAGTGTGAGTGTATACTCTAGTATGTGTATAAACGTGTATATACATAGTGCTGGAGTCAGTGAGTATGTATACTCTAGTATGTGTGTAAACGTGTATATACATAGTGCTGGAGTCAGTGTGAGTGTATACTCTAGTATGTGTGTAAACGTGTATATACATAGTGCTGGAGTCAGTGAGTGTATACTCTAGTATGTGTGTAAACGTGTATATACATAGTGCTGGAGTCAGTGTGTGTATACTCTAGTATGTGTATAAACGTGTATATACATAGTGCTGGAGTCAGTGTGAGTGTATACTCTAGTATGTGTATAAACGTGTATATACATAGTGCTGGAGTCAGTGAGTGTATACTCTAGTATGTGTAAACGTGTATATACATAGTGCTGGAGTCAGTGTGAGTGTATACTCTAGTATGTGTGTAAACGTGTATATACATAGTGCTGGAGTCAGTGAGTATGTATACTCTAGTATGTGTGTAAACGTGTATATACATAGTGCTGGAGTCAGTGAGTATGTATACTCTAGTATGTGTGTAAACGTGTATATACATAGTGCTGGAGTCAGTGTGAGTGTATACTCTAGTATGTGTGTAAACGTGTATATACATAGTGCTGGAGTCAGTGTGAGTGTATACTCTAGTATGTGTGTAAACGTGTATATACATAGTGCTGGAGTCAGTGTGTATACTCTAGTATGTGTATAAACGTGTATATACATAGTTCTGGAGTCAGTGAGTGTGAGTGTGTAAGGATTTGTTCCTATTCACTAACATTTGTTTAGGAATGTCTGTAACCCGCAGAGCTGACACTCTGATTCCCGTTTACAGGCTGGTACGAGGGGATACGGCTGTCGGATGGAAAGAAGGGCTGGTTTCCTGCGAGTCGCGTTCTTGAAATAACGAATGAACACGTAAGACACACATATATATATATATAATGTTTATCGCAGTCTTTGGGTTGGATGTAAAAATAGTTGAATGGAGGATGGCGATGGCTGAGCAGGGGCAGAAGGTTGGGGTTAATGGGGTATATTCGGGGGATGGTAAATGATCTGCAGGATCCTTGGCTAAAAGCTGTAAAGGCAGACGAGAGGAACATGTTATGGATACGTGTTAGCGTGTTAGCGTAAGGAGAGGATCCGTTGAGCATCTTGAATAGCACCACCCCAAAGCACCACCAGTCTACAGCGGCGCCATAACCGCTCGCATCCATTAAATGCATCTGACGAGGCAAAGAAACAACGTATCAGACGCTTCCGAGACGTTCTGCCGGAGCCCGTAACCACTTCCATTAACGGGGCCTTCCTTATCGAGCATGATGTTATCTGGCTTTAGATCCCTGGACGACATTACCCCTGAGAGAGGGGAGGACTAAGACACACTCTTACTCACCGATGGACAATGCTCTGGGAGTGGAGATACCATTTCTGCTGAATAAAGTCAAGCGCTCACCTTCCCAAAGGAGCCTTGTCCCAAGAGCGCGTGGAAGTCGAAGCTAAACGCGGACAGCGTGGGCGGTCTCTTCAAGCCCCTCACCGCAAGCTGACGGCTTCCTCCTATTGGATAAAAACAATCCTTATTACAGATACAGGCCGGACACCGGGCGGGATTCAGGGTCTAACAGATAGTAAGAGAGCAGAAAGAGCCCGGAGCGGAAATTCTCTTATCGTCGGCCGTCTACATCCCCCGTTTTCTCTCCCCGATTCTCTTACCTGCGCTGTTCTGCTCCTCGATGATCCGCCGCTTGACGTCTTGGTCACAGCTGCCTCTGCTGCTCCGGGGACGTTTTTCGGGACGCTCTCTCTGCACCTCCTTCTCTGGCTCGTTTTTTTTGAGCGATTTCTTCAGGGGAGTCTTTCCTCTCTTCCTCCTGTATTCTTCCAGGTCCTCCTGCGGCCTCGCGCTCTTGCTTGGCTCCTCCACCTTCTTAGCAGCGCGTTTCCTCTCTCTTCTGTCCTCACTCCACTTCCCCGAGGTCACTGGTGAGCTTCCACTCGCACTTTTCTCTTCCTCCATAATCGCTTGTTGGGTCAGCAACACTTGAAATTCACTGATAGCAGTTTGCAAGTGTCTAGTATCCACATAGATGTCACTGATGATGTCACATTGTAACACACGTCTTCGGAATAGTAGATACTGCATATATAATTGATACTAAGTATCACCAATGCGATTAAACCTTATAAGCGTACTTTTATTTGATGAGAGGGTCCATACTGAGTTGGGGATGTTAGTGTTGATGGAACATACGCAGCCGCGTCCTTATAATGAGGATGTACAGAGGCCGCAGGGGGATCATGTGATCATCATTCTCCGTCCGTGTGTCACTTTGGGCTCAGATGGACCAACCTGCTGTTCAGCGATAAGAGAAGCTGTCTGCCGTAGGGTTATCTGCACTGACATTTGATAGCTGACCTTTGACCTTTAGCTATAGGGGCCGTTGGTTCTCCAACCTCTAATGTGATTCCGTTTGTCTAAAATTGTGGAAGTTGCCCAACCCCCCAGGGATGGACTGGGGGTGTGGGGGGGTCTGTGTAAATATAATAATCCTGCCCACATTCCCTCCTGCATCAGAAGGGCTTTAGTTTAATAGCCGCTTCCCTCCTTTTTTGAAGAAAAGAATAAGCTTAACAAATGAGATCTAACTTTTACTAATTTCATTAAAAAAATTCTAATTTCCTTTACTAAAAAGAAGTAGCCCCATGTCATTAAACTCCATACACTAGGCTTCCCTTTCAGATGGGTTTGTAAAGTCGCCACTAGATGGCGCTCTCAGATCAATTCCTGCCCAGTAAGAGGGAGGGAGCCTAGAACTTGTACAGAGGCTACCTCCACTCATAAATGTTGTAGAACGGCTCAACGCTAAACTAATGCCCTCGGCAGGTATTTCTATTAACGATTCCTACACCGACTCCTAGCGACAGGAGAGACTCTAACAGAACGAAATAATTACCATCCAAACTAATTGCCCGACGCCGGCTACGCCAGGGGCGAGCGGGCCAGGTAATTAAAGCGAACCGTGTAAGTGGGAGGGAGCACAGGATAATCTTCGTCCTCGATGCCTATTGTACCTCAGGAACGTGCGCCTGTATCAGTGTTACCAATAAACTAATTATAACAGGGTACTACAGCTCACCCAGTGACATCAGAGTTTCCCTTTATGGATGATTACATCACAGCTCTCTAGATCTCTGATAATGATCAAAGTACTAAATTATTATAAGAGACGTTATTAATCCCAAAAGAAATCATATTTAATAAACATATCGTGAATATCAGCTGGGGACCGGTTATCTATCCGACTCCAGAGATTGCTGGGATATTTTGTCCTGGTTAATAATATACCATCGCCATTTTTTTTTCTTCTTCTTCCATAATTGACTCCATTTTTCATTTCAATGGATTTCTACTGTTGCTGGCCAAGCTCTCATTGTGAAAGGATCTGTATTGGCGTTGAGTCCAAGAGCTTGCACTCAGTCAGCTCACGATCACTGCCAGGGTTTGAGAATTCGGGATCATCCAGGATACATCATCAAAAAAAATGTATATAAAATCTCGGAGGTCAGAGTTTCTGCCATAAACCCGGCGCTTTGTAGACTTGATTATGTCTCGTGTCTCACGGAGAGAGGCGGAAATACCCGTGAGCGTATAAAGTGTTTTTTCCCCGTGATGTAAAGGGATTTCTCGGTATTACATTTTGTATCGTGTCTGATTAGGTGGTAAACACAAGAGAAGTATGTAGGAGGAGGGGTGGGATCATGTTCAGTACATCTATTGGCTGCTGCTACTTATTGACTAAAATAGCAGTTCTACTGAGCATGTGCAAGAGGCATACTGCGGTATGCTCCCTGCTTCCAATAGAGTAAGCTGGGGGAGGAGTCCAACATGCGCTGGATTCCATGTACGCTGCAAAGTAATATGTCTTTACTATGAACATAGGGCTGGAGGGTTCCTTAAGACAGATTACTTATATAAACAAAAAAAGAACCCACCGTGGCTCTAAGAACCGAGACATATTTTATTAAAACGCGTTTACATGATTCTGTCTCCAAAAACAATCACTACAAGCAGCGCATCAAATAATTTAAAGCACTTTGTACAAAAGGTTAGAAATCATTTCATCTGCGGCATAAAAAAAGCAAAATCCGGCCCATAATCAGATAAGCGACTTCCCACCGGAATTCACCGACCCGCTGGGGTTTACAAAAATAATCTGCTGGTCGTGCGAATTACACAGATGACTTTTTTGTGCAAAATCCCAGGCTTTTTGGTTAAAATGAAGGCAGACTGAGGTAAAGTAATCGAGGCCGTGAAGTGTTCCATACAATACGAGCAGAGTAACGGAAAGAAAAGGCGCTCAACTACAGAAAAGGCCACACAGGATACGTACGGGACTGGACTAGCGAGCTCAGGGACAGCTCATCCTTTTCCCGTAAGATTCATGTACAACCGTTCTAAGTCTGCCCCTTAGGGGGGTGAAACAAGTAGGGGAGAAATTCAACGCGCCTTGTTGGGGACATTGTGAAAAGTCAAAGACAGAAAGGCCTTCGGTAAGTTCTCTTGGGATGACCTGCAGATGACATCTTCCACCGACCATCTTTGGTCACCAACAGGTCTTTATTTCTCTCGATGGACCTTTGTAGCCGGCGTGTAAGACGTGACGCTCAGCGGAAACTTCCCAGACTCCGTCAACCATCAGTTGGGGCAGATGAGAATGTTCTCCACCTCGCGGCGTCTGACCGGTCCGGGGAGGAGAGCGTGGAAAGCGAGGGTGCGGTCAGGGATCCACAAAGGAGACCATGATGTACCGGGTCCCGCTGGTGGTGGGAAGCCCTTCGTGGTAATGGGTGAGCCGACCCGGGTGAATGAAGGACCAGCCTTTGCGAGGCGCTTCTACTTGGCAGTTGTAGCGGATGAAGCGGCAACCACCTCCCTAAGAGTAGGAAAGACCAAAAAGGTTAGAACGTAATGGAAAACATGCAGCAAAGACTTGTGTCGGCCGGTGGGACCTGTGGAGAAGAACGAAGGAGCGTTACTGGCCGAGGGACCATCCTGACCTGGAAGTCAATGCCTTTATGGTTGAGCGCGACGTTGATAGTGAAAGTGGAGGCGTCGTGGTGAGGACGGAGAGACGGCTGCTCGTCGGGTCTGTATCGGACAATGAAGTTCAGAAGCGCCTTGGCCTGGTGAGAAAGGACATCTCTTAGACGGAGAGTAATACAAAACCCAAGCGCCCTCCCCACCAGCCATCGCTCCCGCTCTTATTTCCCAGACGCCATCCCTGGGATCCCCAACCGTCAGAAGTGTGCGGTGTTATAATAACGGGAACGCACCGTTAGGGGCATATGTCATAAGAGTATAATGATATACGCAGAGTATCTATCAGTCTCCAGACGGAATGGAACCCAACAAGGTTCCCTCTCTGATCTAAAGGCACAGCGAGGGTACGGAGATACGTCGCCATATGATGTCATTGAGGTTGATGTCATTACCTTGGTGTAATATCCCGGGAAGAGTTTCTCGGTAACGGGCGCAATATATTCCTGCAAGAACTTCAACCACTCCTCCTGGTAGCCGACCTGCGTCATGTGAATGTCCACCGTTGGCACGTTCTCGTAGCCGCCGGCGAGGCGCTGGTCCTAGAGACGCAAGAAAAAAAAAAAAAAGCTAGATATAAAAAGGGAATTGTCCTTCTTATTGTTATCGGTGGGTGATTCTTTACTGTATGTCTGAGTGGGGTTCTTGTAGATCTGTTTACGCAGCGGCACGATGGGACAGGGAGAGGTCAACCGCGCGGCGGTTTAATGTTGATAAATGTAAAAAACGCACTTGGGACTCGGAGACTTTAAGGTAAGACAGGCAATGCAACGAATCACCGGAAAAACAAGCAGGGGGCCGGGTGTAAAGTGGGGTTAGCAGCAGGAAGAGGGAGGTGGTTCTGCCCCTTTACAGATCTCACCTAGAGTAGTGGGGACAGTTCTAGAGATCCCATTTCTAGAAAGATGTTGATATTATGGGGAGAATCTCTTCCTGCAGGTTGAATGCAGGTACTCCATCCAACCATGCAAGGTCAATGGAGCCCAGATAGTAATGAGTAAGAAACAGTCTTGTCATTAAGAGGTTAAAAGGACAAGAGGTCACAATATGACACTAGAGGGTTAGATGTAACATAAAGGAAGTTTTACTTTACTGAGAGGGTGTTAAAGATAAATAGAACAGCCTCCCAGCAGAAGTGGTAGCAGGAATGTAAACACACATGGGGTAGATATACGGCTCCTGAATCTAAGACGAAACCAACGACTGGTTAAGGTTCGAGTCGTTACAGCAGGAGAAACGGGCGACTAGACGGGGGCCGGATGGGGCCGATCGGCTAATGGGTTCTGGGTTTCTGTCCCTCAGCTCACCTTATTTTTGCCCCCGGACCACTGGCCAAAATTCTCCATCTCTTCCACAAACTCATCGCACATCACGTCCTTAAAGATGGGGAACCAGTAAACATCGGGGCAGGGCTGCAAGAACACAGAGATGGCCGCGGTCACAGGCGGAACACGACAGACACTTCAGAAACCGCCGGAACTACTTCCTTTCACCAGCACACGGAATGATTGGGGTGGAATAATTACCTGCTCATAATAATCCTCTTCAAAGATCTTGGAGTAATTCTCGTGGATATATTTCTCCTTCCAGTCCTGGAAATAAATAAAAACATGGAGTATTACAGAGCCAGCTCCAGAGGGGGCACAGAGAGTCCGGCCCCGTTACCACTAATAGGGGGGGGGGGGGAGTGAAACACGCGCACGCACGCACGCAGCTTCTTACCACCGGGTTCTCGAAGATCTGCCACAGGTCGCTGTGAAGGTGGGACGTGTTGTATCTGGACGTGGAAATCAGACGCCCAAACTCATCCCGATTACTGATGTGAAGGAAGACGTTCTGGAAGGACAGACAGATGGAGGCGGCTCAGTGTGGACATTATACGCAGAAGGGGCGCAATAACAAAAGGGAGAGAGCGTTACCTGTTCTCGCACGTTTTTACAGAAAGCCATGTCGGGGTCGGTCTGGGAGGAGGTGAAGACGCTGCTTTGGGAGAGTTCCTTGCGGAGGGTTTCCCCCTTGATTAGATACGAGTGAGCGATATACGGGACGTTCCACACACCCCTGAAACGAGACCTGACATTAGTGAAACGGACAGGGGGCGCTGTATCTGCCCCTCCCCCTGTGGGGTGACCCCAGAGTCTGCCCCTCCCCCACTTACACTCTCTTGGCCTGCACTATATCCACATAGTCCTCGGATCGAGCATAATATCCCTCGGGGCTCAGAGCTCCCCAGAAGTTGGACCAGAGTTTTCCGCTGCGAGACACCATGGGGGAGATGACCTTCCTGCGAAGAGAGAGGCGGGAATTACTGACTGACGAATGAGAGTCTACGGTGGGATGGACTTCATTAGCATTGCCATAAAGCATCAGCTCTGTGAGATGTCTGAGCTGGGAAATATCACATGACTGACAGCAACGGCAGCTCCAGGTTTGTAAGCCCCCCCCATTTAATCCCCGACACTCACTTGTTCTCCTGTATCAGTATATACAAAAGATCAGGATTTGTTACAACAACATCTGCATCCAAGCTGAAGTAGTAGTCGCATGTCTCATCCTGCCGGCAGAGATCCCTGCGTTAGGGGCGAAATCACAGGAGAGACATTTAAATACGTAAAGGACGGGAGGGAATTTATTTCAGGAGGAGGAAAGTTACAACAAGAGACCGGAATCTAACACTAGAGAGTCAGAGACAGGGATGGAACTAAAGGGCGTTTACTGAGCGGTAGATAAGTGGAACAGCCTCCCAGCAGAGGTGGTAGAGGGTAATACAGTGAGGGTATTAAACATGCGTGGGACAGACATACGGCTCCTGAATCTAAGACGAGACCAACGACTGGTTTTTACAGCAGAAGAAACGCGCAACGGGACTGTCAGCTCTTATCTGCTCCACGTGGGCCGGTCACACACATCGGACTCTGAATGTTCCGGCTACACGTGGAGAGGATACAATGTAGCAGTCAGGGGGACCTCGTTACCCGGGGGCCGGCTCCGGCACTCACATGCCCATGTCTCTGGCCTCGCCCTGGGACAGAGCCTCCTCCGGTCCCACCATCTTCACACTCAGGAACTCCTGGCGGCGCTTCTCCCAGAAAGCCTGGATGTGCTTCTCGTGATAAACTTCCTGTGCAAATACAACGGGGAGGAAAAAAAGATGGGAATCTGCCAAACGCACTGCATAACCAGAGAATCGTTTCACAGGGCGCCCCGTGCACCGGCCCCAGTGGACAGAGTCTGCCTGTATGCAGACGGTAATCCCACGATAGATACAAAGTATCTCTCCCAGCGGATAAATGACACACGCGGGGTCCCTACGGGGTATCTGGGAGGGGGAGGGGTACAGCGCAGATTACAGGGATAGGGAGCGGAGGACGGACTCACGCTGTTATGGATGAAGAGGGACAGGCGATTTCGGGGGTAATCCAACGTCACCAATCTCTCCAGGAACTCGGGGAGGAACGGGGTCGGCTGCTCGATGAACACGGCCAGCAGCACACGCGGCAAATCATCATCCTGTACGGACACGGCAGAGGACATGGTTATTACATGTAACACGGTACAGACCCGGCGGCCCTCACCGCAGCCGGCCCTCCTGTATAGCTCAATCAGTGAGCGGCCCCCCTGTATAATGTATAGATAAATCAGTGAGCGGCCCCTGCATGATGTATAGGTAAATCAGTGACCGGCCCCCTGTATAACGTATAGGTAAATAAGTGACCGGCCCCTTGTATAACGTATAGGTAAATCAGTGATATAGCGCCCCTTTACCTCCAGGCCGGACAGCTCGAGCAGGTCACCGTCACAGATCTCACAGCCGCCTTCGTGGGTCCAGGCGTTCGGAACGTAATTTGCCAGATAATTCAGATGGAGCTGAAATAAAAGCGGGAGAGATGGAGGCCACGAGTAACCCCATGCGGAGAGACAGATACGCCCGCCATGAGAAAGGGGGGGGGGGCAGGTGGAACGGACGGGGAGGGGGGGCAGGGAGAGCGCGCTGTACCTTTGTGGGGCCGTTTCCGTGAATAACTACAGGGATGGAATCATAAGCCACGTTCCGCGCACGCACTTTGTTACTTTCAAACTTCAGGACAACTTCATCTGCAGGGAAAGAAGTCACACGCAGGGTTACTACAGGCCCAGCGACCCCTCTCTGATGGGGTAAGAAGGCATATCGCACCCCCATCCGCCATGCTTACCGATGGCTCCGTTAAGGTTCTGGAATATTTTGGATTTGTGGTCCAGAGTCATGCTGAACTTCTCCTGGGATGGGAGAGGACGTTTTTATTGACATGGTCAGGGCGTGGAGACGTGGGGGGTATTAAAGACGAGGGGTAATAGCGAGGGGTCTTACCCGCAGGGACGTGTCCAGGTAGACCTTGGTGTAAAACAGTTGGTCGTCGTCGTTATCCTTGTACTTCCAGAGCTGCACGATCCGGTAGAGTTGGGGAGCGTAGCCAATAAACCCTGCAGGGATCAGCAACAAGGAAGGGTAAAGCAACTGCCCCAAAATACGAGGCGTTTATCCCACCATGCAGACCCCTGAGGGGCCCGGGTCCTACCTCCAGAGTTCAGGAAGCGTTTGCCATTGTTGACGACAGGATACTTCTCGGCCAGCGACCAGTCCGGCCAGCAGAAGCCCTCTGCGGAGAAGACCACCTGGTGGTCAAACTGATGGAACTTCCAGAGGAGCTCGATGGGACTGCCTGCTAGAACCACATCATAGCTGCGGGAGAGAGAGAGAGGAAAAAAAAAAAGGCAAAGCGAGAAAAAAAAGGAAAAGCGAGGAAAAAAAAAAGGAAAAACGAGAAAAAAAAAAGGAAAAGCGAGAAGAAAAAAGGAAAAGCGAGAAAAAAAAAGGAAAAGCGAGAAAAAAAAAAAAGGAAAAAAGAGAAAAGAGAGAGACAATAAGTGAAACCGGATAAGAGGGCAGAACGATTGAATTTTCTGAAAGCATTTCTTAGTTGCTCTTTTGCCCCGGGGGGGGTAGTTACCTGTCCACAAACATGATAACCAGGTCCTCCTCCTCCTGGTATTTCTCCAGCTCTTCTTTTAACCATCGCACCTTCTGCCCTCCGCCGACCGTGCGCGCCACATCACCGCCCTTCCATTCCTGCCCTAGCCCCAGAGTCTTCCCAGAGAGAGAGGGAGAGAGAAGAGGTTAGATGGAGGAGAGACAGCCGAGGGCGAGAGTGTAACGGGAAGGGCGAGAGCGCTCACCCGGACCGTGTAGTTGAAATGCTTGGCCGTGCGCAGGAATCGCTGGTATCCTTCCGTATTTTCCGTGGCGACGGTGATGACCAGGAGCTTCTCTGGGGAGAGGAGGAAAAACATTCAACACGGAGACCTGGTACCCGCCGATCGAGAACCCGACGGTCAGCCACACGTCGATCGAGAACCCGACGGGCGCGCCGGAGAGCCACAGGGCAACTCACACCAGTGAACTAAGCTCAACCAGCTGGGAATAAGCCCCACATGGGGCAGAAGACAGCGAGTCAATAAGCCAGGGGCGGGGGTACTAGAGAACGTGGGATCATTCAGGGCCGCTTCGGCCTCTGGGGTATTAATGACCAGAAACGTGGCGTTTACAGTCAGACAAAGAGACCCTTTCACTCCCCCAAAAGACGAAAAAACGAGGATCCGGTTACCAAAAGGAAAGGAGAGAGCGCCAGAGAGAGAGAGAGAGCGCGCCAGCGAGAGAGAGAGAGAGAGAGCGCGCCAGCGAGAGAGAGAGAGCGCGCCAGCGAGAGAGAGAGAGCGCGCCAGCGAGAGAGAGAGAGAGCGCGCCAGTGAGAGAGCGCGCCAGCGAGAGAGAGAGAGAGAGCGCGCCAGTGAGAGAGCGCGCCAGCGAGAGAGAGAGACAGACAGAGCACCCGGGGAAGGGTTATTCTGTGACAGTTAAGACCTGAAACAGAAACCGGGTCACAGGGAGTAAAAGCAGGAGACGGGCGAGAGACCCCCAGGGGCGCAGGCAGGGGGGGGGGGGGAGACCCCCGGGAGTACTGAACGGAGAGAGCATCGCGCAGGCTGATGAGCTGAGCAGCTGCACAGGAAGCCGAGTGACGCGACTGGAATGTTTCCAAAGAACTTTCCGGGGAAAGTAAATATTGCAGAGACGGAAAAACCAGGGGGGCCGGAGGGGGGCAAATCCACAGCAAGTAGTTACAGAACGTGCCCGGCATAAAGCCACGGGGCGACCCCGCACACAGAGACCCCCAGCGACCCCTCTGTCACCGCAGCCCTCGGGGGGGGGGGGCTGGAGGAATTTGGGACTCCCCCGGAGGCAGGAATGACACTCAGGTGTTGCTGGAATGTGCGAAGGTATGTAATGCCCTGGGGGGGTGAGCACCAAATACATAGCCGCCCCTCACAGGGGCAAACGTAGAACCCCCCCCCAATACGAGCACAGAAGTCACCCCCCCCGCGATAGGGGCACAGAACCCCCGCAAATGCCACAGCAACATTAACCCTAAAAACAGAACACGCTACATACATGTCATTACACACGCGATGAGGAGATGTATGCAGCGGGTGGCGGGATGATGATCAGCGAGGAGTACATCGTCGGTACATCACGCTAGGGATGCAACAAATAACCCCGCGTGACCCCCGACTCACCCTAAGAGCAGACACTCTACACTTCTCATATCACTCTCAGCCAGACCCCGCATGCCCTCTGCAGATACACGTCCTCGCCCCAAGAGCTGACACTCTACACTTCTCATATCACTCTCAGCCAGACCCCGCATGACCCCGACTGCCCTCTGCAGATACACGTCCTCGCCATAAGAGCTGACACTCTACACTTCTCATAACTCCCAGCCAGATCCTGCGTGACCCCGACTACCCTCTGCAGATACAGTCCTCACCCCAAGAGCTGACACTCTACACTTCTCATAACTCCCAGCAAGACCCCGCATTAACCCGACTGCCCTCTGTAGTCCGGACCAAAAGAGCTGACACGCGAGAGATCTCATCACTCCCAACCAGACTCTGCATGAGCTCGGCTGCCCTGTCTTTGCTGACAGTCATATACGTCCTAGCCCATTACCGCAGGTATCCGAGTATTGCGTCACCTATAGGGGGGAGAAGCTGCTCCGCTGCCCGCCAGCAACCCCGCTTTTTAACCTGAGGAAGCCGGGAGCCCCGTTATGACCCCACTCACCGGGCCGCACCGCCTCCTTGGTCTCCGCCGAACATATCCCAAGCAGGAGTACAGCTCCCAACAGGCTAGCCAGAGCGGTACGCGACATGCTACACTGTCCGCCCCTCACGCACTCTGAACCGCCTACCAGCACCAGGACAGACCGGGGATCCAGTCTCCACCCACTGGCGACAGAAAGAACCAATAGGAGCGCAGCACGCGCACACAGCAGCTAATCACTGCACAGACAATCATGCATTAGCCAATGGGCGAGGACGTCACCTACGGGCAACTCCTCAAGAGAACATCCAATCAAAAAGTTCGAAGTGTCAACAGTAGCCAATGGTACAGGCGAGAGTTTGGCACGCATCCAATCACGGAGCAGGAGACTGGGCTAAAAAGTAAGGCTGTGTGGGGAGGGCGGTTGGATGGGTGCCACGTAACAGCTGAGGTTGATGGGAATTGGTACTGGGGGAGGAGCGTCTCGTAGCTGGAGGGGCTGTGAGTGGTCACTGATCCAAGAGGGGAGCACATTCAGCCAAAGGCCCTGTATACAGTGATATAACCCCCCCAGCGCTGTATACAGTAATATAACCCCCAGCGCTGTATACAGTAATATAACCCCCCAGCTCTGTATACAGTAATATAACCCCAGGGCGTGATTTATTATTATATGCCCCCGGGCAGGACAAGGAGGGGGGTATTCAGCTGGAAATACTTCCAAATGGAAAACATGAGTCTATAACAAATACATTGCAGAGGTTTCCAAAGGGTTAACACAGGACCTGCCCCTCCACTGGCAGGATTCAGGAAGGCAAATGCCTCAGAGCCCTGGGAATGAGCAGGAAGTTCCCTGCCCTGACTACCGCTAGGCTCCGGCACTTTCACTCCTACAGCTCTCTGCATCATGTGACCGAGGAGTCACGTGACCTGATGACATCAGAAGCTGGGCGGGCATTAGCTGCTAGCATTCGGTTGCCTAGGAGATGCTGCAGCGTTGGTTACTCGCTCTCTGCTCGCAGTTGCCTGTCCGGTGAGTCTGAAGCGGCTGCCGCCATGAGCTCCCCGGCCGACTCGCTGCTCAAATACGACAACCCGGTCCTCGTCAGCACCAAAAGCGGGAGGAAGTCCCCCAAATCCCGCACCCTGAGACCCATCGCCTCGGTGCGGCCCCCGCTCACCGCCCCGGTGCCCCCGCCCCCGAAGAGCCTCACGCCGGACACCAGCAGGCCCCCCGAGGAGATCCTCGACGCCGTCCTGCCCCCCCGCCAATGGACGGAGAGCGAGCAGGCGTGGATCCAGTGGGTGTCGAGCGCGCCGAGCACGCGCATGGACGTCGTCCGCCTGCAGGAGGAGCTGGACGCCAAGCTGCAGCAGAGGCAGGCGCGGGAGACCGGCATCTGCCCCGTGCGCAGAGAGCTCTACTCCCAGTGCTTCGACGAGCTCATCCGCCACGTGACCATTAACTGCGCCGAGAGAGGGGTCCTGCTCCTCCGCTTCCGTGACGAGATCAACATGACCGTCTCGGCCTACCAGACCCTGTACGAGAGCAGCGTGGCTTTCGGGATGAGGAAGGCCCTGCAGGCCGAGCAGGGGAAGTCCGACATGGAGGGCCGGATCGGACAGCTGGAGCTGGACAAGAAAGAGCTGGAGAGGCAGCTGAACGAGCAGAAGGCCAAGTGCGAGGCCACCGAGAAGCGGGAGGCCGAGCGGCGCCAGGCGGAGGAGAAGAAGCACGCCGAGGAGGTCCAGTTCCTCAAGAGAACCAACCAGCAGCTCAAGGCTCAGCTCGAGGGGATTATCGCCCCCAAGAAGTGACCAACCCCACTGGGAGCCCTGACAGATAACCACTACTCCTTTACACGGTGGACGTGACAGGGCTGTTGGTTACTTTGTTGCCGCGTTTCCTACGCTTCGCTGTACCAGCCGCCATTAAAGCCACACCATAATTTTCTAATTTTCCAAATCCTGGTGAAATTAAAGTCACTGTGAAATAAAGGTGTTTTTTCGGTGGAAACAAAATGTTCATAATCGTTTCCCTTTTGCTTTGTTGTATTTTTAATAATAATAAAATGTAAAATAATAAAATCGTTGTATTTCTCTGTTTTTGGAGTTTAAATACTGTTAGTCCAATAAAAAAGGTAAGATTCTGCAACATTCAGTTTTTTGCATTCTGTTTTTGGAAACTCGTTTACGGTATCTTATTCTAATGACGTTGCTGCCGCCTAGTGGCTGGTCGCGGTTACTGCATGTGCCCGCTGATTGTAACGCATGCGCGCTGCATGTAACTCCTCCCGTTCTGCCAACCAAGCGTGTGTATTGCCTTCCAGCCGCAGCGCGCAGACGTGAACAGACCTCGCGCATGCGCATACTCCGCGCACTGTGTACGGAACTATGCAAGAGAAGAAGCCTTCAGGTCGGTGTATTATTGTTCGCACCTCGGTCGCCGGGCGCATCGGCCACCGGGACCCCTGCCTGCGCGTTCCGGCCTCCCTGACGGGGCTCTGCGCAGTGGTCGATCGCTCGGTGCATGATGGGATTTGTAGTCATGTGTTCATGCAGTCCAACTGAGGGGGCAGTTACAATGGTTACCCAAGGAGTTGGGGGTGGATACATTGCAAGGCGTACCAGGGGAGGTGGGAGAGGTTGATCTGCCCCTCACAACTATATGGGGGCATCGGGCCTGGCACATATGGGTCGAGCCACATAGACTGGGCATTTAATGGCGCTCCGGGGGCTTTAAAGAGACATTCCTTGCGCTGTACGTGTTATTTGTGAACCCCCCGCCTCCCCACAGAGGATTTCCTGCGCACCCAGTGGGGTCGTGTGAGTTCATGGGGCATTTACTCATGATCAGTCGGGGTAATAATGATGGGGGGGCTCACACACTGATCGGGGGTTCAGATCGCTGAGGGATCGGGGTAATAAGAGGGGCAAATAACATTTAAAAATAAATGAGACATTTATAAAGGCCCCGGAGACGCTGCCGGACGTCGGGGGTCCGTCTGGTTACAAGAGAGACCCCCGAGGGATGTCTGGATGTTTCTGCCACGCCCCCTGAACACGCCCCTGCGGAGCCGCTGCTGCCCCTGGGGTAACATGTCCGTCCCCGCCAGTGATCGCTGCGCCCGGTATCTGCGCCTCGCTGCTCGTTGATGCTCGTTATTAACATTCTGTTCCCCCCCCCCCAGTCCGCTCCAATGACCCGTCCCAGCGGCGCGTGCTGGACTCCGCCACCCGGAAGAGGCGGCTGAACCGTCAGCTCGATGCTCTGGAGAAGGATAATTTCCAGGACGACCCTCACGCCAACCTCCCGCAGCTGAAGCGCCTGCCGCAGTTCGACGACGACGCCGAGACCGGTCAGCGCTTTACGTGATTGGCTGACGGAGAGCAGTGGCGCAAACTTCCCTGTAACAGCGGGACTGTGCCGAGCCTGATATATATATATAGATAAATGTCTATATATAGCGCCAACATGTGCCGCAGCGCAGTATCTGTGTTAGTGCCGGGGTCTCTGCTCCTGTATACCAGCCGGGTCACAGGCATCCCGCACACATACAAACCCAGAGCCTGCCGGCAGATCGGCCCCATCCGGCCCCCGTCTGTAAAGACGCCAACCTTAATCAGTGGTTGGTCTCGTCTTAGATTCAGGAGCCGTGTGTCTACCCCATGCATGTTTAATCCCCTCACTGTATTACCCTCTCTACCACTTCTACTGGGAGGCTGTTCCGCTTACCTAACGCCCCGCTCAGTAAAGTGAAACTCCCTTCCCTTCCATCTCAGTCTCTGATCCTCTAGTGTTAGATTCTGGTCATCTCCAGCTCTGTCCCCACTACTCCTGTGGGCAGCGTAGCGGCGAGGATCGCTCCCTCCCGTCAGAAATATCAATTCCTGAATTTCTGTTTTTTATTCCAGGAAAGAAGAAAAAGAAGACGCGAGGCGATCACTTCAAACAGCGATTCCGGAAGAACTTCCAGGCTTTACTAGAAGAGCAGGTAACGGGAACCGTGTCACCCCGCGGGGGGAGGGGCAGCTTCCTGTGTCACCCCGCAGGGGGAGGGGCAGACTCCCAGCTCCCCGTGTCAGCCAGCAGGGGATAGGGGCAGCTTCCTGTGTCACCCCGCAGGGGGAGGGGCAGACTCCCAGCTCCCCGTGTCACCCAGCAGGGGGGATAAGGGCAGCTTCCTGTGTCACCCCGCAGGGGGAGGGGCAGACTCCCAGCTCCCCGTGTCACCCCGCAGGGGGAGGGGCAGCTTCCTGTGTCACCCCGCCGGGGGAGGGGCAGACTCCCAGCTCCCCGTGTCACCCCGCAGGGGGAGGGGCAGCTTCCTGTGTCACCCCGCAGGGGGAGGGGCAGACTCCCAGCTCCCCGTGTCAGCCAGCAGGGGATAGGGGCAGCTTCCTGTGTCACCCCGCAGGGGGAGGGGCAGACTCCCAGCTCCCCGTGTCACCCAGACTTTTTTTTTTCCTCCCCACAGAATTTAAGCACGGCCGACGGACCCAATTACCTGACGGCTTGCGCTCTCCCGTCTGACTTCCCCCAGCGCCACTTCTGCTCCGTCTGCGGCTTCCCGTCGAATTACTCGTGCGTGTCGTGCGGCGCGCGCTACTGCTGCGTGAAGTGTTTGGGAACCCACCAGGAAACACGGTAAGAGCGCGAGCGGCACCGGAACCGACGGCATGCGGGGGCCGGCAGCCTCACGGAATCAACAAACCTTTTATGATTGTCCAATAAAGCGAACCGACGGGAATTCTCACTGGGTGCCGATCTCCCTGAAACGCGCCATAACCTGGCGCAATCATGTAATAAATCGTGTAACCCCTATAACGGGATTAACCCTCTCCATACCAAGGTTCCTCAGTCCTCTCCGTACCGTACGTTTTTTGTCATTCTTATATTTGGGTTCAAATAATCCCCGTTTCGGTATTCGAGGAACTTGATGACGTTTTACATCCTTTTATTTATTTTTTTACTTATTATTATTATTTTGAACGTTGCTAAATGGGTTTAGGGTTATGCGTGCCAGTGATGTCACAATGACATCACTAAGCTCACTTATAAATTAATTTAATTTCAATTAAAAAAAATTTATTTTTCTGTGTTTTTTTTTTTTTAGGTGTCTGAAGTGGACCGTGTAATATCCGTGTTTTTTACAGTCTCCCCAGCGATCTTTAATATGTTTCTTTTCTGTAAATATCGATCTCTGTAAAATAAATGTTTTTTTGTATTATCTCTATTATTATGTTTTTACACAAATAATCTTTTATGTCTTGTATCGGAGATTGCTGGACGCTGTAGACGCCAAAATCAGGTAATAATTTATTTCCAGCGGAACTTCGGCCTCCGCAGCCGAGATTGGGGGGGGGGGGGTTTTAATGGTTATCTTCGTGGAAGCTGGGATCGCCGGCAGCCTGTGGCAGAGCCAGAATGATCTGACCAGCTTCCTGTCTGCCATAGAAAGGCTGCCTGAACCAATGAACAATGAGATACGTAACAGGGGAGGAATAATCGTGCAGATCCTGAGAACAGGAAGTTGAGACGGCCACTTCCATGGGATACACATAAAGGGGGGGGGGGTTCTGATTTTCCATCGGTACGGTTTGGGAATAAGAGAGAGATCCGCTTTAACTCAAAATACATTTTAATATGGGTTTTTTTATGATGTAAAAATGAGGTGAAAAAAATAATAAAGGGGGAAAAAAAGCGAAATAAACATCTACATTTTTTTACTTTTGCTCCGGATTCAGTAACCTCTATGTTAAAATATCCCCAGAGATTTAATTCTCCCCCCACAAAATCCTACAAACTTCTTCATTTGATGCCCAAACCTGGGTTGTTGGCTAGAATTTAGGAGGAAATCAAACACGTGATTTGATTCGTGTGTTCTATCTGGCACTAATATTATGCGATATGTTCTTACATCATCGCTTACATCATCAGACAGCCTGTGGCCTTAAAGTGCAACCTCGCCCTCACCAGTCAGGCCCTATATATAAATAAAAAAAATAAAAATGCTGGCAATAGACTTGTTTTTACAGGAAAGTTACTTTCTTGACCCAGAATCAGCAAAGATTGACTCAACCGAAATAGCTAAACAAAGCATCGCTGTCCCTCAGCCCAAAGCAGGTTCACCTGTTGGTTGAGAAAGTCCGATCTTGGAATCGAGTGGGAACTCATCGCTTTTATTACAGATGGGTTTGGTGAAACCATTTACGCCCCCGAGAAGGAGTCGCAAACGTCTCTTACTTGACCCATTTTACCCAACCCTCCTCTGACGCCAACATCTCAAAAGCATCTTCCCACTTTTAATCGGAGGACTCCCATGCTGTGCATCTTGGTATAGAAGAAGAACTCGTCGGACATGGAGTGGAAGCCTGGTTTGGGAAGTCTGTTGTCGTAGTAGTGATGAGGAATTGGTTTTCCCGTTGCTCCCTGTGGAAACGGCCAGAACCCGTACATCGAGACCTCATCGCAAAGCTCAAGGGCGATGCTGACCATCATGAGGCCGGAAGACAGACGTCGGACCTTCAGCCCCTTACCCTTCCAGTGGAGAGAAAGGTTCTTCAGATACGTCGGGTGGAAGAAAAGAACCTTCTGCTCGGACTCAAAGTCTTGCAGGGCGTAGAAAACCTTGAAGGACACGTCGGTGTTGCTCACGAAGGAGAAAGCTGGCATCAGGAGAGAGGCTGACTTGTAGGCCTTCAGCATTTCGACAAAGGGTCGCCTTTTCTTGTCCAATCTCGAGTAGCTTGGGGAAAGAGTTGGATAAAAAAAAAATGGAAAGCGTGATGTCAGATATTTTATGATAGAAAACATGTATTCCACATATTCTGTATTTTACATGAACACAAAATGGAGTCAGAGCCATTTTATTTTACTTAATCATATAGTGATTATTTCTTCCTGTCTTTGTTCCTCTATAATTGAGAACAAAGGAGTATTCATGTATAATGATGCTTCAGTATATATGATACAATTAGCGTTATCTCCCATGAGAAAGTTAAGGAGTAGACACTGCATATCCTTAGGAATGTAAATTGGAATGGGGGATACGTCGTAAGACCCCCAAAACCTAATTTACTACCTAGGAGGCAACGTCTGGAGATATGGGTGACTACAGAGACCTCATTTACTTTCTAGGAGGTAACATCTAAAGATAAGGTGACCAAGGATAAATTCCAAACACATATGTAACGGTCTTAAGTTATTTCTTAGACCAGAGCGTCTCTCGCAGGTAAATTAAGAAATTACAACGATGTAAATACGAGTAAAAGTCCTAATTATAATGGGTAAAACCCACCGTTACGATTGGAGAATTCCAATCAAGAGGTGGAGGCTATGATAATGAGCCCGGTCTTTAAAAGCTGATGTCTTTAATAATTGGGGGACTCACCCTGGAACTCACCTTAAAAACGGACCTGAGAAACGCACCCTGAAACAGACAGACCCTGACGGACTCATTTAAATTTACCCCAGAGAATTGGAATCTTAAGATCCTGGCACCATATTTCACTCTTGGAGTTACTTGGAGTCCTAACCTATATAATTTGTAGAAAGTTATATTCTTTCCCACTTAATTTCTTGACAATGAACCTGGATTAACTTCTACAAGGACCGGTTGGACCACAGCAACAAGTGGTGGTAAATATAATTGTTTTATTATTCTGAATAGAGATGAATTTTGTCTTCTTCGTATAGAATTCCCTGTTTCTGGGAAGTACTATATTGCATTATTGTATATGGCGGCTTGTGAGACTGCAGCTTATAACCCGTGATAATGACAATAATGAAAAGGTATTTTTACCTATAGACGAAGTTTGACATTATTTGCATCTATTAGGAACTTCACTAATACTCTTAGACATTATTAAATTATTTTAATGTCATATTAGTAGAACTAATATATAAAGTGAGTAAGTGATATTTTATTATTGCCCTGATGATGATTATTTTGGTTGCTGAGTGGACTGGAAATTAATTGTGTGTTAGACTCATAAAATAACAATTCATATTGATAACTATCGATAATATACTGTATTTGAATTGATTTATTTTTTACATGTTTTAAGAATTTTGTGTTTTATATTATGCACTGTGTGACTCATATATATATTTTAGAAATTGTGTTTACAATAAATAATATTTTTATTGACTATCGTTGCGATATCTATCTAATTTGAATTATAATTTTCGGCGATCTGAAAGAATTTAGGATCGGAGATAAAATATAGGGTATCTCCTTAACTTAATATTGTGGATGTGGTCCTACAATATTTGGTAGCGTCGTTATTTTGTGTGTGTGACGAAATATTGGTTTTGCCTATTTTGTCTCATTAATATCCCTAACAGTGAAACCAAATTATTCAAACCGTACCCAACATAACGGCTCGCGGTTATTAAAGATCCTCGCATCCCGCGATTAACATGAGTGAGATAGAGAAGCAGTTATCGGGGTACGGCGGAGGAGGAGGCTTGGAGAAAGGGATGACTGCAAGGTGAAAAGGGAAAAACGGATTATAGGGTAGGAAAAAGAACTGTACAAACATGGAAGGGATGATTGCAAGGAGAAAAAAATGGCGGATTACACGGGATGAAGGAGAACGGCTAGACTATGAAAGGAATTATTACGAGGAGAAAAGAAAATGGCGGATTACATGGGAAAGCGAATGGTTGAAATATGGAAGGGATGATTACAAGGAGAGAAGGAAACCGATTACATGGGATGAAGGGGAATGGTTAAAATATGGAAGGGATGATTACAAGGAGAGAAGGAAACCGATTACATGGGATGAAGGGGGATGGTTAGAATATGGAAGGGATGATTACAAGGAGAGAAGGAAACCGATTACATGGGATGAAGAGGAACGGTTAGAATATGGAAGGGATGATTACATGCGATAAGGGAGGGGAAGGAAGTTAGGATTGGCCTGGAAAAGGAGGAAATAACCCAGTGACCGGCCGGGTAATGAGGGCATGTATGGTGGCCCTGTATAGCGATGCTGAGTATCTACGCTTCATTACTTGTTGTGCAGAATACTGGGGTTGGCGGTGACCAGATCCGTCTTGGTCCCGATGTCATACGAGTAATTCATTGGTGGCAAATTTAACCTGTGTGGAGTAGAGGGGACAGGAGAGGGTTAAGAACTACAAATAGGGGATGCTTACATGTCATTGAGTTGATTAACCCTTCGTGTTTTGGAATCCGGCGCCCTCGCCCCAATCGCTTACCTGAAGACGTAGTCGGCTTGGTCTATTTCGGAACCACAGCAGCTGTTGAGTAAAACGCCGCCGTTTCCCACCACCGCGCAGCGCCGGAAGGGCTTATCCGGGAACGGCGAGGTCTGCCACAAAAATTGAGAGCTGCGTTTACAAAGATCAGTCCCGGTGCAAATTGCTAGAGGTGGAGCAGTTACCATGGCGACCGATGGACTGCTCCAGCTGATCACCCCTCGCTTTGTGCACCCCCACCCCAAATAAGACCATATTTATCAAGACGTTCTGGAGAGACATATTAGGGCGGATTCACTAAAGGTTGTGATGTTTTCATGTTAAGGGTTAACTCCACATACCCCAGGATCACATACCCCCAGGTGAGAGGTGGATCATTTATTATTATTATTATTATTATATTGATATTCATACTGCTTATAGATGTAATAGAGACAAGTATCGACGCGCTATACTGATAATTATAATATTTTTACATCTATATTCATACGTTAGATAAAAATACACTGTCAATCACACAGTGTAAAACATACATACATACAGTAACTAAGAACATCTGCGCATTTTGATGATATGTTTATTAATAAATACTTCGAAAAGCGTCCATGATTGTATATTTATCATTATTATTATTATAATTGCTGTTATTAATAGTAGCAGTATATGTATTATTATTAGTAGTACTAGTATATTTATTATTATTTATTTATATTTAATATTTGTAGTGGTAGTAGAAGTATATCTATTTTTTATTATTTGTAGTAGTAGTATATTATTATTTTTTTTATTAGTAGTAGTAGTATATTTATTATGTTTTTATTAGTAGTAGTAGTATATTTATTTATTATTAGTATATTATTTTTTAGTAGTATATTTATTTATTATTAGTATATTATTTTTTTAGCTGTATATTTATTATTATTAGTTTTAGTAGTATATCTTTTTTTCGTAGAAGTAGTTGTAGTATATTCATTATTTTTTTTATTATTGTTAGTAGTATATTTATTTTTCCGTAGTAGTAGTATATTTATTTTTTATTATTAGTAGTAGTATATGTATTATTAATTATTATTATTAGTAGTAGTAGTATATTTATTATTGATTATTATTAGCAGTAGTAGTATATTTATTAATTATTATTATTAGTAGTAGTATATTTATTATTTTAATTATTAGTAGTAGTATATTATATTTTTTTTAGTAGTAGTAGTATATATATTAATTATTATTAGTAGTATATTATTGATTATTATTATTAGTAGTAGTATATTTATTATTGATTATTATTAGTAGTAGTATATTTATTATTGATTATTAATATTATTATTATTAGTAGTAGTATATTAGATTTTTATTAGTACTAGTATATGTATTATTAATTATTATTAGTAGTAGTAGTATATTGATTATTATTATTAGTAGTATATTTATTATTGATTATTATTAGTAGTAGTAGTATATTTATTATTGATTATTATTAGTAGTAGTATATTTATTATTGATTAATATTATTTTTAGTAGTAGCAGTAGTAGTATATTAGATTTTTATTAGTAATAGTATATGTATTATTAATTATTATTAGTTGTATATTTATTATTGATTAGTAGTAGTAGTAGTATATTTATTATTGATTATTAATATTATTATTAGTAGTAGTAGTATATTAGATTTTTATTAGTACTAGTATATGTATTATTCATTATTATTATTAGTAGTAGTAGTATATTTATTGATTATTATTAGTAGTAGTATATTTATTATTGATTATTATTAGTAGTAGTATATTTATTATTGATTATTATTAGTAGTAGTATATTTATTATTGATATTATTATTAGTAGTAATAGTAGTAGTATATTAGATTTTTATTAGTACTAGTATATGTATTATTAATTATTATTAGTTGTATATTATTGATTATTATTATTAGCAGTATATTTATTATTGATTATTATTATTAGTAGTAGTAGTATATTAGATTTTTATTAGTATATGTATTATTAATTATTATTATTAGTAGTAGTAGTAGTATATTTATTATTGATTATTATTAGTAGTAGTATATTTATTATTGATTATTATTAGTAGTAGTAGTATATTCATTATTGATTATTATTAGTAGTAGTTTATTATTAATTATTAGTTGTATATTTATTATTGATTATTATTATTAGTAGTAGTATATTTATTATTGATTAATATTATTTTTAGTAGTAGTAGTAGTAGTATATTAGATTTTTATTAGTAATAGTATATGTATTATTAATTATTATTAGTTGTATATTTATTATTGATTAGTAGTAGTAGTAGTATATTTATTATTGATTATTAATATTATTATTATTAGTAGTAGTATATTAGATTTTTATTAGTACTAGTATATGTATTATTCATTATTATTATTATTAGTAGTAGTATATTTATTGATTATTATTAGTAGTAGTATATTTATTATTGATTATTAGTAGTAGTAGTATATTTATTATTGATATTATTAGTAATAGTAGTAGTATATTAGATTTTTATTAGTACTAGTATATGTATTATTAATTATTATTAGTTGTATATTATTGATTATTATTATTAGTAGTATATTTATTATTGATTATTATTATTATTATTATTAGTAGTAGTAGTATATTAGATTTTTATTAGTATATGTATTATTAATTATTATTATTAGTAGTAGTAGTAGTATATTTATTATTGATTATTATTAGTAGTAGTATATTTATTATTGATTATTATTATTAGTAGTAGTATATTCATTATTGATTATTAGTAGTAGTAGTTTATTATTAATTATTAGTTGTATATTTATTATTGATTATTATTAGTAGTAGTAGTATTTTTATTATTAATGTTTTTAGTAGTAGTATCATATACACTTGGCATTTATTATGAGTATTTGCACTCTATTGCTCTCTCTTTGCGGTTTTGTATATTTATTTGTTGACTAGTTCATATATTTTTTAATTAATTATTGGACGGGTCTTGGTCTTGGTGGGTGTCACTGCGCATGTTTCTCGGGGTTCCGCGGGGGCGGAGTTACCTGGGGAAGCATTTGATGGATTTGTTCTGTTATCTTTATTTGTCTGTTGCTCTGAGTCTCGTAAGTGATGACATCTCCGATCCGGGTGTTTTCTTGCGTGACCAGGAGGCCGCTGCTGGCGTTACAGCAGGACGCAAGCTCCGACCTGCAATCATACAACACACGTGATCCACGCTAACAGGCGGGGCTGGTAGTTTAACCCTTATATGCAATACCTTCGTGTGCGGAAGTACACTGCTAGCCAAACCCACAGAATGCCCCCCTTCTATCTGCCCCTTTGTTTACCGGTCTGTTTTACGTCTCACTCTTAGGTCTGAGATGTAGAATTAGTGTTCAGGTCGGCCCCCGGCATACCTGGGAACCCTGTGGGGTCGGCCCCCCATATTACACGAGCACAGTAATATATTCTCATTCAGCAGAGACAGACAGACTCACCTTACTTCATGCAGCATCTTTGTGTTCAGGGACCAGGGGCATCTTTGCAGACTTTTAACATTTTTCATCAGATTGATGGAATTTACCCTAAAATGGAGGTGATTCGATAAACTTGTAAATAAGAGTCATATTACATACTAAAATACACGAGGTCCCCGCACTGAGGTCCATTATATTTGGACATTGTAGTTTTTTCTACATATTGGTTGCTGTTGAGTGACTGACTCTCTGACTAATGAAAGTCTATGGGGGACGGACTTCATTAGCATTGCAATAAAGCATCAGCTCTGTATGGGCCAAGAAAGTCTCCCAAAATATCACATGACCGACAGCAACGGCAGCTCCAGGTCTGCAGATAAAGGGAGTTTATTGGGGAAAATGTGATCAAACCAGGTTTTTCACCGACTATTACTGTTTACAGCGTGGGGGGGGTATATTACCGTATACAGCGCTGTACAATGTGTGTTATTTATATATCGCCGTCATACTCCACAGCGCTGTACAATGTGTTATTTATATATCGCTGTCATACTCCGCAGCGCTGTACAATGTGTGTTATTATTATTTACAATGTGTTATTATTATTATTTATATATCGCCGTCATACTCTGCAGCGCTGTACAATGTGTGTTATTATTATTATTTATATATCGCCATCATACTCCGCAGCGCTGTACAATGTGTTATTATTTATATATCGCCGTCATACTCCGCAGCGCTGTACAATGTGTGTTACTATTATTTATATATCACCGTCATACTCCGCAGCGCTGTACAATGTGTGTTATTTATTTATAAATCACCGTCATACTCCGCAGCGCTGTACAATGTGTGTTATTTATTTATATATCGCCGTCATACTCCGCAGCGCTGTACAATGTGTTATTATTATTATTTATATATCGCCGTCATACTCCGCAGCGCTGTACAATGTGTTATTATTATTTATATATCGCCGTCATACTCCGCAGCACTGTACAATGTGTTATTTATTTATATATCGCCGTCATACTCCGCAGCGCTGTACAATGTGTTATTATTATTTATATATCGCCGTCATACTCCGCAGCGCTGTACAATGTGTTATTTAGTGCTCTGTATTGTACTGTAACCCGTCAGCAGTGGCCTCTTTCACTGGGTTTACCCTTTCATCTTATCTCTGTATGAGTGGTAATTTATTAACCCCTTCAGGTTTTTCCTATCACCTCTAGTCTCTTTTTCGATGGCTCAGCGACAGTCAGGCTCCATAATTAATTACCCCCTAAGACGAAGCTGGGGGTGACTTACTTTTCCAGATGTGTCTGGATAATGGATTTCTTGATTCTCTGGCACGTTTTTTTTGGTACCCACCAAGTCGCACGACGGGAGCTGGGGGTGAAAACAAACACAATGGTAAATGTCGCTACCAGGGATACCCGTTATCTCCTGTCTGCCTCCGCCCAGCGTATAATATTATATCACTATAATACTATCATATCACTATTACACTATTATACAACTATTATACTATCATATCACTAATATACTATCATATCACTATTATACTATATAACTATAATACTATTATATCACTATTATACTCTCATATCACTATTATACTATATCACTATTACACTATTATAGCACTTTTTTACTATCATATCACTATTATACAACTATTAGCACTTTTTTATTATCATATCACTAATATACTATCATATCACTATTATACTATATAACTATAATACTATTATACAACTATTATACTCTCATATCACTATTATACTATATCACTATAATACTATTATATCACTATTATACTATCATATCACTATTACACAACTATTACACTATCATATCACTAATATACTATCATATCACTATTATACTATATAACTATAATACTATTATATCCCCATTACATCATTATACAACTATTACACTATCATATCACTGCTATACTATATAACTATAATACTATTATATCACTATTACACTATTATACAAAGAGTATACTATCATATCACTGCTATACTATATAACTATTAGACTTGTGCATTCGTCTTCGGGCGAACATGAAAACGAGCACGAAGAGGCCGTTTTTTTGTTCGTTCCGAAGGAACGTAGAACAGAATACAGTGCCGGCAAACCGTAGGCGAAGACGAAGACTCACAATCACGAAGATTCGAAGATTCTTCGTGATCGTCTTCGTTTTTGCCGCGCAACCGCCAAAATTTCAAACAGGAGTGAGCTGATCCTCGTCTGTCCAATCAGCTCACTCTTGTGACGTAACGCTAAGGGTCTCGTCCAATGCCTGTGCTGCTGTTTTTTTAATTCTGAAGGCGCCTTTATAAGACCAGAGCTTGCCTGAGAGATCCATTCATTTTTCGCTGTGACTGCTTTGGCAACACTGCTGTGCTGCATCCGAGCGTTACAGAGAGAGATTGTTCTGTTCTGTGTGAGACTGGTAAGCCTTAGCCTGCCATTTCTCACTGTGTACTTCATCCTCACTTCAGTGCTACTTAATTAATATATTTAATAATAATAATTTGATTAATTTAATTTTTTTAAAATTAATTTGTCATCAACTTTAGTGTAAGTGCTGTTGAGTTGACAGTGCACCCAGTGTCTCAGTGGCACTGGGGTGCCCTTGCCCTGGGCTGGCACTAGTGCCTATTGCCTGTCCTGCTTAAATAAATTAAATAGAATTTATAAATTACAATTTAATAGAATCTATAATTTAATAGTTCATTATAATATTATATATATATATATATATTTGTCAGTCATATATATATATATATACTATAGTATACTAGTGTAGAGTGTACTGTAGACATTCATCTACTAGTGTCTAATTTAAAATCAGTAATATTAATTAATATAATTAATAATTGAATTCATTATAAAATTATATATATATTTGTCAGTTATAGTTAGTAATAGTATACTAGTGTAGAGTGTACTGTAGACATTCAGAACATCTACTAGTGTCTAATCTAAAATCAGTAATATCAATAATTCTCTAATTCTTTCTTATCTTAATAGTTAATTAAATTAGCTATAAATAAAAGTAATAATATTAATTAATTACTACTAGCGTATAGTTCAGCTAATCTTATTAGTACTGGTGCTGCAGCTCTATAGTTTGTGCTTTGTTTTAGCAACAGTAAGAGACCAAGTCAATTTTTCTTAATTAATCTTTCATTTTATTTCATTTGTTTTGCTCACCTCAGTCCATCAGTGAAGTGAACTTGTTGGGCTAGTGAGTGCAGCCGCATAAGTGCTGTGTTTTTTTTTGATCAGCAAGCAGTGACGTTAACTGTTTTGCAAAGATTTTCTCATTTATTTTACATTTTATTTCAATTTTATTAAAAGTACCCTTAGTGTTTTGCTCACCTCAGTCCATCAGTGAAGTGAACTTGTTGGGCTAGTGAGTGCAGCAAGCAGTGAAGATAACTGTTTTGCTGTGACATTTTATTTTATTTCTAATTCTTTTCAAGAAAAATTGACTGTGACGAGCTGTACTAAGCAAAGCTTCAAGCTACTAGCTGTAGTACTAAAATAATTCTAATCTTCTTTAATCTTAATCTATAATATATTATAAATAATAATATTCTAATTCATAATCTATAATATAAGTAATTCTAATTCTAAATTCTAATTCATAATCTATATTCTTCTATCTATAATACATAATATATAAGTAAATTAGTTCTAATCTATTAATATTATATAACTTAATATTAATTAATAAATCATATACTGAATCTGATTTAACCTCACTTTAGCTTAGTGGGTTTGAGAGCGTCTGCCTAGAGGTAGATTTATAGTAAGGAAATATAGCTTTAGGCTAGCATAGTAGTAGGCTAAGCTCTTAGGCCCGTGTAAATTCAAATTAAAAATAAAATACTGCTAGTTATTAAATAGTTAATCTTGAGTTAATAATTTCAATAACTTTAGGATTTTGGCAGATTGCACACAGCACAGTGCAGTAGTGCATAGTTTTACTTTTTAAGCAGTAGCACTGAAGAGAACTTCCTCTAATTTTTTTGTCTTTAATTCGTTTTTCCTTTTTTTTATTTTTATTTTTTTATTTTTTTTTTTATAGTTTTTTAAACACTACACTACACTACACTACACTACACTACACTACACACACAACACAAAATTTGAAATGGATCCTCCTTTTGGGACTAAGGAGGGACAAGCTCCATCTACCACCACCACCACCACCACCAGCACCACCACCAGCACCACCACCAGCTCTAAGATGCAGCCTTTGCGTCAGTCTAGTCGGCCAAGTAGGCCAAGCTCTCGCTTATCATTTGGGGAAGCATTGCTTGAAGGATCATCAAGTAAAGGAAAGGCACCAAAAGCAGGCAGTAGTAGTGCGGCTAGGCCCACAAGCTCTATGGTTTTTTACGGAAAGCCTAAAGCACCAGAAGCACGTTCAAAGTTAAAGGGTAGCACAAGTAGTACCAGCCCAGTGACTAAAAAGAAGTGCCTTTTGCCCCAAGCAGCATCTTCCCCATCCACCAGCAGCATGCAAGGTACCAAGCAGAGCCAAATTAGCAGCAAGACTCAGAGGGGTCCCAAACCAAAGCGATCTCATTCCTTTGTAGGGAAAACCACCACCACCACCACCCCCGCCTCTACCACCACTAGTGCTGCGCCTACTGTTCCCACTGGTACCGCCACGCCATGTCCTCCTAGTACCTCTAGCAAGCCACCAAGTCCTTACAAAATTTTTGTAAAGACAGTTAGAGAGAGGGCTACACATAGTGGAACTCCACCTAGCGAGGTAGCAGAGGAGCCTGAGACTGAGAGGCCAAGTGCAGAGTCTATTCTTCCTGCTCGCACTACTACTAGTCACGAGTCTCACGACGATATCAGTCTTAGCTCCAGCCTAGCAGGAATTCCATTCGATCTGGCTAATGAAGAGCTAGACTATGAGCCAGAGGAAGTAGAGGAGATGAGTGGTCAGGAATCAGATTCCTCAGGGAGCAGTGTCCAAATGACTAGTGCACAATTTTCCCCTGAGCCTCCACCTTCTCCGCTACGATCATCACCATCACCACCACCAGCAGCAGCAGCAAAACCTAGCAAATCTAAAGCAATTAGCAGTCCCACTATGGCCAGTACTGTTACCACCAGTCCCACCACCACTAGTTCTGCCTCTGTTCATCCACCCCGAGCAGTAAGAGCAGCACCCAAGGCACACTCCAAGGCTATGCGCGCCCCAATTTGGGAGCACTTTGAAAATGTTGAAGAAGGGCGCTATGGAAAGTGCAAACATTGTGGGAAGCTAATAAGCAGAGGGAAAGTGTCTGGCCATTTTACCAGTGCTAGCATGAAGCATCACCTCAGCACTCAACACAACGCTGTGCTATTGGGGAAAGATGCAGAGGTAAAACTTAGTGCAGGCAGCATAGCTGGTGGCCGTGGAAAAACCCCAACAGCTTCTTCTTCTGAGCCAATAGCAGCAGCAGCAGCAGCAGCAACTAGTGCTGGCAGCCAGAGACCAAGGCAGGTTGGAGCACTGCATGCCCAGCCCACCCTGGAAGAATTTGGGGCATTCCACTCCAAGAGAACGATGCCCAAACAGCAGGCCAATAAAGTAACGCGACTTATTGGTCAGTTCATTGCTGTTGGAGGGGCATCCTTCTCCATGATTGAAGGGGAGCCTTTCAAACAATTGATGGCGGCTGTGGCTCCACAATACACAGTTCCGTCACGTTCCACTTTCAGCAGGAACATTGTCCCCTCGCTGTATCGGTCCTGTGTTGCAGCAGTGAAAGAGGAGCTTTCCAAGGCTGCTGGTCAGTGTGTTCATTTCACTACAGATTTGTGGAGTGCACCTAGCGCCCAGCATGCCTTTCTTTCTTTGACAGCACACTGGTGGCAGCCCGGTGTGTCTAAGGAAGTTGCTGCAGCAGGCTACCGATCATTCCTTCTCCATGCAGAAGTGATGGATGAAAAGCACACTTCCCAAAATATTCTGCATGCGATTAGGAAAATGTTTAGCCTTTGGGTGGGAGCAGAGGCGGGCACCAATGTTGAAGTTGGTTTTGTGGTAACTGACGGAGGTGCCAATATGGTGAAAGCGCTGCGAGATGGTCATATTGTTGGTGTGCGCTGTGCAGCCCACATCATCCATCTTGTAGTGAAGGCAGCAATGTCAGAAGGAACTAATGTGGCAGCAGTAGTTCTGTCCCGCTGCAGAAAGATCGCTGGGCACTTTCACCATAGTGTTAAGGCTAGCCAACTTTTGAGGGAAGAGCAAGAGAGGTCAGGTCTTCCCGTACACTGCCTACGTCAGGATGTCAGTACACGGTGGAACTCCACGTTAGACATGCTAGAGAGGATTTTGGAGCAGCAGAGGGCAATCCATAATCTTGCCTCAGAGCACAATATTGGGATTACCTCTCCATTGAATAGGGAGGATTGGACAGTGATCGCCCAGCTAGTGGCAGTCCTTAAACCATTCAGGGATGCCACAGAAAATTTAAGCTCAAACACTGCCAGTCTGGCCCAGGTAATCCCAGTGTTCTCCCATCTAGGCAGCAAGATGGATGTGTTCCTTGGAAACCGTGAGGCTGTTCAAGGTGGCACTCTACATCCTGACGTAGCAGCCATAGTCAGGAAGCTGAAGGATCTGCTAAAAGTACACCTTCGCAAGCGAATGGAAGAGAGTCCCGAAATGATGCTAGCGTGCCTTTGTGATCCAAGAATTAAGGGAAAGCTAGCTTTGAAATTCAATGTTCTCAGTAGCTACCGGGAGCAATTGGTCAACAAGGTGCGTGACTGGCAGCGTAAAATGGGAATGCTGTCCGAGGAGGGTGAGGTGCAGGAGGAGGAAGAGATGATGTGGTCTGCTACCCCTAGCAGCAGCATCAGCAGCAGTGCCACAAGCAGCACAACACAGCTGAGTGGAGCAGCTGCGTTTTGGGAAGAGGCACTTGGCAGTATAGTTGGACCATCTGACAGAGCTAGCAGCAGAAAGGAGAGTAGTGCTGCTGAAATGGTCAAACTTTACCTCTGTGAAGTTCCTTCTGCTCCTAATGTTGATCCTTTTAGCTACTGGGATGAAAAGAAGAGTGTGTGGCCTGCACTCTAATGGGTTGCGCAGCAGCTTCTATCATGTCCGCCAACCACTGTTCAAAGTGAGCGCGTGTTTTCTATGACTGGAAACATACTGAGTCCACAGCGCTCACGCATGGCACCTCATCTGATGGAGCAGATTGCCTTTCTTAAATTCAATCTGCCCAAATTGGGTTACCCAGCTCTTAGCTTGGAAAGTTAAATTTTATGGCAAGACAGGAGGCTTCGTATTTTGCATAAACCTTCTTTACTGTTAACCTCCAGCAGCAAAACAGTTAACAGAAAAACAAGAAAACAACCAATCAGAACATAGGAACAGTCTATAAAAGCCTAGACATCCTGGAACTCCTTCTCTTTCTTTGCTGCTTAACCTCCAGGTGAGAACATTCCATTATATATTTGTTTTCTACCACATTTTTTCTCTGCAATATCGTTTTATATATATATATATATTATATATATTCCTATTGTTATTTCTATTTTATTAGCCATTCTACTTGTCCCTTTATTACCTGTTCTGTTTTTTCTCTCCTGCTGCCTCTGTCCACGCGGCCCTCCTTGTGAGTTTTTTCCTTTTTTTTGGCCCCTTTGGGGTCTCTATTCCCGCTATACGTCCTTACCTTTCGGCTGGTCTCCGGTGCGGTCTTTTCTTTCCCCGTGCGGCGGATTATTCTGCCGCACGGCGGATTGGTCCGCCCTAGCGGCGTTTTTTTGCTTCCCGCGCGGCGGTGAGGTAATCTTTCCGCCGCACGGCTTGATTTGTTCCCGCGTGGCTGTTTCTCTTCCCGTGGGTTGGGGTTTTTTCTCCCCTCCCGTGCGTGTCTGTTCTTCTGTTTTCTCCCCGCGCGGTGGTTTCGTTACCGCGCGAGTGCCGTTCTTTTCGTTTCTGCGGCGGTTTTTCTAGACCGTGCGGCGGATTCGTGTTTTGTTTTATTTCGCGGCGTGGTGTGCGCTTGGGTAGGCTTCCCCGGGCCGTTTTAGACCCGGGTGGCGGGCCTTTGGCCTTCACCGCGCCGTGCGTTCTCTGCTACGCCATTTGGGGCCTGGTCTGCTCTGCGGCCTTACCCCCCTTTATTTCCCTTAGGTTAGTATTATTTTGTTTTGTACCTGCAGGCTGGTTATTGCTTTAGGTCTTTTTCCTAGGTGTTCCTATGGCAGTTGTCTATGTGTTACACTGCCTGCATTGACACATTCATATTTGGATATCTCCATTACTGTATTGAGTTGTGGGTGACCCCTCTGGCCAGGCTGAACCCCTGCCACTTACTCCTGTGTGTAAACCCCCTACCGCGTGCCATTTGGGGTGAACCCCCCTGCCGCCGCCATACACGTATTTTCCTGCCTGGAGACACGCTACAGGGTACACGACCCGTGTCATAGGGGTGACCCCCTCCTCCCTTGATTACGCTTATACGGGTGCTCCCCGTTTTTCGCCCAATTTTGGGTTTTGGTCTGTTACTCAACGTTTATTCTGTGTTCTTTTATAGACACATTGGGAGTAATATGGCAGACGAATCTCAGAATTTGCTTCCTGCGGCCATCCAGGCATGGCTCCGCTCCGCACTAGCTGCGTCGCTGCCCGCCGCTCTAGAGGAGCTTCAATCTTCTCGTACGGCTCAGCCTCTCGTCTCCCCTACTAGAGTTGAGGACTCTGACGCTGGCGGTTCGGCTTCTCCTGCGGGCACCTCAGCCTCGCATAAGCGCACCTGGGACGAGGCACCCTCTACTTCGGGAAAGGGCAAAGCCCCGCTTAAGAAAGTGCGCAGTTCGGTCCTCCCTATGGTTGCTCCTACTGAGGACCTCACCGACTATGAGATCCTGGATGAATACTGCGCAGGCTCTTCCGGTGGTGCCTCCCCTGCCCGGGCTCAGGATTTCGCCTCCGAACCCCCCAAGTTACCATCCTATCCGTCTAACGCCCCGGACCAACCCTTTGAAGTGACCGACGATCTGGGAGCTCCACTGTTTGACCCCAGAACCCTACGTCACCCTCGCTCCTCCGAGTGGACACCTTCGGCCCATATAGCAGAATTTCTAAGGTTTTGGATCCGTCGGCCCCTGGACAAGGAGGTCCGTCAACATCTGCGATCCGAGTGCCCTCGGCCCACCGTCCGGGATAAGGTTCTCCATACCCCGGAGTTTGACCAGACTTTTGTTACTTTCCTCACCAAAAATGGTAAGGACCCTCGTAAGGGCATTGAACTGGGTTTGCGCTCGGCGCAAGATAAACTCCTGGATGTCGCCGGGCCCCTGACTCAAGTGTTTCAGATGGCAGATGAGGCAATTACAGACGGCTCGCCTTTGGATCCCCAGCTGGTCCGTGATTGGACCCAGAGAGCACTGTGTCTTCTCGGCAATGCCAATTGCGCCATCTCATCGGAGCGTCGTAAGGCGGCTTTGTTTAAACTAGACGCCAAGCTGGCGGAACTGGCCCCTAAGGAGCTGGGTGCCGATGCCAAGGGTCTGCTCTTCGGTGAAAAATTCATTAAGGACCTTAGTCAACATGTGAAGCTCTTCACCTCTCTCACCAAGGCCCAGACGAACATGAGACGCGTCTTCAGGACTGGAAGTCGTTTTTCCTCCCGGGCTGGCCGGCAGCGGGGTCGTGCCGCCAGCAGATCGGCTTCGTTTGCCGCTGGACCCCGATTTCCAGACGGGAGCTCATTGCGGGCTCCTTCGCGATTCGCAGTTTCTTGAAAGGGGTAACTCATTGTTTCCTCATTTTGCGCATGGACAATGTCTCCGCCGTGCGCTACATCAACAAGTTGGGAGGCTCCAGATCCAGGCTTCTGACGGAGCTCACCAAGGAGCTTTATCAGTTTTGCCTGGACAACCATTTGTCTATCCGGGCGGAGTACCTGCCCGGGAAAGAGAATCTAGTGGCAGACTGGTTCTCCCGGCATTGGAGGGACGTGAGCGACTGGCGTCTCCTCCCGGGCGTGTTTCACTCCCTCCACCTTTGTCGAGGTCCACTCCATCTGGACCTGTTCGCGTCCAGGGCAAATCGCCAGACCGACGCGTTCTTCAGTTGGCTGCCGGACCCTCTCTCTGTGGCGGTGGACGCCTTCCTGCAACCGTGGCCACTTCAGGGAGCTTACGCGTTTCCCCCCTTCAACATGATCCTCCGGACTCTCCACTCCGTTTGCCGGCAGAGTGTGTCGATCATCCTGATAGCCCCTCTGTGGAGGACTCAGCCGTGGTTCCCACTGCTTCTGGAGTTGTCGTTCGCGGATCCCCTGATCCTTCCCTCTTCGTGGGACCTACTTCTAGATCCGGAGGGGAATCCTCACCCTCTTATCCTCCAGGGTCGTTTGATTCTGGTGGCTTGGTCGGTTTCCGGGGATCCTGGCATGTGCCTGGATTATCGGAGTCGGCTCGAGACTTGCTCTGGGGATCCTGGGCTCCTGGCACCAGAAAGTCTTATCTCCACGCATGGGGCTCCTGGAGTCGCTGGTGTCTGGCTCAACACCTTGATCCCCTTACGGCACCTTTAACGGCGGTCCTCAATTTTTTGGCCCACCTGTTTTCCCTTGGCCGGTCCTACCGAACAATTAATTTGTTTCGTTCGGCAATTTCGGCGGCTCATATTCCGGTTCAGGGTCTGGCCGTCGGTAGGGATCCCTCGGTTTGTCGCCTCCTCCGAGGTATTCGGCTTTCCAGACCCCCGGGGGTTCGTTACGGCTCCTTCTGGGATGTCTCTCGGGTCCTCAATTTCTTGGAGGCTTGGCCGGACAACAATCTTTTGTCCTTTCGTCAGCTTTCCGCTAAGACCGCTCTTCTTTTGTGTCTCGTTTCTTTCAGGAGGGTCTCCGATGTTCGTGCTTTTGACGTCTCTTCGTTTTCCTTTTCTCCTGAGGGAGTTTCGGTCTCTGTGTTCCGTAGGACGAAATCTAATGCTTCGACCGTATCTTATCCTTATTTTCCTGACCGTCCTCACCTTTGTGTAGCTCGTTGCCTCCAATCTTATCTCGCTGTTTCGGCCCAGTTTCGTTCGTCTTCTTCTGGCCCGCTTTTTATTTCGTACGTGCATCCTTTTCGGCCGGTCTCTGTCCCCACGCTTTCTAGGTGGATTCGGTGGATCCTCCTTTTGGCCGGCATTGAGGGGCCCTTTGGGGCGCATTCAGTCCGTGGAGCGGCGGCTTCCGCTGCTTTTTCAGCGGGCTGTTCCCTTTCGGACCTTTTGTCCGCGGCAGACTGGTCTCGGGAATCTACTTTCCGGACCTTTTACTTTCGCCCTCCGGCTCATGCTGCGTTGGCTTTGCTTGGGGGGCGTTAAAACTGCAAAATACGAAGCCTCCTGTCTTGCCATAAAATTAGGGATTAATCTAGCCTTGGTGCAGTATTAATCTAAATTTTATTAAAGACAGGAGGCGAGTATTTTCCCTCCCATGCTTTCCCCCCCTTCTTTGTCATTTGGGTGGTATCCAGGTGGGCTCCTGTCTTTGGGGGTGTTTTCTTTCATGTTCTCTTGCCGCGTTGTTTCCTGTGTGTTTATAA
Organism: Sceloporus occidentalis; assembly: GCA_023333645.1. Taxonomy (NCBI): domain Eukaryota; kingdom Metazoa; phylum Chordata; class Lepidosauria; order Squamata; family Phrynosomatidae; genus Sceloporus; species Sceloporus occidentalis. Next base: position 584,565 of record JALMGF010000242.1, read on the forward strand.
GAGGCTTATGTTTGCATGGTACTGTCACGTTTCTTTTGTTTTTCAGGCCGTCCTCCTGTGGTCTGACCTGTTGGTGTGGCTACACTCCCGCGTTTCGGAGCTGGTTTCCCGTTCTGCGTTGTGCCTGGGATATTGTTTCTTCCGGTTCGGATGATTGGCAAAGAAAGAGGAGGAGTTCCAGGATGTCTAGGCTTTTATAGACTGTTCCTATGTTCTGATTGGTTGTTTTCTTGTTTTTCTGTTAACTGTTTTGCTGCTGGAGGTTAACAGTAAAGAAGGTTTATGCAAAATACTCGCCTCCTGTCTTTAATAAAATTTAGATTAATACTGCACCAAGGCTAGATTAATCCCTAATTTTTTCTCTCTAATGTTTAAGGTAGTTTCTCCCCCTGGTTGCACTTGCTGCGGTGTGGCAATGCCTGCTACCTCCGCTGGTGTAGCCAATTTACGCTAGGGCCTAGTGTCTGAGCTCTGTAAGTCCGCTCCCAAACGCCTAGGACTGACAGTCTTTGGATGCTTTGCCCTGGGGTGAAACAGGTGAGTGGGTCGTCAATTGCCCACTCATTCACCTTTTTCCGTTTCCAACGCTGCTGCTGGTGGTGGTGCCAGTATCTTTTGCCAGTTCGCTTCCTGGCTGAAATCATGCCTCAGATGTCCCTAATGGAAAGGGTAGTTTCTCCCCCCTGGTTGCACTTGCTGCGGTGTGGCAACGCCTGCTACCTCCGCCGGTGTAGCTAGCTTATGCTAGGGCCTTGTGTCTGAGTTCTGTAGGTCTGCTCCCAAACGCCAAGGACTGACAGTGCTTGGATGCTTTGCCCTGGGGTGAAACAGGTGAGCGGGTCGTCAATTGCCCACTCATTCGCCTTTCCCAATTCTGCTGCTGGTGGTGGTGCCAGTGTCTCTCTTCAATGCCAGTTCGCTTCCTGGCTAGTGTCATGCCTCGAATGTCCCTGATGGTAAGGGTAGTTTCTCCCCCCTGGTTGCACTTGTTGCGGTGTGGCAACGCCTGCTACCTCCGCCGGTGTAGCCAGCTTACGCTAGGGCCTTGTGTCTGAGTTCTGGAAGTCCGCTCCCAAACGCCAAGGACTGACAGTTTTTGGATGCTTTGCCCTGGGGTGAAACAGGTGAGCGGGTCGTCAATTGCCCACTCATTCGCCTTTTCCAATGCTGCTGCTGCTGCTGCTGGTGGTGGTGCCAGTGTCTCTTCTCTGCCAGTTCACTTCCTGGCTAGTGTCATGCCTCAAATGTCCCTTATGGTAAGGGCAGTTTCTCCCCCCTGGTTGCACTTGCTGCGGTGTGGCAACGCCTGCTACCTCCGCCAATGTAGCCAGCTTACGCTAGGGCCTTGTGTCTGAGCTCTGGAAGTCCGCTCCCAAACGCCAAGGACTGACAGTGTTTGGATGCTTTGCTCTGGGGTGAAACAGGTGAGTGGGTCGCCAATTGCCCACTCATTCGCCTTTCCCAATTCTGCTGCTGCTGCTGCTGGTGGTGGTGCCAGTGTCTCTTCGATGCCAGTTCGCTTCCTGGCTAGTGTCATGAATCAAATGTCCCTAATGGTAAGGGCAGTTTCTCCCCCCTGGCTGCCTCTGTCTGCGGTGTGGCAACGCCTGCTACCTCCGCCGGAGTGGCCAGCTTACGCTAGGGCCTTGTGTCTGAGCTCTGGAAGTCTGCTGCCAAACGTCTAAGACTGACAGTGTTTGGGTGCTTTGCCCTGGGGTGAAACAGGTGAGTGGGTCGCCAATTGCCCACTCATTCGCCTTTTCAATGCTGCTGCTGGTGGTGGTGCCAGCATCTCTTCTCTGCCAGTTCGCTTCCTGGCTAGTGTCATGCCTCAAATGTCCCTAATTGTAAGGGCAGTTTCTCCCCCCTGGCTGCCTCTGTCTGCGGTGTGGCAACGCCTGCTACCTCCGCCGGAGTGGCCAGCTTACGCTAGGGCCTTGTGTCTGAGCTCTGGAAGTCTGCTGCCAAACGTCTAAGACTGACAGTGTTTGGGTGCTTTGCCCTGGGGTGAAACAGGTGAGCGGGTCGCCAATTGCCCTCTCATTCGCCTTTCCAATTTTTCAATGCTGCTGGTGGTGGTGGTGGTGGTGGTGGTGCCAGCATCTCTTCTCTGCCAGTTCGCTTCCTGGCTAGAGTCATGCCCAAAATGTCCCTAATTGTAAGGGCAGTTTCTCCCCCCTGGCTGCCTCTGTCTGCGGTGTGGCAACGCCTGCTACCTCCGCCGGAGTGGCCAGCTTACGCTAGGGCCTTGTGTCTGAGCTCTGGAAGTCTGCTGCCAAACGTCTAAGACTGACAGTGTTTGGGTGCTTTGCCCTGGGGTGAAACAGGTGAGTGGGTCGCCAATTGCCCACTCATTCGCCTTTTCAATGCTGCTGCTGGTGGTGGTGCCAGCATCTCTTCTCTGCCAGTTCGCTTCCTGGCTAGTGTCATGCCTCAAATGTCCCTAATTGTAAGGGCAGTTTCTCCCCCCTGGCTGCCTCTGTCTGCGGTGTGGCAACGCCTGCTACCTCCGCCGGAGTGGCCAGCTTACGCTAGGGCCTTGTGTCTGAGCTCTGGAAGTCTGCTGCCAAACGTCTAAGACTGACAGTGTTTGGGTGCTTTGCCCTGGGGTGAAACAGGTGAGCGGGTCGCCAATTGCCCTCTCATTCGCCTTTCCAATTTTTCAATGCTGCTGGTGGTGGTGGTGCCAGCATCTCTTCTCTGCCAGTTCGCTTCCTGGCTAGAGTCATGCCCAAAATGTCCCTAATGGTAAGGGCAGTTTCTCCCCCCTGGCTGCCTCTGTTTGCGGTGTGGCAACGCCTGCTACCTCCGCCGGAGTGGCCAGCTTACGCTAGGGCCTTGTGTCTGAGCTCTGGAAGTCTGCTGCCAAACGTCTAAGACTGACAGTGTTTGGGTGCTTTGCCCTGGGGTGAAACAGGTGAGTGGGTCGCCAATTGCCCACTCATTTGCCTTTCCCATTTCCTTTTCCATTTCATTATTTTCCTTCTGATACACAACCAACCAAACATAACACACACAATAACACATATAACACATATAACACACAGTGACATCACACATAACACACATACACACACACTTACAATGCACAAAACACAAGGACCTTTTCCTTGTTATTTGCCCTGGCCTTCACTCACTAATAGCATTACATTAACACTATAACTCACACTTCACCCTATAACATTTTTCCATCCACATACCTGCCAACAGACCCAACTTTTTCAGGGACAGTCCAGGGAGCCCTGGAGACAGCTAGGCAGAAAGGGCAGCATGACATGGCCTGTGATAGGCGAATGAGAGGGCAGTGGGGTCAGCTAGGGGACACTGGTTGTTGCTGGGCAGCCCACCCTCACTGATTGGTGTATGGGCATCTGAGGTGTTTAGGGAACATTATATAAACAATGCACACAGCATCACAGCATCACAATTTATTGAATTTAGAAGGAAAGTTTTTCTGATTTTACCTGATGGCAGACCTTGAGTCATTGATTGAGCGGATAAGGTCCTCTGCTTTGGAGAATGGGACATCCTGGCTTCTGGACCGTATGGGTGAGCTTACTGCCGGACCATCTTGTCCTCCTATCCCTGAGCTACAGGACCGGGCACCTCGGGCTCGGCGTTCCAGACCTCCGGTACGGCTGAGTCCAGAAGTTGAATTGCGATGCCGTCGTCGCCTTAGGAGCGGTAGAGCCGGGGTTCGCGATGTAAGCGGGTCTCGCAAACGGCATGCTGATCTCGGATCTGGTGATGCAGCGCGGAGGGACCATCCTGCTCGTGTCCGGGTTCGCAGGACTTCAGGATCACAGTCCGAGCTTGAAGAGGGCGGCGAACTTTCTCCTGCTTCTAGCGTCTTCCAGTTTCAGCAACGCGTTTCCGGCGTTGATGGTGTACGTACGCCATCTAGGGACGTCTCTCCTGAGGTCCGTGTGCAACAACGGGTAGGAGACGAAGGTTCCGGATCGGCACAGCAGCTTTCAACGGCCCCGGCTAAGCGTCAAGCGGCTGCTGCAGGACGTTTTTCGGGCAGGCAAGGATCGGATCGGCGGGAACGGCGCCACGTCTCGTGCCAGGACGGCGTGGCACTTACCAGCGCGACGCGAGCTCCGGGGATCCTGCAACCCGCGGCATCTTCTCAACCAGCAGGACAGGACGCATCTGCAGGAGGAACGGCTGCTCCACAGGCTGAGAGGCAGCTCGGTGAGTTTCCTGAGGACACTGGTCCTACAGCACCCACACAGCACTTCTCTCCACCTTGTCTTAGCACTACTAGGGGTGACACAAGGTCTGTGGGTTCAGTTAGGGATACCAGCAGTGCTGTATTGTGTGGCAGTCAGGGTCAGTTAGGATCATTATTGGCTTCAGTCAGGGACCTTTTGGGTCAGTGTGCTGCGTTGGCTGCCCCAGGATCATCATTGTCCCCCTCACCTGTAGCTGTATGGGACACTTCGCTTGGCTCACGTCGTATTGAGGGTTCATCTGGCACTGTTGCGTCTGTTCCAGCGGTTACTGCCCCTGAGGCTGCCAGTCCTCAAGTTGAAAAAAGCAGTACTGGGGTTGTACAACGTAAGGAAGAGGTTAGGTTGTCAGATTCAGCTAGATGTGAGGTTTATGTTTGCTTCGAGGGGCCCCTTGGGGCCCATCTGAAACAAGAGGTCAGGGAGCGGATCTGGAAGGGTGAATATGTGGAGATTTTTTCCTTGCTTCCGCTTGAGCGATTTAACTTGGATAGGTCAGCTAAATTGGAGGAAAAGAAAGAGGATGAGGAGAAGCGGCGTTACCGCTTGATCCCCCGCACTTTCTCAAATTGGTTGCAAGCATTCGCCATCCTTGCTAGTGTAATAGGGGAGAAAACCCCTGAATGTTGTTCCTCTTTGTTCTGTTATATGGATAGTATCGGTGAGGCTTACAGGGTCTATGGGGGTCAGGCTTGGATAAGGTATGATGAACAATTTCGGCAGAGGAAAGCCCTTCGCCCTTCTATTCGTTGGGATCATAAGGACATAGCCTTATGGTTAAAAGTCTCTGCCCCCGTACGGGCCGGGCAGTCCTTTCCAGGGGCTGCCGGTGGAGCAGCAGGAGCTTCATCGGCAGCGAACAAAAAGGGATTTTGCTGGCAGTTTAATGCAGGGTCCTGTAAGTGGGGGACTTCATGTCGATTCAAACATGAGTGTTCAGGATGCTCTGGTTCTCACCCTTTGTCCCGTTGTGTTAAAAAAGGGAAGGTCAGTAAGACCCAGGGAGCTAGCAGTAAAGGGGAAGACTCCGGTGATGTGGGAAAGGATGCTTCCGTGGCTCAGTCAGTATAAGTTGAGGGATGAGGCTGTGTTAATTGAGTTCAGTTTTAAAGAGGGTTTTCGGATTCCTTTTAAGGACGCTCCTCCTCAGCTTGTTTTGCGAAATTTGAAGTCGGCCCTGGAATTCCCAGGGGTGGTGAAAGAGAAATTGTTCAAGGAGGTTAGTTTAGGGCGAGTGGCTGGTCCTTATCCTTCCCCCCCTTTAGATAACCTTCGAGTTTCCCCGCTGGGCGTTGTTCCCAAAAAAGAACCAGGTAAATTTCGGCTCATTCACCACCTTTCTTACCCAAAAGGGGGTTCAGTGAATGATGACATCGATACAGACCTTTGTCGTGTTACTTACGCGTCTTTTGACGCTGCTTTACGGTGGGTGAGAGAGTGTGGACAGGGGGCTTTATTAGCTAAAACTGACATCGAGGCGGCTTTCCGTTTATTGCCAATACACCCGGACTGTTTTCATTTATTAGGATGTTTTTGGGAGGGTAGTTATTTTGTCGATAAGTGCCTCCCTATGGGTTGTTCTATTTCTTGTCGTTATTTTGAAATTTTTAGTTCATTTTTAGAGTGGGTAGTGCGTGTTGAAGCGGGAGTCTCATCAGTTATACATTATCTGGACGACTTCCTGTGTGTTGGTCCACCTGACTCTAATGTTTGTGGGATGTTATTAGCTACGGTACAGCAGGTGTTTGGGCGTTTTGGTGTTCCTCTGGCTCCAGACAAAACGGAGGGCCCATGTACGAGGTTAAATTTTTTAGGGATTGAGATTGACTCTCTTGCAATGACTTTTCGGCTCCCGGCTGTGAAGGTGCAGGATTTAAGGGCCTGGGTGAGCTTGTTTAGGGGTGTTAAGAAAGTTACTTTACGGCAAATGCAGTCCTTAATAGGCAAACTGACTTTTGCCTGCCGTATCATCCCGATGGGGCGTATATTTTGTAGGCGTTTGGGGATGGCTACTGCTGGAGTTCGGGCACCTCACCATTTTATTCGTTTGACAAGGGAGCTCAAAGGTGATTTGCTTGTTTGGGACACATTCTTGCAGGAGTTTAACGGGCGATCAGTCTGGATGGAGGGTGCCATTTTTAACGATGAAATTGAGCTTTTCACGGACGCAGCAGGTGCAGTTGGGTATGGTGCTTATTTTCAAGGACAATGGAGCGCCGAGGTTTGGCCGAGGGTTTGGGAATTAAGTGGTATTTGTAGGAATCTTGTCTTTTTAGAGTTATTCCCTATTGTGTTATCCATGGAATTATGGGGTAATAGTCTCAGGAATAAGAGGGTAAAGTTTCGTTGTGACAATGCCGGGGTAGTTGCAGCTATCACCAATCTGTCCTCTGCCTCCCCTCCTGTTATTACGTTACTGCAGCATTTAGTACTCCGGTGCTTGCAGTTAAATGTCTGCATTCGGGCTGTGCATATTGCGGGTGTGTGCAATGAAGTTGCTGATGCGCTTTCACGACAGCAGTGGGCCCGTTTTAGGCAATTGGCACCAGATGCGAGTCCCAAAGGTTTGGACTGTCCTCGTTGGTTATGGTCTTTTGGGCATGTATAGTTACTTTACCGTGCTTTAAGTATTGTATTGTTTTTTCACATTTTGCTGTTCATATTTCCTGCAGCCTGTAGGGTTTGGATCGCGGGACATTCCTACGTGCACTGGGCAGCGAAGCGGGCAGCGGTTAGAGCCAATGGTGGTCAGCTCGGTTTTGCGGAGCACACTGCAGAAATCCGTTGGTTGGGTTTTCGCGGATCGCGTTGGGCAGATGTGCTGATTGAGGTCTTGGCCCGGGCTTCAACGGAATCTCCACCTAATGTGTTATTATTTCATTCGGGAGGTAATGACCTTTGCCACAGACCGATTAGGGTACTTATGCGGGATATTAAATGTGATTTGCTTCGTTTATGGGATCGTTTTCCTTCCCTTATTGTGGGCTGGTCTAATGTTGTCCCTCGCCTTTTTTGGCGTGGAGCTCGTTCCATGCAAGGTGTTAGCAGGGCTAGGGTTAAGCTGAATAAAGCGATAGGCAGTTTTGTCTGCCGTTTGGGAGGCTTTGTGGTATCCCACCCGGAGTTGGAAGTTGATAACCGTAAGCTGTTCCGGGGGGACGGGGTGCACTTAAATGATATTGGGAATGATATCTGGCTGCTTAATGTTAGATTTGGCATAGAGAAGGCGGTGGCTGCGTGGGGTAGCCAGCGCGTTCAAGGTGTCAAACGCGCAGGCTGTGGCGGAGGCAGTCAGCATGAAGAACAAAGAAAGTAACAGAAAATTGGAGGTGCCGCACGACAAAAGGCGGCAGTTTTGGATGTGTGTTTTGTTTAAACGTTCCCTAATGGGCTGGGTCCCTGGGGAATTGTAGTTAGCCGATCCCCTTGCTATTGGAGACTTTACGGCTTGGGGGGAATTGTCGGCCTGTGTATTAAGTTGTTTATGTTTAAGGGGTACTGTTCTTTTCGTATATTGTTTATGTCCGGGACTGGCAGGGGTTACATTTTAGACATTTGTATGGCACTCTGCCAGAGTATAATCGTGTGCCAGTCCCGGTTTTATCTTTGTTGTTTGTGTGTCACAGTCTGTCTAAACGAATAAAGTGCTGTGGCCTTTTCACATTCCAAAGATTAATGTCTTTGCGTGTTTATTGGGTATGTTATCAGTAGCCATATTCACAGTGCCTATGTCATGCTTTTTTCCAGTCCTGTCCCATCTAATTTAGCTAAACTAGGTATGCAAAATGCAAATACACATAGGTAGTTATAGCTCGGTAGGTAACGCTACTATAAACATTTAATAAATATAATCAAGTACTAAATAATAAATCTAACTTTAAAATACATTTAAATAAACCCCTATTTTTTTTTTAAAAAAAACATTAAAATTAAATTATTATTATTTAGACATAATCCATCTTTAACCAAACCAGTGCACTGCTACTAATCTTAAACATAACCGTACATTAACCCTAAGCTATTTTTTAGTTCTTGTCCAACATTTTTCCATCAGCATACCTGCCAACACACCCAAGATTTTGGTGGACAGTCCTGCTATTTTCCAGTCCTGTCCAATAAGTAAGTTGGGTTGTTGCAAAGTATGCCATTGTAAATAGGTAGCAAATGTTAGGCATGTAAAGTGGTCCAAAATCAATTTAAAAATGTAAAATATTCCCTATTCTTTTATTAAACATCTATGGACAGTACACCTCGGTATGTGTGTGCAACTCTATTGGTCGTTTCGGCAGGGGGCTCGCCTGCCATCAACGAATGAAGTGCATTCTGCAGTTCTGCAATTCACTCGTTGATGCCAGACCAGCCCCCTGCCGAAACGACCAATAGAGCTGCACACACGTACCTTCACGGCAGCTGCTGCTGCTGTGATGTGTTATTAACCCCGTATTAACCCCTGCTAGGCAACCAGGAGGAAAACGAAGATTAAACGAGCACGAAGAATGTCCGCGAATATTCGCCCGAAGAGAAGACAGGAACGGGCGAATATTCGCGGAATACGAAGATTTTTTTTTCCCCGAAGACGAGCACGAAGACGAACACGAAGAGCCCCAAGTCTAATAACTATAATACTATTATATCACTATTACACTATTATACAACTATTACACTATCATATCACTGCTATACTATATAACTATAATACTATTATATCACTATTACACTATTATACAACTATTACACTATCATATCACCATTATACTATATAACTATAATACTATTATATCACTATTACACAACTATTATACTATCATATCACTGTTATACTATATAACTATAATACTATTATATCACTATTACACTATTATACAACTATTACACTATCATATCACTGCTATATAATGTTATGCAGTGTTCAGACTGAGGAGAGTGACACACTGCCTCTGTAGTAGAGGATTGGGTCCTGCAGTGTGCGGCTGCGTCCAAATCATTTAAGTGCCAGGGCCGCTTAGTCCTCCCCAGTCCAGCTCTGGTATTAACCCTCAATAGGTGTGATATCATAGTGGTGCGCAAGCCAAGTGTTAAGTCCCTGGGAGCTGCCTCTGTCCATGTTGGTGGTAACCACAAGGGGACGATGCATTCCCTTTACACCCGTGGCATCTCGTGGCCATTATTATTGCGTTTAAAACCGTAAAAAACACTGCGGAGTCTGTTTATGAGGTGAAATAGGTAAGTGTCATAAACAGCAGTTAAACAATCTTTAACAGAGCAATATAGATATAGAGCCGTGTAAACATCACATTTTATGAGTGCGATGAGCCTGCTGAACCTGACACTGCTGATAGGTTGTTGCCATAGAAGCGGATTAGGGTTTCCGAGCTGTTTTTTAATGTAATTAAAACCTTCCGAGGAAGTAACAGACCTGCCGGACAGACCTGCTTAATGTACCGGACAGGGCAAGGAATGGAATGTCTAAGCGGCACTGCACCTTCAGAAGACGTGGCGGTGGGTTTTACATGTTGGGGGAACAGCGGACAGAGAAAGCAGACATGAAGCGGTACCAAGTACCGTCCTAATGAAGAGTCCGCTCTTGTAGAAGACAGGCATGCATGCGCCCCCCGGGCTCGTTCACGCGTCAGACAATGCGATCTGAACACCACATCAGTCTCTCGTATAATTAAACGTCTATAATGACAGGTTTTGCAAGTCAAGGAATGTGCCCTGAGACGGAAGGGACCGGTTGAGACCCTACCCCTGACCACCTCGATTACTATAACCCAAGGTAACGCACCCGACAACCGTACACAAACACTCAATGGGACCTCCGGCAATGCAGAGTGCAGGGGAGAAAAAAAAAGAATATTGCGACATCAACACCCCTACACTTCTTAAAAGTGTCCGTGCTGATTTTTTTATGATGTGATTACACTTTCAAGGGAAACAATAAAAATGACAGATCTGCTGAGAGGGTCGTTTGGGGGGATTCACTGAAGACTTTCGCCAGTAATCCCTAAAATAGTCTTTATAGAATATACCCCAGGGCTGCCCCGACTATCTATCTCAATAATATATTGTGGTATTTAGATTAAAAAAATAATAAGGTCTAAATTCACATAAATGGAAAGCAGGGAAGGCTCAGCCGACTACAGACATAAAAAACATACCTACTGTTGTGGTTAAATGGAACAGCCTCCCAGCAGAAGTGGTAGAGGGTAATACAGCGAGGGTATTAAACACGCATGGGATAGACATACGGCTCCTGAATCTAAGACGAGTCCAACGACTGTTTAAGGTTTGAGTCGTTACAGCAGGAGAAACGGGCGACTAGACGGGGGCCGGATGGGGCCGATCTGCTGGCAGGTTCTGGGTTTCTATGTTTCTGACTTTTTAAGTGTTAAACTTTTTTCAAAATCTTGCCGTTTTGCACCAATTTCTTCAAAATTCACGCCGAAGCATCATGCTATTCAAATGTAATCCCCCCCATTTAACGTGATACTGGGTAAGGTGGGCACCCATCTGCAATCAGCCGATCAGCATTCCCTGCCCCCCCAACTAAAATAAGGGGTGTGCAGTGATGAATTACCCCCCAGTGTAACATCAGAAAGGTCTTTTTGGGATTTAATTTAGCGTTCTGTTTATCCCATAATACCCGAGAAAAAAATCACTAAGGACAGACTGGAAGATGAATTTTAAGGGGTTAATAATTGGTTAACGAATTATAACGGGCTAAAGTAACACACATATATATATATATATATATATACACCTTTCATTTTAATGCGAGGAATTAAAGAGCTAATTACTTTAAACGGGATGTTAACATCTATAAGATCTGGTTTTCCAACAGATCAGATATTTTCATCGGGGAGGAAAAATTAAAAAAAACCCAACAATTAATTTATATTCCTATATTTCTAATTTCGTTAGTTCTACAAAAATTATTGACAGTTCCAAAGGCAGATCACTCAAAATGCAAAAAAAATAAATATATATATATAAAAAAATAAACATATTAAAAAATGTGTACAGAAAATCAAACTGAAATGAATAAACTAATTCAGGCAATTTTTTTTACATCAAATAATATAATTTATTTTAGGAATTAAAGATGTGATTTCTTCGGGTCAATGAACGAAATAAAAAGTATTTAAATTTAATTTTCGTGCTGGGAAAAAATGAAATTCTGGACGTACTCACCTCGTACAGACATCTGCCCGTTTCTGAATGTTTTTGTAAAAGCCGAAAATAGATAAAAAAATGAGGAGAAAAAGGAGATAGATGAATCTGCTTCTTCTGCGGGACATGGTGGACAGGCGACTGCTCTCGAGCGGGGATGGTGGCCGTCACCTTGGGTGGTTCCTTTACAGGTGTGTTCAGGTGACGACCTTCAGAGCCCAGATTAGCAGGTAAAACTTGTGAGGTCGCATAATCTGCACTTTCAGACAGGTGCTTCTCCGCTTTATTGGGCAGATGACAAGGAATGCGTAGAGAAGAACCCTGTTCCGGGGTAAACGGGATTCCCCCGGCTCGTGAGTTTGAGGTCTGGAATTTAACTGGTATCCTGATATTTGAAATTATCAAAGGTAGGGGCCCCAAAGTAATTTGCCCCCCCCCCCACGTAGCCAGTGCTGAGAGAAAAACCTCATTAGTTCCCCGCTCATGCGGTCTTGTGCTCTTGGAGACCCCTCATTTGGTCCTTTGCTTTGAGACAGCCCTCATTAGTTCCTGCGCATGTTTGTCCCTGTCTACCAGAACCCCTAAAAATCTGGGGGGATAGCTCAATCCTGCCCCTGAGTCTCACGCATAAACTGTTCTTACACGCTGCCTTTACACACACCTGCCCACTAACACCCATATACACATACACTGCCCTTACATACCACTGCCCATATTGATGCCCATGGGGCTTTGGCACCAATGTTTCGTAAGTTGGGAGTGGGGTTGTGACACGAGGCTGAGGGACATTTTGTTTGTTGTGTTATGTTGGGGTATTTCTGCTGTCACAGCCGAGTGGGGAGCTTACCAGGCATCTAGGGGGTGTGAATGCTCTGGGGGAGAGCGTTTGGTGGGAGGCTTCCGGTAGGTGGTGCCTGGAGCCTCAGGTTTGGGCGTCTTGTCGGTCCCTTTTTATTGCTGTTCAGCGTTTGCCTGGAAGGCTTTATGGTTTTTGTTAATTATTTATATTTATTGATGTTATTTATCATATTTATGTGTTCAGTTCCGTAGTCTTTGCCCTTTTAATGCAGCAAGGTGTTGGGCCTAAGGCCGCGCGGCAATGACTTGGTTAATAAATAAAATTGGCTGTGGCCTTTTCAACCCTAGTTTCTGATATCTGTCGTTATTGGGAAATTGGGTGGGGGGCCGGCTCAGAGGGTACTTCAGTCAACACACATATACACATGCACTGCCCTTACACACACCTACCCATAAACATACATATACCCATGAACCCACATATACACACACACAGCCTATAGACACCCCTACCCATAAACACGCATATACACATACACTGCCCTTACACACAACTGCCCATACACACACCTACCCATAAACACATATACACACCAGCTTACAAACACACAAATACCTACACTGCTCTTACACACAACTGCCCCTATATACACACACCAGCTTACAAACACCAACACATATATACACATACACTGCTTTTACACCCCTTTCTCTCCATCTCTTACCTTTCCTATCCTCCATTCTCCATCTTCCATCCTGTCGTAGGAGCGCGGGGTCTTTCACTTCAGATCTCTGCTTTACTGCTCCCTCATCACTATGCGCCGGCTATTGATGCACAGACTGGGGTATGACATCATATCCCGGCACTTGGCATCATTTGCCGGCACGAAGTGATTAGGGAGCACAGAAGCCAAGATCTGAAGTGACAGACCGGTAAGAGGGGATCTCCCCAACCAGTCCCGCAGGCTGCAGCTGCTGATCGGGCGGCTGTGTGCCCCCCAAAAATCTCTGCTGCTGTGGACTACTCTTCCAATGATGCTCAGCCAACATTATGGTGGACACCTGGCTGGCTGAGAATCATTGGAATTGTAGTTCACAGCTAGCATCTGCAGATTTACTGTTGACTGCACTTCCCATGACGCTCAGCCAGCATCATGGAAGCAGTATGTCTGGCTGAGCCTCATGGGAATTCGATGTGTTGGTTATTTTTAATATGCGTGACGAAGCGTGTTTTACGTGGCGGTGCGAGCGTGGCATGGTAACGTGCGAGAGTAAAGTGTCCCTCTGTCACATTTTGAAATGGTGGGAGGTATGGTGTTATAAGCTCCGGGGAGTGGGGAGGCAGCGGAGGGGGTTCCCTCAGGTCTAGTGTTGGCCCCTGATCAAAGCGTCCCCGCATCCTGGGGGCCACCATACATTTCCCAGTGACCGCTTCTCAAAGAAAACGTTCAGATGCCAGGAAGCCTCCTAAATAAAATGAAGCAGGACGGGTTTTTCAGGAGTTATTTTCCATTGTCTCGGTCGGGCCACGCGGTTCATCTCCATTTGCTTTGTTGGGCAACAAACCCAACAAAATGATGTCTCTAAAAGCCACGTGACATTTCTGCTCCGGCCGGTTCTCGTTGTCCTTTAGCATTCAACCATTGTACAGCACTACAGAATATGACAGCGCTATATAAATAAATGCACATAAAAGCATACCCCCCCCCCCATATGTATTTGCCCCTTCCCTCACCCTTCGGTTTCTTCGGCTGTTGGTATATTCCCTGACAGTCAGCTCGAGCAGTGGCTCCGTGAGGGTTCTGGGGAGGTTCTAAGAAGACTCAAATTTTCATGCGCAGAGAGCGCTCCCATTGATTTCAGTGGGAACAGTTTCCTGCCGCTGATTGGCTTTGAGTAATTAAATATATATTTATTTATTTTTTAAAGAAAAAACATGAAAATTTATGTTTCTAAGCAACCTATAGATAACCTAATTTTTCTGTTATTTTTCCCAAATCCTCCATGTTCCAGTCTTTACACCCCTCACACATACTGTATATCCCACAGAAGCGGCCATCTTAACTCCCTGTTCTCAGGATCTGCAGAATTAGTCCTCCCCAATGAGTTATCTCTTTCCTATTGTTAAGTTGCTGATTGCAGCTGACCGGTTCAAGCAGCCTATGTAAGGACGGGGTAGAGGGGGGAAGAGAGAGAACTACAGAGAAGGAAATGCTGGCTCTGCCACAGGCTGCCACCGATCCCAGCTTCCACGAAGGCTAAATGTTTAACTTGTATGTCTAAATAGACTGTTATGAAGTCCCTACTCTGCCCAAAAGAGAGATGTCTTCTCCAAGCTTTTTTATGATAACGTGGTCCGTATCCCTCGTTGACGTCTTGGTTGGGGGTCAGGTGTCAGCGAGAGGCCATTTTGCGAAAAGTGTCCATGATAATCTGCTTAACCTGTTGGTTCCTCAGGCTGTATATCAGAGGATTGAGCATCGGGGTAACCACCGAGTAGAAGACGGACACCACCTTATCTACTTTATCAGACGCGCTGGAAGAAGGGCGCAAGTAAATGAAGAACACGGTGCCGTAGAAGATGGAAACGCACGTGAGGTGAGAGGAGCAAGTGTTGAAGGCCTTCTGTCTGCCCTCGGCAGAGTTCATCTGAAGGACCGAGGAGATAATGAGCGCGTACGAGACAAGGACGGTCATAAGTGAGCCTACGCCGCAAGAGAACGTGAAGAACACGGTGACCATTTCACAGGAGACCGTTTCGGAACAGGAGAGCTTTAGTAATGGCCCGATGTCACAATAGAAATGGTCGATCAGGTTCCCACCGCAGAAGCAAAGGCTGAATACGCAGCTGGTCTGGACCAATGAC
This sequence comes from Sceloporus occidentalis, assembly GCA_023333645.1. Taxonomy (NCBI): domain Eukaryota; kingdom Metazoa; phylum Chordata; class Lepidosauria; order Squamata; family Phrynosomatidae; genus Sceloporus; species Sceloporus occidentalis. The sequence continues at coordinate 599,634 of JALMGF010000242.1, forward strand.
TGGATGAAGCCAAGGGCAGAAGACAGGAGAACCAGCCACAGACACTTCTTCATGGTCATTATCGAGGCATATCGCAGAGGGTGGCATATAGCAACGTATCGGTCGTACGACATGCCCGAGAGCAGAAGAGCCTCGGTTACTGCCAAGGCTGCGAAGAAGAAAAGTTGAAGGGCGCAACCGTTGAACGAGATGGACTTTCTCTTGGAGACCAGGTCGGACAGCATCTTGGGGGTGATCACCGTGGAGTATAGGAGGTCCACCAAGGAGAGGAAACCCAAGAAGTAGTACATAGGGGTGTGAAGAAACGAGGTGTTGTAGACTAGACTCATCATTCCAAAGTTACCTGCCATGGTGACCAGGTATACAATTAGGAAGAACAGGAAGAGGAAAGGAACAAGCGATTCTTTATCAGTCAGTCCAAAAAATACAAACTCTCTCACCTTGGTCTGGTTCAAGAGATCCATCGAGCTCGGATCCTACTGTAGAATATCACCCCATTAGTCACAGCCATAACATTACAGACTTATCTGCCCTAATCTGCCCCACTTCCTTTACTAATTGCCTATTGAGGAGAGGACATAGGTTCATGGTTGACCTCGGTCAGAATGGAACTCCATTAGAATGCCCTTCTTCAGGTGTAGGGTGTCATAGAATATGGTGGCCATGTCTACAGGACCTCAATCACTTCAACGTACCATACATTTTATTAAACTAGTTTTCTTTGGACTAATCTGGTTCCAGATGTACAAGAGAGGCCTCCTTGACCAAGGACAACGATGATTGCCCTTTGTCGGGGTTCAGTCCAGTTCTGCACGCCCAAATTACGCAATCAGTTATGGAAACAGAACATAGAACATTATGGACCTAGAACGTTGTGTTCCGCTCTAGCCTCCGGCCGAATGATATTTCGTTCCGTTCCAGAGAGGTGACTTAACTATTCTAGAGATTTCACAAAGTTTTGTGTCCAGTGGACCCGCCCAACGTCGGAGACAAGTGATCCGTGTCTCACGAGGAAGCTGCGCCTTGGGCTACATTCAGTTCTAGAGGCGAGGCATCTACTCTATTCATAGTCTTATTATTTCTTTGGTGTTCTCTCGTCAGCGTAACCCGCCGATTGGTCAGGCTCCGAGCTCGCCTATAGTCACCCCTGTGGTTACCGGCGACGTGTCAGCGCTTGCCCGTGTTTCCTGTAACGCGCCTCCTAGCTCGGAGCGGGTTCCACGATCTAGAGCGGCTCCACTCGTGGCGGGTTCCAGAACACAAAGCCAATCGATGCCCTGATATCTGAGCGCTATACATCTTATTAAGTGGGAATTGATTAACCCCGTGAGTGCCAGGGTCGTGTGCTAAGATATCCAGACGGCTCCAAAGGGGTTAATTTAACAATGGGAATATAACGATTTGAAACTAATGTAAATACATTTTTAATTAATATTTAAAGTGGAGAGGAAGGTCATTTTTTCTGATAGTGTTATTCTTACAGCTAAGATCATTTTTTATAAAGAACAAAAAATATTATTTATTATTAATATTAAAATAGTAAAAAATAATAAGAATAAATATTTTTATTTAATGTCTGTCGAACATCCTTTGGAAATAAATCCTCGCTGCATTTTAATCAGTCGTTGGTCTCGTCTTCAGGAGCCGTACGCCTATCCCATGTATGTTTAATCCCCTCACTGTTTAAGTACCCTCTACCACCTCTGCTGGGAGGCTGTTCCACCTATCTACCACCGCCGCCATACCTTAAAATGCCCTTACATTACATCTAAGCCTCCGAACCTTTGCTAATAAGGTCATAAAATCCTTTCTGCTTTCACTGAACCGTTTAATGAAGATGACCCGATTTAATAAACGCATTTTATTTACGCTAAATCCCTGCCGTCCTGCGCCATTAAAAAAATTAATTTATTCACCGGTCGAGGCTTATAAGAAAAAAGAAAAAAAAAAAAAAAAAAAAAAAAAAAAAGACTATTCCTAGGTTGTTTTTTAAAAAAAAGAAAAGAATTAAATCCAAATAATTTTTCCTATCACCGCCAGCTCTGTTTATACAAAAACTACTGTTTTTAGAAAATGGAGAAAATCTTATAATTACATAAAATAAAAACGGTAAATTACCTGGGATTTTGCGGGGTTAATACTCTGTCTGCCGCACAGGCGGGAAAGCGTTTAATATCTTAACGAACCTGGCCGTTTATATATTAAAGCAAAAGCTCCGGGGAAAGCATTTCCATCCCAGGGGGCAAACCAATCACCATTCAGCAAATTAATGTTATTTTCCCTCCGAGGACACCATGAATCCCCGTCCGATATCCAATTCATTTCATAACAATCACAGAAAGTCTCATGAAAAGAAATCGAAGGCGGAAATCATGGAGATTTTGGCCAAAACCATTTCCCGATTCTAACCTGGAATGTTGAATATCGGTTGCCGACGGTTACCATGTTATGCTCACGACAATGCTGTAACCTGGATACCGACAGCCTGAAATGGATCGTTCTTAAAGGACAGTGCTAAGGTTTGAGTCTTTACAGCAGGAAAAACGGGCGACTAGACGGGGGCCGAATGGGGCCGATCTGCCGGTGGGTTCTGGGTCCAGATATCACATTTCTCATCCTGCTGAATCCCCAAACCCTTGTTGGGAAAAACTTTCAAACTATAGCATTTTATTTCATTGAGAAGTTTTATCGGGAACACTTAAATATCATGTGACAAAAAAGTGGGCACCGATAGGTTGTTGCCATAGAAAGTGATTTTTTTATTAAACCCTCAGAGGGAGGAATAAAATGGCAGATCTGCTGAGGGTTATTTCCTTAACAAGAACATATTTTTGCTTTAACTCCTTAACGACAATCCACGTACATGTACGGGGTTGCCGTGCAATGCACATGTATGCGGCTTTGCAGCCCGTGGATCCGGGGAGGGCAGAAAAATGGCCGCCGCCGCACCGATCATCAAAGATCGCGCCCGGCTAAAACAGCTTAGGAAGCGATCGGAATCGCTTCCTAAGCATAAATGGTGTTGCTGACATGCCTGGATATCGAGCCGTGTAGTAACACAACCCCCCCCGATAGCCTTGTGATCGCTCCGAAGAGCAACCACAAGCGCCATCCTGTAAGTGACGCTGCATTCACACGGTGGCATCAACAATAAAAAAACTGAATGAGTTCACAGAGGGTCTCTCGAGCTCCTCCTGCAGGTTGAATGCAGGTACTGCATCCAACCATGCAAGGTCAATGGAGCCCAGCTCACTAATCAGAGTGATTAGTAAAAAAAAAAAATTATTGTTCAAAAATGTTAAACAAAAAATTAAAAAAAAAATATGATAACATGTAAAAATCCCCAGTCACCAAAAAAAATTAAAAAATTTTTTTTTAATAAGCAAGTCGTACAATTCTTTATCTTCACAATAATTCCCGCATGGAAAGAGTTTAAAATATTGGCCGGCTTCAAAGATGTCCCAAATATGGGTCATGGGGGCAGTAGGATCAGATGTCTAAATGGCAAAAAAAATACACACCTCACAAAGGCAGCCTTTTACCTCCCAAATAACCCAACAAACCCATGCATGGGGGGTATCACTGCGCTCAGGAGATGTTGCTGAACACATATTGGGGGGTTGTTTGACACGGACATATACCAGGAGCGGTAAATTTATACCTGAAGTACAACATATGTGAAAAAAATACAAAAAAAATGTACTACCATAAAGTTTCACAAAGGCTGGTGGTAAAAATAGTGCATGGAAAGGGTTAAAATACCAGTATTTCAAATACCTTGGGGTGTCTAGTTTTCAAAGATATATGGTTTGATGGCCGGCTTTAAAGATACCCGAAATAGCACATGGGGCAGAATTAACAGATTTGGAATGGTTTGGAAATAGCAAAACACTACCTGTACTTATTACCCCAAAACATAAAAACATTGGGTATTTCTAAAATCAGGACAAATAGTAGAAACTTTTTAGCAGGTTTTTTCATCAGTTTTTGCAGATGAGTTTTTTGTTCAAAAAGTGAGAAAACGTAATTTTTTAACAAAAATCCCCATATTTTATCATTTTTTTAATAGTAAATTAGATGATATGATAAAATTAATGGTATCTAAAGAAAGCCCTGTTTGTCCTGAAAAAAAACAATATATAATATGTGTCGGAGCACGAAATGAGAAAGAAGAAAATCACAGCTAAACAGTAACACTGAAAAATGTTAAAAGAGCCATTGTCCTAAAATGTACTACGAGTAAGAACCCCTATTGTCCTTAAGGGGTTAAAAAAAAGCTTTTTTGGGGTAAAATATTCCTCCCGCTGAGCTCCGTGGCGACTCTCCGCCAGCCATTGTCCCGAGATTACAGGCTGAGTCGGAGCCGCCTAACCTGAAAGATTTGTTCCGCGAATCTAAATTCTTTGACAGTAAGAGATGCGATTGTCTCGGAAGCGACATGCCTCGGAGGTCTCCGCTTCGCAACGCGCCTGAATTCAGCGCTCGGAAGCCTTATCTCATTTTTCCATCGGATTACTTCATTATTGACATTTTTTGAACTGTAAAAAAAATATTTACTATGAAAAAAATGTTAAATATGTTTAAAATGCACAATAGGTGTTATTTTTGTTCTTACGCATGTTGTGCATCGTGGCGTCCAGGACAGGCTTTCGATGTCACGTTTATTTCTGGTCCACTCCATGTTAATAATTTGAAAAATGAAAGAAATTGGAAAAATGCTATTTTTCACAGTTTTACATCTAACAACCACGGCCACCCATAAGCAGGAATAACCTGGGCTCTCTTGAGACAGTCCGCATCTTCCCTGCATTAAAAGGCGCGCTGTGACGTGGATCACCAGGAGATGACATCATATCCCGGCGCTCTGTGTCGTAAGGGGGCGGAGCCTTCTTATGCTATCTATGGAGACTGCGTTGAGTCAGTGCAGCCACAGCTAGGAATTTCCTGGCTACCCGGGGGCCCCCTTCCGACAGATGAGTATGAGGCCACGCCCATTGTGGGCGACCCCACAGATGACATTTTTTTGTCCCTCCTACTTCCGTTTATGGTCCCGCCCATGTCAGCATATGGTCCGACCGACATCAGTTTGTGGCCCCGCCCGTGTCAGTTTGTGGTCCCGCCCACATCAGTTTACGGGACACTCCCTATTTTAAAAAAAAATAAAATCAAGGCAAATTACTAATATGACACCTATTAACAATCCGCTAAAATCATTATTTTATAGTGAAATCTAAGATTAAAGCCTAAAACGTGTAGATTAAAGACCCACAAGTCCGCTGAGAACGACAGGAAATTTTATGCAGAAATCTGTGAGTTTGGTAAAAATCGGGGAGGTCCCAACGTTCATCTTTTTTATATTATAATCACAATGGTGTCTGTTTCAAAGAAGATTTTATCTATAAAATATTTCCAAACAAAAAAATGCAAAACGACGGCTGAGATGGGATGGAAGGAAGTTTTACTGTACCGAGAGGGTGGTAGATAAGTGGAGCAGCCTCCTAGCAGAGGTGGTAGAGGGTAATACAGTGAGGGTATTAAACATGCATGGGATCGACATACGGCTCCTGAATCTAAGACGAGACCAACGACTGATTAAGGTTTGAGTCTTTACAGAGTAGACGGGGGCCGGATGGGGCCGACATGCTGGCAGAGTCTGGGTTTCTAGAAGGATATTTGTAACAGAGAAACTAATTACCCGAGATTAATTAATACATTCTGGAGACAGATTTGTGACATTTTAAAGCCCCCAAAATGTTAAAAGCAATAATTCAAATAATTTACATAAAAATAAAATTGGCCCTGGAGGCTGATTTGTGAGGGGAGCAGAGTAAAACATTTCAATAACGGACATTATTACAAAGAAAATTACATCCTGGAGACAGATCTGCGAGGGCGTCACAGTAAAATCCCTAAAAGGTATAAAAGTTACAATTAAATAAAAAATAGTAATTCCTGTTACAGGGTCACCGTACCCAAGGCTGGGTACCCCTGTTTGAGGGCTGAGGAATCACCAGTCAGTCCCTCATACGGATCGCACTCAGCTATCCACGGATCATCCAGACCACCATTCGTAGCAAACCAAGAAGAACTCTCTTTATTACAAACACACAGAACTTTATACAATCTCAATGCAATGTGTACCGAACCCAACCCCCAATCCCATCAGCCACATCCCATCACAAATCCCATCAGTATACAGGGGATGTATCAGGTGAGGGGATTACAGAATACAATGGGTTCCCCCACCTGTGTTATCCCCCCTGTAGTGCGGGTGCCGTCTGGGCAGACAGGGCTGTGCTGGCTGATTAAGAGCCCCAGCCAGATTATAGGATCGTCTCTTTGAAGGCTGGGGCTGAATCCACATCAGTCTCTGGGCCGGTTACACAATAAACACAATATAATATATTACCGGGTCACAGTATACGGAACCGGACACAAAAGCGCTCCGTGACCCGGCTAAACTTCATATGACACATGAGCCAGCTAGCCTGGCCCTGTCACAGATCTCCCCCTTGACCAACGGTCCGGCAGACCAGGCAGATCCACACGGGTCTGCTGCAGGCTGTCCGAGTGGACAAAGTTCAAAGGTGCAGGCCTTAGTTCATGGCGCCCTTTGTCAGAAGCATCCATTGAAGGTGGGCCAGGGCCCTGGTCGCCCAAAAGGATAGTCAATAGTCCTCTGTGAATTGGAGGACGGTCCCAGCTCAGCCGGGGACACATGGCTATCCCCCTCACCGGGGTAACAGGGGCACGTGGAGACTCTTGCTCCCTAGTCTTGGGAACTGAGTCTGGGGCAGCTGCCAGGCCAGGGTGGTTGCATGGAAGGAAAACCCTGCTGATCGGGCCGGGGGCACTCGGGGAACCAGGGAAACACGTAGAGGTAGTAAGCGAGGCCTCTACCGGGACACTGGAGTGACCTAGGGGACACTCTGGGACAGGAACGGGTGCCCTTACAGGGTTATTGGGCGAGCTAAGCAGCTCTGCGGGGTACTCAGGGGACCCAGGGGAATACTCCGGGGCAGGGACAGGTGCCAATACTGGACCACCGGGAGGGTTAAGCAGACCCTCGATCTTTCTCTCTGGGACAGATGCCTCTGCCTGGGCACGGGGAGAGTCAGAGGAACACTCTGGGACAGTGACCTGGGCTTCTACCAGGACACTTGGGGAACCAGGGATCACTTCGGAGAACACAGGGATAGGAACCAGGGCCTGCGCCAGGCTACTGAGAGGACCCAGGGAACTCGGCAGCCCCTCTGGCGTCCTCGCTAGGTTAGGGAATGGTACCTCTACTGGGTCACCGGGGACTTCAGTGGGAACCTCTGGGGCAGTGACCCGGGCTTCTCCCAGGACACTCGGGAAATCAGGGGGACCGTCTGGGGCACTGGCTTCTACAGGCATAGCTAGGGGTTTGGTGAGGGGAATTGTGCCACTTACTCGGGCGGTGGGGACAGTCATCTCTTCTGCCGGGGTAGAGCAGCCAGGGTTGTTGGTGAGGACTTGGGTCGGAGCTTTTGGCTTCCTCCTCCGCTTCTTCTTGCTGGCGAGGACCTCGGTTCTTCTCGCCAGGGCAGGGGCCGCAGAGTAGGTGAAGAGGACCTCGGTCCCACTCCCGCAAGTTGTAGTATCATGCTCCCAGTCTCCTTGTAACTCCTGGAGCTCCACTCTCCGCAGCAATTCTTTATAGTCCCTCTCGAGCTGCCATTCCTCTTGGACCAGGCAATCCATAACAGCCTCCAGCTCGGGGGGAATAGCATAAACCAGGACTTCTGCACGGTTGTCCCAGATTGTATCCCTGCGGTACTGGCAGGGGCTTCCGAAGGACGAGTCAAATTGGAAGGCATCATATATCAGTCCTGGGTCGACGGGGCTATACAGCATCAGAGGGTCGCTGTGGTCTTCACCTGCTAACTGCTGGGAGAATCCCTGGTAGCGGCTCTGGAGGTCGAGCTCTGCATATATGAGACCCCTCAATTCGTCTTCCCACTCCGGCAACGGGTTCTCCCCCAGGAGTGGAACTCGTATATCCCACATTGTCCAGTACTGTGCCCAGTACGTTTCAAAGTGGGGATGGGAGAAATCATCCCTCCAGTCTGCGGGCGTAGACTCTAACTGCCATTGCTGGTGTTCCAGCTCACACACCTCGGCTGTAACCCGGTCTGTCTCACCCTCGGGTTCTCGGAAGGGTTGGATATCCTGGTATGATATTTTGGGGGTCTGTTCCCCTAGTCTGGGAGATACAGACCCACTCTGGCTCAGTTCCCGGTGACACATTTTAATCACCGCCGTCACTTGCTCCGATGTAGCCCCTCCTGGGTACAGGGATAGGTGCCATAGAATGTTCTTTTGTAGAGCACTCAGTCCGAGGCTCTCCTCTGGGGCATCCTGGTGCCGGTCCATCTCTCTGCAGTCCGCAATCAGAGTAGCCTTTCCTTTGCTACAAACCTCCAGGAGCTCTCTTGGTGTCTCTCGTCTGCAGTCCCAGTTGGTGGTTTGGATTTCACCCAAGTCGTGGGATTCTTCCCACCGCTGCCAACCAATGTTACAGGGTCACCGTACCCAAGGCTGGGTACCCCTGTTTGAGGGCTGAGGAATCACCAGTCAGTCCCTCATACGGATAGCACTCAGCTATCAACGGATCATCCAGACCACCATTCGTAGTAAACCAAGAAGAACTCTCTTTATTACAAACACACAGAACTTTATACAATCTCAATGCAATGTGTACCAAACCCAACCCCCAATCCCATCACTCCCATCCCATCACAAATCCCATCAGTATACAGGGGATGTATCAGGTGAGGGGATTACAGAATACAATGGGTTCCCCCACCTGTGTTATCCCCCCTGTAGTGCGGGTGCCGTCTGGGCAGACAGGGCTGTGCTGGCTGATTAAGAGCCCCAGCCAGATTATAGGATCGTCTCTTTGAAGGCTGGGGCTGAATCCACATCAGTCTCTGGGCCGGTTACACAATAAACACAATATAATATATTACCGGGTCACAGTATACGGAACCGGACACAAAAGCGCTCCGTGACCCGGCTAAACTTCATATGACACATGAGCCAGCTAGCCTGGCCCTGTCACAATTCCGGAGACAGAATTGTGAGGGGAACAAAACTAAAACCCCAAAGGAAATATCAGAAATGATTAAAATAAAAAAACAAAATTAAAATTAATTTCTGGAGATAGATTTGTGCGAGGTTGGAGACACTGACCCACGTAGGGCACGTAAAAAAGATGGGAAATGACACGGCACCAATTAGAGGTTTTCGCGCCAAAATATGAAAAGTCTGACTTCCCAGTTGGTGGAATCCAGCGGCCATCTTGAGGGTGGCAAGAGCGTTACCTATAAGTACAGGCGCCTGCAGTTCTTGGTCTTGCCACCAGAGGGCGGCTGCCGATTCAGGTAGGTGACGGTAAGTAACAGAAATAAGTAAAATAAACACACACAAAAAAAAATTCGGGTGAAAGGCATGGAAGGGTGACATTCAAACTGTAAAATTTTAAAAGTAAAATAAATAATTCAAATAAAAACAAAATTAGAATTAAATTCTGGAGATTTGTGAGGGTGACATTCAAATTCAAAAATAAGAAATAATTAAAATAAAAAGAAACAAAATTAAAATTACATGCTTGAGGGTGGCATTAAAAACTCTAAAATTTAAAAAGTAAGCAACTGAAATAATTAAAATAAAAACAAACAAAAAAAACTGAATTCTGGAGATAGATTTCTGAGGGGGAAATTAAAATTCTAAAATTTTTAAAGTAACAGAAACAATTCAAATAAAAATACAATAAAAAAATTTTGGAGACAGATTTGTAAGGGTGGCATTAAAAATTAAAAAAATTTAAAAGTAATTAACAGAAATATTAATAATAAAAAAATAAATTTGTGAGGGGAAGATACTGGGGGGGGCGCACACGAATATTAAGTATTTTTATACCGTTCATAAGACTTGGGGGATCTGAACCCCCAGAGTTTACAGTTCATTATGTCTGATAATGAAGCCAATTATCAAGGGGTTAATTAATACGCTTGTTATAAATTAACAATTCTCTGCTTTCTCGGCATAATTTAATCCTCGCAGTAACCATTACTTATTTAGTTAATTAGTTACCCCGGATGAATCCACTGAAGGGGGCGTGTACTTTGTTTAACCCTTTACCCTGGTGAGAGGTGGGGTCAGGTTTCATAATTCGATTCGATTTCCCGGTGAGCGTAGGCAAGGAACCATCTACCCCTCGATTAAGAATCCCGTATAAAAGAGAAATCCCGTGCGGCGGCAGAGCACCCCGGCCATGCAGCGCCTCAAAGGGAGTTCACTGACGTGAGAGGCTGTGTTATTGTGGAGAGGGAGAGACCCCTTGAAACATGGCGGAGAAAGAGCGGAGTGCACGCTCACTCATGTAAGCACTCAACGGTAGAGATTCCTCGGAACGTATCAATAAAAAGGCCCCACCACCCATACCCGGGGGGAAATCCAGATTATAGCGAATGGGGGTCAGGGGCGAGGGGTATGATGTCAAATGGCGTTTACGGTGGGCAACATGTAAAACCGCCCCAACACAAAAGGACTATCCCTGGCCGCATGCCGCGCAGCACCCAGAACTAACCACGGCAGAACACGAATAGGGACGGAGGCGGCGGCTGCTTCCAGAGCTATCCACGATTTATGAGGCGGGCGGTGACATCATTCCAAAGTTCGCAGTAAATGGCAAGCAATGCAGTAGGTATGAAGTCATGGCAAACCCAGACCACCCTCAGCCTTAGGTTTTTGCAGCAAGGAGATCGCCAACCGCGGGGATTTACCTGCCCAGATGAAAGAAATAAAAAGCACGAGGTATCCTAACAGGCAAAGCCTGCAACACTCTGGGGGGGGGACATTCATCTTACGTTAATCCGTCCCACCCATGAAACGTAGAGAGAGTTCCAAGCCAAAATATCTTTCCTTATCGCCTCGAGAAGTTAAAAGTGTAAAGAAGGGAAGCGTCAACAGCCAACCACGCGCCTAAATGCCGCATCCTGGAAGAGCACCATCGAAACGGGAGCGCAGAGGACAGAGAGTCCACTTCAACCGGGGGGGGGGCGTTCAACAACTCGGACTTGGTGAAATTGGTTTTCAAATTGGAGAGGTGGCCGTATGAGCACCGGCAAGGATCTCTCACTGCTGCAAGAAAGGGCTCCAAAGAAAGGACGAAAAGCATAGGGGACAGGGGGCAGCCCTGCATAGTACCATTGGTTATGAGAAACGAGGGGGAGAGCGCGCCATTGATCCTAACTCTGGCAGAGGGTACAGAGTAGAGGGAGGCAATCCACCGAAGCATATGGGGGCCAAAACCCACACCTCTAAGAACAGCGAACATGAAGGACCAGTCAAGGCGAAGGAAGGCCTTTTCTGCGTCCGTGGAGAGAAGCACAGCCCCAGGACCCGAGCGTTTAAGTAAGTGAATGAGGATGAGGGCGCGGGTTGTACCATCCCTACACTCCCTCGCGGGGACAAAGCCGGATTGCTCTGAATGGATCAGTGTCGGCAGAAACCGACCGACCCGTAAAGCTAAAATTTTTGCGCACGGTTTGAGATCTACGTTTACAAGGGATATGGGCCGATAATTCCCGCACAGCTCGGCATCTCTCCCGTCTTTAGGAATTACCGATATCGTGGCAGAAGGGTGGAAAGACGCACCGTCTAAGATAGAATTATAAACCGCCAGCAATCGGGCACCCAAAACGCCAAAGAATTTTTAAGAATAGACCAGGGAGAACCCGTCTGGCCCAGGGCATTTCCCCGTCCTAGAGAGCTTGAGTGCCGTCTCCAACTCGAGAAGCGAGATCGGAAGCATCGAGTGCCAGTTTGCGGGTCAGGGGTTTTGACTCGATTTACGAGTATCCTCACCGTCCGGAGACGTCTGCGAGGGGGAGCAGTCGTACGGGTCAGAGTAATAAGAGACAAACGTCGCAGCTATATCAGGAGGTGGCCTTTTTCTTTTCCGAACCCAAACAAATCAACAGCCCCCGCAGCACGCATTTATGTGCCTCCCAGACCGTAGCGGGGGGCACCTCCGGCGTCGAGTTAGTGCTAAAGTAATCTCTGAGGGTAGAATCAGCGCAATCACACACTACAGCGTCAGACGATTCATTCAGACCCCAAGTGAGCCGAGCAGGTCTATGGAGGGAAGAGCGAAGGGACAGCACAGGGGGGCATGGGCCCACCAAGCGATAGAGCCATAGAGGGCCTGCACCAGGGAGGGCAGATGGTAAAGCGGGAGGAACAGACAATCTATGCGGGAATAACGCGCATGAGGGATAGAGAAGTAACTGAATCCCTGTCTGAGGGATAGAAAGCTCTCCAGCAACCCACCAGCTCGTATCTTCCGGATCACAGAGGCCGGGGTCTGGGACTGGGCAGTAGAGGAATCCAACTTCGGACCCAGGACCACATTAAGGTCACCACCAAAAACCAGGACCCCTTCCTGGAAATCACACGTGCTGCTCGGTAATGGGAACAGAAATATTGGCGAATTTATACATCACGTCAGCCACCTTCCCCTTCATAAAAAGTAACCGTCCCCTCATCGTCGGATAGGCAGGCAACGTCTGACCAAGCGAGATGTTTAGACAGCAATATAGCCAAAGGGTTCGTACTGTAAAATGCGAAAGGAAAATCCCGAGTGGTCAATTTTGGCCGAGAGGAACCGCGAATTTCTTGGAGAAATGCGACAGACACATGATGATGTTTCAAGTCTCGAAGCAGTGTAGAGCGCTTCAGGGGGCCATTAAGACCCCGAGTATTGAGGGAGGACAGCACCAAACCGGCAGGACGGAAAGCCATGTCTACCAAGCCAAGGGTTGAATGAGAGGGATAGACAAACAAAGAGTAAAGGAGAGAGAGAAGAAAAGAGAAGAGAAGAAGAAAGAAAAGAGAGAAAAAAAGGGGGGGGACAAACAAGGAGAGCAGGTAAGGAAAGACAGGGGAAGGAACAGAGGGCAAAGGAATCAAGTACCTAGGGTGTCAGCCAGGAACACGAACGGGAGATCGGGAAATCTCCTCCACGTCGCCCTGGCGAACCAATGACACCTACAGCGAGACGGCTACGAAAACCCCAAACGACCGGCCCAACAAGAGCAATCGCTCTGTGAACAAAACCTAACAATCGCACGGATAAATCTACCCACCAGCAACCTAACCTGTAAAGAAAAAGCCAAATCGCGTGGAAAATAATGAAACAAAACCCCCAAACAACCCACCTAGTTCTTGTTTAGCACCTGTATTATTTTTCAGTGTTTTTCAGAGAGGGTGGTAGATAAATGGAACAGCCTACCAGCAGATGTGGTAGCGGCTAATACAGTAAAGGGAATTTATATGGCTCCTGAATCTAAGACGAGCGTAATGACTTCATCCCCCAACGGTCACGTCTTCTTGTGGAAACTCCACAGCCAAACAGCTCTGGGGTTTTTTTTGGGTAACTTTCCCGGTTCTGTCACCACACTGAGCTGATGCTTTATGGCAACGCTAATGAAGTCCGTCCCCCATAGACTTTCCTTATTCAGAGAGTCCTGCTGGTGATTAAGACGGAGCCATTCTATTTTTTCCCACATGCAGTAAGGTAAGGAGTCGGGTCTCAGATAACAGAGCGAGAACCCATACAGAGGCTGATATGCAGCTGCCTGAAAACATTATATTATGGGGCAAAAACTACAACTGGGGTAAAAAAGAAAACTGTGAAATATTTTTAATATTTATAATAAACATTTATAAAAAACATGTCTGTCCCTTTAAGAGGCATCGCCTTGTGGCTGTGGTTCCCTGTTCCCGCCTCTAGGTGGCAGTGCGGGGTCAGGCAGACACCCAACGAGTCCTCCGGCCGGCAGGGGGCGGCGATGCGGGGAGCTGACGCTGCTGACGCGAGGTTCTTGCCGCAGCGCCCCATAGCGGGGTCACCCGGAACTACAGGCATGCTTTCCACTACTCAGTCACGCGTTGATGTGGCGGCGCCATCTAGCGGCATCCGAGTGCAATCACTGGATCTGCCCCAGCGCGTCCACCCGGAGACCCTCTGCGGAGCATCAAGTACCCCAAGATAAACTATTGTTACATTTACCCCCTGCCCCGGTCTGCACCCCCCGGGCCCTAGGCTGGCCTCCCTCCAGGGCTCCCCTGGCCTAGACTTGCCCCCCCCCCCCCCGCTCCCTTGGCCCAGACTGGATTTTGGGGCATATTATAGTCTGGGGTCTGCCTCACTATCAGTGCGGTGTTGGCTGAGGGTAGTGTGAGTGATATAGTTATTTCACACTCCTACCATTGCTCACCCCGTGATGCGTTCTGGTGGGGGCTGGAAGCTGTCTGAGGGAACTGGGGGCAAATGTTGTAGGAGGGGCATTTAAAGCTCGGTTGGTGGGAAGGCCATGTGGAGCAGTAATGGAGGAATTACAGCAACTGCCCCTGTGTACAGAATGATAACCCCCCTTAATAGTGTTACCCCATGCCCCCCCATTACCTCTGCCCTTAGTAATGTTACGCTGCCCCCCATTACCCCTGCCTTCCCAGTCATTTTATCATGAGCCCCATTACCTTCTGGCATGTTACCCCATTAGATAATGCCCCGGGGTATTTGATGTCCTCTCCTTGTTGATAGATGACCTGGGAGCCGGCGTGCCGCCTGAACGACGATGAGGATGGAGACCGGAGTGAAGAGGAAGGCAGTGACGGCGACTCGGGGTGAGAGACGATTACCAACACCAATGCCCCCCCCTGCGCCAGTCCTAGAGGTGCCCGGAAATACCCCCCACTGTGTTATAGAAACTTACAAACTCAGACTCTGCTGACAGGTCGGCCCCATCCGGCCCCCGTCTGTAACAACTCAAACCTTAATCAGTCGTTGGTCTCGTCTTAGATTCAGGAGCCGTATGTCTATCCCACGCATGTTTAATAACCTCACTGTATTACCCTCTACCACGTCTGCTGGGAGGCTGTTCCACTTATCTACTACCCTCTCAGTAAAGTAAAATGTCTCCCTGTATGATGTCTCCTGCGTCCAGGTCTGCAGAGGACTCTACAGACACCGAAGAACGTCCCCTCTGCCCGACCCCCTGGGGTTTTACCTGCGCAGGTGAGCATCCGATCCAGAGCCCCAGAACCAACGTCCCCCGCAGGGAGATACCATCTGGAGGGGTTTCTTCTTCTTTGTAGGTGGAAGGGCGCTGGGGAGTTCAGCCATCAGCCAGACCTCTAGGACAATCTACCACCCCTCCTTTGAAGCCTACTACGCAGCCGTAGCCATACTCCAGAAATCAGAGTCCCCCTGGCTACACGAGAAGCTGGAAGAAGGTAAGGATTTCATATTCACCCGCTCCCCCCCCCCCCGAGTGTCCAACTGGCCCGCCACCCCCCCCCGAGTGTCCAACTGGCCCGTCGCCCCCCCCCCCGAGTGTCCAACTGGCCCGTCCCCCCCCCCCCCGAGTGTCCAGCTGGCCCGTGGCCCCCCCGCTGAGTGTCCAACTGGCCTGTCGCCCCCCCCCCCGCTGAGTGTCCAACTGGCCCGTCGCCCCCCCCCCCGCTGAGTGTCCAACTGGCCCGCCGCCCCCCCCCCCCGCTGAGTGTCCAACTGGCCCGCCGCCCCCCCCCCCCGCTGAGTGTCCAACTGGCCCGCCGCCCCCCCCCGCTGAGTGTCCAACTGGCCCGCCGCCCCCCCCCGCGCTGAGTGTCCAACTGGCCCGCCGCCCCCCCCCGCGCTGAGTGTCCAACTGGCCCGCCGCCGCCCCCCCCCCGTGCTGAGTGTCCAACTGGCCCGCCACTGCCCCCCCCCCGCACTGAGTGTCCAACTGGCCCGCTGCCGCCCCCCCCCGCGCTGAGTGTCCAACTGGCCCACCGCAACCCCCCCTGAGCATTCAACCCGGCCCGCCGCTCCCCCCGAACATTCCACCCTGCCCAGTGCTCCACCCCGAGCGTTCCCCCGGCCCGCCTCTCCACCCCGAGCTTTCAACCGGCCCAGTGCTCCACCCCGAGCGTTCCCCCGGCATGCCATCCCCAGTGTTGCGCTCTTCTCTGTAATTCAGCTTCATTTCTCGGGGGCGGTTATTTTTTTCACCGGTTCTGCCCCCGCTCTCCGCTCCCTCAGGATTATTCCGCTCTATAAGTTACCCCTCGGGGCAGGAAACGGATCGGATAATGCTGGCTCTGCCACCGGCTGCCGCTGGTCTCAGCTTCCCCAAGGCTTTTAAACAAAATATCTCCAAAACAGGCCCTTGAGGACTGGGAGGCGGCACTTTAAGGCCAATGGCTGCCCGATGATGCCATCGTGGGCGGCGGCTGCATTTTATGCTGCATGCTGTGAGCGGGTTGCCGGATGGCTGGTCTGGACCTGCTCTCTCACACGCTCTCTCTCCTGCTCGTGCTCTCTCACACGCTCTCTCTCCTGCTCGTGCTCTCTCACACGCTCTCTCTCCTGCTCGTGCTCTCTCACACGCTCTCTCTCCTGCTCGTGCTCTCTCACACGCTCTCTCTCATGCGCTCTCTCTCATGCGCTCTCTCCCGCTCTCTTTCTCTCACGCTCTATCTCCAGCTCGCTTTCACGCTCTCCCCTGCTCTCTCCCCTGCTCTCTCTCCCGCGCTCTCTCACGCTGTGTACCCTGTAAACAGAGGCGTGCGGCTGTTTGCTCAGTGAGTGCACTCACACAATGGCCGCTGGATGATAGCGCCGAGCGCGGCTCCCGGTGCAGCGACTGAATAGATTGATCCGGAATATTCCAGATCCCCGGCTGTAGAAATCGGGGACTGTTTAACCCCGTGGGATCTTGGGCAGGTGGCAGCCTGTGGCAGAAGCAGCATTATCTGATCCATTCCCTCCATTCACCATTATATTAACCCTGCCTGAACCAGTCAGCAACTTAACTTAATGGGGAGGAATAACCCCACATGAAGTTCAGACGGCCTCTCCCATGTGATACACAGGAGGGGGGTTCTAATATATATATATTATATATATTATAGAAATATATTATTTATGTGTAAACAGCGTTATATTAAATATGTAGGAAGTATGAATAATTGGCCCTAACCTGCCGTTACTGCACCCCGAGGGTTACTGACCCAAACCTTTCCTCTGGGTCGGCGGCCTCATCTCTACTACTACTGTGCATTTACCGGTATTTTCTGTACATTCAGGTTTCAATATTAACAACGGAGATTATTTCTACACGGACCCCTCGCTGAGCGCCGGACACCGCGTCTACAACTGCCTGTCACCGGCTGCGCAGAGTGTGAGTGTCACCCCGCAGGGGGAGGGGCAGACTCCCAGCTCCCCGCGTCACCCCGCAGGGGGAGGGGCAGACTCCCAGCTCCCTGCGTCACCCCACAGGGGGAGGGGCAGACTCCCAGCTCCCCGCATCACCCCACAGGGGGAGGGGCAGGCTCCCAGCTCCCCGCGTCACCCCGCAGGGGGAGGGACAGACTCCCAGCTCCCCGTGTCACCCCGCAGGGGGAGGGGCAGACTCCCAGCTCCCCGTGTCACCCCGCAGGGGGAGGGGCAGACTCCCAGCTCCCCGTGTCACCCAGCAGGGGATAGGGGGCAGCTTCCTGTGTCACCCCACAGGGGGAGGGGCAGACTCCCAGCTCCCCGTGTCACCCAGCAGGGGATAGGGGCAGCCCCCCGTGTCACCCCCGCAGGGGGAGGGGCAGACTCCCAGCTCCCCGCGTCACCCCGCAGGGGGAGGGGCAGACTCCCAGCTCCCCGCGTCACCCCACAGGGGGGGGGCAGACTCCCAGCTCCCCGCGTCACCCCGCAGGGGGAGGGGCAGACTCCCAGCTCCCCGTGTCACCCCCGCAGGGGGAGGGGCAGACTCCCAGCAAACTGCATCACCCCGCAGGGGGAGGGGCAGACTCCCAGCTCCCCGTGTCACCCCGTAGGGGGGAGGGGCAGACCCCCAGCTCCCTGTGTCACCCCCGCAGGGGGAGGGGCAGACTCCCAGCAAACTGCATCACCCTGCAGGGGGAGGGGCAGGCTCCCCGTGTCACCCCGTAGGGGGAGGGGCAGACCCCCAGCTCCCCGTGTCACCCCGTAGGGGGAGGGGCAGACCCATCTTTTTAACTTTTTCCTATTTTTTTTTAGGTTTTTGGCTGTTTCCGCCTTAATACCCCTCCTCCAATCATGTCTCCCTGTGTTTATGCGCCAGTCTCTCCAACTACAGCAACCCCCAGCCCGTCTGGTGAGCTGGGAGACCATCCATGTACAACCAACACCAAGGGATCCTGCCCTACACCAGGGGATCCAGCAACCAGAGATTACCAAGATCCCTGCCCTACACCAGGGGATCCAGCGACCGGAGATTACCAAAATCCCTGCCCTACACCAGGGGATCCAGCGACCGGAGATTACCAAAATCCCTGCCCTACACCAGGGGATCCAGCCACCGGAGATTACCAAAATCCCTGCCCTACACCAGGGGATCCAGTGACCGGAGATTACCAAAATCCCTGCACTACACCAGGGGATCCAGTGACCGGAGATTACCAAGATCCCTGCCCTACACCAGGGGATCCAGCGACCGGAGATTACCAAAATCCCTGCCCTACACCAGGGGATCCAGCGACCGGAGATTACCAAAATCCCTGCCCTACACCAGGGGATCCAGCGACCGGAGATTACCAAGATCCTTGCTCTACATTATGGGATCCAATAATCAGAAATGACCAGTATCTCTGCCCTACATTGTGGGATCCGGTGACTGGTGATCACCAAAATCCTTGCCGTACGTCAGGGGATCTGGCGACCAGAGACTATCCAGATCCTTATCCCACACTAAGTGATCCTGTGACCGGGGATTACCGAGATCCTTGCTCTACATCATGGGATCCAGAGGCCAGAGATTGGCCGGATCCCTGCCCTACGGGTTTTGGGGCAGAATGTGCCGTTTCCATTCCTCTCACCTCGGCAGAGGTAGAAGCCGTCTGCGGCCTCCTCCGGCTCTCTGACCACTAGAGGGCGTAATTCCTCCCCGATCGCTTGTTTGCTTTTCTTATTTGTTTAAAGAAGTGATGTTTTTTTATGTTTATTAATCATTTAACTAAAATCTGTTTATCTAAAACAAAATCTGCACCCTGTAAAGTTATTTTTCTCACCGCGACACCCAACGTTTAATCTCCAGAATAAACACTTTGCACTAAAATAAAAAGGCGTCCGAGTGCTGCGGGAACTTTTCACAGAAACGGTAAAAAGCGGGTGAAATAATGAAAATGTTATTTTTACTGCCACCCCTCCCCCTCGCGAGGTTATACAACGATGCCTGGCATCATAGAGGCTGACATTTTTCCGGATGGAGGGGGTTTAAATCGCTGTCAGTCATTGGTCAGGTGCTATAGTGAGGTAGCCTTATGTCTATCCCATGCACTGGGTTAGCCTTTACCACTTTGGCTGGGAGGCTGCTCCATTTATCTACTACCCTCAGAGTGAAGCACTTCCTTCCGTTACATGTAAGCCTCTCTCTTCTCTCCTCCAAGCCGGAAATATAAAACCCTGTAACCTTTCCTGATAATCTGTGTCCTGTCGCTCTCCTCTCAACTCTCCCCGGGATGTCAATCTTCTGGAGATGGGGGTCTCCAGAACTGCCCCCGATACACTAGGTGAGGTGCTCTCCCCCATTCTCCTAACATTAAACTGCAGCTGCCGCGCTCTCCCCCATTCTCCTAACATTAAACTGCAGCCGCCGCGCTCTCCCCCATTTCTCTAACATTAAACTGCAGCCGCCGCGCTCTCCCCCATTCCCCTAACATTAAACTGCAGCCGCCGCGCTCTCCCCCATTTCTCTAACATTAAACTGCAGCCGCCGCGCTCTCCCCCATTCCCCTAACATTAAACTGCAGCCGCCGCGCTCTCCCCCATTCTTCTAATATTAAACTGCAGCCGCCCCGCTCTCCCCCATTCCTCTAACATTAAACTGCAGCCGCCGCGCTCTCCCCCATTCCTCTAACATTAAACTGCAGCCGCCCCGCTCTCCCCCATTTCTCTAACATTAAACTGCAGCCGCCCCGCTCTCCCCTATTCCTCTAACATTAAACTGCAGCCGCCCCACTCTCCCCCATTCCTCTAACATTAAACTGCAGCCGCCGCGCTCTCCCCCATTTCTCTAACATTAAACTGCAGCAGCCGCGCTCTCCCCCATTCCTCTAACATTAAACTGCAGCCGCCGCGCTCTCCCCCATTTCTCTAACATTAAACTGCAGCCGCCCCGCTCTCCCCCATTCTTCTAACATTAAACCGCAGCCGCCGCGCTCTCTCATTTCTCTAACATTAAACTGCAGCCGCCGCACTCTCCCCCATTCCTCTAACATTAAACTGCAGCCGCCGCGCTCTCCCCCATTCTTCTACCATTAAACTGCAGCCACCGCGCTCTCCCCCATTCTTCTACCATTAAACTGCAGCCGCCACGCTTTCCCCCATTCCTCTAACATTAAACTGCAGCCGCCGCGCTCTCCCCCATTCCTCTAACATTAAACTGCAGCCGCCGCCGCGCTCTCCCCCATTCTTCTAACATTAAACTGCAGCCGCCGCCGCTCTCTCCCCCATTCTTCTAACATTAAACTGCAGCCGTCGCGCTCTCCCCCATTCTTCTACCATTAAACTGCTGCCGCCACGCTCTCCCCCATTCTTCTACCATTAAACTGCAGCCGCCGCGCTCTCCCCCATTCCTCTAACATTAAACTGCAGCCGCCAGCGCTCTCTCCCCCATTCTTCTAACATTAAACTGCAGCCGCCGCGCTCTCCCCCATTCTTCTAACATTAAACTGCAGCCGCCGCGCTCTCCCCCATTCTTCTAACATTAAACTGCAGCCGCCGCGCTCTCCCCCATTCTTCTAACATTAAACTGCAGCCGCCACGCTCTCCCCCTCTACTCTGCTGCAGACCTTTATATCATTTGCAGAGACCGACCTCAGCATTAACAGCTTCTGTAGCCCTTTGCCTCCCCTCCTCACCCCTGCGCCCATACCCCCCCTCTTCAACCCCCCGTCCATACCCCTCCGCCTCTCCTCCTCACCATGGCGGACCAAATACATTAAACTTTCATTAATGAAAACGCGCAGCCAATAATCATGAACGTTTAATATATTAAGCAGACTTTTCCGCGCCGGATTTAGAACCGACGCCAACATTTCAACTGCCGAAAAATTCATCAACTTAACATTTTCCCCCCCAGAACCGGAAACATTTAGTAATTTGCCCCAAAACTCATTTCTTTATAGACGTAGCTTATGTGACGATCGCCGAGGATCCGCGAGTAACAAGGAGCAGCAGCCATTCTGTGAGAAGTCCAAAAAGTCTTAGCGGTGCCATTGGGTTCCTTTATAGGCAACGGTCGGGAGGGGGAGGGGGGACACGAGGAACGGAGGATCCTCATTGGCTCAGATTGTTATCATTCTATTAGTCCCGCCCCTTCAGTTTTTGGAATGTTCCATTCGATCACGAAAATCAGGGGGTGGGGAGGGGGGGGGAACAGCTCACCCTGTCGAGTCTCAACGTTATTTTTCTGACCTTTTGATCGCC
Source organism: Sceloporus occidentalis (assembly GCA_023333645.1). Taxonomy (NCBI): domain Eukaryota; kingdom Metazoa; phylum Chordata; class Lepidosauria; order Squamata; family Phrynosomatidae; genus Sceloporus; species Sceloporus occidentalis. Next base: position 621,169 of record JALMGF010000242.1, read on the forward strand.
GGTCGGCGCGGCGTCCGGCCCCCGAGACGATCGATCATCTGTGTGCAAAAACTTCGATTTCATCCTAAAAAGTGTCTCGCCGATAATACTTTTACCTTTCCTATATATTATTTCAACACGCATTCTATATATTTTTTTGGTTTCAGTAAATTCTTAAAAACAAAAAAAAACTCCAGACGACCCCCGTCGGTTGGGGCGAAAATCCCCAAATCCTGCCGCTGCCCCACCGAAAATTAAAGTGATTAGTAATAGTGCCGATTTTTTTTCCACCGAAACACAATTTTTTTTTTTTAAACATTTTAGGCAATTCCGTGCTGTTTTAGTCACTTTGTGACATTCTAATAGCGTACATTTTTTAATTATTATTTTTTTTGTTTGTACCGCTTTAAGAGGGCGGCCATTTTGTACCGGATTTTGAAGCAGCTTCCATGTACCCGGTCTTGGACTCCCAAGGGGGGGGGGTATTTAGGCCCTGCCCATTACAAAAGCTCTGCTTTTAACCCCTTGCATACCAGAATGCACAGTCTGGAAGGCGGAGCGCACGGTGGGACGGAAACCGCGGACCCCCATAAATGAAGGGTGATTTGGTTAAATATGGCTTTACCACCGAGCACAAAAAAAAACTTCCTGAAACTCCTTACAAAAACATTGCACATTTTTCTTTACGCCGTATCCGTGGATACTCCAGTAAGGCTTTGCGGCCCGGCGTCGGCAAAAGCCGGAAATCGCTGATGGATTCCCATTTTATGGGAAAAAAGGCACTGGAAAAAAAAACAAAAAAAAAACGAAACACAGACGCGTCGAAAAAATTTGCGTAGGATTTTTGAGTGCAAATACACAGAATCTTCCACGTGGTTCCACGCCTGCCCCGTGTCCCCTCCGGGGGGCTCCCGCGCATGGTCTCCAGCCGTGACGGGGATCTAGCACTCTAAGGGGAGAGAGAGAAAAAAAAAAACAGACAAAAGTCCCATTATACAAGACGGCAAAGTGCGGGTTTCTGCAAGTAAAGAGAAGGGTAATTTCCAGCACGGGTGGGGGAGGGGGGGCCGCAGAGGGCCAGTCACTTAAAAAAAAATACATACATTAATCAAGGGAATGTACTCCGCGTGTTAACCCCTTCAGCAGCCACACAGATCCTATGCAGCTCTTTATAAAGTTCCTCCCGTTGGTGATTAAGAGGTTAAAAAGCTGGACAGTGGGGGGGGGTAGGCAGAACAGAGCAAATTCCTAAATTATTACACAGTTGCCCCCCCTCCCCAGTAGTAGTTAACGCAGCATATATTAAGGCACATTATTAAAGACCCAAGAGTAGGGGCAGTAAACAGGTAGATTATTAAATAAAAAATATACAGAATGGGGAGCTCACAACCTAAAACATTCAGATTCCGGGGTCGCTGCTGGAATAAATACACAAAATGAAAAGAAATCACCCCATACCCAGCGAACAGCATTCAAAAAAATATTGGGGGTACCCCAAGTTGGGCGGCTCCTGTCTAATGGATATATCGCTTACCGAGGAGCTGAAGCAGTGGGACTGCACCTTAACCCACTGAGACAATTTAAAGCCCTCTATGGACCCCCCCATATTTATGTCCCATTGGGGTACTTTGGATGGTATCTGCCAGGCATGCGCTGAATTGGAGGGCAGATTATTTCCAGGACCCGTAAGGAGGGCCGGTTATTACGGGGCAGATTATTGGTGATCTGCACACAGGGGCAATAAACAGGGCAGATTATTACTGAGCTGCTGGTATAGAAGCGCCTGTCCCAGTAGGTCTCAGATTGCCTCCCACCCCCCACAGGAAGACCCCCTGACATCACAGCTGTGACCCCCCCCCCCCTTCTCTCCCCTCTCAAATCCTCCACATCTGCTCCGGTCATAAATAACCTCCAGGCAGGGGCTGGGGTGACCCCTGGGGCGCGCGGTGGGGGGGGGGATTGGAGGATGATGGTAACAGGTGAAATGCAGCTCCGAGGCTGCCGCGAATGCCACGCGTGCCCCAGCCCGCGAGACACATAAGGGCCCCGAAACCCACGCAGGGGGCCGGAGAAACAGACAAAACATCTTTACCCCCATCCCCCCCCAAACCCGATGCCCATCTCTCCTCCCCTGATGTCCCTCTCTGCCCTCCCCTGATGTCCCTCTCTGCCCTCCCCTGATGCCCCTCTCCCCTCCCCTGATGCCCCTCTCTCCTCCCCCTGATGCCCCTCTTTTCTAGGAGGTGAGAATGTTTGCTGGGTATGAGGGGATCGCAGGGTTCTACAGCCCTAAAAGCCCCGATAATGTGTATAGAAACAGCTCTATAAATTAACCCGTTATTCTCCTAATAGCCCCGCCTCTAACATGGAAAATATATATTTTTTTTATTAATTTCAGAAAAAAATAAAGAGGGAAAAGGAATAAAAGGCGCTTTGTTTACCGGCAGAATTTCCTTTCTGGTGATCAGAGAATATATTTAAAGGGACCGTTTATGGCCCAAAGGTGGGCAAACTGACGAGGAAAGGGGCAAATATAAGACAAAGTTGAAGAGGTTGAAGCACAAAGGGCAGACAGTGGGGGATAGAGGACAAAACGGGGCAAAAGAGGAAAAGAAAACAAGAAGAAATATTCAGTCTGCTTATTATGAGCAAACCGGAGACAGAACCTTCCAGAAACAGCCTGGCAGCCAAAATAAAACGCGCTCCGTGCCAACGCTGACTTCCCAGCCACACGAAGAGCCCAGAGCACTCTGGGAGTTCTGGGCGGAGACATGCAGATTAGGACACAAGGTATGCAGGTATTGGTATTACTTGTGATCGTCTGAATATTATTTATTACGTAGCACCGTCACAGGCTGTAGCGCTGTTATTATCCACCGGTATCCACCTGCACCTCCCAGAGTGCTCAGGGAACTTTGCTCTGCCACCGCCCCTCCATCCTGCCCCGCACACAGCTCTGTCACTGCCCCTCCATCCTGCCCCGCAGCCCTCTCTACTATTCCTATACTAACCCCGCACACAGCTCTGTCACTGCCCCTCCATCCTGCCCCGCAGCCCTCTCTGCTATTCCTATACTAACCCCGCACACACAGCTCTGTCACTGCCCCTCCATCCTGCCCCGCAGCCCTCTCTGCTATTCCTATACTAACCCCACACACACACAGCTCTGTCACTGCCCCTCCATCCTGCCCCGCAGCCCTCTCTACTATTCCTATACTAACCCCCCACACACAGCTCTGTCACTGCCCCTCCATCCTGCCCCGCAGCCCTCTCTGCTATTCCTATACTAACCCCACACACAGCTCTGTCACTGCCCCTCCATCCTGCCCCGCAGCCCTCTCTGCTATTCCTATACTAACCCCGCACACAGCTCTGTCACTGCCCCTCCATCCTGCCCCGCAGCCCTCTCTACTATTCCTATACTAACCCCCCACACACAGCTCTGTCACTGCCCCTCCATCCTGCCCCGCAGCCCTCTCTGCTATTCCTATACTAACCCCCCACACACAGCTCTGTCACTGCCCCTCCATCCTGCCCCGCAGCCCTCTCTGCTATTCCTATACTAACCCCGCACACAGCTCTGTCACTGCCCCTCCATCCTGCCCCGCAGCCCTCTCTGCTATTCCTATACTAACCCCGCACACACAGCTCTGTCACTGCCCCTCCATCCTGCCCCGCAGCCCTCTCTGCTATTCCTATACTAACCCCACACACACACAGCTCTGTCACTGCCCCTCCATCCTGCCCCGCAGCCCTCTCTACTATTCCTATACTAACCCCCCACACACAGCTCTGTCACTGCCCCTCCATCCTGCCCCGCAGCCCTCTCTGCTATTCCTATACTAACCCCACACACAGCTCTGTCACTGCCCCTCCATCCTGCCCCGCAGCCCTCTCTGCTATTCCTATACTAACCCCGCACACAGCTCTGTCACTGCCCCTCCATCCTGCCCCGCAGCCCTCTCTACTATTCCTATACTAACCCCCCACACACAGCTCTGTCACTGCCCCTCCATCCTGCCCCGCAGCCCTCTCTGCTATTCCTATACTAACCCCCCACACACAGCTCTGTCACTGCCCCTCCATCCTGCCCCGCAGCCCTCTCTGCTATTCCTATACTAACCCCGCACACAGCTCTGTCACTGCCCCTCCATCCTGCCCCGCAGCCCTCTCTGCTATTCCTATACTAACCCCGCACACACAGCTCTGTCACTGCCCCTCCATCCTGCCCCGCAGCCCTCTCTGCTATTCCTATACTAACCCCACACACACACACAGCTCTGTCACTGCCCCTCCATCCTGCCCCGCAGCCCTCTCTGTTATTCCTGTACTAACCCTGCACACACAGCTCTGTCACTGCCCCTCCATCCTGCCCCGCAGCCCTCTCTGCTATTCCTATACTAACCCCGCACACACACACAGCTCTGTCACTGCCCCTCCATCCTGCCCCGCAGCCCTCTCTGTTATTCCTGTACTAACCCTGCACACACAGCTCTGTCACTGCCCCTCCATCCTGCCCCGCAGCCCTCTCTGCTATTCCTATACTAACCCCACACACACAGCTCTGTCACTGCCCCTCCATCCTGCCCCGCAGCCCTCTCTGCTATTCTTATACTAACCCCGCACACACAGCTCTGTCACTGCCCCTCCATCCTGCCCCGCAGCCCTCTCTGCTATTCCTATACTAACCCCACACACACAGTTCTGCCACCGCCCCTCCATCCTGCCCCGCACACAGCTCTGTCACTGCCCCTCCATCCTGCCCCGCAGCCCTCTCTACTATTCCTATACTAACCCCGCACACAGCTCTGTCACTGCCCCTCCATCCTGCCCCGCAGCCCTCTCTGCTATTCCTATACTAACCCCGCACACACAGCTCTGTCACTGCCCCTCCATCCTGCCCCGCAGCCCTCTCTGCTATTCCTATACTAACCCCACACACACACAGCTCTGTCACTGCCCCTCCATCCTGCCCCGCAGCCCTCTCTACTATTCCTATACTAACCCCCCACACACAGCTCTGTCACTGCCCCTCCATCCTGCCCCGCAGCCCTCTCTGCTATTCCTATACTAACCCCACACACAGCTCTGTCACTGCCCCTCCATCCTGCCCCGCAGCCCTCTCTGCTATTCCTATACTAACCCCGCACACAGCTCTGTCACTGCCCCTCCATCCTGCCCCGCAGCCCTCTCTACTATTCCTATACTAACCCCCCACACACAGCTCTGTCACTGCCCCTCCATCCTGCCCCGCGGCCCTCTCTGCTATTCCTATACTAACCCCCCACACACAGCTCTGTCACTGCCCCTCCATCCTGCCCCGCAGCCCTCTCTGCTATTCCTATACTAACCCCGCACACAGCTCTGTCACTGCCCCTCCATCCTGCCCCGCAGCCCTCTCTGCTATTCCTATACTAACCCCGCACACACAGCTCTGTCACTGCCCCTCCATCCTGCCCCGCAGCCCTCTCTGCTATTCCTATACTAACCCCACACACACACACAGCTCTGTCACTGCCCCTCCATCCTGCCCCGCAGCCCTCTCTGTTATTCCTGTACTAACCCTGCACACACAGCTCTGTCACTGCCCCTCCATCCTGCCCCGCAGCCCTCTCTGCTATTCCTATACTAACCCCGCACACACACACAGCTCTGTCACTGCCCCTCCATCCTGCCCCGCAGCCCTCTCTGTTATTCCTGTACTAACCCTGCACACACAGCTCTGTCACTGCCCCTCCATCCTGCCCCGCAGCCCTCTCTGCTATTCCTATACTAACCCCGCACACACAGCTCTGTCACTGCCCCTCCATCCTGCCCCGCAGCCCTCTCTGCTATTCTTATACTAACCCCGCACACACAGCTCTGTCACTGCCCCTCCATCCTGCCCCGCAGCCCTCTCTGCTATTCCTATACTAACCCCGCACACACAGCTCTGTCACTGCCCCACCATCCTGCCCCGCAGCCCTCTCTCCTATTCCTATACAAACCCCACACACACACAGCTCTGTCACTGCCCCTCCATCCTGCCCCGCAGCCCTCTCTGCTATTCCTATACTAACCCCACACACACAGCTCTGTCACTGCCCCTCCATCCTGCCCCGCAGCCCTCTCTGCTATTCCTATACTAACCCCACACACACACAGCTCTGTCACTGCCCCTCCATCCTGCCCCGCAGCCCTCTCTGCTATTCCTATACTAACCCCACACACACAGTTCTGTCACTGCCCCTCCATCCTGCCCCGCAGCCCTCTCTGCTATTCCTATACTAACCCCACACACACAGCTCTGTCACTGCCCCTCCATCCTGCCCCGCAGCCCTCTCTGCTATTCCTATACTAACCCCCCCACACACAGCTCTGTCACTGCCCCTCCATCCTGCCCCGCAGCCCTCTCTGCTATTCCTATACTAACCCCACACACACAGTTCTGTCACTGCCCCTCCTTCCTGCCCCGCAGCCCTCTCTGTTTTCCACAGTAGTCATGCATTATCATACCTGTCCCGTCTTTGCTGTTCCTCCTCAGTTCCCCTGACATCTGGAAATCAATGCTGGCGTACATGTTGCTGCAGGGAGTGGCCCCCAGTGGACAGCTTTTTGTCGCCTGTGTCATCGTGGTGCCTACAAGCGCAGCCGTAGGGATCGTCCCTCCATCTTTGGCCAGATCAAGGTCAATATAATTAAGACCAGACTCAGCTGGCAGGCGATTTCCATTACAGGAGGAGGCAGAAGTGAGGGTATCAGAGCAGTGTCTTGCCCGGGCTGGAGGGTCGCTCCTCATTGCTTTTACACGATCCATCCCCTTGAGGAGACCACATCCTGCGACGGCTGTCACCAGAGGCCTCATCTTCCCATCCTCAACGGCTGGTCGTGCGGCCAAGGCTTTTTCTAGAAGGCCAAAAGCACCGTCTGGGGAGACCTCAGGTGACAATTTTGCGTTAGGATACAGCATTTCCTTGGGTATCTTCTGCCGTAAGGTCTTATCTGTGGTCATCGCCGGCCAAAAGTCTTTATTTGTCAAGGGCTTTACAGACTTTTCCACGGCAGGTCTGATTTTTGATTCTGTGGCTGGCATCGAGACAAACAAGTTTTTTGCAATAGGCCTTAAGACCTTCTCCGTGGTAGGTCCACAGGTTGGTTTTGTTTGAGGCTGGACGTTATTAAGCCCTAAAACCATTTCGGTGTAGTCTCCGTTGGTTGCTTGGGGGTGCTGCATCTCCATGGCAATATATTCTTGCGGAGGAATGTCTATGTCTTTAGAGGTTGTCCTCTCTTGATGGGTTCTGAAGTGGATGCTAACATACTCTCCGGGGCTGGGAGGTCGACAATAGTTCCCCATCATGGTGGTGGTTCTCCAAGAATCCACAGAAACACTGAGGGGCCTGCGATTCCTCCCGGCACTCGCCTCTTCCAAACTGTCTGAAGATGAGGATCCTGAGGTGTGGGCAAGGTGCGATGGGTCCATCTTGTAGGAACGAGGCAACGAACGATAGGAGGCAGGGATTCTTGATGGCTTTCCAAAAGACGACCGAGCGGACTCCTGCGGAGGTGGCGTGCTGGAGGCCGAACGACTCAACGGCCACATGTTCATGTAGTCTGAGGAGTGGCTGTCTGCACTGCCAACAGAAATTTCTCCAGAGGGTGGCCAGCTGGTCCTCTCCGTCTCAGGAGAACAGCTGCCAAGTGGAGACATCATCACGTATCCTGCCAGTTCCAAAGGAGCGGGTGGGGAAATGCTGTTGGGTGTCATAGGCATGTAATCTTGACACCTTGTGCCAGGTAACATGGGCATGTAGCCAGCTTCACGACGATCGCTTCTGCCCATCATGGCATAGTTATCCTCATCGTCAAAATGCGCGACCCGGTTTCCTTCCTCTTCTGCCGTTCCGATGTCGGAAGTGCTCGTGTCCACCACTAAAGACTTCCTCCCGCCTTGTGCCATTGAAATGTAGTTGGTTCCTCCTGACACAGGAGATGGTGGTAGGAAGGCTGGGGTCTCGATCATGCTGGGGCTGGAACCATACTCATCGGAAGAGGCCGAGGCATTGTCAACCAGCGGTTGGGCCGATTCCATCCGTAAACGTTTCTCTTCTTCTTCCTCTGGGGACGGCGGGCTGTGATCCCTAGGTGATGAGTGGGATTTGGCGGTTAGAGAACTCTCGGGATTGGCTTCCGCTCTGGAACGCCTGGAAAACCCCACCTGGCTGGGTGGGGGAGGGTTAGGAAGGTGGCGTCGTGATGGCACAGTGATAGGTGTGGAGGAGAGAGACTGACTCTTGGTCCGTGGACGAAATTCTTCACTTAGGGACTTCATAGCCTCCAATATGGTTTCATGCATGTTCTGGGCGACAACAGAGTCCTCCACCTAAAAAAAACAATCAAGCAGGCCGGAAATTCCTGAGAACATGCGCAACACACCTGAGTGATATTACCTACGGGCCAGCGTAATGGGATTTAACACTAAAAGTCTGTAGATTAGCCCAACAATGGAAAGGGATGAACTCCGGCCAAGGGTCATGAGAGTTAAATTAAAAATAGTGGATTTTTTTTAAAATTTATTTTAGCAGGGATTGGGGTGATGTGCGGCCCTCCCGTTTTGTTAAAATGTAGGTCGGCATTGGGGGAAAAAAACTGGTTTTATCTCATTTTCCCCCAATAAACCCCCAATAAACCCCCTTTATCTGCAGACCTGGAGCCGCTGTTGCTGTCAGTCATGTGATATTTGGGGTGAGTTTCCCGGCTCAATCATCACACTGAGCTGATGCTTTATGGCGATGCTAATGAAGTCCCTTCCTCCATAGGCGCCACATTACCTGCATCCAGAGCTCCCCGGGGCCGGTGACGGCCGAGCGTCCCACCTCCACAAAAAAGAAGTTGTCGGAATGGCCGCAGCGCCGCACGTTCATCAGCTGGAGGGTGACGGAGGGCGCGTCGGAGCGCAGGCGGACCAGGCTCAGGGTGCGTTCGGTCAGGCAGAGGCGGTAAATGCCAGAAAGGTTCCGGCTCTGTCCCAGGCCCCTGGGGCGCACGCTCACCTGCCAGACCTCCCTGAACGCCGGACCCGGCCACACCGCGGACTCCGGGGAGGAAGAGAGGCATCGAGCTGGGGATGGAAGAAACACACAGCACGAGACGAATTAGAATGTCCTTGTTTATTTTCTGGCCGGCCTGACCGAGAGTCACAGACCCGCCACGCGCACGCGCAGAACCTGCCACAAACACGCGCACTCTCCCGGTACCGTATCGGCAAACGGAGGGCCGAGCTGTTGGAAGGGTAACTATCAACGGTCACAAAAGCCCCGGCGGGGAGAAGGGGTAACGTTGGGGTAATTTCCCGCCCAGGCACCTGACGCTGGCCGTGGCTTGGGACTTTGGGGGGCAGCGAAGGCGTCCATGGAACTTGAGTTTCTGCGCAGGGCCCGGCTGTATACATATGTATGAAGATGCTTGTACACGAACATACAGCAACGCACACGCACACAGCGCCAAGGCGACTGTGACTCAGAAGGTCAAGAGTTAATATAGGGACCATCTGCAGAAAAACAAAACCAATGACGCCAGCGTTTCCATAGCAATGCACCTTTAACGTGCACTATTCCCGTCACCATGGCAACAGGAGTTTTACTTCCAGCCTTGGAAATCAATGTGGGGTGTGAGTGAGAAAGGAGAGAAGTACCCCAAAACTACGGGGTATACAGAGCGGCCCTGAAAGGCATGGAGGCATTACTGGGGTATATACGGGGAATCAGCCTCCCCTCACACACTACTACGCCATCACACCTATACACAGCGCAGACACACACTACTACACCACGACACATATACACAGCGCACACACTACTACACCACGACACCTATACACAGCGCACACACTACTACACCACGACACAGATATACAGTGCGGGCACACACTACTACACCACAACACATATACACAGCGCAAACACACTACTACACCACAACACATATACACAGCGCAGACACGCACTACTACACCACAACACATATACACAGCGCAGACACACACTACTACACCACAACACATATACACAGCGCAGACACACACTACGACACCACGACACCTATACACAGCGCAGGCACACACTACTACACCACAACACATTTACACAGCGCAAACACACACTACTACACCCCGACACACATACACAGCGCAGGCACACACTACTACACCACAACACATATACACAGCGCAAACACACTACTACACCACAACACATATACACAGTGCAGGCACACACTACTACACCCCGACACATATACACAGCGCAGACACACACTACTACACCCCGACACATATACACAGCGCAGACACACACACTACTACACCACAACACATATACATAGCGGAGACACACTACTACACCACAACACATATACACAGCACAGGCACACACTACTACACAACGACACATATACACAGCGCAGGCACACACTACTACACCACGACACATATACACAGGGCAGACACACACTACTACACCACGACACCTATACACAGCGCAGACACACACACTACTACACCACAACACATATACATAGCGGAGACACACTACTACACCACGACACATATACACAGTGCAGGCACACACTACTACACCACAACACATATACATAGCGGAGACACACACTACTACACCACGACATATACACAGCGCAGACACACACTACTACACCACAACACATATACACAGCGCAAACACACTACTACACCACAACACATATACACAGCACAGGCACACACTACTACACAACGACACATATACACAGCGCAGGCACACACTACTACACCACGACACATATACACAGGGCAGACACACACTACTACACCACGACACCTATACACAGCGCAGACACACACACTACTACACCACAACACATATACATAGCGGAGACACACACTACTACACCACGACACATATACACAGTGCAGGCACACACTACTACACCACAACACATATACATAGCGGAGACACACACTACTACACCACGACGTATACACAGCGCAGACACACACTACTACACCATGACACGTATACTTCTGTGGGGTTATTAATGGTCCCAAGTCCCCTCTTCACTCGTCTATAAGGGAGATCACGGCTACATGGCCGCCCTTCTCCCCCTCTATCCTGTTCTGCGTATTATTCCTCCTTTTCCAAGTATAAAGGTCTCGGCCGGCCCCGCCATCCAAATTACTCCTGGAACGGGCTGTGGAAAATCTGGGCAAACAGAACCCCAGAAGTTCCGACTACATGCGGACCGTGAGCTTGGTGCGCGTCCACGCCACACATTTAAAGCCAAATCTGTGCCGGGGCGGGGGGCATCCGCTGGCATTAACTCTATTAATCTGGGGGTCTCATAGAAACTGGAAATCTCATTTCTATTGGGAGAAATGCCACATTCATCAGGGTCCTTTAAGCCAACGGAGCGTGGATTCCCTGCCTTAAGTACACAGCAGGAATAAAGAACTTTACAGAGAGGGTGGTGGATAAGTGGAACAGCCTCCCAGCAGAGGTGGTAGAGGGTAATACAGCGAGGGGATTTAACATGCATGGGATAGACATACGGCTCCTGAATCTAAGACGAGACCAGCGACTGACCAACGGCTAGCTGGGGGCCGATCTGCTGGCGGGTTCTAGGTCCCTAACTCTGCCATGAAATATGGGTTCCATATGACGCTCGGCTAACCTGATGGGGTCCGAGGCTGGCGGCATGGTCCGGTTACCCGCAGAATACTAACAGAAGGTCGAAGTGTCCCGACCCGGCTAACCTTACCGCACCCACCTGGGTGCAGATCCCTCGCTACACACCTACACAACACACACACACACATATAGGGTTCTTTTACCCTGCGCCAGGAGCTCCATGATGGCGCCGTACCACTCCTCCTGTTCTTCTTCGCCCTCGGCCGACACGGTGAGGCCACCATCGCGTGTGTAGAGAACCAGTAGATGTTTCCTCTTGGCGTCCGCCCTTTTATTCACCCCGATTGTCTCCTCCAAGTTGAGGGTCCCGCGGGGACCCCCAGATCCTTCCACCAGCCTGAACTTCTTTTCATTCTCATAGTACTCGAGCCGCGCGGGAGCTCGCGATCCGCCGCCGCGCAGAACGAAGAACCTCCTCCTCATGGACTTCTGCTTCCGCAAATAACCGCTTTTCTTCACGTCCTCCATCTCTCGGAAACCCAAAATCACCGATTTCGGCTTATTAATATCTCAAGGTTGATGGATTTGGGGGGGGGTGCCCATAAACCTCAAAAACAGGCCAAAATTAGATTAAATAGTCCAAAAAGTTGCATTTAACTCAGTTTAAGGACGACCCTCGACTGATAAAAGCACCGGGGGGGTGGAAAAACAGCACCAATCGTTTCATAATAAGCCATGAACCTTTAAATAAAGTTGTTGAAGGTTTGCAAAAATTGTCCAAATAAGTCAACTTTCACCAAAAAAAAAGAAGTATCGCTGATTTTTTTTGAAAGTTCATTCTCCGATTTAGGAAAAAATTGCTACAAAGTCTCAATTTCATTGATAATAAAGCTTATTTCTGAGGAAGCTGTACCCCCCCCTTATAAGTAGCACAATTGCATTGTAAGAAAGAAAAAAAAAAAAAGGAAAAAAAAAATATATTTTCCACCAGTTAATGGTGGAAGAACAGATCTCAAAAAAAAAAAAAAATTTAAATCAGAATTTATGAATAAACAAAAGCGCCATCACCCCAAATAGAAAAAAAAATCATACTATTTAGAGTTCGGGGTAAAAGATTTTCTTTTAATTCCCAAAGACAACCTTTTTTTTTTGTTTGTTTTTTTTTACTAAATTGAGATTGTCCAAGTATACTTTTAAATCAATTTTGAAAAAAGAAAAAAACACAATGCAGTGAATTTTTTTTTTATGTACCAGAATAACAAAACAAAAAAAACAAAAAACTTTTATCAAAACAAAAAATCTAATTGGGGAAACAAATCGAAGCGCTATGGGGCGCAAATTAACAATAATCACACTGTTAAAAAAAATAAAATAAAAAAAAAATATATATATTTTGGCGAGCTAGAAATAGAATGTTTCTATCAGATTTCTTTTTCTTCAACAGGCTTAATTATGACATCATACTCGTCATCACATAAAATATTTTATAGTTATATCAACAGCTCAGTTTGTGTTGCTGTTTAAAAGAAATTGTAAAAAAAAAAAAAAAAATGGAAAAAATAAATGGGAGCAGCCAGTTTCAAGTAATTTACTGTTTTTTGTTAAGGAAAAAGGCACAACGTTTGATTTAATGATATTTGTTTACCAAATGAAGCAAAATTTCTACTCTTTGGATATTAAAGGAGCGTTAAAATAATTGGCCGAAAAAAGAACATAAAAATCTATAATTTCTATTGGCTACCAGCTTTTTTCTTTGGAAATGCTGTTTTGAACATTAATTGCAACATGCAATTTCTGCAACAACAAAAAAAAAATACAGAATTTGGAACAAATTAAATACTCTCTTATTTCTCTAAATTTAAGTCATTTTTATATTTGGCAAATATATAAAAAAAAATAGCAGAAATGAAAAATTATTTGGGGATAAGGCAGTTACTGTATTTTCTGCAGAAAAAAAAATCTCTATTTTGGGTTTTTAAAGAAAAAACAAAAAAAACAACTATATATTATTCTTTATATATTTTTCTGTACCTTCCAGTCAACAGACACATTTACACATATGTTGCGTGATATTTTGGCTATGATTACATTTAAAGCACCAAAAAAACACATATATATATAAATATACACACACACACACACAATTATAACCTGAGAATATATCCCAACAATTGGGTTTTTCTTTAAAAAAAAAAAAAAAAGTTAATTCACAGTGACACGTCGAGTTAAAAAAAAACAAAAAAAAACAAATTTAAGCAAAATGAGTTTCTCTTAAGAGTTTGGTAAAAGCTCGAGGCTCCACAAACAGGCAGAAAAGGAGGCTTTCAGGAGAAGGAAGATTTTTAAAAAAAAAGTTGAAAAAAAATGCTGAGTATTAGAAATTCTGCAATTCATAAATTTGCAAGTTTGAGTCTTGCAGAAAAAATCTATATCTATTTAAAATGCAGAATAAAACAGAAAAAATAATACATGCGCTACAATGTATCGGGGTTTTTTTGGGTTGTTTTTTTTTTTTAAATGTCAGGCCTTTTTTCTTTTCTCGGAAAAATTGTGAAATTAACCGGTTAATCAAAAAAAATTAAAATAATAATAATAATCCGGAATTCTTCTGCAACTGTTGCGTTTCTAATTACGCTACTCTGAATTGTCAGATTTTACCAGACCTAAAAAAAAACAAAAAAACGAACCCCCTCCTTCTCTGCAAACCCTGAAATAATTCTGTTTTTTTAAGGATTTTTTGGTGAAATAAATGCTATTTTTGCACGCGTGTTTCGGGGGAATATCTCTCCTATTTGCTCTGGAGGCTTTTGCAATGTGCCTGTCCTTTGCCCTGAATTGCGAATGGGTGCAGGAGTCTGCCCTGCAGGGGGGGAGCAGCCATGCAGCTGCCCATGTGCTCTCCCTGCCCTTGCTGGGGGCAGACTGGGCCACACATGCAGGGACCCTCTGCTACTTTGGGGAGGAAATACCTTTTCTGAGCATGCACTGTGCTCCTTCCATGCAGAGTGTGGCTGAGGGAGCTCTCCTAGTCCTCATGCAGTTCACCCCCACAGGGGCCCAGGGGTGCAGGATCAGTGCTGAGCATGCTGGGGGTGGGGGGCAGCAGGGTGCTTCAGTGGGGGGGTTGCATGGCTGTGTGCATGCTCGCAGAGCGGGGCAGATAGAGGGGAGGCAGTCTGCTAACTAAACTTGTTTTCTTCAATCTCCTCCCATGGTCAGAGAGCTGCCTCCTGGCAGGGTCCTAGAGGTAGCAGGATACGAGTCCTAGTGGTTGGAAGGGGAGGTGCAGGCGTGGGGTTTGGGGCATGTCTGCTGCTGCTGCTGCTGCTGCTGCTGCTGTGTTTGGGGCTCACCTGCTGGGGCTGGCAGGGGCAGCTGGTATATGGGGCTATTATTACATGTATGTAACATGTGGAGATATGTATATATATATATACATACGTGTATGAAGAGACGCCCGAACCCGGCCATCACGGGAGTGTCTCTAATTATTATTACTCCCCAGTCTACTGCCCCCACTCACCGGTTATACCGTCCCCACTCACCCAGTCTGCTGCCCCCACTCACCCAGTATACCACCCCCGCTCACCCAGTCTACTGCCCCCACTCACCCAGTATACTGCCCCCACTCACCCATTATACCACCCTACTCACCCAGTCTACTGCCCCCACTCACCCAGTATACTGCCCCCACTCACCCAGTATTCCGCCCCACTCGCCCAGTATGCTGCCCCCACCCACCCAGTATACTGCCCCCACTCGCCGGTTATACCATCCCCACTCACCCATTATGCCACCCCCACTCACCCAGTCTACTGCCCCCACTCACCCAGTATACTGCCTCCACTCACCCAGTATTCCGCCCCACTCGCCGGTTTTACCGCCCGCACTCGACAGTTATACTGCCCCCACTCACCCAGTATACTGCCCCCACTCGCCGGTTATACCGCCCGCACTCGACAGTTATATTGCCCCACTCACCGCTTATACTGCCTCCACTCACCCAGTAAACTGCCCCCGCTGGCCATTACACTGCCCCCACTCGCCAGTTATACTGCCCCCACGAACCGTTATGACACGCTGAGTCCCTGCCCACAGGGAGCCAGAGCCGGAAAGTTCCTAAGTATGCTCCCAACAGTCCCGTGTTTTGTAGGACAGTCCAGATTTTCAGGCAATGGGGAGGGTGCGCTGGTTGGGGGATCCTCTGATCTCGCCTGACTGCCCCAGGGGGTCTATGGCAACAAAGCTCTCCACTGGAGCCTTATGCCGATCCCATGCATGTTTCAATTCCCGCTGCACTTCTGCTGGGAGGCAGATCCGGTCTTCCTGCCGCATTGCACAGGTTATGTGTGGGGTTCGAGGCGTGTGGCAGTAAATCACTCGTGTTTGCGCTTGAAGCGCCGGGTTTGTTTGTTTTTTTGATTTGTGTTGTTGCAGGTTTTTTTTTTTGCGCCCCACAGGGGGTAATTAAAGGAACGCGTCACGCAATTCGCCCTTTACCTTTATTTTTAAAATAATTTACCTCCCTCCTGCCCCCGTGCCGTGCGTCTGGGGGCTGGGACTCTACCCTTTGCCCCCTCAGGGCTCGGATGGCATAGGCATGGCGCCATACATCCCAACTCTCCCGGTTTCATTTGTCCGGTTCCTCTCACAAATCCTTCCACCCTCTTTCCTCCCCTGATGCCCTCCCTCCTCCTCTGTACTCCCCTCTCCTACCCTGCTGCCCGTTACCTCTAGGTCAGGTATAGCAACAGCCAAGGCCTGGTACTAGCGTGACCACATTTTATTTCTGCCATTCAGGGACACGCTATGAGGCCCATGAGATGACACACACAGGTATATATATATATCTGCGTTATATATGTATATTATATATATGTACTTATCTCTTTATAGTAAAGACTTTGATTGAAATACGACTTCAAAATAACAGCTGAACTGGCAGTTTCTTTAATATTACCCCCTGCTGCCAATATATAGATATAAATACTACCCCCTGCCGCCAATATATATAAATATTAGCCCCTGCTGCCGATATATGTATAAATATTACCCCTTGCTGCCAATATATATTAATATTACACCCTGCTGCCGATATATATTAATATTACCCCCTGCTGCCAATATATATTAATATTACCCCCTGCTGCCAATATATATTAATATTACACCCTGCTGCCGATATATATATTAATATTACCCGTGCTGCCAATATATATATATATAAATATTAGCCCCTGCTGTCAGTACCCCCCGAGCTGATGGGGTTTGGGGTTCTGTGTCCTCCCCGTGCTGATGGGATTTGGGTTCTGGGTCCCCCCTGAGCTGATGGGGTTTGGGGTTGGGTTCTGTGTCCTCCCCGAGCTGATGGGGTTTGGGGTTGGGTTCTGTGTCCTCCCCGAGCTGATGGGGTTTGGGGTTGGGTTCTGTGTCATCCCCGAGCTGATGGGGTTTGGGGTTGGGTTCTGGGTCCTCCCCGAGCTGATGGGGTTTGGGGTTGGGTTCTGGGTACCCCCCGAGCTGATGGGGTTTGGGGTTGGGTTCTGTGTCGTCCCCGAGCTGATGGGGTTTGGGGTTCTGTGTCCTCCCCGAGCTGATGGGATTTGGTTTCTGGGTCCCCCCTGAGCTGATGGGGTTTGGGGTTGGGTTCTGTGTCCTCCCCGAGCTGATGGGGTTTGGGGTTGGGTTCTGGGTCCTCCCCGAGCTGATGGGGTTTGGGGTTGGGTTCTGTGTCATCCCTGAGCTGATGGGGTTTGGGGTTGGGTTCTGGGTCCTTCCCGAGCTGATGGGGTTTGGGGTTGGGTTCTGGGTACCCCCCGAGCCGATGGGGTTTGGGGTTCTGTGTCCTCCCCGTGGTGATGGGATTTGGGTTCTGGGTCCCCCCTGAGCTGATGGGGTTTGGGGTTGGGTTCTGGGTACCCCCCGAGCCGATGGGGTTTGGGGTTCTGTGTCCTCCCCGTGGTGATGGGATTTGGGTTCTGGGTCCCCCCTGAGCTGATGGGGTTTGGGGTTGGGTTCTGTGTCCTCCCCGAGCTGATGGGGTTTGGGGTTCTGTGTCCTCCCCGAGCTGATGGGGTTTGGGGTTGGGTTCTGTGTCCTCCCCGAGCTGATGGGGTTTGGGGTTCTGTGTCCTCCCCGAGCTGATGGGGTTTGGGGTTGGGTTCTGTGTCCTCCCCGAGCTGATGGGGTTTGGGGTTCTGTGTCCTCCCCGAGCTGATGGGGTTTGGGGTTGGGTTCTGGGTACTCCCCGGGCTGATGGGGTTTGGGGTTCTGTGTCCTCCCTGAGCTGATGGGGTTTGGGGTTGGGTTCTGGGTACTCCCCGGGCTGATGGGGTTTGGGGTTGGGTTCTGGGTACTCCCCGGGCTGATGGGGTTTGGGGTTCTGTGTGTGTTGAGAACGTCTGGTAAAGGAATGTTGATAGAGTGAAGGATCTATATAAGTTCTATGTGTAATAAAAGTGGTTCTTGTTTTATCGCACGATTGTTGGTCTGACTGATCCGTGGATAGCAGGGGTGCCCAGCCTTGGTACGGTGACCCTGTAACACATGTCAGGCGCAGAATAACCTGATTTATTAGGGGCCGAGGTGGCCGGCCCTGGTGTGTAGATGAGCCGCGGGCGAGGAAGACAAACACGACATCTAATACCGGCAGCGCATTTAATTTAACAAACTGAGAAACACCTGGGGAGGGACACAAAGGGTTAATGCGGAGGCAGTTTTCAGTATTTGGGTAAAAACCTGTTATTACACATTAAAAATGTCACTTGCTGTGTTTTTAAAACAAACACAGGCGTTTGCTACCAACAAAGCCGGAGATAAGAAAGAGGGGCAGGGGGTGCAAACAGGAGTGACTCCAGATTAAAGGAGTGGAATAACAGAGCTGGGGGTGCAAACAGGAGTGACTCCAGATTAAAGGAGTGGAATAACAGAGCTGGGGGTGCAAACAGGAGTGACTCCTGATTAAAGGAGTGGAATAACAGAGCTGGGGGTGCAAACAGGAGTGACTCCTGATTAAAGGAGTGGAATAACAGAGCTGGGGGTGCAAACAGGAGTGACTCCAGATTAAAGGAGTGGAATAACAGAGCTGGGGGTGCAAACAGGAGTGACTCCAGATTAAAGGAGTGGAATAACAGAGCTGGGGGTGCAAACAGGAGTGACTCCTGATTAAAGGAGTGGAATAACAGAGCTGGGGGTGCAAACAGGCGTGACTCCTGATTAAAGGAGTGGAATAACAGAGCTGGGGGTGCAAACAGGAGTGACTCCAGATTAAAGGAGTGGAATAACAGAGCTGGGGGTGCAAACAGGAGTGACTCCTGATTAAAGGAGTGGAATAACAGAGCTGGGGGTGCAAACAGGAGTGACTCCAGATTAAAGGAGTGGAATAACAGAGTTGGGGTGCAAACAGGAGTGACTCCTGATTAAAGGAGTGGAATAACAGAGCTGGGGATGGAAACAGGAGTGACTCCAGATTAAAGGGACAGAATCAGAGTTGCTCCGGATTACAGATGCAGGATTCTGAGCTGGGGGTGGATTCTCAGAAATAATGATTTAATCATGTCAAATTTCAAAATTTCATAATTTTTTTCAGGAACACGTAATTGTCATGTGACACAAAGGCAGGCACTGTATCCATCGAAACAAAAAAAAACTCCTTAAAACTTAGTTTTTTTTGTAATGCGATTAAACCTCTAGAGGAAAGAATAAAATGCCAATGATCCGGCAGATCTCTCTCCGGCAGCTGTGGGTATGTGGACGTTCCCACCGGTGTTATACTCTGACCCCTACTTTGCTGTCACGCTGTGATGGCGGTTCTCATGTGGGTCAGGGGGTACATGAAGATTAGCAAGCGCTCACGAAAAGCCACTAAAATGCTGAAAACACACCAAAAAATCTTTATTTCATCTAAAAAAAGATTTTCTTCCAGTTCCATGTAATGAAACCCCAATTAACGATTTTAGCATTCTTTCATTTTGAATTTATTTTGAAAGCAAAAACATTAGAACCAAAAAAACCCCGTTAAATTCG
Source organism: Sceloporus occidentalis (assembly GCA_023333645.1). Classification (NCBI taxonomy): domain Eukaryota; kingdom Metazoa; phylum Chordata; class Lepidosauria; order Squamata; family Phrynosomatidae; genus Sceloporus; species Sceloporus occidentalis. Next base: position 640,833 of record JALMGF010000242.1, read on the forward strand.
CAGGAGGCATTCGGTAAAAAAAAAAACACATGGAAGAAAAAAAATGTAAGTACTACTTTAGCATGAAATTTTGTATTTATTTTAAAAGTAAAAAAATAAAAACAAAAAAAAATCAACATAAAATAACACCAAATTTGCAGATGATGTTCTGTAGGTGTTATATACGGTAAAAAAAACGAATTAGAAAAAAAATAAGTAATTTTAAATTTATTTAAAAAAACAACATTCCAACAAAAATCAGCATAAATTAACATAATATTAGCCGATGGCATTCAGTGAGTGTGGTCATTTTTAATTTATTTCAAAAACAAAAACATTCAAACCAAAAAATCAGCATAAAATAATGCAAAAATTGCAGGTTTTTCGTAAGCGAGGTATACGATAAGAAAAAAAAGTGTGTATTTTATGAAAGGCTCAATGAGAAGCGCATATTGTGACCCGCGGCCTTTGATTGACATTATATACACCGCGCCTGTTTGGCGTAATTTATAGAAACTTTTTTTTGCCCCAAAAATTCCAAATTTTTACATTTTCTGGAAAAAAAATATTCATTTTGGCGCATGGATCCTGTGAAGGTTTTTATAGAGAGTCAGAGGTAAAATTCAGCGACAACTGCCCCAGTGACAGTGTTTTTCTTGTCGGCACGTGACGGCGCCGGCTGGGAGGCCGTGTGGATCTGTAACTTATCTCGGCCTTATCTCGGAGCCTCAGGTGTATGAATAACCAGGCCTGTTTTGTCCCTTTTTGTATATTGATGTGTTATTGGCAACAGTCACACAGCCCACGGTGATAACATTGCCATGTTTACACATATCACACTGTAACACAAATAATCTCTGAGAAGTGTGTCCTATAAACACAAAACTCTCTATTTTGACACATTTTTAACATACCACAAAGTGCTTTGTATATGTGTCGTGGTGTAGTAGTGTGTGAGGGGAGGTTGGCGCTGTGTATCTGTGTAGTGGTGCAGTAGTGTGTGAGGGGAGGTCGGTGCTGTGTATATGTGTCGTGGTGTAGTAGTGTGTGAGGGGGAGGTCGTTGCTGTGTATATGTGTCGTGGTGTCGTAGTGCGTGAGGGGGAGGTTGGCGCGGTGTATATGTGTTGCGGTGTAGTAGTGTGTGAGGGGAGGTCGGTGCTGTGTATATGTGTTGTGGTGTAGTAGTAGTGTGTGATGGGGAGGTCGGTGCTGTGTATATGTGTTGCGGTGTAGTAGTGTGTGAGGGGAGGTCGGCGCTGTGAATATGTCTTGTGGTGTAGTAGTGTGTGAGGGGGAGGTTGGCGCTGTGTATATGTGTCGCGGTGTAGTAGTGTGTGAGGGGTAGGCGCTGTGTATATGTGTTGTGGTGTAGTAGTGTGTGAGGGGGAGGTCGGTGCTGTGTATAAGTGTTGCGGTGTAGTAGTGTGTGAGGGGAGGTCGGCGCTGTGTATATGTGTCATGGTGTAGTAGTGTGTGAGGGGAGGTCGGTGCTGTGTATATGTGTTGTGGTGTAGTAGTGTATGAGGAGAGGTCTGTGCTGTGTATATGTGTTGTGGTGTAGTAGTGTGTGAGGGGGAGGTCGGTGCTGTGTATATGTGTTGTGGTGTAGTAGTGTGTGAGGTGAGGTCGGCGCTGTGTATATGTGTTGTGGTGTAGTAGTGTGTGAGGGGGAGGCCGGCGCTGTGTATATGTGTTGTGGTGTAGTAGTGTGTGTGACGGGGAGGTTGGCGTGGTGTATATGTGTTGTGGTGTAGGAGTGTGTGAGGGGGAGGCTGGTGCTGTGTATATGTGTTGTGGTGTAGTAGTGTGTGAGGGGAAGGCGCTGTGTATATGTGTTGTGGTGTAGTAGTGTGTGAGGGGGAGGCCGGCGCTGTGTATATGTGTCGTGGTGTAGTAGTGTGTGAGGGGTAGGCGCTGTGTATATGTGTCGTGGTATAGTAGTGTGTGAGGGGAGGTTGGCGCTGTGTCTATGTGTTGTGGTGTAGTAGTGTGTGAGGGGAGGCCGGCGCTGTGTATATGTGTCGTGGTGTAGTAGTGTGTGAGGGGAGGTCGGTGCTGTGTATATGTGTTGTGGTGTAGTAGTGTGTGAGGGGAGGTCGGTGCTGTGTATATGTGTCGTGGTGTAGTATTGTGTGAGGGGAGGTTGGAGCTTTGTATATGTGTTGTGGTGTAGTAGTGTGTGAGAGGAGGTCGGTGCTGTGTATATGTGTCGTGGTGTAGTAGTGTGTGAGGGGAGGTCGGTGCTGTGTATATTTGTTGTGGTGTAGTAATGTTTGAGGGGGAGGCGCTGTGTATATGTGTCGTGGTGTACTAGTGTGTGAGGGGGAGGTCGGTGCTGTGTATATGTTTCGTGGTGTAGTAGTGTGTGAGGGTGAGGTCGGTGCTGTGTTTATGTGTATATGTGTCGTGGTGTAGTAGTGTGTGAGGGGAGGTCGGTGCTGTGTATATGTGTTGTGGTGTAGTAGTGTGTGAGGGGAGGTCGGTGCTGTGTATATGTGTTGTGGTGTAGTAGTGTGTGAGGGGAGGTTGGTGCTGTGTATATGTGTTGTGGTGTAGTAGTGTGTGAGGGGAGGTCGGTGCTGTGTATATGTGTTGTGGTGTAGTAGTGTGTGAGGGGAAGGTCGGTGCTGTGTATATGTGTTGTGGTGTAGTAGTGTGTGAGGGGAGGTCGGTGCTGTGTATATGTGTCGTGGTGTAGTAGTGTGTGAGGGGAGGTCGGTGCTGTGTATATGTGTTGTGGTGTAGTAGTGTGTGAGGGGGAGGTCGGCGCTGTGTATATGTGTCGTGGTGTAGTAGTAGTGTGTGAGGGGAGGTCGGCGCTGTGTATATGTGTCGTGGTGTAGTAGTAGTGTGTGAGGGGAGGTCGGTGCTGTGTATATGTGTCGTGGTGTAGTAGTGTGTGAGGGGGAGGTCGGTGCTGTGTATACTTGTTGTGGTGTAGTAGTGTGTGAGGGGGAGGTCGGTGCTGTGTATACTTGTTGTGGTGTAGTAGTGTGTGAGGGGGAGGTCGGTGCTGTGTATATGTGTTGTGGTGTAGTAGTGTGTGAGGGGAGGTCGGCGCTGTGTATATGTGTTGTGGTGTAGTAGTGTGTGAGGGGAGGTCGGCGCTGTGTATATGTGTTGTGGTGTAGTAGTGTGTGAGGGGAGGTTGGCGCTGTGTATATGTGTTGTGGTGTAGTAGTAGTGTGTGAGGGGAGGTCGGTGCTGTGTATATGTGTTGTGGTGTAGTAGTGTGTGAGGGGGAGGCCGGTGCTGTGTATATGTGTCGTGGTGTAGTAGTGTGTGAGGGGGAGGTCGGCGCTGTGTATATGTGTCGTGGTGTAGTAGTGTGTGAGGGGAGATCAGTGCTGTGTATACTTGTGGTGTAGCAGTCTGTGCTGTACCTGCACTTTGTGGATTATGATAGAAATGTGTATTTATTAGGTGCTCATCCATTAGTTGCTATGGTAACAGTTAACTTCCTGCCATCATTTACGGGAAGAAATTATTTTGCCTGTGGGAGGGTGAGTTGATGCACCACGAGATCATCATCCTACAGAGAGAAGCTGGGAATGGACTTTGAGTCTGCCCCTCCCCCTGCGGGGTGACACAGGGACCTGGGAGTTTGCCCCGGGGCATAGTTATCTATAGTGTATAGGGGCTGATTACTAGGGAGACCAAATGGCCCGCGGAGCACTAGGGGGCCTGATCGCCATACCTGGGAACTTCTGGGCTCCGGCTACCCGGAGCCTTCCCTTGCGGGACGCGGCCAGGACTGCACACTGACGGCAGCGGGAAACACCCCCATTTTACGGGAAAATGGGCGGGGAGCGGGGCGTGTCAAGACCCGGCTCCCACGACCTGGAGGATTCGGGTCTTGACCCGGAGAAGCGGAGAGGTCCCAGGTATGCTGATCGCCCGGTAGGGTTATCTGCCCTGGTTATGTGACGGAGGTGCTGTCACTAACCCCAGGCCTAGTGGTTTTAGGTCAGAGTACACCAGACATAGAAAACCTCTCGGGCACCGTGCGCTGAACTGAGACCTGTGACAGGGCCAGGTTAACTGGAGTTGCCCCAGACCACCTGTCCCCGGGCAGAGACATTTTCGTGGTTGTTTGGGGGCAGTTTTGTTTTGATACCTCCTATGCATAGATTGATGCAGTCTCAGTTAAGGGTAAAACAGGCTTCTTTATTATGCATAGCTTCATAACTGCCATGCTGAGCTGGTTAGCTCCAAACCACAGTTACTACAACTCACACTGAACTCTCTAGCACCCTCTGCAGGTTGCTTGTATAACATTGCTACAAGTTTGCAAAAAGTGTTTTGTTGTGTAAGGGTGTTTTGGGGGTCTTTGTTAGGGATTGGTGTGCGGTTTAGCCGGGTCATGGAGCGCGTCTGTATCCTGTTTCTGTGGCCCGGTAATATCTTATAATGAGATTTATTTTATAACCGTCCCCAGAGACACAGAATGTGGCTGCAGCTCCAGCCTACAAAGGAACAATCAGGTAACCCGGCTGGGGCTCTTAATCGGCCAGCACAGCCCTGTCTGCCCAGACGGCACCCGCAGGGGGGATAACACAGGCGGGGGAACCCATTGTATCACATATCCCTGTACCGGAGCCATTCCCTGTGTCCTCCCCGAGCTGATGGGGTTTGGGGTTGGGTTCTGTGTACCCCCCGAGCTGATGGGGTTTGGGGTTGGGTTCTGTGTACCCCCCGAGCTGATGGGGTTTGGGGTTCTGTGTTTATTGAGAACGTCTGGTAAAGGAATGTTAATAGAATTAATATATATAATATAAAATATATTTATGTGTATGTGACGGTGTGTATATGTGAATCAGTGTTATGTGATATATATATATATATAATATAAATGTATTTATGTGTATGTGACGGTGTGTATATGTGAATCAGTGTGTATGTGATATATATATATATATAATATATTTATGTGTATGTGACGGTGTGTATATGTGAATCAGTGTGTATGTGATATATATATATATAATATAAATGTATTTATGTGTATGTGACGGTGTGTATATGTGAATCAGTGTGTATGTGATATATATATATATATAATATAAAATATATTTATGTGTATGTGACGGTGTGTATATGTGAATCAGTGTGTATGTGATATATATATATATATAATATATAATGTATTTATGTGTATGTGACGGTGTGTATATGTGAATCAGTGTGTATGTGATATATATATATAATATAAATGTATGTTATGTGTATGTGACGGTGTGTATATGTGAATCAGTGTGTATGTGATATATATATATATAATATAAAATATATGTTATGTGACGGTGTGTATATGTGAATCAGCGTGTATGTGATATATATATATATATATAATATAAATGTATGTTATGTGTATGTGACGGTGTGTATATGTGAATCAGTGTGTATGTGATATATATATAATGTATTTATGTGTATATTTGAATCAGTGTGTATGTGATATATATATAATGTATTTATGTGTATATTTGAATCAGTGTGTATGTGATACACATAAATATATTATATAAATATCGCAAAAACGTTTTCTTTAAAAAAGCACCAAACTTTTAGGGTGCGGCCTATATACGGGAGCGGCCTATATCCGAGCCAATACGGTATATAATATAAAATGTATGTGACGGTGTGTATATGTGAATCAGTGTGGATGTGATGTATATATAATGTATTTATGTGTATATTTGAATCAGTGTGTATGTGATACACATAAATATATTATATAAATATCGCATACACACTGATTCACATATACACACGTCACATACACATAACATATATTGTATATATCACATAACGCTGATTCACATATACACCGTCACATACACATAACATACATTTTATATTATATATATATATCACATACACACCGTCACATACACATAACATACATTTTATATATATATATATATATATCGCATACACACTGATTCACATACACACCGTCACATACACATAAATACATTATATATTATATATATATATATATATATATATATATATATACACAGATTCACATATACACACCGTCACATACACATAAATACATTATATATTATATATATATCACATACACACTGATTCACATATACACACACCATCATATATATATATATATATATTAAAAATTTATTTATGTGTATGTGACGGTGTATATGTGAATCAGTGTGTATGATATATATATATATATATAATATAAAATTTATTTATGTGTATGTGACGGTGTGTATATTGTCAGATATTTTATCACAGAAAACATGTATTTCTATATTCTGTGATTTTACACAAAATGGAGTCAGAGCCATTTTATTTTACTTAATCATGTAGTGATGATTTCTTTTTGTGTTTGTTCCCTCTATAATTGAGAACAAAGGAGTATTCATGTATAATGATGTTTCAGTATATATGATACAATTAATGTTATCTTCCGTGAGAAAGTTAAGGATTAGACGCTGCATATCTTTAGAAATGTAACTTGGAATGGGGGATCCATGGGAAGACTACAAGACCTGAGTTACTATCTAGGAGGTAACACCTGGCGATTAGGGTGACCAAGGATAAATTCCAAACACATATGTAACGGTTTTAAGTTCATTCTTAGACCAGAGCGTCTCTCACAGGTAAATTAAGAAATTACAACGGTGTAAATATGAGTAGAAATCCTAATTATAATGGGTAAAACCCACCGTTATGATTGGAGAATTCCTACCAAAAGGTGGAGGCTATGATAATAAGCTCTGTCTTTAAAAGCTGATGTCTTTAAAAATAAATAAATAAATAAAAAAATCGCACCCTGAAATGGACAGACCCTGACGGACTTATTCACCAAATTTACCCCAGAGAATTGGAATCTTAAGATCCTGGCACCATATTTCACTCTTGGAGTTACTTGGAGTCCTAACCTATATAATTTGTAGAAAGTTATATTCTTTCCCACTTAATTTCTTGACAATAAATCTGGATTAACTTCTACAAGGACCGGTTGGACCACAGCAACAAGTGGTGGTAAATATAATTGTTTTATTATTCTGAATAGAGGTGAATTTTGTCTTCTTCGTATAGAATTCCCTGTTTCTGGGAAATAGTATATTGCATTATTGTATATGGCGGCTTGTGAGACTGCAGCTTATAACCCGTGATAATAACAATAATGAAAAGGTATTTTTACCTATAGATGAAGTTTGACATCATTTGCATCTATTAGGAACTTCACTAATACTCTTAGACACAAACAAATTATTTTTAATTTGTCATATTAGTTAAACTAATATAAGAGAAATAGTGATATCTTTATTACTGCCCTGATTATTATCAATTTTTGGTTGCTGAGTGGACTGGAAATTAATTGTGTGTTAGACTCATAAAATAACAATTCATATTGATAACTATCGATAATATACTGTATTTGAATTGATTTATTTTTTACATGTTTTAAGAATTTTGTGTTTTATATCATGCACTGTGTGACTCATATATATATTTTATAAATTGTATTTACAATAAATAATAATTTTATTGACTATCGTGGCGATATCTATCTAATTTGAATTATAATTTTCGGCGATCTGAAAGGATTTAGGATCGGAGATAAAATATAGGGTATCTCCTTAACTTAATATTGTGGATGTGGTTCTACAATGTTTGGTAGCGTCGTTATTTTGCGTGTGTGACGAAATATTGGTTTTGTCTATTTTGTCTCATTAATATCCCTAACATTATGTGAATCAATGTTATGTGTATGTGACGGTGTATATGTGAATTAGAGTTATGTGATATATGTAATTTATGTTATGTGTATGTGACGGTGTGTATATGTGAATCAGCGTTATGTGATATATATAATATATGTTATGCGTATATGTGAATCAGTGTGTATGTGATATATATATATATAATATAAAATGTATTTATGTGTATGTGACGGTGTGTATATGTGAATCAGTGTGTATGTGATATATAATATAAAATGTATTTATGTGTATGTGACGGTGTGTATATGTGAATCAGCGTGTATGTGATATATATATATAATATAAAATGTATTTATGTGTATGTGACGGTGTATATGTGAATCAGCGTTATGTGATATATATAATATGTTATGTGTATGTGACGGTGTATATGTGAATTAGCGTTATGTGATATATATAATATAAAACGTATTTGTGTATGTGACGGTGTGTATATGTGAATCAGCGTGTATGTGATATATATATATATATAATATAAAATGTATTTATGTGTATGTGACGGTGTATAGGTGAATCAGCGTTATGTGATATATATAATTTATGTTATGTGTATGTGACGGTGTGTATATGTGAATCAGTGTGTATGTGATATATATATATATATATAATGTATGTTATGTGTATGTGACGGTGTGTATATGTGAATCAGCGTGTATGTGATATATATATATATATATAATATAAAATGTATTTATGTGTATGTGACGGTGTATAGGTGAATCAGCGTTATGTGATATATATAATTTATGTTATGTGTATGTGACGGTGTGTATATGTGAATCAGTGTGTATGTGATATATATGTTATGTGTATGTGACGGTGTATTTGTGAATTAGCGTTATGTGATATATATAATGTTATGTGTATGTGACGGTGTATATGTGAATTAGCGTTATGTGATATATATAATATATGTTATGTGTATGTGACGGTGTGTATATGTGAATCAGTGTGTATGTGATATATATATGTTATGTGTATGTGACGGTGTATATGTGAATTAGCGTGTATGACCCTGATTCCAGGGATTCCGGCTCTGATATTTCGGTCGGATTCTGTAGGTTGCTCCCAGAAGAATAATCCTGAGGGAAAGACGTTGCGATGGTGATTGTTGGATTAACCTCGTTTATATAAAATTCAGCTCGTTAGTTAAAAAAAGTTATTCTTCTTTATGATAAAACCCCATAATCTTTGATTAATCGCGCTTTTCTTTTTCCTCCTCTGTTAATCTTTGGCGTCTGGTTTATTTTTTAAACGGCACAAATGATCATTACAACCAAAAACACAGCGTAGGTTTCTGTACTTATACGGTTAATGAACTTCTTCTTCTTCTGATTTAATGATTTCCGAGGATATAATTCTGTTCTCCCTGCTATATCACAGCTGGAATACTGCTTGAACACAGGTGACTCCATGCAGAATATCTGTACCTCCAGTCACGGTTTCCACAACAACCGTTTGGCTGCCTCCATTAACCAGCCAGCACAGTAACGTCTGTGTGATGGGCTATGAAAGGGTTAATATTTGGGGGTCTCCGGGGTCTCAGAACGCTGCAGTTTGGGTCGTTAGGACTCTTTGGCCCGGCTGCATTCTGACTCTCAGGCACCAAGTGCTTTTGGCCCAGAATACCGGGCCGACCACCAGCTGCCGGACCGTCGCCTGAGGTTGTGTTTTCGGCGGATTATATTGTGTTTTTTTTTCCTCCTCGCTCGTACATCGACTTATGTTGAGTATCGGATTCTATTTCCAGTAAAATGGAAGCAGATGTGGACTGGGTTTTGGTTCGGTGCCGGAGTAACACAGACCTGTAATTAAAACGAAACGCAGACGGGGTTCTGGGGACTAGAAAAGGACAGACAAATTCCACAAGAGATCCAGATATTGGGTGAGACTTCCGAGCCAAAATGCTTAAAGGAGAAGCCCATGAGGGCGACCCGTGCCACACGCGTGCATTAACCACACGGGATATACAGAAGCTAAACGCCGTATTATTATGTGCCTGACATTGTGGTGAAGTGTTTGTTGCCCCGCGTCGGGGCTTTACCTCCCATAGTTTAGTTTGTCTTCCTTAACCCCTTAATGACAAAGCCCGTACATGTTTTCAATGGGATTAGGGACTGCCCATTGCCCTTAAGGGGTTAACTGTGAGTGGGCATTGTTGGGTGCCGTTCCAGGCCTTTAATGGCTTCCCGGTTGTGTTTTTCGGCGCGGGCTCCTCGTTTCTGACGGGGTCTATGGAGGCTTTACCGAGCCATAGCATCAACTGGCCAGTTGGGGGCATCAGAGAGATCTGCCCTGTAACCGGCCCTAGAGATCTACCCCCCCCCAGTTTTGTGTCAAGGGGGCTGCCGTCCCAGACCTCGGATATGTCGCTGACCTCATCTACAGAGTCGTAACATAAATTTCATTATTTAGAGTCGTCCCTAAGAGAAAATATGTATAGAAAAGAAAGAACGCATCATTATATCTGTAAAACAGCATTTTATTCCTTATTCCTTGGACACATTCATCCATTTTGGCCCCTGGATGGTGCAATTATTTTTTTTCCCCTTTCTTTCAAGCACAATCTTCAGAAGAAAATACAGAAAACAACAACAAAAAAATAATAATAATAATAATAAAAAAAAATACGGGGAACAACAATATTTTTTGCTGGATACAAGAATATTAATATGAATTTACAGACAAATGCATTTAAGTGTTAGAAAAAAAAAGAATTACCAAAAGAATATTTTAAACATGAAGAAAAAAATTACATAAAAATTATTTATTAAAATATTTCAAATAAATAAAAACATATTAAAACTATATTCAGAATCCAAATGTTGGCGTAACGAATACAAAGTGCATACAGATTAATACATTCTTTAACATCCTGGAAGAAACCAAAAACATTGACATTTTAAGCAATAAATAGGTAAGAAAAAGCAATAGCGAATTTTCAGAAACTTTTGGTGCCGTCGCATATAATTTGTTGGCAAAAAAACAAACCAAAAAAACCTTTTTGGAAATCTGAATTTAAATAAAAAGAGAAAATAATTTAACTAATATTTCAAAATTTTAAGAAAACGTTAAGAGAGCTTCTACTTTTTTTTTTCTTTTCAGAATTTGAAAAAAATATTTTTTGAAAGCCAAGTACATTTAATAATAAAAAAAGAACATTAGTGATATTTATCATATAGTTTATATTCTTATGAAACATATCAATAATTTTACCTTCCATAAATAAATGCAAAAAAAAAATTAATATATAAAATAATATAAATGAAAATGTCCCACATAACATTCACATTTTCAAAAGAAATTGAAAGAATTTTAAAATAAGGCAAAAGGAGTCTATAGAAAATGTAAATAAATTACAATATAATTGGATTTTAAATAAGAAAATGAAATTACAGTCTTCACGTCCTTTCCGGTTCTTCCTATATATACAAAAAAAAAAGTTTATATACACGGATAAATATTTCAAATTTTTCTATTTCGGTTTCAGAAAATTACCCTAAGGATTCTTGTAGATGTTCATTTTTTTTTTTAATAAAAATGGTGATTTTACCAAAAATTTGTAAAATGGATTTACCCTTTTTTTAACAAATATTTGATCATTTTCCCACAGCAATCCCTAATATTTCTCCTACTTTGCTGGGTATGTCTGATGGGATGAGAGGACATTTTGTCTATAAGGTTATCTAGAAAGTGAGCACGACGAGGAAAACGCTCTTTAACCAACGCAAGGGACTAAGGCAAGTGACCTCACCCACTTACGGGGCAAAATGGCTCCCCTTCTCAACCTGGTAAAGGGTCGACGTTGGGATCCATTGGGAAACTGGGTCCTATCACACGTTTGACTAAGATCTAGGCTTTCCAACCTTGTCAACGCCCTTCCGAACCCTGCGCGATTTCAGAGCCCGAAAAGGTCTGCCTTCTTTCCCCATCAGAACCCTGTCTTGCTCTGCCTTGTCGGCGGTTGTGTGTCAGTGCAGAAGTCCTATGCCCTCCTGAACTTATTCCTTCCCGTAGTAATGGTCATCCCAATCTCAAGCTGGCAGGGCGACCCAATACTCACTCCATTAGCCGCTGGTTGTATTTGCTGAGCTTGTCAGCCATAATGTCTCCTTTTACCTCTACCACTCTTAGCTCATCCTGGGAAATCTCTCCAACATCACCCCTGGAAATTGTTTCCTCCTGTACTATGTCTTGGTTCCCATTGTGTTGCAGGACATCTGGCCTTCTCTATCGATGACCGGCCCGTCACCACTTGAAGAGCACCTTCTTTCTCCATGTTTGCCCTCAGTCCCCTTACTCTCAGCTGGCCAAAGCGACACCGTATCTCCTACACTCCGTACGTTTTTTACCTGCTGACCGTCATCACATTGACTCCACACACAAGATCCCAAGTCTGCCGCAGACAACTCACCTCATGCAGACGGTCACACATCATGTATAATTTCTTTAATTTCCTGCAGAACCTTACCAGTTCCTTGGTATCTCAGGCTCTACAATATAGTACCCCCCCATACCTCCCTATTGTCCTTGTAGGACATCTTTCACTCCCCGCAGTATGTATGTATGTACCCCTAACAATTGCCCCTTTCCCCTATGAAGCACCTTAACGCCTGTGCAGCTTATCTTCTGCCTGGCCCTCTTTAGCCTCAGGGTTTCGTCCAGCGTCCCTGGGAGGAGGGTAGGGGCAGATAACCTTAGATGGCAGTGTCCCACAGCACAGCCTGCTGTCGGTGGCATGGCGGAGTGCCCCCTTTGCGTCCCTCAGAGCCGCGACGCCAGCTGGGCAGGATGGGCAGGCTCTCCTGCTTGCACAATCCCCGTTCCGCCCTGGGCTGCCGCGACTTGATCTCATGGCAAAGGAAGCGCTTTCTCTCAATGACCTCCTGCAACTTCCCGTCGCGTTCTCGGCTACTGGTGGGCACCGGTGTAGATGGAGGAAGCACAGCCTGTCGAGGGAAAGAGGTGTGAGGTGTTGTAGGAAGCCAACAAAGTTCTGCTTCATTTTATTTGTTCCCTTTACAATGTGTGCCCCTTATGTAAAAGCTCCCAGGCTCTCCTCAAAACCTCCCCTTTCTGAAATGTTCTTATTTTTTCCTCCCGTCGAGAGTAATGATTTTCTTATTTCGGGGGGAAAAAGAACCTCTTCAGGTTTAAGGTATCCACCTACAAGAATCATTCAAGGTCAATTGAAGGATCTTTCGAAGCCTCAGCCATATGCTTCATGGTTATAGATGTTTAGGGAAATTTTTGTTTAACAGACGTGGAATCCACAGATTCCATCAATACAAACAGAAACATACGTTTGTAACGAAACCAGAAAAACTTTCAACGCCCCCCCCCCCAAGTCTCTTCATCACTGAAACCAACGTTCTTGGGAAACGCTTGGATCTGAAAACAGACTGACTGTTTTGGCCACACCAACCACTCCTTACCGTTAGCAAACCATAGCTCTCCTACAAAGGCCTATGTGATGGTCCTTCTGTGGATCTTCATCCACTGGTCCGGTACCAGGACACATCCAGAATCGCACACAGCAGAGAACCTGCTGCACTTAAATTCTCCACCTCACTTCAAGGACGCTTCCAGAATGGGACTTCCTACACCACTATACTCCAGTACCAGCGCGTATGAAGATCAAAGAACATCCTACCGTTGACCGCAATCTTCTTCTGGAAACCATTAAGGGGTTTGGGGATTTGTTGCATGTTTTTGCCTTGGTTTTTTTTTGGATTCACCTTCCATGGCATATCTTAAAAATTATGACTATTCCTAGATCATCCATCTTTCAGCAACAAACTCTCCTGTGGTGGGCTTTTAGTACCACCTCAAAGCCAACATTTGCCTTTCCCTCCTTCGTTGTCACTTCTCCCTCCCTATTTGCTTCTGCTGAGGGGTACAGGGCACCTACGAGAGCTTTCTTCAGCTTCTACCCTGTGCCAAAACTCACCTGAAATGTAAATTAACCCTCATTCATATCAGTCCATTCCGCTAAGGGTATAGCGTGCGTAGAAAAGTAATACGTACCTGGCTTTGCCTCTGGGTGGATGTTTGACGAACCCCGGAGGTGGACGCAGAGCGACCGAGGCGGTAACCTCCACCAAATTCTGTTAATACGTAGAAAATGAGAAAGGGTTACAATTGTGGAGGAGACTGTGAATTTGCAGTTGGTTTTAAGAGTCCGTGCGGAAAACTGCATCCAATCAGAACAACTTATTTCCGTGTCAACATGACCCATGGTAGAAAAGTGTGCGGATCCTAGAAACAACCACTAGAGGGCAGCAGACACCATGACAGGGAGTCTTCATGTGTCCTGAGATCCCCAAATTTTAACCATTTAATGGCCCATCACACACACCCTATCGCAGTGACTCGCTGATGGTGGGAAACCGTGATTGGTCAGGAGGTAAAGCTATTCTGTATTCAAGCAGGGAATCCAGCTGTGATATAGCAGGGAGATGCAGGACCCAGGACGGGTTATTATATAAATTAGCTCCATGGCGGGGCCCCGTATAAGGCATGTGATACCATTATGCCAGACTGCGTGTTACCTGTGTTTCTGTGGCACGCTGGGAAGGTCTGGCATGGCACAGGGACACTTGCCCTGCCGCGCATGATCGCACTGTCAAGGCTCTGTTGGCTCCGCACGGGGATCCCTGACCCCACTGGTGTGTGACTTCCCTTCTCTGGCCGACCAGGAGTCCCGTTCCACACCCGGGAGACGTCTGCCAGGGCTATGGAGAGATAACAGCAGCGTAGAGTGATACTGAGTATCCAGAAACAGAACAGAGCTGCACATCAATTCTCTGATCCCGCACCATCTGGGCACCGGGACCGCCATCGGGGGGGCATGCCGGTACTGCGTGGCCTCAGGGTTGGGCTGAGTGTAAACCCTAGAGATGGTTTGGGTGAAAATCCCGGCAGATCTGCGGTTTCTGAAATACTGAGACCGGCCCGTCTGGCACCAACAACCACCATGCCGCGTTCAAAGTCACTGAAATCTGCTTTCTGCCCCATTCTGATGCGCGGTTTGAACTTCAGAAAGTTGTCTTGACGGCGTCTACCTGCCTAAATGCATCGAGCTGCTGGCATGTGATTGGCCAATTAGCTATTTGTGTTAACGAGCAATGGAGCCGGTGTACCTAAAGTGGCAGGTGAGAGTGTGTATATATAAATATATGTAGAGGATGTTTACAGCGTTTATTTGTGGGAGGGGTCTTTATACCCCCCCCCCCGTTTCAGCATCCCCTCCTTCATGGCGTTACGTTTGCGTTATTCCCGCCGGCGCCCATCCTCAGTTCACTCGCCCCTCACTTTCTATATTCTCTCTTTCCTATCCCTCTTCCTTCTCCTTCCCGTGAGGCAGGGCCCTTTCCTACCTACCTAAAGGGGGCGTTCGGGGGTCTAAGCAACCTATGCAGACCCGCTGGGTGCATGTTTTACCCCTACCACAAATATATATGTATAGTGTAGGAATCCCTGTATAAAGTGGATATGGAGGGAAAAGGTGATCATTGTTGACCTTGGTTCTATGCGCCTACCCAGAATCCCTTGTGGTTGTGGCAGCACCATGAGATTTCTGAGGGAAAAACAAGTGTCTGGTGTCTGTAGATGAGTGTTTAATAATACTTCTACTACCCCCTATATATATATATGTATAGTGTATGTATAGAGTCAGTGTGTATATCATGTGTATATCATTATGTTGTGTGTGTGTTTATTGGTGTATGGTGTTAGCATGCCTGGGTAAGAGTGCATGGTGTTAGCGTGTGTGTTACAGCAAGTTATTAGTATTTGTGATTGATGTTAGCATGTGTGTGCCTGTCAGTGTATGGTGTTAGCCTGAGTGCGTGTGTTAGTATTTGGTGTTAGCGTGTGTGTGGGTGTCATGGGTAAACCTAGGGTTTCTGGCACCTGGGAGATCGAGAGGAAGAGCAGGCATGTTTGTGTAAGTGTAGGGTGTTACAGTGAGAGGGTGTTAGAGCTCCTGCGCTGTATAATAATACCGAGTATCTATACTCAACACCCCGCACTGTATAATGATAGCGAGTATCTATACTCAACACCGCGCGCTGTATAATGATAGCGAGTATCTATACTCAACACCCCGCGCTGTATAACGATACAGAGTATCTATACTCAACACACCACGCTGTATAACGATACCGAGTATCTATACTCAACACCCCGCGCTGTATAATAATACCGAGTATCTATACACCACAACCCGCTGTATAATAATACCGAGTATCTATACCCACCCCCCTGCGCCATATAATCTGAGCATCTATACCCAACACCCCGGGCGCTATAATGATACTGAGTATCTATACTAAACACCCCGCGCTATAATGCTCTGGAGCAGGTTGTAGTTGGTGGGGTGGGGGAGCTGTCCACACAGTCTGGTGCTGCAAAAGGAGGAGGGAGCTGTAGGCGTCTGCCGTCAGGGAAAGGGAGGACTCTGAAGCAGGCGCTGCCACCACTACAGCTACAGTGACCCAGAGGCAAGGAGTTTTTAACTGCCCCTTCCTCTGCGGGGTGACACAGGGAGCTGGGAGTCTGCCCCTCCCCCTACAGGGTGACATAGGGAGCTGGGAGTCTGTCCCTCCCCCTGCAGGGTGACACAGGGAGCTGGGAGTCTGCCCCTTCCCCTGCGGGGTGACACGGAGAGCTGGCAGTCTGCCCCTCCCCCTGCGGGGTGACACGGGGCGCTGGGAGTCTGCCCCTCCCCCTGCAGACATATCCAAGCAGTAAACTGTAAAAGTGACTCACGTTCCCCGGTCTGACTTCTCCTGCCACACGACATCCTTCTCTGTAACTCCCAAACACTCCCCGCTGCGTCTTCCTCCGCCGGGGTTCTTCCTCGTGGTTCCGTGGCCTGGACTCCTGCCGAGCCTCTCTTTACACTGTTCTCATAAGCCGGCGGCCTCCTGCCAGCAGGATACGTCCACACTGTGGGAGAAGCCTGCTCCCTCTGCCCCTGGTGGAGATGCGCTGATGGTGGACGGCTGGGCAATTGTGTCCCGGCCACACGAGACGTTGGGCAGATCAGACCGGCCAATACTGAGATCTCCCGCTCAGTCTTCTCTTCCACCTGAGCGGCTGGAAGCAGGGAATGAGTTACTTTAACAGAAGAGTAGACCATGGTGTATGAGAGGGCTTTGTCCCGTGTATGCCCATGAGGAATAGGCAACATTGATGCCCCTTTCTCCTGAAGGCATCCCGACCCTCGAGAAATTGGAGTTTCGGAGTCTGGCCTGCGCTGAGCCGATGTATGAGGAGGAAGAGGAGTCGAGTGACTACGTGCGCGACCAGATGGTGGCAGATGAATGGAAGCCATGGAAGCTGCATGTGGCAGCTCTTTGTGTGGGATGGGCAGCTTTGATGTGATGGGAGGTGCAGGTTTTGGAGTCTTGTGCCCCTTCCCGGTGGGAGCTCCTAGTAGTGCTGGGCGATGCTGCAACAGGTTTGGAAACGGTGGTGGAATGTCCACTTCTGGAGTCCTGGGAGGGGGAAGGCGACGTCGCTGTGGATGCCGCTGTTGGGATGGCTGCTCGTCCTGGTGCGGATATTTCATTTCCTCGTAGATGGCCTCCTCTTCACCATCTGATTCTTCCTCGGGAGGAGCTGGAGTGGGAGGCGGAGGAGGCCTCTGCCGAGAGGCGTTGCCCACCATTTCTATGTAGACGGGTTCCTCGGGTGAGGGAGAAGAGGGTCGGGTTGTTGGAGGGAACGCAGCAGATGAGGAAGCAGGGCGAGGGATGTAGGTCTCATCAAAGGAAGCAGACAGGTGCGTGTGAGGGCTTCGTTGAGGCTTCTGAGGGGGCATTCGGCGACAGTCAGAGGCACTTTTTAGGGACCCTGGAGAGGAGACATGAGACATTAGGACGTTTTGGACCACATGGATCATAACGGAGGTTCATGGGCAAGCGTGTCACGGACCGCAATTTGGCACCTCGAGGACCGCTATAGGGCCTAGACGATGCTTTGCAACTTCTACAGGAGCCACATAGTGGCAGGTCACCTCTACGAGGAGAATAGAGGCTGCAAGAACGCTTACCTTCCTTTCGGATCTTGCGCTCCTCGCGTTGGTTTCCATCTGCACCCAGGCTGAGTTTCGTACTGGGATTTCTCTTCGGTTTGGCTGGAGGTCTCCTGCCCGGTGGTCCAACTTCACTGCCGCTGTCATCAGGAGCACTTCCCACCGAGTGGCAGGAGAGGGATCTGGGTGCCAGAGCATTGGCACATGGTAAGGGCTCTCTCTCCTGTGAGGCAGGCATTGTCATAAAGCCCATACGAAAGTGCCGACGGAACGAGGTCATGTCGCGTACCTTACCCGAGCTGGGAACGGAGAAACACAACAAGTAAAATACTGTCCTGATCCCGAGTCCTCCATCTTTCACTCTTCGTTGGACTTTCTGCCTATGACTTACTACTTCATATATATCCGCTTTCTGCCACCATCTCCAGAAGGGGATTATGATTACCGTCCAGAGACGGGCCACACGCTATTTGGTTATAAGGTTGTCTGGTTGACCCACACCTGTTCTTGCCATATAAACCACAAGACTGGCCCATTAATATCGACCAAACCAAGTGACAACCTGAGGGGCCAAGCTGGTTGGAACATGAAGTCCGACTCAATGTCCAGCCATTTAAACCCTAGGGCTGGCTCGGATCTTACCTTTTCTTTGGCTCCTCCTCTTTCTGCTTCCACTCCACCCTACTCTTCCTGTACAACAGGTTCATGGCTCCGCCCTTTTCAATACCAAATATGGTCACAATGTCAGAGGAGCCGGTTGTCATCTTCTGGGGCGAGACCACTGGATCCTCGTGGAAGGAGAGACTGCAGAGAGAGAGAGAGAGTGGAATGTGGAACGTTATCCGGTGAGACCTAATGACAATAATGGGATTTAAACGCTAATATGGTGTCAACCACAAATGTTCTCACCTTGAGCTCCCTCGGTTTGGCGGTGTCACCACCCAGCCATCCCCGTTGATGCTGCATTTGGGTTAGAACCTCGTATCAAGCTCCTTATGACTACTTTACGCCCTAAAACTGCTATCCAAGAGATCGAACCCAGTTTTTGGCCTTATTCCAAGGATTTTAGTTAAAAAAAAAAGTCCTCTTGTATCCTATGGTGGAAGGTAGACACTCGTTTGACCACAATATACAATATACGCAATGGGTGAAAGTTTTTGCCAAATACAGAAGTAGCCCAAAAATACCCAATCCAATCCGGATTGCGAGATTGGCATTCCTCCAGAGGTTTCTTTAAATTATTTTAGAAAAAAAGCCCTTTTTTTAAGGAATTTTGGATTTTTATTGGAAGGAGGTGTTATGGAGGTTCGCCTTGTTTTTTGTCTTTCTGTGGAAAGTCGGTGAGTTGGTGTTCATTGCGTCTCGGCCCTCGTGGTAAAACGCAGAGATGTAGGTTCTTGGTGAAGGCCAGCTCCTCATGCTTTTTTTTTCTGGAGGTGTTAGGCCATAAAATGCCAAAGTCTAACACCGTCGAGGCTTTTGGGTAAAAATAATGTGACCAACCCCAATCGTGTTACAAAAGGTTCTAATCCATTGTATGACCTTTGACCTTCTTCCAATGTATAGAAGTATTCCTTCCCGTTGATGAATCCGACGACCTGCGCAGGTACATGGATGGGAATCCTGGAGATGACGTTATGGGTTCTCCTTAGGGGGCTGGGGGCTTACAGTTTGCCATCTGTAGGGCGTCCGAGCCGTCTTCTCCTCGAAGGACTCCATAGCAAGGCTTCCATGAGGAACCTTAAGCCGGTCTAATATGTCTTCTGCAGAAGGTCCTGTTCATAACAGCGTAAGGTCTGGAAAGATGGAAGACATGTTTGAGAGTCCTAGAGGGAGAGGTCACAGAAGACAAGCGAGCAATTATCAAGACGAGATTCACCCAAGCATGTCACCGGTCACCAGGGAATGGGTTCATGTAGCCTGGCAGTTAGCACTGAAAGGGTTAATATCTACTGGAGGTTTGTCAGTGCAACGGTTAGGCAACGGGGGAGGGGAATGGGTTAAGTGTTGATGGGGGGGCTGGTGGTGAAATAGTTAATTCCAGTTATAATCCGGATAGCGAATGGTTAAAACGTCACCAGGTGCCGGTTGGGTTAATACATTAGTGGACATCACATGTCCCGTATGACGGATACGTGTTGACATACAGCATGGCACGCTCCACGAACGGCTGTGTCAGGCTCCCGTATTATCACACGCCTGGCCCCCCGTAGGGTAACACACGGTGTTAGAGCGTGTCCGTGTGCGTGATGTGTTTACACATCCAGTTTCCCGACGTGGCGAGTAAACGTGAATTAGAACACAGACACGGCAGCGTGCAGGGCACACACGTATGATATATGTGCTGGTATAATTGCACCTGCCATGTATGTCCGTCTCTCGTGTACGCAGGGGCCTGGGTTCCGCAGAAACGTAAATGTGTTCGGTGAAAGCGTGTGCTGGAGACACGGAGGGGGTCGTATGTTTACACGGAATTATTATACGCGTGTTTTGGTGTGTTGCGTGTGCAGGAGTGTATCGTATTTCTAATGACGTGTGTGAAATGCGTGTGTCGGTGTGTCACCTGCGTGTCCGTGTCAGGTTATTGGGGCAGGAGGATTCAGGGGCCATTAATAGACCCCTGGGCCCCCCCCACTGACGCTGCCCTCCGTCTGTCTGTCCATCCATTCAGTGGCGTTCCTCCCCGTCCCCCCATCTTACCTCCGGTACCGGCAGGCGGAGAGATGGCAGGCTGGATGCGAGGGAGATGGCTGGATGTGTGAGGGGAGGGAGCAAGGAGCGAGGAGGGAGGAGGGGAGGCATCCTGCACACTGCGGCTGTGTGAGGTGTATGCATAATGTGTGTGTGACACGGACAAACAACACAACGCGTGCGACACGGACAACCAACACAATGCCCAGCGCTGTATAAAGTAATAACCCCCCCCCGCTGTATACAGTAATATAACCCCCAGTGCTGTATACAGTAATATAACCCCCAGCGCTGTATACAGTAATATAACCCCCCAGCGCTGTATACAGTAATATAACCCCCAGCGCTGTATACAGTAATATAACCCCCCAGCGCTGTATACAGTAATATAACCCCCAGCGCTGTATACAGTAATATAACCCCCCAGCGCTGTATACAGTAATATAACCCCCCAGCGCTGTATACAGTAATATAACCCCCAGTGCTGTATACAGTAATATAACCCCCAGCGCTGTATACAGTAATATAACCCCCCAGCGCTGTATACAGTAATATAACCCCCCAGCGCTGTATACAGTAATATAACCCCCCCAGCGCTGTATACAGTAATATAACCCCCCAGCGCTGTATACAGTAATATAACCCCCAGCGCTGTATACAGTAATATAACCCCCAGCGCTGTATATAGTACTATAACCCCCCAGCGCTGTATACAGTAATATAACCCCCCAGCGCTGTATACAGTAATATAACCCCCCAGCGCTGTATACAGTAATATAACCCCCAGCGCTGTATACAGTAATATAACCCCCCAGCGCTGTATACAGTAATATAACCCCCAGCGCTGTATACAGTAATATAACCCCCAGCGCTGTATATAGTACTATAACCCCCCAGCGCTGTATACAGTAATATAACCCCCCAGCGCTGTATACAGTAATATAACCCCCCAGCGCTGTATACAGTAATATAACCCCCAGCGCTGTATACAGTAATATAACCCCCAGCGCTGTATACAGTAATAACCCCCAGCGCTGTATACAGTAATATAACCCCCAGCGCTGTATACAGTAATATAACCCCCAGCGCTGTATACAGTAATAACCCCCAGCGCTGTATACAGTAATGTCGGTCGGTGACAGAAACCTGGTTTTAACTCATTTTCTCCCAATAAACTCCCTTTATCTGCAGACCTGGAGCCGCCGTTGCTGTCGGTCATGTGATATGTTGAGTGACTTTCTCGGCTCTGTCACCACACTAAGCTGATGCTTTATGGCAAGTCCCTTCCTCCATAGACTTTCATTAGTCAGTGAGTGCGACTGGGTGGTTAAGACTGAGCCATTCTATTATTCCCCACAGGCAGTATGATAAGGGGTCGGGGGTTTAGTAGATCGGGGCTCAGAGCGAGAATCATACAAATGGCTGATATGCAGCTGCCTGAAAGCATTCTATTATATTATGTATATAAGTGGTATATCTACCACTTCCGCTGGGAGGCTGTTCCACTTATCTACCCCCTCTCAGTAAAGTAAATGTGACACAATTTGGTTTGAGTGGACATTTAAAAAAATATTATTATGATTATTGTTATTATTTTTTTTTACTAAAATATTATTCTGATCATTATTTATTTATTACATGTTTTATTGGGTGGAAGGGAGTTATAGAGTGGGGGGGCACCTGTGACATCACAATCTCTGATACCCGCAATCAGCTCCATGGGTCGATTATTGCCTGAAGACGGTGATCAGGACTTCATTTAGCTTTTTTGTTTTTCACGTTGGAGACGCTGCGTCCTGAAATGCGATTGGCTCCTGGGGTCCGCTTTGCCAGCCACCTATCACACAGGCTGAGCGCTGAAAGGGTTAATGGATTGGCATATATCGTGGTGCCATCTTTGCGCGCGCTGCGGTTCCCGTGGCCTGCAGGCAGAATTACCCGGTTAACGGAAGTTTAATTGCCCATGAATTCTATAGAAGGCCCATAATGGGTTAAAAGTACATTATGTATCAGAAAAAAGGATACTTTTAGTAACAAACGACAATCTTTTTTCACCAAGTTTCAGCTCCTGAACGTTATTTCCCTGTTTTTGGTCAAATTAACACATCACAAAAATACATAATTATTTATTACATTTGGATTTTTCTGCTTTCTCGTGACATTTTGTGCCCCCTGGTGGCCTGGTACAGATACTACAGGCCCGTGTCCCGGCCCGTGGGGCGTTATATCCGTCACGTGACCCACGGATCCGACCCGCGTCTGCAATAGAAACCCAGAACCTGCCGGCAGATCGGCCCCATCTGGCCCCCGTCTGTAACGACTCCAACCTTACTCAGTCTTAGATTCAGGAGCCGTATGTCTATCCCGTGCATGGTTAATCCCCTCGCTGTATTACCCTCTACCACTTCTGCAGGGAGGCTGATCCACTTACCTACCACTCTCAATTAAGTAAAAATCAGTTCTGTGAATATTGTTTCTATACGGGGAAGGAGAGAGGGGCAATCGGGACTGGAGAGAGACAGGGACACTTGGCAGGTATGTAATGGAGAAGAGCTGATCCCGAGGAGCACGTTGTCAGGATCCCTGAGGGGTGGAGTGGATCCGGGAATATCCGGGGTCAGGCAGGTCAGGTGGACATTAATCGCGATCCCCAGAATAGGGTCAAGGGCAATTAACCCAACATTGCCCATAAAAGGCCTCCGGGCGCAGCCCAGCGCAGCGCCCCCTGAACCTGCCATGGCTGGGGGGCAATTATTTGTATGACTCTCTGCTTCCTACTGGGGCAGTTTGTTCGCAGCAGCCCAGTTACCCCAGGGCTAGGCAGCCCACCACTGACACCGTGAACATGCTACACATCAGGAACACGCTACACGTGACTCTGCTGCTGATCTGGTTTTTGACCTCTGCAGCCCGTTCTACCAACTTCACCTGTTCCCAGATCTCAGCCCCGTGACTCCACGTCCACTCCGAGGCTTCTCCCCAGCTGGGTTTGGGGTAGAGTTACCTCTGGGGGGGGAGAGTCGGAGGCTAAGATGGAAGGAAGTTTTACTTTACTGAGAGGGAGGTAGATAAGTGGAACAGCCTCCCAGCAGAAGCGGTAGAGGTTACAGATACTCGTCAGCACTATGCAGCGCGGTGGATTACAGACACCCGACATCGCTGTCAGACACCCGGCCGCGCTACGCGGCAGCGCTGTGAGAAACCCGGCAGAGTTGTGCGCGCGGCGGGTTACAGATACTCGGCAGCGCTGTGAGATACCCGGCAGCACTATGTATGCGCGCGGCGGGTTACAGATACTCGGCAGCGCTGTGAGATACTCGGCAGCACTATGTATGCGCGCGGCGGGTTACAGATACTCGGCAGCGCTGTGAGATACCCGGCAGCACTATGTATGCGCGCGGCGGGTTACAGATACTCGGCAGCGCTGTGAGATACCCGGCAGCACTATGTATGCGCGCGGCGGGTTACAGATACTCGGCAGCGCTGTGAGATACCCGGCAGCACTATGTATGCGCGCGGCGGGTTACAGATACTCGGCAGCGCTGTGAGATACCCGGCAGCACTATGTATGCGCGCGGCGGGTTACAGATACTCGGCAGCGCTGTGAGATACTCGGCAGAGTTGTGCGCGCGGCGGGTTACAGATACTCGGCAGCGCTGTGAGATACCCGGCAGCACTATGTATGCGCGCGGCGGGTTACAGATACTCGGCAGCGCTGTGAGATACCCGGCAGCACTATGTATGCGCGCGGCGGGTTACAGATACTCGGCAGCTCTGTGAGATACTCGGCAGAGTTGTGCGCGCGGCGGGTTACAGATACTCGGCAGCTCTGTGAGATACTCGGCAGAGTTGTGCGCGCGGCGGGTTACAGATACTCGGCAGCTCTGTGAGATACTCGGCAGAGTTGTGCGCGCGGCGGGTTACAGATACTCGGCAGCGCTGTGAGATACCCGGCAGTACTATGTATGCGCGCGGCGGGTTACAGATACTCGGCAGCTCTGTGAGATACTCGGCAGAGTTGTGCGCGCGGCGGGTTACAGATACTCGGCAGCGCTGTGCGTGCGCGGCGGGTGCATCCTGACAGTCGCGGGGAGGAGGCTTCACAGTGAAGCTGTTGAGAAGTTGCCAATATATACAGAGTGAGAAATGGGGGGAAGAGAAGGAGAAAGTGAGAAGGGGGAGGGGGGAGAAACAGGGGAGGGAGGCAGAGAGAGGAATGGAGAGAGAGGAGTGGAGGACAGAAGAAAGGAGGGGAGAAGGAGAGAGAAGGAAGCAGAGAGGGGGACAGACAGACAGAAGAGGCAGGACTTCCTGACAGAAGAAATGTCAACAGGCTAAGGGGGTAACAAGGAAGAGACGGCAGAGAGACAGCGAGAAAAAGTTAGGGAGACAGAAAGAGAGAGAGAGACAGAGGAGAGAGACAGACAGAGGAGAGAGAAGAGAGAGAAGAGAGGGAGACAGAGGAGACAGGAGAGAGAGAGAGGATAGACAGAGGAGAGAGAGACAGGAGAGAGGGAGAGAAGAGAGGGAGACAGAGAGACAGAGGAGAGAGAGAGGATAGACAGAGGAGAGAGAGACAGGAGTGAGGGACAGGAGAGAAAGAGAAGAGAGGGAGACAGAGAGACAGAGGAGAGACTGCAGTGAGAGAAAGGAGTGGAGCTTTAAGGAGAAAGTGATAGAATGTGCTAAGAAAGTGGGAGAGTGAAGGAGTGCAGCGAGAGGGATTGAAGGAGTGCAGCGAGAGGGAGTGAAGGGCGCACGCAGGGTGAGTGTGAGTGTTGCTTGAGGGAATCTGCCCTCCTC
Source organism: Sceloporus occidentalis (assembly GCA_023333645.1). Classification (NCBI taxonomy): domain Eukaryota; kingdom Metazoa; phylum Chordata; class Lepidosauria; order Squamata; family Phrynosomatidae; genus Sceloporus; species Sceloporus occidentalis. The sequence continues at coordinate 666,116 of JALMGF010000242.1, forward strand.
CCCGCTCAGCCCTACAGCCCTGGGGTAAAAGGAGCCCCGGAGGGCAGGAGGTGAGAATCCAGCACTCCGTTCTCGATTGGTGGCATAGGGGTAATCGCGTCCCATAGGGGTAATGTGCTGGGGCAGAAGTGCTGCGCAGAATGGGTGATATGGGGCGGGCTGCTGGGGGGCAGTATGGGGCGTTTGGGGTAAACAGAGTGATCTGGGGTGTGGTGCTGGGGGCAGGATGGGGCGTTTGGGGTAAACAGAGTGATCTGGGGCGTGGTGCTGGGGGCAGTATGGCGAGGTGCAGATCGAAAGGCCGCTTTATTATTTGGGGGTCCGGGGGATATTTCTGGGGCACGTCCCCTGAAGTTACCCCGGTCTGTGGACAGAAACATCTGCTGGGCCGTATATTTTCTTAGCTGGGATTTTTGTTGGTGGCCATTAGCGGGGGGCCCCACGGGGTCCGGGGGTTTAGGAGGCCAAGGGGTTTCCCTGTTTTTGTTCCTCTCCGCGTTCCAGATTTATGTTCTATGTAAGAATCCTCAAAAACCAAAGGTTTGGCCAGCTTTACCACCTCTGGGGCAAACACCGTCAGAGCTGGTGTGTGGGGGAGGGACACTGAGCTGACACTGTGGGGGAGGGTGCCACTATGTAGGTGATGTGTGGCGGGCCCTGGACGGGGAGCTTTGGGGGTGGTGGTACTTGGGGGTTGTGGCGCCCCCCGGTTTCGAGGCTGTGATTTGTGTCCTTGTATTTGCAGGCGGTGGGATCTGCCCTCTCCACCCCGTGACGGATGCCCCGGAGCACCTGCCCCTCTCCAGGTGCCATCCGTCTGCCATGAGCGTAGGCAAGAAGCGCAGCGGCTTTCAGATTACCAGCGTTACCAACGACTACCAGCCCTCCTCCCCTGAGGAGCTCCATCTCCCCACTTTGTCCCCCAATGGGCCCCGCTCCCCACCACCCTCACGCTTCCGAGTGGTCCGCCTGGACCATGACCCCATGGGAGGAGGTCGAAGGTACCAGAGGGGGCGCTGGACGTGTGTGGACTTTTACCACCCTGAGGTGGGAGGGCAGCAGCGGGCAGGGGCAGGGCACTCTTTGGACTCAGGACTGTCACGTGCCACCCCAATCCGCTCCCCCCATTTACTGCCCCCAGGAGCTGGCGGGAAGGCACAGCAAGTTCCACGGTCACAGGGGGCCCCTGTGCTTGGAGTAACCACAGAAAAAGGGACTGGAGCGCAGGTGAGAAACGGCACCGGGGCAAATAAACAGCCCCGGGAGGCAATTATTATCCACGGCTTTCAGTTACTAAAATACCCCCAATTTCTGCATCTCGCAATCTAGCTTTGGCTCCTAAACCTGCTGTCACCCCAAAGCGTCTCTCCCAGCGTCACCCCAAAGTGGGAGGAGCAGACTCCCAGCTCCCTGTGTCGGCCCACAGGGGGAGCGGCAGACTCCCAGCTCCCTGTGTCGCCCCACAGGGGGAGGGGCAGACTGACTGATATGTTAAATCTTGTTTTGTTGCAGCTCTCTCCTCCTCCAGAGCCCACGTCTCGCCCGCCGTCTCCTGCCCCCGCGCTGCGGAGTGATTCTCGCCCCGGCCGGCCCGTTTCTGATGTTTTCAGTGAACGTCTCATTCTGGCGCGATCCGTTTTTGGTCTTGGGGAAGAAAGTGATCACGACAGGTACTATTACTGCCCCCTGCGGGTGTTGGGGGGGGGGGCGGCCCCTGCGGGTGTTAGGGGGGTAGCCCCTCTGCCCCTGCGGGTGTTGGGGGGGTAGCTCCTCTGCCCCTGCGGGTGTTGGGGGGGTAGCCCCTCTGCCCCTGCGGGTGTTGGGGGGGGGGCACAATCTCCACACTCTGGTGGGGAATGTAAGGTGGGAATTTCACACAAACGCTAAACAAACACCGGCTACCGGCACGTACTACTCTGTGCATACCACCCAAGTATCCCGATGTACGAGGGACAGTCCCCCAGAGCCCTGTCCTCCCCCGATGCCCCTCTCTCCCCTCCCCTGATGCCCCTCTGTCCTCCCCCTGATGCCCCTCTCTCCTCCCCCGATGCCCCTCTCTCCCCTCCCCTGATGCCCCTCTCTCCTCCCCTGATGCCCCTCTCCCCTCCCCTGATGCCCCTCTTTTCTAGGAGGTCAGAATGTTTGCTGGGTATCGCAGGGTTCTACAGCCCTAAAAGCCCCGATAATGTGTATAGAAACAGCAGGAAACGGCTCTATAAATTAACCCGTTATTCTCCTTCTAATAGCCCCGCCCCAGTCACCCCTCAAACTACACCCCCTCAAACAAAAGTGCCCCTCTGTGGCCATTTGGAGGGGCTCCTTTGCCCGACAACAGACTGAGGGGCAAAATCAGGGGACTTCATTCTTTTTCTCAAACTCTGTCTCCCCCCAGCGGCTCCAGTAACAGCCTCATCGCGATAGACAACAAGATTGAGCAAGCCATGGTGAGTACAACCGGACTGCACTACCGCGTCACTACAACCCCACACACAGCTCTGTCACTGCCCCTCCATCCTGCCCCGCAGCCCCCTCTGCTATTCCTATACTAACCCCGCACACACAGCTCTGTCACTGCCCCTCCATCCTGCCCCGCAGCCCTCTCTGCTATTCCTATACTAACCCCCCACACACACAGCTCTGTCACTGCCCCTCCATCCTGCCCCGCAGCCCTCTCTGCTATTCCTGTACTAACCCCGCACACACACAGCTCTGTCACTGCCCCTCCATCCTGCCCCGCAGCCCTCTCTGCTATTCCTATACTAACCCCACACACACACAGCTCTGTCACTGCCCCTCCATCCTGCCCCGCAGCCCTCTCTGCTATTCCTATACTAACCCCCCCCGCACACAGCTCTGTCACTGCCCCTCCATCCTGCCCCGCAGCCCTCTCTGCTATTCCTATACTAACCCCCCGCACACAGCTCTGTCACTGCCCCTCCGTCCTGTACTCCCATACCTCCCCCTTGTTCCTCCCCATGTAACTTTTTCTGTTTTCCCCCTCTTAGGACTTAGTTAAAACTCACCTTCTCTTTGCTGTCCGCGAGGAGGTCGAGATATTAAAGGAGCAGATAAAAGACCTCACGGAGCGGAACAGTCTCTTGGAGCATGAGAACAGTCTCTTGCGCTCTCTCTCTACACCCCAGCAGCTGTCTGAAATGCAGTCTCGCATCCAGGCTTCTAGGAAGGGTCTCTGAACTCTCCAATCCGTGTAGAGAATGTACCCCAGGGTCACTAAAGTGTTTGCCCCTTCCTAACATCAGAGGGGCAGACAGCACGGAGTTCTTCCAACCCTGTGCCAGCGGCGCTACCGAGGCCGGGAAGAGGATGTCTGTCGGAGAAAAAGAAAGTGTCGGACACCGGAGGGGCAGATGTCGGGCAGACTGGGGGTATCTTCCACTTTAACCAAACCGATTAACTCTGAGTGTTTAATTAATCCAATTAATGATGATGACGATGTGAATTACGGACACTGCCCGGTCGCCGCGTCCTACACCCTATCGATGAGCTGCTTTATAACCTTTATGAAGCCACGTACCTGTGGGGCCCGAAAAAGGAGGGGGACAGCAACTCAGTAGGGGGCAGATTGGGGACTATTCAATCAGGGGTAGGGGCTGTATGGTCGGGGTATGTGTTAGATGGGGGGCTGTATGGTCGGGGTATGGGTTAGATGGGGGGCTGTATGGTCGGGGTATGGGTTAGATGGGGGGATGTATGGTCGGGGGAAGAGTTAGATGGGGGGGCTGTATGGTCGGGGGAGAGGTTAGATGGGGGGCTGTATGGTCGGGGTATGGGTTAGATGGGGGGCTGTATGGTCGGGGTATGGGTTAGATGGGGGGGATGTATGGTCGGGGGAAGAGTTAGATGGGGGGACTGTATGGTCGGGGGAGAGGTTAGATGGGGGGGCTGTATGGTCGGGGTATGGGTTAGATGGGGGGCTTTATGGTCGGGGTATGGGTTAGATGGGGGGATGTATGGTCGGGGGAAGAGTTAGATGGGGGGGCTGTATGGTCGGGGGAGAGGTTAGTTGGGGGGCTGTATGGTCGGGGGAGAGGTTAGTTGGGGGGCTGTATGGTTGGGGTATGGGTTAGATGGGGGGCTGTATGGTCGGGGGAGAGGTTAGAAGGGGGGCTGTATGGTTGGAGTATGGGTTAGATGGGGGGGCTGTATGGTCGGGGTATGGGTTAGATGTGGGGCTTTATGGTCGGGGTATGGGTTAGATGGGGGGATGTATGGTCGGGGGAAGAGTTAGATGGGGGGCTGTATGGTCGGGGGAGAGGTTAGTTGGGGGGCTGTATGGTCGGGGTATGGATTAGATGGGGGGCTGTATGGTCCGAGGAGAGGTTAGATGGGGGGCTGTATGGTTGGGGTACGACACCCCTCCTGAATATTCGTAGATGCTGCTTGATTAGAATGTATTATGCGGGGGGCTCCGGAGGGGCTGGGTTTACATAACATTGGCTGCCATCTTGGATGCTACGAGCGCGGGGGCAGGGGGTGGAACTGGCTCCGGTCTTACGGTGAGATTCCGCGGTCGTGTTACAAGGTACTACAAGTGTCAGTTGGTTTACCACGCGAGGAACGTGGCTCCGCTCCGGGGTTGGCCACTGTGAATACAAATGAATATACTATAACTCTACTGATAAAGTATTTTTTTACCCCATTGCCTCTTTTTTTCATGGTGAACGTGAAGAGCATCCCACCCAACCGTAGTAGTCCACCGGTCCACATGCGTCGAGAAAAGGGACATATATTCTAATATTATTAGAATAATATTATTAATATTCCCCCGCCCCATAACTCCCATAGTTGATGGATCTAGAAGGGTCTCCAGAGGAAACCCCCCCCAGGTGCTAACGAGTTGGGTTACCTCGGTGCAGCGTCAAACCCCCCCCCCCCCCCGTAGAGGTCACAGTGAAGGACTTCCTGTTGGATGGGGTCGGGCTGCCGCCATCAGTCATCGATAGCGGTGATTACTCCTCCATGGCCTGGAACGTTTCTGGAGGAACGTGTTCCTCAGCTGCATTCCTCATCCGCCTCTGGGCCGAGGGCCAGGAAACACTCCGGAGCTTGGATCCAAACGCTCCCACGGTCCCAGCCCACGAAAAACACGATATCCTGACTACCGGGTCTGGTGACAAGACACACGGCATGCGCCAGCCCCGCATCTCGTTAGCCCCGTGGGTCTCCTCATAGCTGATGGACCAGGGCATTAACCGCCCACGTTGGGTTTGAGACCCTCACCGAGCAGGGGGTTCTCGATTCAACGAGCCAATCAAAAGAGAGTCACAGGAGAGGCAGCAAAAGGCAAGCACGAAAGAAGTCTGCAGTGCCTGGCTGTGATGAGCTTCTGCCGTGGCAATAACAGCGATTGATATAATGGGATACGGGGTGTATAGGAGACAGGAGTCAGCGCACGCCGGGCTGTGATTGGGGGATGATTCCTGTGAAAGCAGAAGCACCAGGTGGTTTATGATCTGCCGCCCAGAGTTGGAGGTGCCCCAACGCCTCATTCGATATGACCAAGCAATGGAAATATAAACGCGTTGAGACAATAGAGGAGTTATTTGCAGCGGCGTCCCGGCGGCCGCCGCACACACGGGGCCTTTGTCTCGCTTTTAGTGAACAAATCCATTGTTTTTCCACCCCGTTCAGGTCTAATTAACAAAGTCCTGTCCTCTCAGCCATTTTGTCTTCCTGCAACCATATGTCCCGGTCCTGTGTAATAATAATACCCGCCAATAATAGTGCATTTAGAGCACTGCCCCCACTGCCCCGGGGTAGGCAGCAGCCGGGCCTGCACTGTGGCCCTTTATAGGGATTGGGGTGAAGGACGGCCTCCCATGGGGCAGAGCTGCCACCCAGAGCCGGCACTGGGGCATCCGGGCAAAACCCCAAAAAACCCACAGACTCCGCTGCTTGGTGTTCTTTAATGGGGCTCCTTCTACCGGGGGGCTGCGGGGGGCATTAGGCTGTCCCTTTAATACAGAGTCACTGGGTGGCTGCGGGGGGCATTAGGCCCATCCCTTTAATGTTTTCACAAGCTGAACACTGAAGTCTGGCAGGGATCCGCCTCCCTGCTGCTAACACAACACTCTGTACCGAAAAGAGGGGATTCCAGCCAAATATCTCCGGGCGACACTCAGAGCAACGAACACAAAATCCCCCCGCAAACAACACACCTCACAGCACGACACGACACGGGCGCATCGGGGGCGGAGCTATCTGCGGACCGCCCACCACGGAGACACGGGGAATACCCCCTAACCCCCCCTGCACCTAATAACCCCTCACCTGGGCAAATTCCTGGGGGGATTCTCACTGTGGGCTTCATTAATATCGCCCTCATACTCCGCAGCGCTGTACAACGTGTTATTATTATTTATATATCGCCGTCATACTCCGCAGCGCTGTACAATGTGTGTTATTATTATTTATATATCGCCGTCATACTCCGCAGCGCTGTACAATGTGTGTTATTATTATTTATATATCGCCGTCATACTCCGCAGCGCTGTACAATGTGTTATTATTATTTATATATCGCCGTCATACTCCGCAGCGCTGTACAATGTGTGTTATTATTATTTATATATCGCCGTCATACTCCGCAGCGCTGTACAATGTGTTATTATTATTTATATATCGCCGTCATACTCCGCAGCGCTGTACAATGTGTGTTATTATTATTTATATATCGCCATCGTACTCCGCAGCGCTGTACAATGTGTTATTATTATTTATATATCGCCATCATACTCCGCAGCGCTGTACAATGTGTGTTATTATTATTATTTATATATCGCCGTCATACTCCGCAGCGCTGTACAATGTGTGTTATTATTATTACTATTTATATATCGCCGTCATACTCCGCAGCGCTGTACAATGTGTGTTATTATTATTTATATATCGCCGTCATACTCTGCAGCGCTGTACATTGTGTTATTATTATTTATATATCGCCGTCAAACTCCGCAGCGCTGTACAATGTGTGCTATTATTATTATTTATATATCGCCGTCATACTCCGCAGCGCTGTACAATGTGTGTTATTATTATTATTTATATGTCGCCGTCATACTCCGCAGCGCTGTAGAATGTGTGTTATTATTTATATATCGCCGTCATACTCCGCAGCGCTGTACAATGTGTTATTATTATTATTTATATATCGCCGTCATACTCCGCAGCGCTGTACAATGTGTTATTATTATTATTTATATATCGCCGTCATACTCCGCAGCGCTGTACAATGTGTGTTATTATTTATATATCGCCGTCATACTCCGCAGCGCTGTACAATGTTATTATTATTTATATATCGCCATCATACTCCGCAGCGCTGTACAATGTGTGTTATTATTATTTATATATCGCCGTCATACTCCGCGGCGCTGTACAATGTGTTATTATTATTTATATATCACCGTCATACTCCGCAGCGCTGTACAATGTGTGTTATTATTATTTATATCGCCGTCATACTCCGCAGCGCTGTACAATGTGTGTTATTATTATTTATATATCGCCGTCATACTCCGCAGCGCTGTGCAATGTGTGTTATTATTTATATATCGCCGTCATACTCCGCAGCGCTGTACAATGTGTGTTATTATTATTATTTATATATCGCCGTCATACTCCGCAGCGCTGTACAATGTGTGTTATTTTATATATATATATATATATATGTTTCCCCCGAGATCCCGACCAGCGTCTGTCTGTCAGGTGTCCCCATCGCTCATAGATTGCAAGCTCCTAGGAGCAGGGCCCGCTTTACATTTCTGTACCGATACGTCTTATGGTTTTCCATGTTATTGCTCATTTTGTACGTTGCCGGTTTTAATGTTATTGTTAATAATAGGTCTCTGTCACCATATCAATAAATGTAGTAATAATAATAATAATGATGATGACGTCACTATGATCTGTATTTCATCTTAAATATTGTGCTCTTTAGTTTATATAGAACTATTCTTCCATGTGGCTCCTAAAGGCCCAGAGCCCCCTGTGGCCGGAAATTCACCAGAGGGGCCCTTGTTGTCCCACTCCGATGAGTGTAGACTTTTTGACGCCTTGGCCGCCATGTGTGTTACTGGCATGGGGGGGTATGGCGGTCCATATCTTTGCAATAACCGGTGTAATGCCGCTGGCCAGCCCCCCACCCCGAGCACGCTACTACTACATATCGATTCATACAGGAATATCTCCACGTTTCACGCTTCCAGCGGCACTGCTGCCCTTATCAAAGATGGCGGACGGAATCCCAAAGCTCCACTTTCCCCCGCCACGGGAAGGAAGTGACTTAAGGAACCGCGTTCCGGTTCCTGTTGTGTGCACCGCGGCCTCGAAGAAGGGAGGAAGTCGATCTCGGCAGATACAATGTAATGAGAGGGCTATACCGAGGCAGAAACCGTGATACCGGGGAGATAGGAAGTATAATGGAGGGGGGGTTGATGTCACCGTCGAGATACCGGGTGTGAGGGAGCGAGGAGAGCGGCGGTATGGCGGGGTGTGATACCGGGTGTGAGGGAGGCCGAGGGGAGCGGCGGGAGATACCGTGTTTATGTGAGTTTGAGGAGAGAGGCGGTATGGCGGGGGGGATACCGAGGAGGAGAGAGGCGGGAGATACCGGGTGTGAGGGAGGCCGAGGAGAGAGGCGGGAGATACCGGGTGTGAGGGAGGCCGAGGAGAGAGGCGGGAGATACCGGGTGTGAGGGAGGCCGAGGAGAGAGGCGGGAGATACCGGGTGTGAGGGAGGCCGAGGAGAGAGGCGGGAGATACCGGGTGTGAGGGAGGCTGAGGCGGTATGGCGGGGATACCGTTGGGGGCATATACTGGGGTAGAGAGGGATGTATGTGATGGGCCTCATGCAGGGTGGGGGAACCCTGTAATGGTGGGGGGTATATTGGGGCAGATATGCCGGGGCTGGGGCAGATATGCCGGGGCTGGGGCCGGTCTCTCTGCATCCTAATCACAGACGCATCTTCTTTAGCGAGCAGCAGCTTGTGAAACATGGCGGACAGCGATGACGAGTACGACCGCAGGCGCAGAGACAAGTTCCGGAGAGAGAGGAGCGACTACGACCGCTCGCGGGAGAGGGAGGAGAGACGGAGGGACGACTGGAGCGACAGGTCAGACACTGCGTTGTAATCCCAGCCCCGGGCCCTGTATACACAAATATACACATGGGTACCCTGCACCGATCGCACAGCCCTGGGCCCTGTATACACATATATACACATGGGTACCCTGCATCGATCGCACAGCCCCGGGCCCTGTATACACATATATACACATGGGTACCCCGCATCGATCACACAGCCCCGGGCGCTGTATACACATACATATGCATGGGTACCCCGCACCGATCACACAGCCCCGGGCCCTGTATACACATATATACGCATGGGTACCCTGCATCGATCACACAGCCCCGGGCCCTGTATACACATATATACGCATGGGTACCCCGCATCGATCACACCGCCCTGTGCCCTGTATACACATATATATGCATGGGTACCCCGCACCGATCACACAGCCCCGGGCGCTGTATACACATATATACGCATGGGTAACCCGCACAGATCACACAGCCCCGGGCGCTGTATACACATATATACGCATGGGTACCCCGCATCGATCACACAGCCCCGGGCGCTGTATACACATATATACGCATGGGTAACCCGCACAGATCACACAGCCCCGGGCCCTGTATACACAAATATACGCATGGGTACCCCGCATCGATCACACAGCCCCGGGCGCTGTGTACACATATACATATGCATGGGTACCCCGCACCGATCACACAGCCCCGGGCCCTGTATACACATATATACGCATGGGTACCCCGCATCGATCACACAGCCCCGGGCGCTGCATACACATATATACGCATGGGTACCCCGCACAGATCACACAGCCCCGGGCGCTGCATACACATATATACGCATGGGTACCCCGCACAGATCACACAGCCCCGGGCGCTGTATACACATATATATGCATGGGTACCCCGCACCGATCATACAGCCCCGGGTGCTGCATACACATATATACGCATGGGTACCCCGCACAGACCACACGGCCCCGGGCGATGCATACACATATATACGCATGGGTACCCCGCACAGATCACACGGCCCCGGGCGCTGCATACAAATATACGGGGGGGCAATGCTCTCTGCCCCGGTATCGGGCCGTCATCATGCTCTCTTCTTGCAGGGAATGGGATCGAGGACGCGAGAGGCGAAGTCGGGGAGAATACAGAGACTACGACAGGAGCCGGCGGGAACGCTTCTCCCCGCCGCGCCACGAGCTCAGCCCGCCCCAGAAGCGCATGCGGAGGGACTGGTGGGTATATCCGGGCGGCGTGTTTGGTACCGAGCTTTACACCCGTACTGTTACCGATGTAGAAAGGATTGCTCGTTATGCTTTATTTGCCGGGGAGGGAGACGGCCGTACGGGTAAATGTGACTTTGCCGGTGCTCCCGGTAACGGAAGGGGGCAGACCGCCCGCCTGGTTCATTCCCCTGTCCTCTCTTCTAGGGATGATCACGGCGGCGATCCTTATCACAGCGGCTACGATATGCCGTACTCGGGGGCAGGAGGGGGTCCGGCCTATGGCCCCCCGCAGCCGTGGGCCCATCCGGAGATGCACACCATGCAACATCACAGCATTCCCATCCAGGCCAGGTGAGGGCCAAAGGGGCCGAGCGTATATGAATGAGCGGCAGCTCATTGTACTTCTCTGCGGAACATGTTGGTGCCATATGACTTAGTGGGATATAATGGGTTTCTGTAATGGGGCGGAATCAGCCCTTGCTCTGCCTAGTCCGGTAGGTGTGAGTGTTGGATCGGCCCGTGGTGTCCGCTGACCGCTCCCTTTCCGCTTCGCGCAGGCTGGGGAACCTCCACGACGTGGACCTCGGCTCTCCCGCGCCGGTCATGAAAACGTTCAAGGAGTTCCTCCTCTCGCTGGAGGACTCGGTGGACGAGACGGAGGCCGTGAGGCGCTACAACGATTACAAGATGGAGTTCCGGCGGCAGCAGATGCAGGAGTTCTTCCTGGCCCACAAGGACGAGGAGTGGTACGGACCCCCTCTCCCTGCCGAACCCTGCCCTACTCCTCCTCCTGCCCCCCTGGTCTCTTTCGCTCTCCACCCCTTCTATTTCCCGCCCCGCTTTCCCCGACCTCTTCATCTCTAAAACGCAAAATGTTTCTTTTTATATTCAATAATAATAATAATTTGATCCTTTAACCGAAAACACACTTTTCTCCTTCTCCAAAGCCGCTCAAGGTTCAGGAAGTCACCTCCTGCCGCCATGTTTTTTTTTTTGTTTTTTTCGGTGTTAGTCAGTCAGGCCTTTTGTTGTTTTCGTTAGATTCCCAATGTCTTAGGGTCTAGCCAGTCAGAACGCGGTGGGGAAGAGATTACCTAAAACCCCCCCAAAATAAACCAAAAAAATTCAAACCCGAGGATATTGGTGAAAATATAAATATATTGTTCCGAATCTTCTTCGCGGTGTGGACCAGGTAACATTTGGGATGGCCATGGGTTGTGCTTTGCTGTTTGGCGGGCGGGTGGGTTCAGCGCCGTGTTTAATGAAAGGGGGTTGAAGGGGATTAGTGGGATTGGTATTTATTTTAAAAGCCCTAGCAGAACATACGGGGGGTCTTTAGTGACAAAGACCCGCGTGAGGCTGTGCTCTAGAGCCGCCAGAACCCCCCCCGATATGTCGTGTGCTGGCCGTGCATGCGCGGTGCCACTTATGGTATTTACGCGTCCATTTCTTCGTCCGCCGTTTAAGTAGTAGTTATCAAAACTTGGATGTGCGCTGGGCCTGCGCTACCCGGCAGGGACCCCCCTACTCTGCGGGGACCACTGTTAGCGAGCGGAACCTGACCATGCCTGGCTGAGTGTTCCGGGGAAAAGGATAAATGGCGCACAGGTTCTGGAAGAGGCGTTTATGGGCGGATTAAGTGGGAGGAGCCTGGTTAAGAAGTAGCGCTCTGAAAGGCTTTGGAGAGGGTATGGGAGCGAGTCTTGTTGGCGTATAACTCTAATCGTTGTATTTACCCCCCTCCCCTTCTCTCCTGCTCTTTGCCCCCCCCCCCCCTTTTATTTCCTTCCACCCCCAAAGGTTCCGCTCCAAATATCACCCGGACGAGGTGGGCCGCCACAAGCAGGAGTGTCAGGCGGCCCTCCGCACCCGGCTGGGTGCCTTCATGTACCTGATGGAAAACAATTGGTTAAATGATATCCAGCTGGACATGGACAAGGCTCCAGCCATCATCAAAGTCCTGGATGCAGGTAATACCCCCCCCCCCATAATCTCTAACCAATCACGTTGCGCGCCTCCTGATTCCCCGGCACTCACCTTGTAACGTGCGTCGGCCCCCTACAGCTGTGATAAAGATGGAGGGGGGGACCGAAATCGACTTGAAGATTCTGGATGAGGAGGAAGAGCAGGCGAGGAGAGAGGCTGCTAAAAAGGAAGCGGCGCGGCGCTCGGAGGGGGATAAGAAGGCGGCCGAGGAGAAGGAGGCCGCCCCGAAGGCTGAGAAAGAGGAGGCAGCCGAAGAGAAGCCCCCGAAACCCAGTGATGAGGAGGGCAAAGCCGAGGAGGCGGACGGGGACAAGCGGAAGGTACGTGTGCAGGCTTAGATGGGAAGCAAGGGAGTTTTACTTTTTGAGGCTGGTAGATGAGCGGAACAGCCTCCCAGCAGAGGTGGTAGAGGGTAATATAGGCTAATATGCCCAGATATCGCGCATGTGACCCGGGGCCCTGACCTCACACATTTCTTTCTCTCCAGTCAAGCAAAAGGAAGCGCAAGCACAGCGGCGACAGCGACGTCAGCGACTCGGAGTCTGGCTCAGAGAGCGGGAGTCTGAAACCGGAACCGCCGGGGCAGAACGGGAGAGGTGAGTGCCGTCCGGCTGCGGAGCGCTGCGCTTCCATGAGGCCTCGATGTTAACCGTCTCCTTTCCTCCGCGCTACAGAGGAGGGAACCCCGAAGAAGAAAGAGAAAGAGGAGGATGGGGAGAAGCAGAAAGAGAAGCAGAAGGAAGAAGTCGTGAAGCCGCGGCCTCTGCACAAAACCTTGTCCCTCTTCATGAGAAGCATCGCGCCAAACATCTCCAAGGCCGAAATAGCCTCGGTGAGAGCCTCAGCCGCGAGACCCTGAGCCGCGAGACCCTGAGCCGCGACCCACCATGCGGCCCCCTTAACCTTACTGACCAGTACTATGGGAAGAGTCATAAAGGGGGTTAAAGCGCAGGAGGGAGGTTTATTTAAAAGGAGGAGAAACGTTACAAGAGGCCAGAGGTTTTGCTGGCATGTGAGTTGAGTGGAACAGCCTCCCAGCAGAAGTGGTAATGTAATACAGTGAGGGTATTAAACATGCACGGGACAGACATACAGCTCCTGAATCTAAGACCTGCTGCGGGCCGATCTGCCATTAAATATTTCTTGGTTCCTCCTCTGCTTACGTTCAGACTTGCCCTCTTCTATTGACTGAATCTCTTAATAGCGCTCCCTCTCCCGCTGGAGGTTGTAGGCAGTCCCTCCATGCGCGGACGCCCTCCGTATCGATGAAGGAATAATTGTTTCCCTCTGTAGGTCTTCAAGAAGTATTCCGGATTTCTAAGGGTTGCGCTGTCGGATCCCCAGCCGGAGAGGAGGTGAGTTAATAGAACAGTTTTGTATGTGGGGGGGGGGTCACGCGGCGCTCTGCGCAGGCTGGGAACGTGCGGGGGAAGCCCTGAACGCATGGTTTTGGTTTTGTTCGGTTGCGCAGGTTTCTCCGGCGTTGTTGGGTGACTTTTGATCGGAGCGTTAACATCAAAGAGATCTGCTGGAACCTGCAGAATATCCGGGTACGGAGTCCCTTCTGTCCGCCCTCTGGCGCTTTGCCCGCCTCCTTCTGTCCGCCCTCTGGTGCTTTGCCCGCCTCCTTCTGTCCGCCCTCTGGCGCTTTGCCCGCCTCCTTCTGTCCGCCCTCTGGCGCTTTGCCCGCCCCCTTCTGTCCGCCCCCTTCTGCCCGCCCTCTGGCGCTTTGCCCGCCCCCTTCTGACTATTGGTTACACTGCTCTATTGCAGCTCCGTGAGTGTGAGTTGAGTCCAGGTGTGAACAGGGAGCTGTCATGGCGCGTCCGCAACATCAGCGGCTTAACGCAGCACCGCACCGTCCAGCGCAACGACATCAAACTGGCAGCGAAGCTCATCCATGTGCTGGACGAGAGGGGGCAGCTCTGGAGCAGGGCCGAGGAGGGCCAGGTAAGGGCGGATGTGCGTGATTGGAGCATTGGCAGGGATGTTTAACCCCGTGAATTCTCCAGCACCGCTTACGTCTTCCTTCTCCCCCTTCAGGAGGGTAACGGCCAGAATCCTATTCTTAAAAACATCACCGATTACCTCATAGACGAGGTCAACGCAGAAGAGGAGGAGCTTCTGTGGGGCACAGGGAGGACCCCTGAATCTGAGCCCCCCAAAGAGGGGAATCCCGCCGAAATAGTTGTGGAAAGAGATGAGAAACTCATAAAGGTCTGTATTGTGTGCGCGGTGTGGTGTAGCAGTGTGTGACGGAAAGCCGGTGTGCGCTGTGTATGTGATGTACAGTGTGTAGGGCGCTGCCGGTGTGTGCGGTGTGGTGTAGCAGTGTGTAGGGCGCTGCCGGTGTGTGCGGTGTGGTGTAGCAGTGTGTAGGGCGCTGCCGGTGTGCACGGTGTGGTGTAGTAGTGTGTAGGGCGCTGCCGGTGTGCGCGGTGTGGTGTAGCAGTGTGTAGGGCGCTGCCGGTGTGTGCGGTGTGGTGTAGCAGTGTGTAGGGCGCTGCCGGTGTGCACGGTGTGGTGTAGTAGTGTGTAGGGCGCTGCCGGTGTGCGCGGTGTGGCGTAGCAGTGTGTAGGGCGCTGCCGGTGTGCGCGGTGTGGCGTAGTAGTGTGTAGGGCGCTGCCGGTGTGCACGGTGTGGTGTAGAAGTGTGTAGGGCGCTGCCGGTGTGCACGGTGTGGTGTAGGAGTGTGATAGGCGATGCCGGGGTGCGCGGTGTGGTGTAGTAGTGTAGGGTGCTGCCGGTGTGTGCGGTGTGGTGTAGTAGTGTGTAGGGCGCTGCCGGTGTGTGCAGTGTGATAGGCGCTGCCGGTGTGCGCGGTGTGGTGTAGTAGTGTGTAGGGCGCTGCCGGTGTGCGCGGTGTGTTCTTATGTACGTCTCCTCCTCCCAGGTCCTCGACAAGCTCCTGCTGTACCTGCGCATCGTGCATTCTGTTGATTATTACAACACCTGCGAATATCCAAGTGAGGATGAAATGCCGACGCGCTGCGGTATCATGCACGTGCGCGGCCCCGTCCCCCCCAATCGGGTATCACACGGAGAAGGTAAATATTACATGCGGCTGTTGGTGTACAGGGCCCGTGGGGGGAGGTATAGATACTCGGTATACAGGGTGGGGGCAGGGGGTATATAGATACTCGGTATACCGCACGCTCCCTTTTTAACCCTCGCTCCTCTGTCAGTGGCCGAGTGGCAGAAGACGTTCGAGGAGAAGATGGCGCCTCTGTTCGCTGCGCGGGAGATGCTCTCTGAGGAGGAGGCCGTGAAGATGGGGAAGAAAGACCCGGAGCAGGAGTTGGAGAAGTTTGTTGTGGCCAATACCCAGGAGCTGGGCAAAGAGAAGTGGCTTTGCCCTCTGAGCGGCAAGAAGTTCAAGGTCAGGGCAAATGCTTAAAAGTAAGGGGGGAGGGGCAAATCTGGTGCAGGGTGCAGCCTTCAAGCTGTGCTTCCTGGGATGACTTGTGTTGGGTAATTGTGTCTGGTGGAGCAGGGGCCCCCCCGCCGTATGGGGCCGGGCTTGGAGCAGGGGCCCCCCCGCCGTATGGGTCCGGGCTTGGAGCAGGGGCCCCCCCCGCCGTATGGGGCCGGGCTTGGAGCAGGGGCCCCCCCCGCCGTATGGGGCCGGGCTTGGAGCAGGGGCCCCCCCGCCGTATGGGGCCGGGTTTGGAGCAGGGGCCCGCCGTATGGGGCCGGGCTTGCTGGTTGTTGAGCGAAGGAGACATGATTTTTTTTTTTTGGCAGGGCCCGGAGTTTGTCCGCAAACACATCTTCAACAAACACGCGGAGAAGATCGAGGAGGTCAAGAAGGAAGTTTTGTTCTTCAATAATTACTTAATGGACAGCAAACGGCCTGCGCTCCCCGAGGTGAAACCCATCCAGCCGCCGGTCAACTCCACTGCTCAAGGTGAGGGCGCCGCTCACCCCGCTCCCCACTCTGCTGGAGGCTCACGTCCTGCTCCGTGTCTCACTCTACCTTCCCTTGTCTCCTTTCTTCTAGCTTTGGCCCCTGGACTTCTCTACCCCCATCAGGGACACCAGTCCTTGTTACAGTACGGCCAGCCCCGGCTGCCGGTCCTCGGATACGGAGGTAAGTGTAGCGACTCTTGTGGCGACTTCGCCTGCCGTTCATGCGCGGCGTGTTAACGCGTTCCAATCTCTCCATCAGGACCCCAGTTCCCTCCAGCTCCATACGGTGCCGGCCGTGGGGCCTACGACGCCTTCCGGGGCCAGGGAGGACTATACCCCGGGAAACCACGCAACAGGTGAGTATGAGCTCTGGCTGAGCATCGGCTTTTCTCTCACTCACACTCCAACTGCCCTTCTGATGCATTCTCTGTCTGCCCCTGTAGGATGATCAGAGGTGACCCCCGAGCCATTATTGAATACCGAGACCTGGATGCACCCGAAGATGTAGATTTCTTTTAACTGCCCCCCTTGTGTTTTAACTGCCCCTTTGGTCTGTGTTCTGTATCCACCAAGCTCTTTAATCCACACAATTTTCTGTTTTGTTTTTTTTTGTTACTTTTGTATTAATTATTTTCAGGAGCCCTGGTTTCAGTTAGCGGAAATATATTCATTTTTGGTCAATAAACTGATTCCCTGGAAAATGTGTGTCTGTGTGGGGGCTGCTTCGTGGTGATGGCACATGGGCGTGTGATATGTTTCAGCCAATTAATAGAGGTTCACCTGAAATGGGGGCTTTATTTTTGTTATTATGCAATAACTTGGATGGGATTGATGTGGGTTGTCGTGACAAAAGCCAAAATTGGTGGCAGCCCTGAAGTTTCCTGCCTCTTCATCTCCCACCTTTACGAAGGCTGCCTGAGCCAGTCGGCAATAGGTAACTTAATGGGGAGGAATAACCGTGCAGATCTTGAGAACGGGAAGTTATAAAATGGCTGGTACCCTACCTTTTCAGGCTATGGTGGCTGTCCCTCCACAAGTGGTCCAAATAAGCCTGTAAGACGGACACGAGAACAGCCGCCATACCTTAAATGCAAATATACGACGGGCAGTGGTGGAAGACTTGCTGAAGGAGGGTCCCCGGGGGGCTGATCGGTACCAGAGATACGATATAATGTGGGTCGTATTCATTGCGTTGCTTTAGATTACTGGAAATCTCTCTTGGTCGCCATGACTGGAGGTGTTGTGGAATCACAGCACCCATCGATGAGATGTAAAGCTGGTATATAGTAGAGGCCCATGTAATATGAGCCATATAACACAGTTACATAAGTTATGGTGAGTAAAGGTGATGGAAACACTTCCACTTAAATTTAAGGGGTAGTAGAAGTATTATTAAACACTCATCTACAGACACCAGACACGCCAGAAGGCTTGTTTTTCCCTCAGAAATCTCATGATGCTTCGACAACCACAAGGGATTCTGGGTAGGCGCATGCAAATAAGGTTAACAAGTATCACCTTTGCCTCTATATCCACTTTATACACGGATCCCTTGAAAGTAATCGCCCGCTGTACAGGACAGCCTTTGGACAAAACTCAGGAAGAGGTGCATCACCTTTTACCCACCATAACTTATGTAATGGTATTTCTTAGCTACCCCGAGCCTCAACTATTAAGCCGGTATCCCAACCTCATGCTGACGAGTCCCATGAAGGACGAAACAGCTGTCCATGAGCGGTGATCTGCCTATTGCACCTCTTCCCGAGTTTTGTCCAAAGGCTGTCCTGTACAGCGGACATTTGCTTTCAAGGGATCCATGTATAAAGTGGATATAGAGGCAAAGGTGATAATTGTTGACCTTATTTGCATGCGCCTACCCAGAATCCCTTGTGGTTGTGGCAGCACCATGAGATTTCTGAGGGAAAAACAAGCCTTCTGGCTTGTCTGGTGTCTGTAGATGAGTGTTTAATAATAATAATGCTTCTACCACCCCTATATAATACAGTGAAATAACCCCTGCCCAGCACACACTGGTCCATAGAGCACCTTGGGTTCAGCACTCAGTATGACCTCCATAGACTGCATTAAAAGCCACTCCACAACTTTTTAAGATACAGCAATGTGGACATCAAGGGGCAGCCTGCCTGAGGTCCACGAGGACGTGCGTACGCATCCTTTATTCATAATAGCAGCCGCTCCTGAGCAAAATACCACCTGCCGGGGCTCGGTGGGGTTCAGGGGTTAATGTTTTGTATCGTCGGCGCCAGCATTGAAAGAGAAGCGAAACCAATGTCTTCAGCAGCCCTGACCCCGAAATCAAAGGTGCTTCAAGCTCAATCACTAGACTTTGCAGACAGGGAAAAGAAAAAACGTCAGTGCCCTGCTGAGTGCGCCTTGTCGTGGCGGGTGAGCTCAATTATGCTTTGGCCAATTCATATAACCAAAACCTCATTTATATTATGTTTTTTTATTTGTTGCCAACTTTATTAGGGTGAGAAGCGCAGACAGTTTTTGTTTTTTGTAAACTGCTGCAGTGACGGGTGAGAGGTAGCGTGGGGTATCAGTGATGGGAGACGGGTGAGAGGTAGCGGGGGGGGTGTCAGTGACGGGTGAGAGGTAGCGGGGGGGTATCAGTGATGGGAGACGGGTGAGAGGTAGCGGGGGGGGTGTCAGTGACGGGTGAGAGGTAGCGGGGGGGTGTCAGTGACGGGTGAGAGGTAGCGTGGGGGTGTCAGTGATGGGAGACGGGTGAGAGGTAGCGGGGGGGTGTCAGTGACGGGTGAGAGGTAGCGGGGGGGTGTCAGTGACGGGTGAGAGGTAGCGTGGGGGTGTCAGTGACGGGTGAGAGGTAGCGTGGGGGGTGTCAGTGACGGGTGAGAGGTAGCGGGGGGGTGTCAGTGACGGGTGAGAGGTAGCGTGGGGGGTGTCAGTGACGGGTGAGAGGTAGCGTGGGGGGTGTCAGTGACGGGTAGCGGGGGGGAGTTATGGGGGGGGCAGTGTTATGGAGGGGGCCTTATATGTCAGTACCAGGATTTTAAATGTAATTCTAGAGGTAATTGGGAGCCGGTGGAGAATCACAGAGGGGGGAAGCAGAAGAGGAGCCTAGCAGCGGCATTTAGGACAGACTGTAGAGGAGAGAGTGGAGACAGTGGAGCGCCAGCCAGAAGAGTGCTGCAGTAGTCAAGAGGGGAAATGAGTGAATGAAGCAGAGTTTTTGTGGATTCTCGGGTGAGGAATGGGCGGATACGAGACATGTTTTTTAGGTGCAAGCGGCAGGATCTGGCGAGGGGCTGAATGTGAGGGATGAAGGAGAGGTTTGAGTCAAGGATGACCCCAAGGCATCGGGCCTGGTTAGTAGGAGAGATAGTCGTGGTGTTAATGGTGATAGAGAATTCAGGGAGGGGAGTGGAGATGGAGGGAGGGAGGATAATGAGTTCCTTATGTACATATTCTATAGTTGAAAGGGGATGTCTAAAGCAGATAGAGGGGTTTCTTATTTAATCGTTATCTTTGCGTGTGTATTTATGTGTGTGTCCCATGTGCCCCCCCCCATGTGTCATATGAACACAGGCGTTGCCACCGGTCTTCCCATGGTCTGTGACTTTTCGCATTAAACTGTCTTCAGCAGCCGGGGCGAAGCTAGAGTATTTGACAATCGCATACCTCCCAACATTTTAAAATGTGAAAGAGGGGCACTCTGCCCCTGAAACAGCCTGCCTGTGCCACTGCTGCCCCTGAAACAGCCTGCCTTTGCCAAGTCTGCCCCTGGAAAAAGCTAGTCTGTGCCAAGTATGCCCCTGAAACAGCCTGTCTGTGCCAACTTTGCCCTTAAAGCAGCCTGCCTGTGCCACCTCTGCCCCTGAAGCAACCTGCTTTTGCCAAATCTGCCCCTGGAAAAAGCCTGTTTGTGCCAACTTTGCCCCTGAAACTGCCTGCACATGCCACCTCTGCCCCTGAAACCGCCTGCCTGTGCCACCTCTGTCACCCCTAATCAGCCTGCCTGTGCCACCTCTGCCCCCCAATCAGCCTGCCTGTGCCACCTCTGCCCAACTAATCAGTCTGCCTGTGCCACCTCTGTCCCCTCTAATCAGCCTACCTGTGCCACCTCTGCCCCCCAATCAGCCTGCCTGTGCCACCTCTGTCACCCCTAATCAGCCTGCCTGTGCCACCTCTGCCCCCCAATCAGCCTGCCTGTGCCGCTTCTGCCCAACTAATCAGTCTGCCTGTGCCACCTCTGTCCCCTCTAATCAGCCTACCTGTGCCATTTCTGCCCCTAATTACTCACTAACAACTTACTATCTTCATTCATTCACCCACTCGCCCATTCACTCTCCCGCACCCTCTTACCTCTCTTGCAGATTTCACTGGTCTGGGGGGGTGGCCGTGCAGACGTCTATGCGGCCCGACTGCTTCCTCATACAATGCGCGGGCTCCACAGCAGTAAGCTATGGGGCCACGTTAGGCGGCCGTTAGGCCACCGGGCACCCCCTGAGTGGCATCTGGGGCGTACCGGCCCCCTATAGGTACGTTACTGTGAGCCTCGTGCCTATCCTGTGCACTGTATTAACCTCTGCCACTTCTGCTGGAAGGCTATTCAATGTATCCACTGTGGAGGTAGCGTGTCAGACACCTTCAGGAGCACGGTAGCATCTATATTAAAAAGATTTATTAGTCATTATAGGTGGAAAGTGTTCTAACTAAGCAACAAGTACTATTGTAGTCTCAACAAAAAAAAAAAACAACCCACAACAAACACCAAACGTACGCCGTTAAACGATGAACTGCATTGTCTGCGAAAGCCGTAGTTCCTGTTTATGTGATGGGATCTGTCGATAGAAACCTGAAGCGCTTGTTCATCATGAAACCGCTCTGTGAATGAGATGTCATCGTCCCCAAAAGAATTGTGTGTCTCCCCCAATACCTTGTTGCATTCTTGTTACATTCTCATTACCATGCAGCTTCATTCCCATGTCGCGTGTTGACCCTTGTAGGCTCCATCGCAGCGTTACACGCTCCATTTTCTTACTAAAGAAGCGTTTTCTTGTTATTTTTTGCGCTATGTGGATTTAAACAATTTGCCAGACAAAGGTGTGTCGGCACCTGGAAACCCATCATTTTCGCCCAAATAGACACCCATTTCAGACATATATTAGCCTCTCAGTAAAGTAATATTTCCTGATATCACTTTTAAACCTTTACCCCTCTAATTTAAGACTATGTCCTCTTGTTGCTGAAGCCCCCCCCCCTTATCGTGTTGACTGCTTTTAAATGTTTCTATCATATATACAGGGGCGTACCTAGAGTATTTGGCACCTTGGGCGGATCCTGTATGTGGCACCCCCCCCACACACACACACACTTTAAAACTGCATTGCTTCTATCGTTATATACTGTGGCAGACATTGAAGGTGGTACAGCATTACTGTTATCGTTATATACTGGGGCAGACATTGACGGTGGTGCAGCATAACACCTATCACTATATACTGAGGCAGACATTGACAATGGTGCAGCATAACCCCTATCACTGTATACTAAGCCAAACACTGATGTGGTATAGGCCTACCACTTCAGTGTCTGGCTTAGTACTTGCACCGAAATGAAAATTCTGGACCGAAACCGAAAGTTCAGCATTTACTTGGCCGAAACCGAAAATGAACCCCTCCACCATAAAAAAAAAAACCTCACACTTTTATTAAAAGTAAGTAACACCAAAATTGGACAAAAAAAATCAACAATATTAATATATATATATATGATTAACAGCAATCACACTCCTATCATGCCCAGGCATGAACAGATTCCAGCATGTACGAGCTGACTTGGCATGATGGAGTATGATTGCTAACAGCAATCACACTCCTATCATGCCCAGGTTCTAGCATGTACTTCTTGCCTGGGCATGATAGGAGTGTGATTGCTGTTACCTATTATATAATATATTATTATATATAATATATAATTATAATAATTATTATTATAATATAATAATATTATTATATAATATTGTTAACATGTGAACTCTGGAGCACTGGAGGCATAGAATCAGACATACAAATCCCGTATTTGCAGGTATACAATAATAATGTATGGAAACATAGCATTGCAGGTATAGATCAACTGGAAATCACATAAAAACCCATCAATAAAGTTATAGATAAAACCCCCTAAATTACAGGCATAGATCACAGGTTGCACACCCCAAAGCCAGCCCTGGCGTCCACACTGCCCACGTAGAACCCGACCAGCACCCAAATTACACACATAGGACTTACCATCTTTGTCCCCAAACAGCCCGGCATGAGGCAACTTTGTCCCAAAACAGTCCGGCCTGTGCCATCTTTGTCCCATAAACACCCTGCCTGTGTCATCTTGGTCCCCAAGGCTCAAACACCCTGCTTGTGCCATCTTTGCCTTTCCACAAATCAATTATACATCTATGATACACACAAACACTTTTACAGTCACTCACTAATTCACACTTTCATTCACACAATCATTTATTCTCTCACTCATTTACACATTCATTTACACATATTCATTAATACATTCTCACAAACTCATTAATTATCTCCCTCATTCACACAATTCATCCACACATTAATTCATTCTCTCACTCATTCGCACAATTCATCCACACATTAATTCATTCTCTCACTCATTCGCACAATTCATCCACACATTAATCCATTCTCTCACTCATTCGCACAATTCATCCACACATTAATTCTTTCATTCTTGCTCATTCACACAATGCCTCCACACATTAATTCATTCATTCTCTCACTCATTCTCACTATTTATTTCAATATACCTTTCCCCCTTTTCTACCCCTTCTCAGTATCTACCCCCCTCTCCTTGCCTTCTCACTATCTATCCCCCTCTCACTATCTACCCTCCCTCCCCACTATCTACCCTCCCTCCCTTCCTCCCTCCCTTCTCACTATCTACCCCCCCTCCCTCCCTCCCTTCTCACTATCTATCCCCCTCCCTCCCTCCCTTCTCACTATCTACCCCCCTCCCTCCCTCCCTTCTCACTATCTACCCCCCTCCCTTCTCACTATCTACCCCCCCTCCCTCCCTTCTCACTATCTACCCCCCCTCCCTCCTCACAATCTACCCCCTCCCTTTTCACTATCTACCCCCCTCCGTCCCTCCCTTCTCACTATCTACCCCCCTCCCTCCCTTCTCACTATCTACCCCCCTCCCTTCTCACTATCTACCCCCCCCTCCCTTCTCACTATCTACCCCCCCTCCCTTCTCACTATCTACCCCCCCTCCCTCCCTCCCTTCTCACTATCTAATCAACGAAGGACATCACAACCTGTCCCTAAAGGAGTGCTGCTTCCTGGAGTGGCTGCACCACCACGTCCCATGGGTGGCATTTATCTTCAAAAGTCAGAATGACGTCATCTTACATCCTCATCCTATTATTTATTATACCCCACAGTGCCCTCCAACGCCACACTGCGGTCATGCGTGGCTCCAAGTACCAAGTGTCCTATACCCTCTATCAAGATCACAAAGACCCCTTCTTCTTTTCTGGAGGGGGCTTTCTCTTCCCAGGACCAGCTGCTAAACTTCTGAACGGGGTGTCTTTGAAAATGCCCGTCTTTCCATTATTAGACGATGTCAAGTGGGCTCCGATGATGTGAGGCGACACCACTGTGGACTTCCTAGAACCTGTGGCCGGTGGTCCTACAGTCCCTGCTCTTAAGGTGGTGTGCTTCTGCCCCTAAAACAGCCTGGCTGTGCCCCCCTGTTCCTTTAGCAAACTTCCTGTAGTGAGTGTACAGCCTGTATAACAGAGTAACTTTACTGTCCCCTCAAATATAACCCAACACACAGCCATTAACCCCTCAATATAACCCAACACACAGCTATTAACCTCTCAAATATAACCCAACACACAGCCATTAGCCCCTCAAATATTACTCAACACACAGCCATTAACCCCTCAATATAACTCAACACACAGCCATTAACCCCTCAAATATAACCCAACACACAGCCATTAACCCCTCAATATAACTCAACACACAGCCATTAACCCCTCAATATAACCCAACACACAGCCATTAACCCCTCAATATAACCCAACACACAGCCATTAACCCCTCAAATATAACCTAACACACAGCCATTAACCCCTCAAATATAACCCAACACACAGCCATTAACCCCTCAAATGTACCCCAACACACAGCCATTAACCCCTCAAATATACCCCAACACACAGCCATTAACCCCTCAAATATTACTCAACACACAGCCATTAACCCCTCAAATGTACCCCAACACACAGCCATTAACCCCTCAAATATAACCCAACACACAGCCATCAACCCCTCAATATAACTCAACACACAGCCATTAACCCCTCAAATATAACCCAACACACAGCCATTAACCCCTCAAATATAACCCAACACACAGCCATTAACCCCTCAATATACCCCAACACACAGCCATTAACCCCTCATATATACCCCAACACACAGCCATTAACCCCTCAAATATAACCCAACATACAGCCATTAACCCCTCAAATATAACTCAACACACAGCCATTAACCCCTCAAATATAACCCAACACACAGCCATTAACCCCTCAAATATAACCCAACACACGGCCATTAACCCCTCAAATATAACCCAACACACAGCCATTAACCCCTCAAATATAACCCAACACACAGCCATTGATGTCTAACACCTCGGCAACAAAAGTGAGTACACCCCTAAGTGGAAATGTCCAAACTGGGCCCAAAGTGTCAATATTTTGTGTGGCCACCATTATTTTCCAGCACTGCCTTAACCCTCTTGGGCATGGAGTTCACCAGAGCTTCACAGGTTGCCGCCGGAGTCCTCTTCACTCCTCCATGATGACATCGCGGAGGCCTTGCACTCCCCACCTTCCGGTTGAGGAAGCCCCACAGATGCTCAATAGGGTTTAGGTCTGGAGACATGCTTGGCCAGTCCATCACCTTTACCCTCAGCTTCTTTAGCGAGGCAGTGGTGGTCTTGGAGGTGTGTTTGGGGTCGTTATGTTGGAATACTGCCCTGCGGCCCGGTCCCCGAAGGGAGGGGCTCACGTTCTGCTTCAGTTTGTCACGGTACATGTTGGTATTCATGGTTCCCTCAATAAACCGTAGCCCCCCAGTGCCGGCAGCACTCATGCAGGCCCAGACCATGACGTTCCCACCACCATGCCTGACTGTAGGTAAGACACGCTTGTCTTTGTCCTCCTCACCTGGTTGCCACCGCACAAGCTTGACGCCATCTGAACCAAATAAGTTTATCCCGGTCTCATCGAACCGCAGGTCGTGGTTCCAGTAATCCACTAAATCAATGGCCGGTTAAGTGACCTGAGCTGAGTCTGGCTCGGTCTCCTTAGTGAATGTTTTCAACATACGGTTTAACCCTTTGGTTAAGAAGCCTTTTCTATGGACGCTGACGGCTCACCTGTGCTCAGATAATTTACCTGGATGTATCCGCTGGATGTGTGTAGCAGGGGCTCCTGGCAGAGGACGCCTTTCGGATCTCATCACATGAGGCTCAGGGTATAGATTTTAAATGCCCAGCGAGCCGCCGGCCACACGCGGGGGCATTCGGTTGCTAGCCTTAAATCAGCATGGTCGTCATCACCAGCCCTTCACCTGTCACCTCCTTCAGCGAGGTCTCTGCAGATCCTTCCGCCTCTACGGCTCCAGGAAATGCTTTTTTTATTGTTTTTTTAATTCAAAGTAGGCAAAAAAGTTTTCCCCGCAACTGCCCCGAAAGCCCCAGGGCTCCCCCCCCAGGAATAAAACTTCACATAAAGCAAACCTTACCCAGAAGGTGACAGAAACTATTGATACCTATTACTGGAGTCCTGCACCAGTCATAACTAGGAAAATATACTTTCTGGGCCAAAGATGTGGCTAAGATATCCCCTCTGTGGCCTTTTCCCTCCACTAATGCCCCTCTCTCTTCCGTGATGCCCCCTCTTTCCTCCCTTGCTGCCCTTTTCACCTCCCATGTGCCTCTCTCTCCTCCATTGATGCCTGTTGCTCCTTTTTCCTCCCCTGATGCCCCTCTCTTACAGCGTTAGGCGCTGGGCAGCCGTGGAGCAGAGGTCGCCCCCCTAGTGGTTCACAGCGACAAGTTCTGCTGCGTCAGTCACAAGGAAGCCATTTTTACGGCCCTGGGGCTTTTGGGGCAAAGAGAGGAACATTTAGTCCGGTTCCTTAAAGATGAGGAAATATTTCACGCCGTCCAGTTCGAGTGTATGGCAGGTACTGAAGGAGTAGTACGTACCGCCTTGTGAGTGCAGTGGGAGACAGCAGCCTGAGATTTTGGGAAGGAGTGTCTGGGGAGGGTCTGGAGAGAGGGAGGTGGACGGCCGGAAGCAGAAGCGCTGCAGAGACACCAGCATAGCCCCGCTCCACTTTCTCAAAGTCTGGAGGATCGAGGCGAGCGAGGCTTGGGCCAGCCGGAGGGACCTCCTTAAACCTCATGAGTATGAGCCTCGAATCGGAGGCGGCAGCAGGGGTATTTATCCTCCTGGGAATAAAATCCTCACAGGTCACAGGGACCGACCTGTGACGGGAATAAAATATTACAATTTCTGGGGCAAAATCATCTGGAATTCCGTTCTGGAGAAAATCTTCAGATTCTCTCCATTTTCCTCTTTTTTTATTTTTTTTTCTCGTTTTTTGATCCCAGAAACTTCCTTTGAGATAATTTCTTTCTCCGCTGATCTGACGGGGATCCGCACCGACTATTTGCGATCCACGAAGAGAAATCTGCATAATTCTGTTTTTCTGTATTTGTTGGTTTTTAAATCTTTTTCTGTTTCCATCCATCGGATAAGAAAAATTTCCCGGATTTACCGAGGCGGCCATCGACTGGATCAGAGGCTCTTCTAGGGCTCATTTGGAGGCTTTCGCGAGCCCAGTTACCCCATGCCCCCCCAACTGCACCGACCCCATGCTGCTCCTGCCCCACGCCCCCCCCACTAGGTCCGCTAGGGCCCCGTCCCAAGCAACGGGCTGCAAGGGCCCATGAAGGGGCCCGTGACAGAACACAGAGGCTGCCCCACGCTGCTTATCTGGGTCCCAGGCTATGATGGCTGTTGAGGGGCTCATCAGACGGCTACTGTGGGCCCCTGAGGCAAGCAAAGACCCCTGAAAGGCTGCAGTGTCTTCCATAATTTGGGACTTTAACATAAATTCTGTACGTGGCCCCTCGGCTCTCCTGTGGATCCCAGCAAATGGCCGGCCAACCATTTACCCGTATATATTTCCTGTAGGGTATTGGGGCTGCTAATCGCTCTCGAGACAGTTGGCAGCTCTCTCCTACGGAACTAAATAAACACCTAAGTCTCCTATTAAAGAAGCGTGTGTCCTGAGGCTCCAGGGAGTGATCAGAGGGGTCACAGGCATACTTACCAACTTTCCAGTACTGCGACCCCCCTCTCCTCCAATGCTGTCAGTACTGGAAAAATCAGGACTGTTAGCAGGTATGATTATTTAGGCCGGGGTTGTATGGAGAGTCATACCACATTCAGTGCTTCAATATTTTTGTTTTCTTTCAGGGAACGATGAGCGCCCCCAACACGAGCGGCGCCCCCAAGTGGAAGGGAATCATGAAACACAGAATGACTCTGGGGAATTTTATCGCCATTGTTCTTATTTCTGTTTTTTTATTAATCTTTATGTTTGTAAAACACAAAGACGTCGGACGTTTGCCAAATTATTTTCCCCAATTACCGACCGCCCCTCCATCTCCCCCCTCCCGTCAGGGAATTGGCCAACCTCACCGACAGAGTGTACACTTATCACCTGGACTGGTCCCGATTCCAGTCTGAGTTCCCCTATCTGCAGAACTATGAGTGCTCACTCAACCTCACCCCACGGGGGCAGCTTAAGGACAAGACCGGTCAACCTCTGCTCATCCTGGCTATTAAATCCCACCCGTCCTCTGGTGACAGGAGAGAGGCACTGAGACGGACGTGGGCCAGAGAGGGTAGTTGGAGGGTACAGGGTCAGACCAATCTTCCTTATGGGGCAGGGAGGGAGACCGGGGAACATGGAAATGGTGAAGGTGGAGAGTCGAGAGTTTGGAGACATCCTACAGTGGGACTTCAACGAAGGACATCACAACCTGTCCCTAAAGGAGCGCTGCTTCCTGGAGTGGCTGCACCACCACGTCCCATGGGTGGCATTTATCTTCAAAGGTCAGAACGACATCCTCCTACATCCTCATCCTATTATTTATTATACCCCCAGTGTGTGAGATGCCCTCTTACCCCATCAGAGGGGGGGTCACTGACCCAATATTTTTATGAATAACCCCCTGTTAGATACTCTTTTACCCCTGTGTGTGTCATGCTTTTTACCCCATCATACCCGTTAGGGTAATATAGTAGGATATGTTTTGTGTTTATCCCTCCTTTCTCTCCCGTTATTCTCCGTTTCTCTATTCCTCGCTGATCCTCGTTCCTTCTTCTTCAGGAGATGATGATGAGTATGTGAATCCAGCAGCCGTGGTGCAGTACATCACCGAACATGGATCCTCCGCTCTCACGTTGCACGGCAATCTTTGGCGCCATCCTTCTGTTATGCGCTCCACCAAATACCGCGTCTCCAAGACTCTCTACCCATTCCACAGATATCCCTCCTTCCTCTCCGGTGGAGGCTTCCTCTTCCCTGGAGCCTCGGTTAAGATCCTATACGAAGCCTCCAAGACGATCCCAGTTTTCCCGTTGGAAATGTGTATTTTGGGTTCTTAGCTCTGGCAGGAAACTTAACCTACCGGCACGATGCCCGGTTCCACGTCCATGGTTTGGGGTACAATGCATGCAAGTACTGGCCCAGAGCGTCTGCTGACCATGTGGAATGGAGTCCAGGAAGCCCGGTGTAAGGCATGAAATGACTGCCCTATTTTTCTCCTCTGGGCCTTCTCTGAATATCCAGAACGAATATCTCTGTTATTGGAATAAAGCAGACCATGGGAGCCACGTCTGTTGCAGATACAACTCGCGGGTGTAAACAGGGGTTTGATTTCTCTTTGGGGTTTATTCACTAAGGTGACTTTGACAAAAGACTCTATCCACTCTTGGACCAATTCATCTCTATGCATTCTCAGGGGGTTAACTACTAAGCTTGTAAAATAGGCAAAACCAATATTTTATCACACACGCAAAATAACGACGCTATCAAATATTGTAGGACCACATCCACAATATGAATTTAAGGAGATACCCTATATTTTATCTCCGATCCTAAATTCTTTCAGATAATTCCGAAAATTATAATTCAAATTAGATAGATATCGCCACGATAGTCAATAAAAATATTATTTATTGTAAACACAATTTATAAAATATATATATGAGTCACACAGTGCATGATATAAAACATGTCAAAAATAAATCAATTCAAATACAGTATATTATCGATAGTTATCAATATGAATTACTACTTTATGAGTCTAACACACAATTAATTTCCATCCCACTCAGCAACCAAAATAATAATCAGGGCGGTAATAAAAAGATCACTAACTCTATCTATATATTAGTTCAAATAATATGACATTAAAAATAATTTGTTTGTGTCTAAGAGTATTAGTGAAGTTCCTAATAGATGCAAATAATGTCAAACTTCATCTATAGGTAAAAATACCTTTTCATTATTGTTATTATCACGGGTTATAAGCTCACAAGCCCTCATATACAATAATGCAATATACCAGGGGTGTCCAAGTTTTTTCTGCAGTGGGCCACTTCATCAGAATTGTATATTTTAATAAAATATGCAGATTAAAATAAAGTAAATGACACAAAACCTTTACTTTTCCTCTCACTGATTTCTGGGCCTACAAATTCAGGATTCTGGATAAGTAAAAATAAAATAGTTCTATTTATTTTAGGGATGCACTAAAATGAAAATTCTGGACCAAAACCGAAAATTATATATTATGATTGTTAACAGCAATCTCAGGCATACCCAGATTCCAGCATGTACCGGTTGGCTGGGCATTGTATTTTTTGTCCAATTTTAGTGTGTAACCACACTTTTATTAAAAGTAACACACCACAATTGGACAAAAAAAATCAACAATATGACTTGGCATGATAGGAGTGTGATTGCTAACAGCAAACACACTCTTTTTATACCCAGGCAACCAGTGAATGCTGGAACCTAGGCATGATGGGACTGTGATTGCTGTTAGCAGATTGCTATTAGCAATCAGACTCCTATCGTCCCAAGTCAGCCAGTACATGCTGGTACAGGGTGGCTGTGAGTGCAGACCCCATACTGCTGGCAGCATCAATACACAAGGGGGGCAGCTAGCCAGGTTTCAGCATGTACTGGCTGACTTGGCATGATAGGAGTGTGATTACTAACAGTAATCACAGTCCCATCATGCCTAGGTTCCAGCACTTACACATCCATGCTATCACACACACACAAATTCATTCATTCACAGATTCATTCCCTCAATCAGGCATACTCATTCACACAACCTCCCCCACCCCCTTACCTGCACTACAGCTCTCGATGCCGCTCACAGACTTCAGCAGGGGGCGCGGCCTCCCTCGTTCTCCCCACAGAGGAGGCAGGACTGGACCAGAGAATAGCCCCTCCCACAAGTAAGCAGCAGGGCTCTTGTGATCCTGGCTGCCGATCTCACGCGGGCCACACCTCGAGGTTCCGCGGGCCGCATTTGGCCCGCGGGCCGCATGTTGGATGCCCCTGCAATATACTATTTCCCAGAAACAGGGAATTCTATACGAAGAAGACAAAATTCACCTCTATTCAGAATAATAAAACAATTATATTTACCACCACTTGTTGCTGTTGTCCAACCGGTCCTTGTAGAAGTTAATCCAGATTTATTGTCAAGAAATTAAGTGGGAAAGAAATATAACTTTCTACAAATTATATAGGTTAGAACTCCAAGTAACTCCAAGAGTGAAATATGGTGCCAGAATCTTAAGATTCCAATTCTCTGGGGTAAATTTGGTGAATAAGTCCGTCAGGGTCTGTCTGTTTTGGGGTTCCTTCGTTTCAGGGTGCGTTCTTTTAGGGTCAGTTTTAGGGTGAGTCCTTTCTTGTTATTAAAGACATCAGCTTTTAAAGACCGGGCTCATTATCATAGCCTCCACCTCTTGATTGGAATTCTCCAATCGTAACGGTGGGTTTTACCCATTATAATTAGGATTTCTACTCATATTTACACCGTTGTAATTTCTTAATTTACCTGCGAGAGACGCTCTGGTCTAAGAAATAACTTAAGACCGTTACATATGTGTTAGGAATTTATCCTTGGTCACCTTATCTTTAGATGTTACCTCCTAGAAAGTAAATGAGGTCTCTGTAGTCACCCATATCTCCAGACGTTGCCTCCTAGGTAGTAAATTAGGTTTTGGGGGTCTTACGACGTATCCCCCATTCCAATTTACATTCCTAAGGATATGCAGCGTCTACTCCTTAACTTTCTCATGGGAGATAACGCTAATTGTATCATATATACTGAAACATCATTATACATGAATACTCCTTTGTTCTCAATTATAGAGGAACAAAGACAGGAAGAAATAATCACTATATGATTAAGTAAAATAAAATGGCTCTGACTCCATTTTGTGTTCTGTACAGAATATATAGAATACATGTTTTCCATCATAAAATATCTGACAGAGCGCGTGTAACAATGTGTGCCACTGCGTACATCCGTTACTGAGGAAGAGACAACGGTGACGCGGGGAAAAGATGTCAACCGTCAATGAATAAGAGTAGAGATATGGAGAAAGGAAAAGGGGACAAAGGGGAGAGATAAAGAAAAAGAAGAGAGATGGAGATGAAGAAGAGAGATAAGGACAGATGGGGAGAAAGCAAAAGAGATGATAAGAAGGGGAGAGATAATGAGAAGGGGAGAGATAATGAGAAGGGGAGAGATAATGAGAAGTAGAAGAGATCATGAGAAGGGGAGAGATAATGAGAAGGGGAGAGATAATGAGACGTAGAGGAGATAGGGAGATAGAAAGTGAAATTAGAAAAGAGATAAATATAAAGAGAAGATATAATGAGAAAGAGGGTTCAAAGAAGAGAAAGAGGAGGGGCGCAAAAGAGGGGATATATACAGAAAGGGAAAAAAGAGAGATAGCGACAAAGTGGAGAGAGAAAGATGAGAGATAAAGAGAAAGGTGGGATGATAAAGAAAACAAAGAGAGATAAAAAAGAGATAAACAGAAAGGGAAGAGAAAGAAAGGAGAGATAAAGAGAAGAGGCGGATAACGAGAAAATGGAAAGATAAAAAGAGATAAACATAAATGGAAGAGATAATGAGAAAGAAGAGAATCAACAGGCGACCTGCGAGAGGAGACCACTGTGGATGCAGTACGTGGATTGTCAGATATTTTATCACAGAAAACATGTATTTCTATATTCTGTGATTTTACACAAAATGGAGTTAGAGCCATTTTATTTTACTTAATCATGTAGTGATGATTTCTTTTTGTGTTTGTTCCCTCTATAATAGAGAACAAAGGAGTATTCATGTATAATGATGTTTCAGTATGTATGATACAATTAACGTTATCTTCCATGAGAAAGTTAAGGAGTAGACGCTGCATATCTTTAGAAATGTAACTTGGAATGGGGGATCCATGGGAAGACTACAAGGCCTGAGTTACTATCTAGGAGGTAACACCTGGCGATTAGGGTGACCAAGGATAAATTCCAAACACATATGTAACGGTTTTAAGTTCATTCTTAGACCAGAGCGTCTCTCACAGGTAAATTAAGAAATTACAACGGTGTAAATATGAGTAAAAGTCCTAATTATAATGGGTAAAACCCACCGTTATGATTGGAGAATTCCTACCAAAAGGTGGAGGCTATGATAATAAGCCCTGTCTTTAAAAGCTGATGTCTTTAATAATAATAAAAAAAAGATCGCACCCTGAAATGGACAGACCCTGACGGACTTATTCACCAAATTTACCCCAGAGAATTGGAATCTTAAGATCCTGGCACCATATTTCACTCTTGGAGTTACTTGGAGTCCTAACCTATATAATTTGTAGAAAGTTATATTTCTTCCCACTTAATTTCTTGCCACTGAACCTGGATTCATATTGATAACTATCGATAATATACTGTATTTGAATTGATTCATTTTTGACATGTTTTTTGAATTTTGTGTTTTATATCATGCACTGTGTGACTCATATATATTTTATATATTGTATTTACAATAAATAATATGTTTTATTGACTATCGTGGTGATATATATCTAATTTGAATTATAATTTTCGGCGATCTGAAAGAATTTAGGATCGGAGATAAAATATAGGGTATCTCCTTAAATTAATATTGTGGATGTGGTCCTACAATATTTGGTAGCGTCGTTATTTTGTGTGTGTGACGAAATATTGGTTTTGCCTATTTTGTCTCATTAATATCCCTAACAGGATGCGGTACGTGGATGCAGTATGTGGACGCAGTAGGTGGATGCGGTACGGGGATGCGGAACGTGGATGCAGTACGTGGATGCAGTACGCGGATGCGGTACATGGATGCGGTACATGGATGCGGTACGTGGATGCAGTACGCGGATGCGGTACGGGGATGCGGTACAGGGATGCGGTACGTGGATGCAGTATGTAGACGCAGTAGGTGGATGCGGTACGCGGGGATGCAGTACGTGGATGCGGTACGTGGACGTGGTATGTGGATGATCACCCCTCACCATTGTCCTCACGTAGGGCAGATCCTGGGCCTCCTCGAGCCATCAGGGTAGCCGGGGGGGGGGGAGCCACTTGCTCCTTGCCGGCTAAAGCACTCATTGGCCCAGGACCTCAATGATGACAAGGAGAAGCCCCGCCTTCCTTCGCCCAGCGACAGGGCAGTCTTTACGGAAAATTACTGCAGTTTTATCTGAAGTAATACCGCAGTTTGTTTGTAACTCTTTCTTGCGTCCTCCAGATGGCGGTGACTTCACATTAACTCTGTCCATTTGTGTCTCTTCTCCTTGTAGATTCCTGAAAGGAAACTGAAGCGGTTCCAGGAGATCCCGTCCTTCCTGAACGACACCCAAGACAGCTTTGTTCCACTCGACAGTCGGCGTCTCCCCGACTTCTCATTCCAGAGCCCAAAGCTGCGGGACTAGAGGTCTTCATGGAGTTGCTTCTACAGGATGGCGAGGCCGGTCGCACCTCATGTACGTATTTGACTAGAGATGCCCCGTCTCACAGTGATTTAATAACCTCTCCTCCCTCATTCATTTAGTACCCACCCAAAGAAACAAATACCCCATAGGCACTTTCTGCCAATGTCATAGGCACTTCCCAACGTCTGATCTTCCTCCGATGAAACCTTTCACAACAATAAATTTATCTTTCATGTCTATATCTTCTTAGCACATTCCAGTTTTTGGACCCATTTCAGCCTGACTTGCCCGTCTCTATCTACAAGTGATTTAGGCAGAAGTAAGCGGACTAAATAAAAAACTCGGTGAAAATTTTTCCGCAAAACATCTTATGCCGAAAGCCATGGAAACGCTCTGCTAAGGAATTGCTCAAGGAGGCGTGTAGCAGGAAATAGCTTCCCCCAGTAACCACAAAAAAAACAGTATTTCATATTAAACATATATTTGGAATATAATGGTACATTTTTCCATAATAATAATTCCCTTCCAATGTCAAAACCTGAGAAAGGCGCCGCTTGAATAATCCTAACACAGATTTAAGTTAATTTAAAATAATTATAATAAATATCTGCTTTGTCGTAAAAACCCATCTAGAGTCAGGACGAGGTAATGGAAGTGTTTGCGCCCAACCAAGATGG
Organism: Sceloporus occidentalis; assembly: GCA_023333645.1. Lineage (NCBI taxonomy): Eukaryota > Metazoa > Chordata > Lepidosauria > Squamata > Phrynosomatidae > Sceloporus > Sceloporus occidentalis. Next base: position 701,208 of record JALMGF010000242.1, read on the forward strand.
CTCTTTCAGCGCAGAATTAGAAACCTTTTTCCTAAAATGAAATCCCTCTCCATGTTTTTATGACAGAGCTGCGATAGGGTTAGAAGGACATTCATGTAGTTGGACCGTGAGACACCACCTTAAAGTGACATAAGAGCAGGAACTGTAGGACCACCGGCCACAGGTTCTATCAGGGCCACAGTGGTGTCGCCTCACATCATCGGAGACCATGTGCCGAGTTATTGCACTGAGAACCCTGAACTTCACTCCATATTTCCAGCAGGCGTTCAGGGCTAACCCCGTGCACAACAAACGCGCGCTGGTAGAGGCAAGCGTTATATGCCAGACCGAACACACGAAACCTCTCGTCGTGTTTGAACGTAAGATTTGCGGCCAACACCAAAAACCCCATATAGACGTCGTCTAGTGGAAAGACGGGCATCTTCAAAGACACCTCGTACAGACGTTTGGCCGCTGGCCCTGGGAAGAGAAAGCCCCCTCCAGAAAGGAAGAAGGGGTATTTGTGACTTTGAAAGAGGTTATAGGACACTTGGTACTTGGAGCTGCGCATGACCGTAGAGTGGCGTTGGAGGGCACCGTGAAGAACAGACGCAGACGAGCCGTGTTCTTCTATGTATCGTACAATGCTGGATGGATTCACGTAAACATCGTCATCCCCTATGGGAAGATGAGAAAAGGGGATATTAGACCAATAACAGACACAGGGGCAGCAAGTATGATGGGGTAAAAGGCATGACACACACAGGGGTAAAAGAGTATCTAACAGTGGGGTTATTCATAAAAATATATACCCCCTCTGATGGGGTAAGAGGGCATCTCACACACTGGGGGTATAATAATAGGATGAGGATGTAAGATGACATCGTTCTGACCTTTGAAGATAAATGACACCCATGGGACGTGGTGGTGCAGCCACTCCAGGAAGCAGCGCTCCTTTAGGGACAGGTTGTGATGTCCTTCGTTGAAGTCCCACTGTAGGATGTCTCCAAACTCTCGACTCTCCACCTTCACCATTTCCATGTTCCCCGGTCTCCCTCCCTGCCCCATAAGGAAGATTGGTCTGACCCTGTACCCTCCAACTACCCCCTCTCTGGCCCACGTCCGTCTCAGTGCCTCTCTCCTGTCACCAGAGGACGGGTGGGATTTAATAGCCAGGATGAGCAGAGGTTGACCGGTCTTGTCCTTAAGCTGCCCCCGTGGGGTGAGGTTGAGTGAGCACTCATAGTTCTGCAGATAGGGGAACTCAGACTGGAATCGGGACCAGTCCAGGTGATAAGTGTACACTCTGTCGGTGAGGGTGGCCGATTGCCTGATATAAAGGAGAGGAACAGAGGCAGGGGCCATGGTCCCATGGATCGGAAGTAGCACCACAGGAGACTTCAAAATCAATGTGATAAAGAAAAGCAGCGCAAAAATAGAGAGAGAATAGGCGGCCACGGTGAGGAGTCGGTATTTCATTTTGCTCTAGAAGAGATGGTCAAAAAAATGTATGTTTATTTCTTATTAAATAGTACATATCATATGTATTACCCTACACATTGCTCTATATTAACCATGCTATGTATCACGCAATATATATACTGCTATGTACAGCATATTACTCATCACGTATATGGCCCTATATATTACTCATCACATATACTCCTCCGTATATTACTCATCACATGTAATGCTCTGTATATTACTCATCAGGTATATTGCTCTGTATATTGCTCATCACGTATACTGCTCTGTATATTACTCATCACATATAATGCTCTGTATATTACTCATCACATATAATGCTCTGTATATTACTCATCACGTATAATGCTCTGTATATTACTCATCACGTATAATGCTCTGTATATTACTCATCACATATACTGCTCTGTATATTACTCATCACATATACTGCTCCGTATATTACTCATCACATATACTGCTCTGTATATTACTCACCACGTATACTGCTCCGTATATTACTCATCACGTATACTCCTCCGTATATAACTCCTCATTTATACTGCTCCGCATATTACTCGTCATGTATACTACTCTGTATATCACTCATCACGTATACTGCTATATATAATTACTCCTCATGTATACTGCTCTGTGTATTACTCATTACATATACTGCTCCGTATATTACTCCTCTCATATACTGCTGTGTATATTACTCCTCTCATATACTCCTCTGTATATTACTCATCACGTATACTACTCTGTATATTATTCCTCTCGTATACTGCTGTGTACTCATCACGTATACTGCTCCGTATATTACTCCTCTCATATACTGCTCCGTATATTACTCCTCTCGTATACTCCTCTGTATATTACTCATCACGTATACTACTCTGTATATTACTCATCACGTATACTACTCTGTATATTACTCCTCGTATACTGCTGTGTATATTACTCATTACGTATACTGCTGTGTATATTACTCCTCTCATATACTGCTGTGTAAATTACTCCTCTCGTATACTCCTCTGTATATTACTCATCACATATACTACTCTGTATATTACTCCTCGTATACTGCTCTGTATATTACTCCTCGTATACTGCTGTGTATATTACTCATTACATGTACGGCTCTGTATATCACTGCAGTAGGGGTAGCGTTATCGGTTATATGAAAGTGCAAAAGGGGTCCAGTCGCTGCCTTTTTTTTTCTTGGTTTTGTTTCCCACCAAATCTTAGTGACTGGATGGAGTTGGCTCTATCCCGATAAAGCAACATTCCACATTGTAACGTATCCTTACGCTGTTAATATTACAAATCCTTGCATGTACATACTTAGAATCTTAAAATGATACATTCTTTCATGTGAATATTTATCATCAGGAATTATTATAATTTAAGCAAAAAATAATAATAAAAAAATACATTTTAAAAAAGTACAATATCAAAGGTTAATTTCTATGTGCAGTTACAACGTTCAACCACTGGGTGGCAACATAACACAGGGATGCTTTAATAGAGCTATTTAAACACTGCTTTTATTATATATATATATATATATATATATATATATATACAGATATATATTATTATTATTTATTGTTTTATATAGCGCCATCAAATTCCGTAGCGCGTTTTATTAGTTAGATCAAAATAAATATAATATAGAAATGTATAACTCTGGATAGGGGAGGGGGCACAACATAAAAACTACCCCTAATACCCTCTACCTACGTCTAGAAGAAAGCATCCGTCCTCGAGATCTCCGGCCGCATTCACCTTACATTTAATCATCCTCAGCCAAGCAGCCCCTCTTCTTCCCCCTCAACCTCCTAATAGACTGTAAGCTCCTAGGAGTATTAGATGCTAGATTTTATATCCAGGTGATGGCTGGAGGTCTAGAAATTTCAGGTTTAGTGAATATAATTAGTGCTGGAACAGCCTCCCAGCAGAAGTGGTAGAGGGTAATACAGGGGCCGGCTCGCTGATTAAACTATACATTATACAGGCCCGGCAGACTGATTTATCTATACATTATACAGGGGCCGGCTCACTGAGTTAATTATATATTCAGCCACAGGTTAGTGAATAAACTAAGTGTCACGTTCTAAGCATCATGTAGCTTCTCTTCACAGCTGTTGCAGACTACAGCTCCTATCATGCACCCTTGGCTAGATACTCCCCCCCCGCCACTCTCTCCCCCGGACTCTCGGGGCCCTCCAATCAGGTCGCCCCCTTTACCTTTTCTCGCTCGACATCTCCAGGATCTGGCAGAACGAGGCAGGTTCCTGTCGAGCGTCAGAGTTTTCTGCCCCTGAGACAATGAGCCGTGAAATTTCTCCACTTCCCCAATTGTTTTCTGCCCAAGACGTTCTTACTGATCCCCGCATCGCCTTCCGTGCAAGAAATAGTATATAGAGATAGATAATATATATATCCTACAGAGTGCGATGTGTCTGTATATAGAGATAATATATATATCCTACAGAGTGCGGTGTGTCTGTATATAGAGATAGATAATATATCTATCATACAGAGTGCGGTGTGTCTGTATATAGAGATGGATAATATATATATCCTACAGAGTGCGGTGTGTCTGTATATAGAGATGGATAATATATATATCCTACAGAGTGCGGTGTGTGTGTATATAGAGATAGATAATATATATATATCCTACAGAGTGCGGTGTGTCTGTATATAGAGATAGATAATATATATATCCTACAGAGTGTGGTGTGTCTGTATATAGAGATAATATATATATCCTACAGAGTGCGGTGTGTCTGTATATAGAGATGGATAATATATATATCCTACAGAGTGCGGTGTGTCTGTATATAGAGATAGATAATATATATATCCTAGAGAGTGCGATGTGTCTGTATATAGAGATGGATAATATATATATCCTACAGATTGCGGTGTGTCTGTATATAGAGATGGATAATATATATATCCTACAGAGTGCGGTGTGTGTGTATATAGAGATGGATAATATATATATCCTACAGAGTGCGGTGTGTGTGTATATAGAGATAGATAATATATATATCCTACAGAGTGCGGTGTGTCTGTATATAGAGATAGATAATATATATATCCTACAGAGTGCGGTGTGTCTGTATATAGAGATAATATATATATCCTACAGAGTGCGGTGTGTGTGTATATAGAGATAGATAATATATATATCCTACAGAGTGCGGTGTGTCTGTATATAGAGATAGATAATATATATATCCTACAGAGTGCGGTGTGTCTGTATATAGAGATAGATAATATATATATCCTACAGAGTGCGGTGTGTCTGTATATAGAGATAGATAATATATATATCCTACAGAGTGCGGTGTGTCTTGTTAGGGATATTAATGAGACAAAATAGGCAAAACCAATATTTCGTCACACACGCAAAATAACGACGCTACCAAATATTGTAGGACCACATCCACAATATTAATTTAAGGAGATACCCTATATTTTATCTCCGATCCTAAATTCTTTCAGATCGCCGAAAATTATAATTCGAATTAGATAGATATCGCCACGATAGTCAATAAAAATATTATTTATTGTGAATACAATTTATAAAATCTATGTATGAGTCACACAGTGCATGATATAAAACACAAAGTTCTTAAAACATGTCAAGAATGAATCAATTCAAATACAGTATATTATCGATAGTTATCAATATGAATTGTTATTTTATGAGTCTAACACACAATTAATTTCCAGTCCACTCAGCAACCAAAAATTGATAATAATCAGAGCAGTAATAAAGATATCACTATTTCTCTTATATTAGTTTAACTAATATGACAAATTAAAAAGTAATTTAATAATGTCTACTAGTATTAGTGAAATTTGTAATAGATGCAAATGATGTCAAACTTCATCTACAGGTAAAAATACCTTTTCATTATTGTTATTATCACGGGTTATAAGCTGCAGTCTCACAAGCCGCCATATACAATAATGCAATATACAATTTCCCAGAAACAGGGAATTCTATACGAAGAAGACAAAATTCACCTCTATTCAGAATAATAAAACAATTGTATCATACATACTGAAACATCATTATACATGAATACTCCTTTGTTCTCAATTATAGAGGGAACAAACACAAAAAGAAATCATCACTACATGATTAAGTAAAATAAAATGGCTCTGACTCCATTTTGTGTTCATGTAAAGTACAGAATATATGAAATACATGTTTTCTATGATAAAATATCTGACAGTCTGTATATAGAGATAGATAATATATATATATATCCTACAGAGTGCGGTGTGTCTGTATATAGAGATAGATAATATATATATCCTACAGAGTGCGGTGTGTCTGTATATAGAGATAATATATATATCCTACAGAGTGCGGTGTGTGTGTATATAGAGATAGATAATATATATATATCCTACAGAGTGCGGTGTGTGTGTATATAGAGATAGATAATATATATATATCCTACAGAGTGCGGTGTGTGTGTATATAGAGATAGATAATATATATATATCCTACAGAGTGCGGTGTGTGTGTATATAGAGATAGATAATATATATATATATCCTACAGAGTGCTTACTCACAATTTAAACGGAGCTTTTAAATAAAACGCTCCTGAACGTCACACGACGCGTTTCACCTTCTGGCGCCATTCGCATTCCAGATTGATAAAAGCAGAAGGTGAAACGTGGATTTGGAGGACGACCTGCTACCTGCTTCAAAGAAGGTTCAGCCTCCCTTATATTACACAACTACTTATAAGGGGGAGTTTAAAAAATATTTATTTCAGCGCTCCACACTTTTCCGGTGTGAAAGCGCCAGAATATATGTTTGCACTTTGTCACTTTGTGGAATAGGGGGGTCCTTCCACGTGTTTTTTGAGCGGCTATCTTCTAAACCTTGCACTACCATCACCACCGTTAACCCTTAATCCGCTTATTTCTAGAGAGCGGCATCTATAACATTAGACCTAAAGAGGGACTGTCCCGCGAGAGCGTCGGCGAGGATCATTGCGTCTCACACACTAAAATACCGGACTGTCCTCATTGGATGGTCCGGCTCCCCGTGGCTCCACTGGCCAATCACGGTCTTCTGCCAGTTCCAGGCGCGGTCTTCTGCCGGTTCCAGGCGCGGTCTTCTGCCGGTTCCAGGCGCGGTCTTCTGCCGGTTCCAATTTTCTCCGGCCCATTAACCTGTGCCTCTGCACATAGACTCTCATTTCACCCCAGAACCCACGCACCCGAAATGGGGGCTCAGCATTACCCTCATCTGGAACCGATGGGGCGCTCGACTGCTTAAGGACTGTTTTATGTAATTGGATTGGGCTCTATGACGGGTACCAGAGGATGCTGGCCAATACATGAAGGGGAGAAATGCTGAGGGGCCCCTGTAACGGGCATGAATTAAACTCCTCGCATTTCACTTTTGAGATTAATCGTAATAAAACATTTACATGGTGACAGGAATCATTATTTCTTAAAAGGAAAGGGGCGTTCTTGCGATTGGTTACACATAGATGGATAGAGGAAGGATCCCCAGAAGTGTCTGAAAACCAAGGTGTGTGACCAGAGCCGGCCTTAAGTGTTCTGGCCCCCTGTGCGGACTACTCCTCTGGCGCCCCCTTCTCACTACCCCCCCGCCTCTTCTCACTACCCCCCTCTCTGCCCCTTCTCACTACCCCCCTCTCTGCCCCTTCTCACTACCCCCCCGGCCCTTCTCACTACCCCCCTTCTCACTACCCCCCTCTCTGCCCCTTCTCACTACCCCCCCTCTCTGCCCCTTCTCACTACCCCCCCCCCCCGCCCTTTCTAACTATCTACTCTCTCTCCCTATTTCTCATTATTTAACATGAAGGATGTTAAATAAAGTAAAAAAACCCCCGATGTTTTAATTTAAGTCCCGGGCAGGCGCCCCTGTTGCCATGGCGCCCTGTGCGGCCGCACACCCCTAAGGCCGGCCCTGTGTGTGACTAACGAGCTTATATGAAATAAAGGTGTCGGAGGAGTCATCCTGACTCATCTAATGAGTTTACTTTGTGATAACCGTCAGGTGTTAAAGTGACATCTAATAAAATCCTCCCCGATCACTTTAATTACTGTACGGCGTACTAACCCCATTACACGCGTGTAACACGCAAAGATAATAACGATGCAATTCACCCCAAAAAATACAACGGACGCTACTATAAAATAATCATTAAGCTTAATAATAAAATAACAATACTAGAAAACTAAGAATGTAAAATATTAATAATAACTATAATTATTATTATTATGACGGCTATACAATAATTATTAAGGCTAATATAAAATATCAATACTATAAAACAATAAGAATAATGTAAAATTAATAATAATTATTAGTAGTAGTTATTATTAGTATTATTATTAATATCATGGCTCCTATACAATAATTTTTATGACTTTTATGTAATATTTTTACTATATGATACGTGTTCTTATGTCATAAATATATAGAAGGAATGGGATTAGCCTCTTTTATCGTTATATATATGGCCCCTGGTAATAATGTTCACCCGCAGACTCCCCAATCAGGCTGCTCTGCTTTTAATTAAGTGTCAAATTAGTTCATTAAATGCGTTAATTTGTTAATTAAAAGGCTCTCCTGCTAAACATTTACATCAATATCTTTGATTCAAATCAAACAAATGCAACACACAGAGCCTGAGGGGCAAAAAAAGTGCTCAAGAACAGCCACAGAGGGGCACTTTTATTTGGTTAGAGGCAGAGCTATTAGAAGGAGAATAACGGGTTAATTTATAAAGCCGTTCCCTGCTGTTTCTATACACATTATCGGGGCTTTTAGGGCTGCAGAACCCTGCGATACCCTCATACCCAGCAAACATTCTGAAAAGAGGGGCATCAGGGGAGGAGAGAGGGGCATCAGGGGAGGAGAGAGGGGCATCAGGGCGAAGAAGAACACAGGGGAGGAGAGAGGGGCATCAGGGGAGGAGAGAGGGGCATCAGGGCGAAGAAGAACACAGGGGAGGAGAGAGGGGCATCAGGGGAGGAGAGAGGGGGGCATCAGGGCGAAGAAGAACACAGGAGAGGGGAGAGATAGGTACAGGGGAGAGAGGGGCTTTAGGGGAGGAGAGAGGGGCTTTAGGGGAGGGCTAAAGGGTATGAAGAAAGGAGAGAGGCATCAGAGAAGGGAAGAGGGGCATAGAAGAGGAGACAAGGACATCAGTGGAGGGGCACTGGGGAGGAAATATGGGCATTAGGGGAAGAAAGAGGGGCACGGGGGGGGGGGGGACTTGGCAGACAGACTTACCCCTCTGCTCCGGGACTCGGATGTGTCTTTCACACCTCGTGCCCCGGCCGTCTCTGCTGGTTAGTGGTGGCAGTAAATGATGTGGAGTTGAAAACTTTATTACACAGAACCGGTTCGCCAGGTTTGCCCTGACCAAGTGATTTGGAAATGTAAATACTGGCAACGTACCTGAAGCAGATCATGGGGAGGAAAAAGATATTAAAATAATAATAAATATTATAAAACATTTCCCAAAAAGGGTTCAGATAGGAAGGGAATGTCTACGGAGGGATAGGAAGGGGCAACGGGGACCCCCAAACCCGGTTCCTGATCGGGGCACATGGAGCCAGAGTCCTGCGCCTCATCTGGACCCCCTGGATTTATGTCACCGGGAAGTGAACGGCATACAAGGTCTAATAGTGCCCTACGGGGCTGTCCTCGACCTGTCTGAGGGGGGCATTTCCTAATTCTATGAACATTTACTTGGACCAGCATGACCCGGTCATTAAAAGCACATGGAAGTCGCTGACAAACAGATTCTCTCTACCACATCTGCTGGGAGGCTGTTCCACTGATCTCCCACCCTCTCAGTAAAGTAAAACTCCTGTCCGTTCCACCTTGTCCTCTGACGCTCTAGTGTTAGATTCCGCTCTCCTGTTGATTTGTGATGACGCCGTCCCTTTAAGAGCAATAAGCCCACCGCAGAGGGGTCTTTACGTTCATTAACCGTTTTCTTGCTGGATTTCACAGAGCGATTGTTTAGAAGATCGCACCCTCGTCACATGCCGGCTCGTTTATTTAACAGTAACTGCCCCAGGAGGCAAGATGGTCTAAAAGTTACCCCACCCTGCGCGGCTGCGGAACTGCTGCTGTAATGGGAAGCCCGCGCCGAATGTTGCGGGGTAAAGATCTGCTGCTGCCATGTGGTGGCTTTTTGTGCTTCTGCCTGCCATGTTTCGGTTGCCCCTGGGTGGGGTGACTACGGTTACTCTTTGGGCAAGCGAGAGGCTCTTTTGTGATGTAGAATCAGGCCTGCGATCATCTCACTGCTATTCAGGACTGCAGAGCCCAACGCGTTTCGCCTGTTACTTCGCTTACCCTGGAAACGCGTCGGGCTCCGCAGCCTCGGCAGTCTTAGCGAGAGCAGACAATAAACGGAGTAAAGCAGGAAGCTCTCCCCGAAGCCCAGCTGGGGGGGGGTATGTGTGTTCTTCCACGTAGACAGCAGCTGTTAGCAAAGCGATGTTTTATTGGGTAATAACGCATTTCACAAGCGGTTTACTGGATGCAAACGAGTCACGGGAAACCAAGGAGCCCTCGCTGCGCACGTTGGGAGAGAAGCTTTTAGTCGCCGACAAATAAAAATCCCCAACTGCAAATAATTGTAGCGAGAGCGCGAGGCTTCGGTGAATCCGACCCGGTATTCGAATCCCCTGCGCATGTTAGGGCCGGATGAGTCCTGCTCCGGTGATCCGTGGCCCGCGTGGTTCCATGAAATGGATGTTTTCTGTTACTCCGTTGACCTCAGACAGTCCGGCATCAAACTAACGACACTTTTACCTTTTATTGACTTTATTCCAGAGAATAATGATGATAAAGAGTTCATTGTCCTGCTGCCCGGCGCCGGCACATAAAACGCTCTTTATATTTGAACGAACGTCATTCCATTGTTACATTTATTTACTTTCTTTCTAATTCTCAGACTTTCTATTGTTTTTTTTTTTCCTGAGCCTAAATTATAGAAAAAAAGGTTTTGCCAAAAATGGCTAACGTCAATATTACGAAAAAAAATGGTAACGGGATAAAATCTGCGATCCCGAAATCTGAGCACAAAGAGAGAATTCATCATGTTACCGCGTGCTAGAGAATTCACTCGCTCACTGACACTCTCACACTCGCTCACTGACACACTCACACTCGCTCACTGACACACTCACACTCGCTCACTGACACACTCACACTCTCATTATTGTTCACACTTCCTCTCACGCTCTCTAAATGTTTCCCTGCTTTCTCCGCAGAACACTTCCGCATCATCATCTTCTCTCTTCTCGCATCTCCGCAGACATAAGCTGGATATAAGCTCTCGCATGCAGTGACGTCCTCTCCCTCGATCTTTCAATCGGGAGGATAACTTTGGCTGAAGTTTGCGACGTGTTATGCGACGAAAATTATGCGGACAAAGATAGATGCAAGAAGAGAGGGGGGACGAAAGAGAGGGGGGACGAAAGAGAGGGGGGACGAAAGAGAGGGGGGACGAAAGAGAGGGGGGACGAAAGAGAGGGGGGACGAAAGAGAGGGGGGACGAAAGAGAGGGGGGACGAAAGAGAGAAGATGAAGAACAAGAAGATGCAGAAGAGGAAGTGGTCGGCAGAGAAGGTAGGAAACATTTAGAGAGTGTGAGAGAATGAACGAGAATGAGAGTGAGTGAGAAAGAATGAGAGTGATTGAGAATGATTGAGAGTGAGTGAGAGTCACTGTGGGCACCGGGCAACAAATTTTGTTCCTGAATCAAAAATGGCCCCAAATTTTCAGCCGAACCGAATCGGCAGGGAATGTAATTTGTTGCCCGGAAATGAAGGGGCCCGCGGAAATTTACCCCCTCACCCCCCAATTAAAATTTCTGTAGGACTAGCATTTCTCTGTTGAAATTTATGAGAAAAACAGGAAACGGTGGCCTAAGATATATATATTTTATAACAGGTTTTAGATGAACGGCGTCATCGGAGCCCGCAGAGGATGGAATTCTGAGTTTGTCACAATCGTTTGTTCCGGAAATCTCTGCCTGCACCGGGAATTTTTCCGCCTCAATGGTCGGCGTACGTTTTGGGGAACATTGCGTTCCCTGCAAATCCTGATGAAACTAGGAGGACGGGGAGCGAGCGGGGACGCGCAGGCGATGGAACCGGTTTATCAGGAACTGACCTCTGAAAGAGCCTAAGCCACAAGAATTTGGGTGACAATAGAGAGTTGGCAGAAGGGCACAAATGATTCGGCTTATGGCAGTATCTGACGGGACGTTTCTGGGTCAAACGTGTAAAATAACCAATAAAACATTCCTGCGGCTTCTTGGCTCTAAAATTACCCCCCGAGATTATTAATAAGACGAGTCGCGCTCCGTGATGGGAACCGGAGTTCTGTAAGTCAAGGCCGCCCGGCCTCCATCATGGCTGGTGGCTCTTCTCAGCCCCGGGCAGCTTGGCGCCGTAGCTCCCATCACTGCTGGGTCTACTTTTCCCACTTGGGAAAGCCAGAGTCTCGGCAGACAGGGATCCGCATGGTGCCCCAGGACCACCAGGCTTAGGGTCGCCAATCATTTAGAGCCAGTTGTAACGCTTAGAACGTGGGACCGGGAGCCAAGTACTTCAACGGGGTCACGTAATGTAATGTCATGTGATCGCTAACCGCGCGTTGGTAGGTCACGTAATGTCATGTGATCGCTAACCGCGCGTTGGTTGGATTTAGTTACTAGGCACTTTTGGGTCTGAGTACCGAGAACCTCATCATAATATTTTGACCCCACTTTTCTATCCGGGTATTTATTCTTAGGATGTAAACGATACATTGCTGTGAATGTTCGCACAGCTGGGGTTGATAAGGGGGTAGTTTATGTGACCTCCATACCTGTTGGAGAAGGTCAGAGATAAACCGGGCGCCCTGGTCTCGGAGGCTCTCCTGATGAAATCATTCTCAACGTTTCCCTGAACTAACGATGGTAATTTCTGGGATCGGGGGGGGGGGTAATCTCCGTGTAGCTCATCCAGGGGGTGCCGTCTGCCTCCGCCGCTCGGTCCGAATACTTTGGGCGATATATCGGTCAGACACGGGGCCTGTGGCATTGTAGAGGCTGCGTTGTGGACAGGGCTATGTGATAAGAAGAAGAAGAAACCGGGCGCGTTTGTGTTTCGAAATGACGACAAGCGGGAGCTAAAATAAGTGCTTGTTAGCAATTTAATTAAGTGGCATCGTTACCCAATAACGACGCGCATGCTTAAATGGGTATCACAGGAACATAATGATATACGATAGGGCAGCAAAGTGTTTAACCCCTTCAGTCCCCTATGGACTTACCGGTACATCCAAAAAACGCATCCCAAGAATCCCCTATGGACGTACCGGTACGTCCTCCCCTTCTTGCAGCATCAGGGACACATCAGACGGCAGCCCGGACTCCCCCCTGACAGCAGAAGCCATCATCGCCGGCTTTCTGCTGCCCGATCTCCTGTAACAGCTTCGGGCACGAACGCCGGAAAACTGTTACATTTTTAAATGGCGATCGGGCATTCACTGCTGACGTCACCCGCAAGGTCACCAGAAGACAGGATATCCCCTGATCCCGCTGAGGCATCAATCGGTGCAGGGGGATCGCAGGGAGGAGAGCGAGAAAAAAAAAGGTGATTTAAAAAAAAAAAAAAATCACTAAAATACAATAAATAATAATTGTGACATCACTGGCATTAATAACATGTATAAAATACAAAAAATAAAATATTAAAAAAACATGTATAAAAAAGATAATACCGGTAATAAAAAAAAAAAGAAAAAACCCTGACATCCCATTGCCCTAACACAACATCTACCCAGTATAACCCTCCTGCCCGGTTCACAACCCCCAAACCCGTTAAGCCATAAGCATAAAAATTCTTCGAATAATGTACACCTTATAGTATGCTCCCTATAAGTGCTGGGAAAGTATGAAAAATCTATAAAAATTAGGTGTTTCTGAAATCAGGACACCTGCATTGATAAACTTGGAGGGGATTTTCAATCACTTTACCTAATTTTGAGAGGATTCAGAGGGAAAATTTCTAAAAAAAAAATAGGTTTTTTTTTTTTTTTCTAATTTTCGCTAGTTTTTACTAAATTTTCAGCTAATCATCTAACTATGGTATCAACCGAAAGATCTATCTCTCCTTGAAAAAACAATATATAGTTTCCATGAGTACACTATTCACAGGAAAACCGACATAGCGCAAAAATGGCAAAATTGCTCCGCGACTTGAGGTACCAAAACCCCCTGGGACTGAAGGGGTTAAAGGAATGAGGATTATGATTAACGCCCTGGGGTGATTCAAAGCCCGCAGTTAAGAAATTAGGAACGCTGCACAGGGACGGCGGGACCCCGTGTCCGTGTAAATATTTTTGGGATCTGCGGGGTGCACACGCCATGGACCCCGAAAACAAGCCAAGGGGAATGACAGAGCTGGGAACTAATGTCTAATAATAATATATAATAAAAATACTATATATAATAATACATATAATAAATATACATAAATAACAATACTTTTTCCTGCTGTAAAGATCTTAATCAGTCGTTGGTCTCGTCTTAGATTCAGGAGCCGTATGTCTATCCCATGCATGTTTAATACCCTTGCTGTATTACCCTCTACTACCTCTGCTGGGAGGCTGTTCCACTTATCTACCACCCTCTCAGTGAAATAAAACTGTCTGCTCACCTAGCTCTACTGCTCTCTTGCTGTACACGAGAGAACATTTGAGCAACAAATTGATACGCGTGCCGTCCATACGCAACGACCTCACCCAGATCTGACTGCGATATACACACCCAGGAGGGGGAGGGGAGCTGAACAGATCGTTTAGGTCCAAGTGGGGCAAATGGGAGACGGCTGAGAGTCATAAAACCAAAGCCGGTTCTGGGCTCCAAGCAAGTCAAGGCTCTTTGTACAGGAAGGAACAGGCCTGGGCGCAGCGTACCCGCGTCTAGTCCTGGCACAGGCACAGGCACAGGCACAGGCATAGGCATAGGCATGAGCCCTTATCCAACCCTAAACAGAAGGCACTCCGCTGCCAAGCTCTGATTCACACATCGTTGGCTGCAAACAAATCATCAATTATTTGCCTTAATATGCCACTAACTAACCCTGCCCCCGGGAATCGATAATATTACCATTACTAAGGGGGCAAAAGAATTCCGATGGTTCAGCGGATGCCCCAAAGCAGTAAAGGGCCCCCCTGCACCAATAGGGAGGGGGGGTCATGACTGCTGGCCCAGGGCTGCAGTCAGGGTCTCTTTTGATTGGTGGGTGGCGGTAACATTGTTGCAGCTATTCGGGTTATATTGGGGGTAAGAGGTGAATCTTTGTCGCCGGCAGACGCTCCCCTCCCGCCCGCAATGTTTTCATGTTATACACGTCACGGTTTGGTCGGCTCGTGTTTTTTATGTTTGTTACATTTCTTTTTTAATCGCGTCTTGTTTGATTGTCACAGCTGTGGTCCCCTGGCCAGTGCGGGTTACAAATAAGCATGGAATGTTTGCCCCTAATGGGGGGCGGGGGCGGGATTATGGCACCTGCGGGGCTAGGACTCTTGGCTTGTTGGGGTAATTATCTGCCTGTTGGGTTTAGTGCATCAGCTGGCAGGTCGGTTTAGAATCGGTGGTGTGTTTTACCGCTGGCCTGGGGAATGTTTATTCTAATAAAGCTGTGGCCAAAATCCCTACCCCTCTAATGTGTCCTGTGTCTTCATTTGGGGGAAGGTGGCGGGTTAATCTGGGTTTTTGGGTAACTTTTAGCACTGGGGGTTATTACTGTATACAGGGCTGGGGGTTATATTACTGTATACAGCGCTGGGGTTATATTACTGTATACAGCGTTGGGGGGGTTATATTGCTGTATACAGCGCTGGGGGTATATTACTGTATACAGCGCTGGGGGTTATATTACTGTATACAGTGCTGGGGGTTATTACTGTATACAGCGCTGGGGGTTATATTACTGTATACAGCGCTGGGGGTTATATTACTGTATACAGTGCTGGGGGTTATATTACTGTATACAGCGCTGGGGGTTATATTACTGTATACAGGGCTGGGGGTTATATTACTGTATACAGCGCTGGGGGGGTTATATTACTGTATACAGCGCTGGTGGTTATATTACTGTATACAGCGCTGGGGTTGTATAACAGAGAGGAGGAAATGTATTTTTGGTGGCGGTTCCTGTTGGTTACGAGACGTGAAGATTCTCAGTAGTATTTTTTTATTGGAACAGAATACAGCCTAGTAAATGATTCACATGTAAGAGACCCCTGGAGACGTATAGGCAGAAGGGGTTACATGACCCAGCCATGCACTCAGGAAGGAACTGGGGGAGGATTTGGGGTCAAACATCGGTCAGCGACTCAGTATCACCTGGGTGGGATTTATTTTGGCGGGAAAATATACTGTATAAATTTATGTGAAAATAACCATATTTATTATTTCTGATATACAGAGGAGAGAAGATTCCCGCCCTCCCTCCCCGAGTCTAGGAATTCAGCGGAGGACGGCTGCATTGGATTGCGTTGGGATCTGGCGGAGTGATCCAGAGGTTTTTAGACCTTGATCTAGTTTGTGGTATGGGCATACATTCATGTTGTGTTAGATGTTAGAGTGATGCCCATACAGGTTTTTCTACATTCAAGGTGTTTATTGCCCCGACCCATCGTGTCCTGAGTTTTACAACAACCCGTGGTATCTGGCGGCGCTGGTGTCGTCAATAGGACCATTAAGTTATGGTCGGTTCAGTTTTAAATTCAGAATTTTAAGACGTGTACATTTCTTTATTACCGTTAAATTTGGAGTAATAAACAATGTCGCGGCATTTAGTAAATAAATGCCGTGGCCAATTCTAAATCCAACGTGCCTCCGTGTCATTTTTTCGGCGTTCGAACAGTTAATACACAGTGCCGTAATGATAATGTGAAGTGCACGGGTCATGAAGAAGAGGGGGTAGCGCTCCGGGCTAAGCCACCCATTAACCAACCCACGACCACTTACCAAATAAAACACGGACAACTGAATATGGATGAAAACAAGCCACAGCTTTTTATTACAAAAACACAAACCATACTGTGTTAGCCTATATTTAAGAGAAAAACACACAGAAAAAACAGCCACAACTAACACAGTAATAAATTAACTCTGTCCTTGCCGGCCCAGCTTCCATCCTGAAAAACCACCGAGGTCCAACATCACAAACAACAGCTTCCTGCGCTGCCCATCTACCAGTGCTGACCACCAGCCGACCATAAGCTCGGTGGGCACGACCCAGGTCATTGACCTTACCACAAGAGGTTAGGGGAGGATTGAGACCCGCCTTCCATGTCCAGACACACCAATTCCTGACCGGCAAGGACACGCCACCCGCCTGCTGTGACAAAGAAAAGAAGTTAAACATGGAAAATGACATAAGAGGGAAGTGACTGCTAGCCGGCTATTAAAATGGCAATGACCCAGGTCACCTAAAGCTCACCCCTATATACCCTCTGACATGCACGCCCCCCCCCACGCCATGCACCCACCAATCACTACGCACTCACCCTGTACATTAAGCTATGCTAATTCCCAGGGGCCTAAACATCGCCCTCTAACAAAGAAAAGGAATCCCAGCACTCCGAACAGCTTCCGGGCTCTAGGACGCTTTATTAAGCGAGCGCAAACAAAAGCAACGTTTCGGCCAAACAGGGCCTTTGTCAAGCTAACACTTTGCTCCAAATCACACGCTTAGGTAATGAGTATAATTCTATGCAACCAATCAGGTTCAGTCACACCAAGTAACGCAAACAATTAGTGATAATTACATATCTTATTTAAAAACAATCACCAAGTGATTTAGAAACATCAGATAATTAAAATGTTTACAGCCACATTATCCGGTATATTACAAATAATCACACATATTAATGGCACATAGTAAATACCCTGCGTCTCCATAACTTAATCTCTTTCTGTTGCCCTTCTGCCAATGTCTGATCATGTGACCAGACCAAACCATATGATTGCATGATGACATCACGCCAAAAAAACCCCCAAAAATTAGGTATTTCCAGGCGGTCTCCCATCCAGGTACTAACCAAGCCCAACCCTGCTTAGCTTCCGAGATCAGACGAGATCGGGCGCTTTCAGGATGGTATTTTACGTCATCAAACCTCCCAAAAAGGGGAAGAAGGTGTATCGGCAGAGCGGTCATCAGGACGACCAAGTACATATAATGTAGACGCAATCATTTAATAACATTAAAGAGCCACAGCAATAAAGTAAAATGGGGAGAAAAAAAGAAAAAGAAATACTACGAGCAAATATGCAACTAAAGTATGAAGCACATCCCACACTGCCCTATACCCAGATGAGTCCGTATTCTGAACAAAGTGCAGATTTAAGTGCATATGAATTTAAAAAGTGCAGTTTATCAAAAAATACAATTAATAAAGGAATATAATATTTTCTACAAAAAAAATATCGGAAAATAATGATATTAAATCACATATATATATATTAAAGTGTAAAAATCATGTCAAATAGACAAATATAAATAGCTAGACATGTGTCCTCTTATACCTTTTAAAATCCCTATATTACATCATACATGTAAAGTGATAACGTGTACTATGTTACACATTTAAAGTGAACCAAATTTGGCAAGTGTATAACATGTCACTGTCAGACGGATCTTATCTCGCCAGTAAATCTTATCGCACTAAAATAACAAAACCCAACCCCAAGTTAAAACTGCCCTGATGTGTAATTCCTCCCCATCTTCAGACACGTATAAAGAATATATTTAATTTTACAATTGGTGAAAACGTATTATTTGGTATAAACAAATAGAATTCAGATTTTTATTCTAACAAACGCACGGAACCTTTTCATTTTCATATTGATAAATAAAGAAATAATTTTGGGGTGGATCGGACTTTTATCATAAATAAAGTTTTAAGTAAACAATTAAAGGGGGAAAGTCACATTTCACGTTACTCAGCGCTACGCGATTTATTAGATCAAAAGCAAAGTGCATTCGGTGAACCTGCGCAAAATTCCCCAATTTCTTCATCCATCAAAAAATATTTTCATTGGAAAACTTCTGAAGCGGCTCCCAGAGTGAGAATGATCATTTCTTTATTTCCGTAAAAAATATCGCTAATATAGAATTTTTGATTCGAGTTTTTTCACCAGGTTCCGTTCAAACTTTTTTTTTTAAACTAATTTTCTTCTTCAGACTTTGCATTTGAGTCTGATTCCTGCCCCGGTGGGGCAGCTCAATGGAGGGGAAGTCCTGCGCAGCACGGATCTTTCCACTAGTACTTGCTGGCGTTCTCTGCCCCGTCCGATGATGTCATTTCTCTTCGCCGTAGAGAATGTTGCAGAGAGAGAAAACCCGCCAGCTGCTCAGACCCTCGCCTCCATCGCAGATCCATCGCAGGTCCAAGACGCGGCTGCTGAGAACCTCAAACGCCATCCTGGGCTTGGGGAAGATAACCTCATGCGCCATCTTGAATCTGGCCCGGAGACTCTTAGGTCTTCACGCGGTAACCTAAGAGCTTTGAATGAGCAGAACATGTTTGCGAGTACACGGTACGGGGAATCTGTATGTGCAGAACAGAACATGCTCACGCCTTAGAGTGTGCGTCAGCAGATGCCAACATTATGTACAAGCAGGTCCCAGTCCATACATCCCGGAGTTTAATTGGCATTCGAGAAGGTCCAGAGGAGAAAATAGGGCTGTAATTTCATATCTTACACCGGGCTTCCTGGACTCCATTCCACACGGTCACCAGACGCTCTGGGCCAATCCCATGGACCACCAGAGCTTGCCGGTACTTGCATGCATTGTACCTCAAACCATGGACTTGGAACCGGGCATCGTGCCGGTAGGTTAAGTTTCCTGCCAGAGCTAAGAACCCAAAATACACATCGTCCAACGGGAAAACTGGGATCGTCTTGGAGGCTTCGTATAGGATCTTAACCGAGGCTCCAGGGAAGAGGAAGCCTCCACCGGAGAGGAAGGAGGGATATCTGTGGAATGGGTAGAGAGTCTTGGAGACGCGGTATTTGGTGGAGCGCATAACAGAAGGATGGCGCCAAAGATTGCCGTGCAACGTGAGAGCGGAGGATCCATGTTCGGTGATGTACTGCACCACGGCTGCTGGATTCACATACTCATCATCATCTCCTGAAGAAGAAGGAACGAGGATCAGCGAGGAATAGAGAAACGGAGAATAACGGGAGAGAAAGGAGGGATAAACACAAAACATATCCTACTATATTACCCTAACGGGTATGATGGGGTAAAAAGCATGACACACACAGGGGTAAAAGAGTATCTAACAGGGGGTTATTCATAAAAATATTGGGTCAGTGACCCCCCCTCTGATGGGGTAAGAGGGCATCTCACACACTGGGGGTATAATAAATAATAGGATGAGGATGTAAGATGACGTTGTTCTGACCTTTGAAGATAAATGCCACCCATGGGACGTAGTGGTGCAGCCACTCCAGGAAGCAGCGCTCCTTTAGGGACAGGTTGTGATGTCCTTCGTTGAAGTCCCACTGTAGGATGTCTCCAAACTCTCGACTCTCCGCCTTCACCAGTTCCATGTTCCCCGGTGTCCCTCCCTGCCCCATAAGGAAGATTGGTCTGACCCTGTACCCTCCAACTACCCCCTCTCTGGCCCACGTCCGTCTCAGCGCCTCTCTCCTGTTACTAGAGGACGGGTGGGATTTAATAGCCAGGAGGAGCAGAGGTTGACCGGTCTTGTACACAGGCTGCCCCCATGGGGTGAGGTTGAGCGAGCACTCATAGCTCTGCAGATGGGGGAACTCGGACTGGAATCGGGACAAGTCCAGGTGATAAGTGTACACTCTGTCTGTGAGGTTGGCCGATTGCCTGGAGGCCTTAAAGGACACTTGATTTTTGATGTTGTTGGGTTCCCAGAAGAGCATTTTTGTGAAAAATATGGCAGCTGAAACTAGGGTAACACCAGAGAAGGACTGGAAGTGGCACCTCATCTTGCGGCCACACAGAAGGATGCTAATTATGAGAATGAGAAGGTGTTACGAGACGAACGCAGCGTAACGCTGTAGACATTCCGATGCCAAGAATGTTTCACCCTTCCTTAATATTTTAATGGCTACATTCCAATTAAGATTTATTTTATTAACGAAAGAGTTCCTTTACGGTTCTTTCCCCGCCCCAAATGTTCTTCTTTCTTTACTTTTGTTATTTAGGGATAGTTTTAGAAGACTTGGCTGTAATGGCTAAAATTAAACTAATTACTCTGAAGAGATTATTATTTTTAAGACTTTCAGCCCATGACTTTTCCTTCATTTTTAGCAGAATTAATAAAATGTCATTCTTACCTTTTGGGTTCCGAGAGACGGTATCGCCGACAGTCACGGACTCGATAAAATCACCTGTTGGAACATTAAACAAAACGTTTTCCAAAAAATCCACCTTACTTACATAGAATCTGCCCCGGGGCATCTTTAGAGGAAACAAGATGCCTAAAAAGACTTATTTTTACATTTTTTATTGAGCGGATCCAGAGCCGGCCTTAGGTGTTGTGGTGCCCTGTGCAGACTACTCCTCTGGCGCCCCCTCCTCACTACCCCCCCTCTCTGCCCCTTCAAACTACCCCCCCCTCAAACTACCCCTCCCCTCAAACTACCCCTCCCCTCTGCCCCTTCAAACTACCCCCCCTTTCCCTTCAAACTACCCCCTCTCTGCCCCTTCAAACTACCCCCTCTCTGCCCCTTCAAACTACACCGCCCCACTTACCTTGTTGCCGGAGTCCTGCGGTGACAGCGGGAGGCATCCGTCTTCTCGCTCTGCCGGCATTTCATGTTGAGCGTCGGAATAGTCCGGTGCTCAACATGAGATGCCGGCACCGCGACGGAGTCACGGAGAGTGAGGGGCGCCGAGCGGCTGCTGAGAACTTCACGAGCGACCCTGCCTGGGACTTAGATTAAAGCATCGGGGGTTTTTTTTAAACTTTATTTAACATGAATGATGTTAAAAACAAAAAAGAAACGATGTTTTAAGTTAAGTCCCGGGCAGGCGCCCCTGCTACCCTGCGCACACCCCTAAGGCCGGCCCTGAGCGGATCCTACCTGGAGCTGCCACTCCCAGCACTCGGGATCAGAAGAGGATAAAGCCCGGGGACATGCTCCCTGTGCCCGTCTACAAATCATATCCTCACATTCCTTGTTTTAGCAACTTCTCTTTAGTCGTATCCAATCAGCACTTTTTGGGTTTGATTCAGATTATTTCAGGGTTTTCTAAGGACTCTTCTGATGATGCTCCTTCCGACCATTAATCCTCTCAGAATCACTTCATCATCCCCCCCCCATCAAAATGCCCCAGGTAACCAACTTGTCCAACCAGCTGCCCTAATACCCCATTTCTGTTCAGTAACATACCTGGCAGAGACCCAGCGGGTAGACGTCTTGTCCCTGCCCTACGAGGATATAATAGCGTAATATGAGACCGTCACCTGTACTGATGCGTCGTTAGCGTGTACCGATGGGGAGACCCGCGAGACGCTGGCAGAGATCGCTCTGTACTCGCCGTCTCCGTGAGCCAGAAACCGGTCTGTCTGAGTCAGCTCGTTATTTAAACATCACCCTCAGTAGGAGGGGAAAGCCGGGGACCCAACCTCCTCTCTGTCTGCTCGCTATGCATTAGAGCGTCAGCTCTTTGGGTTACTCATCCCTCCTCTCTATATCCTACACCCTCCAGGTACATTAGAGCGTCAGCTCTGTGGGTTAACGATCCCTCATCTCTATATACTGCATCCTCTCTGTGTATTAGAATGCTAGCTACTTGGGTTACCATTTTCTCCTATGTACTGTATCCAGTCTGTGCATTAGAGCGTCAGCTCTGTGGGTCACTCATTTCTTCTTTATATACTGTATCCTCTCTGCTTATTAGAGTGTCAGCTCTGTGCGCAGGGCCGGCCCAAGGCAAAATGCCGCCTGGGGCGAATTTTAAAATGCCGCCCCCCCCTTTTTTACCCTTCCTTTTTTACCCTTCCTCTCCTTCCATCCCTGCCGCCCCCCCCATTATCTACCCCCCCCCATATTATCTACTCTTCCTCCCCCCCTTGTACTTACCTTTCAGCAGTCCTGCGGCGAATCTCCCTGTTCAGTCTCGGGGCCGGCTTGTAATGCTGAGCGCCGGAAATCTTCCGGCACTCAGCATTACAAGCCGGCACCGAGACCGAACAGGAAGACTCGCCGCAGAGGAGAGAGAGAGGGGCGCCGAGCGGGTACTGACAGCTTGGTAAGCGAAAACCACTCGGCGCCCCTTTCTCTCTCTTTCGCTTTAGAAAGAAAGAAAAAAAAAAGTGCCGCCCCTTCAAAAGTGCCGCCTGGAGCGGCTGCCCCACTCGGCTCCATTGTCGGGCCGGCCCTGTCTGTGCGTCCCTCATTCCTTCTTTATATGCGGTGTCCTCTCTGCATATTAGAGCGTCAGCTCTGTGGGTCACCAATTCCTCCTGCCTATATACTGTATCCCTGCGGTATATTAGCGCGTTGGCACTCTGTATATACACTCCCCGCATCCCATTAGGGAAAGAGAGTCCTATAGAACATGTCATTGGACTTCAACGCAAAGTTAGCTGCGTGGTCTCTTTAAATTTACATTTCATTGATTTTGCAGAATCTCCCCTGTTAAGTTTTCTTTTGAGGGAATTGTGTTATTGAAATATCAATCAGATGGATTAATGCTTTATCTACAGCATACCATCTAAAAGACTTATGAATGTGTTATGTAGTTAAGA
The DNA here is from genome assembly GCA_023333645.1 of Sceloporus occidentalis. Lineage (NCBI taxonomy): Eukaryota > Metazoa > Chordata > Lepidosauria > Squamata > Phrynosomatidae > Sceloporus > Sceloporus occidentalis. Next base: position 724,506 of record JALMGF010000242.1, read on the forward strand.
TTACAACTGATCCAACAACAGATACATCCAAACACATATCAATGAAATCACAGTATGTATTCGGATATATCTCCTGAAGGCTAATGTGTTTTCTAGTTACAATAACTACCCTTATCCAGGTGAATGGGTGAATAGGTATATGGATACACTTATGAAATATGCACCGATAAACCCACCCACTGGCTTATTAAGTTAAACAATCCCTGTTCTATCTCTTCTAACTTTTAAGGTTTGAACTGAAAACTTTCGCTTCTTCCAGAATGCAACAGAATATTTTGAAACAACAACAGGATATCCAAGAATCCACAATGCGGCTATGATATAACAATACAAACTTTTACTAGAACGTTCCAAATATAAAACAATACAAATAACAGTACAATAACAATAATCCCCACATTAATTGACACACTTACAACAAATACATAGATATAAGTTCCTATTTACAATATTCAAACATGCATGTTCATAGTTACCTTCCCTGAGAGCTCCAGGTTAGTGATGTTCCTTTTGTCTCTTTACTTTCTCTCCTCCTCTCTTTTCTCTTTCACTACCTGTCCCTTGATATACTAGAGGGTCCCTATTGAGTCTACTGGGAGATCCCTGATTGGACCCTGTGGTTGCCGTAGTTACCCTTTGAAGTTATTCCCTTTGGCCAACACCACACCCTGGGGTCTTTACAATCATGGGCCAGTAAAACCCAAAGATCTCCTGACCTGATTCAATCTATTTCATGAGAAAACCTGTCTTTCTTCCACACACCCTTCATCACGCATATCAGTGTTATCTAAACTAAGACAAAAGGTTTCCCAAATATTTATCATTCCCGGCCACCTGCCATGCATCTTGATTTAACTAGTATTAAAACCATGATATATATATATATATATATATATATACACACACATACACACCTACATACATGCATATCTACACACATGTACATCCATACACCCGCATACACGTGTCCATATACATATTTATTCACACAACTGCTTATAGTGTAACACCCCCAAAATCTCTCCCTCCACGTGATATACTCACCTCCATTGAAGAAAAGGAGGGCAGCTGCAGCTTCTACCTCAGGTAAGTGCTTTATTTTTACGGTGGGTGAGGGTCCCTCACACAGGGGGTGTCAGGGGCATTAGTCTCTTTAATGCCACCACTAATTATACAGAGGGCTATCTGCGTCCTGCTTTCCAAATGACCGGGGGTCAGGGACCCAAGATCAGTGCACCCCAATCACCTTGGTTTGAAAGGTCTCCCCCTCGGAGAGCACCGGGTTTGAAGGCTCTGGATGAGCTCACCAGGATTTTTTCTCAGTGTTTTTCGGCCGATTGAAGCAGGAAATGTCCCGGCGGCTTCCCGCCAGCTGCCTCCTCCTTTTACTTTATTGCAAGCTTTCCAAATGATGCTTGCAATAAAGTAAAAGGAGGAGGCAGCTGGCGGGAAGCCGCCGGGACATTTCCTGCTTCAATCGGCCGAAAAACACTGAGAAAAAATCCTGGCGAGCTCATCCAGAGCCTTCAAACCCGGTGCTCTCTCTACAGGCAGCTGGTGCATGGTACAAGATTGTGCCTTCCTAAGGATGAGTGGACACAAACTAAGAAGATGATTGGCTGGGACTGTTTGGGCATGGTGGCTATAAAGGTGTTGTGTGAGCAACAAAGAAGAGAGAGAACCAGAAAGAAAGAAGGAAGGATAACATCAGGGTGACAGGGACACCCCATCCTTACATGCACACATAGAGTCATTAGCATAGTGTAGTTAGAGTCATAGAGCCTTGTATTTCAGACGCTTCTCTGTATACTCACATATATGTATTTGTTATTTTAATAAACCCATTGTTTTAAGCCACCGGTGTAAGTGGAGTTTCATACAACGAGGAATCTGTAGTAGTTAAAGGAAAGCCAGACGGGTGAAGGTTATATATCCCGGGGGGGCGTGGCTTGCTGCTCAACGGAATGGCTGCCTAGGCTTTGAGCTCTGCAGTTTCTCTCCGTTATATTACCCTACCAGTGCGATTCTTTTCCGTTTTTTCTACCATGGGGAAGCACAACCGACTGCCTGGCACCCCTAGAACACAACCGCTGAAAGAAAAGGGGCCACATACCTCGGTCAGGAAATATTTTCAGGGTCTGTCTGACCCGGAGTATGGCGATTCTGCCTCCAAGATGGCGCCTTCTCCCGCCAGCTCCCACGAGGACGGCGTGGATGATAATGCTTCTGAACTGTCTCCTGCAGAGGATCCAGCTATTCGTCAAGTGTTGAAGCTCCTGCCGACGAAAGACGAAATGATACCACTGATCGAAAAAGCTACACAAGGTATGAGAGAGACCCTGTCTGAAATTCGTTCGGATGTTCGGCAGTTGGGAGAACGAGTAGCGGCTACGGAAGAGGATAATGTACGCATTATGGGCACGGTGGATCTCCTCTCGCAAAACACTTTTCCTCCCAAACCGAAACTATTAAACTCCTCTCACGGAGGCTGGAGGATCTAGATAACAGGGGCCGGAGGAATAATATCCGGGTTAGAGGCCTACCAGAATCAGTAGCGCCTGAAGACATTGCTCCCGCTTTGCAGCATATATTTAATGAATTGCTTCAGCGGCCCCCGGATACCCCGGTAAAGCTTGATCGGGCTCACAGAGCTTTGCGTCCTAGAGGAGACTCCGGGGGTCCCCCGAGAGATGTTATATGTCGTCTGCACGACTATCCTCTTAAGGATCAGATCATGCGCAAGTGCCGTTCTCGCACGATCCTCAAATGGCAGGATTCTGACATATCTTTGTTTCCTGACTTGTCTCCTATCACATTGCAAAATCGGAGGATCCTGAAACCCCTGACTACGGTTCTACGGGAAGCTTCCATACCGTACCAATGGGGCTTTCCATTTGCCCTTATTGTTCGCCGGGACTCTGCTACTCACATCGTTCGTCAGATCTCAGACGTGCCGGCGTTCCTGGATGCCCTTGGTCTCCCTACAATCCATGTCCCGGATTGGGAATCTTCCTTCGAAATGCCACAGCCTCTGCGAGACCCCTCGCTGGAATGGTCTCCCAAGCCGAGGAGACACAAGCGTCAAAAGACACCGCGTCCGTGATTCTCGTCTGGATACCTTCTCGTCTTTCCCGTGGAGTTGCTGCAATTTCTACTCACCTTCTGGATTTGGGGTGCACTTTGTCGCCTTTTGTCTTCACTGAGTCCGCTCATCGTCGCCCTTGGGACATCTTTAGCACCTGTGGATTTATGACATCCTGGTGGTTGATGTACTAGACGGTATGAGTACTTTCCTCTGTGCCGTCGACTGCCACCTCGATGCCCATGGCTTCTGCCCGGTCTGGGGGGGGTTTTTTTGTTGTTTTTTTGATTTTATTTTTTTATTTTTTATTTTTTTCTCTCTCTTTCCTTTCTTTTTTGGTCTCTCGTTACTGTTTATTTTGCCGCGCGCTATGTATTTTGTTTTTCCGACTCGTTTTTATTTAGTTGTCTGATTTATGCCATGCAGTATGATACCGAGACACTCCGGTGCTGCAGGAGATCTGCCTCCTTTGAGTGTCTTTCCCCCATGTGCTGTCTTACATGCTCCTCACACACACGTTGCGCTATGTACACACGCTACACTATCTCACACATTTATGATATGCCACCTCTGGCTTACCCAGTTCGGGGCTATGCGCCTCTCCTCGTGAGTCCCGGTTTTGTTAGCTTGCCTCCTCGGCTCCTTAGGGCCACGTGTCTCTCATTGGGATCTGTGGTCCCTGGCACCAGGTGGGCTCTATTTAGGACATGCGCCTGCCCATACTTGCACTCATACTCACTGGTTTGTCCAGTTCTCATACTACACTACACACATTATACTTGGGATGTCACCCCCTTCCCCATGTCTATACCCCCTTTAAGGGGGCATTACTGCTCGCACTGCTTTAATGCCACAGTGGCACCTTCTGGTGCCTACCGGAGAGGCTGCAGGTACCATCATGCTCCTCATACACTACATTTTATGTGTTATGCTACTTTTGAGTGCTCTGTTGCCTCTTTCTGTTCTGCACCCACACATACCCCCACCAGAGCCTGCCCTCCTTGCCTTCTCTGGGCATGGGTTGGGTTACTGACCATGTTCCTGGTCCTTTGGCTCACAATTGGATGCTTAGGCATCGGGCTTAGTTTTTGCCCAGGTTGGAATATGTTTTTTGGGTTTCGTTTATCTGTATTATGTTACCCGTTCCTTCCCCGGTGGAGAACCATATGCTACATGTTCTATATGATGACATTTTCCTGTTTTAGCCTTTCTGATATTGTGCTATGTCTCTAGACTCACTCAAGGTTACATCCCTAAATGTTAGGGGTCTTAATAAACCTCAACAGCGGTCCAAACTGCTTTATACTTTACAGTCTTCTCATACTCATATAGCGTTCCTCCAGGAAACACATTTCCTCTCCTCTAAACAATTCACGTTAACAAATAAATATTTCCACTCCGCTTATTTTGCAAGTTCGCCCTCCTCCAAGACTAAAGGGGTTGCGATTCTCTTCCATAAATCTGTTCTGTTTCAATGTACCGACATTTGGAGGGAACAGGAGGGCAGGGCCTTATTTCTCAAGGGTTATATTGGCTTACATAGGGTCACTTTGGCCACTGTTTATGCCCCCAACAGGGATCAGGTGCCGTTTTTGGTGAAAATACTCTCGAGGTTGGCAGACTATCAGGAGGGTCTCACCATTTTTGGGGGCGACCTCAACATGGTGCTGGACCCACGTCTAGATTGCTCTGTAGGCAGGTCTCACATCTCCTATTCGAAAATTAAGCGCGTTAAGCGTATGTTACTCGTGAATCAGCTGGCGGACTCCTGGAGATCCCAACACCCGACCACCCGAGACTATACGTTTTATTCTTCTTTACATGACAGGTATACGCGTATAGACACTCTTTTTATCTCCCATAAACATCTCTCCTATCTGCGGTCCACCTCTATAGGCTCCCAGACTCTTAGCGACCATGCGTCCATTCACCTTGCTCTCCGATTACCCCACGCTCCTAAAAGGCAATGGTGCTGGCGTCTTAATGAGAATTTGCTGGATAACCCCGCTCACGTGGCTGACTTTTCCAATCATCTAAAACTTTATTTTTCTGAAAATGACTTGGAGGGTACTCCGATCCCGACACTTTGGGAGGCCCATAAGGCTGTCATTAGGGGTCATTTCATTCAGTTGGGGGCTAAGCTCAAAAGGGCGGACCAATTGTCTATTGTATCGGTGGCACGACAAATTGCAGACCTTGAAATCCGGCATAAGTTCTCCTTGGACCCGGCTCTCCTGGCTCAACTGACCTCTCTTAGGAGCCGTCTCTCGGTTCTTCTTGACTCTAGAGTAAAGAGGCAGTTTTTGGCCACCAGGAGTCTTTTCTATGAATTGGGCGATAAGCCTGGGAAGTTACTAGCTCGGGCATTGCGGGCACAGAGGACCGCCACCTTTATTCCTAAGGTACGAGACTCCGGGGGCGTCCTCCACCATGAAACTAGTGAGATTGCAAAATGCTTCCATGATTTTTACACTACTCTCTATAATTTGCCTCCCGATCGGGCCACGCATTCATCCCCGTCGGATCTTTCCGAAGCCTACTTGGCGAAACATTTTCGTTGTAAACTCCCGCGGGACGCGCAACTTGACTTGGACGCTCCTATAACGCTAGAGGAGCTGTCTGGCGCACTCAAGTCCATGCCAAGGGGGAAGTGTCCTGGCCCGGATGGGTTCACTCCCCTTTATTACCAGAAATTTTTGCCCATTCTCGGGCCACGTCTGATTTCTCTCTTCGGTGCGATGGCCGGGGGTACTCCTTTGGATTTCCAGTCTAACACTGCCCACGTCACGGTTCTTCCCAAGCCGGGGAAGGATCCTGAGCTCTGTAGCAGTTACAGGCCAATCTCACTCATTAACACCGACTTGAAGCTCCTGGCGAAGGTCCTTGCTTTGAGGCTGCAACCGTTTATTCCTAAACTGATACACAAGGATCAGGTAGGGTTCGTGCCTGGGCGGGAGGCTAGGGACAATGTCATTAAAGTTCTAAATCTGATTACTTTGGCTAGGCATCAGGACACTCCCCTATTGCTGATCTCTATGGACGCTGAAAAAGCGTTCGATAGAGTGTCTTGGCCGTTTTTGTTTAAACTCCTTGAGGCTGTGGGACTTGGTCCCGGCTTCATTCAACAGATTAGGGCTCTGTACACGCGTTCTTCGGCACGGGTCCGTGTTAATGGGACCCTGTCGGACACGATCATGCTCTCCAATGGCACGCGGCAGGGATGCCCTTTGTCCCCACTCCTGTTTATTCTTACGTTAGAACCACTGGCCAATGCCATACGTTTTAATTCCTTGATTAAGGGGGTCACAGTACGGGGGATGGAGCACAAACTGGCCATCTATGCCGATGATATGTTGTGTTTTGTCACTGATCCTGGCATTTCCATTACTCAGGTCACTTCCGAACTTGACGTTTTTTCTTCCATTTCTAATTATAAAATTAATTTGCAGAAATCAGAAATTCTTGGTATTAACGTCCCTCCCGCCCTTCGCTCCCTTCTAGCCCATAGCCATCCGTTCCGCTGGTCGGCCGACCGCATTAAGTATTTGGGGATTGATATCACGGCGGACCCTGCTGACCTGTTTACTTACAATTTTTTGCCTCTTTTGACCTCATGCTCCGCGGACTTGCGGAAATGGTCCTATAAACATATCTCGTGGTTCGGTAAGATGGGGGTCCTTAAAATGAACATTCTGCCGCGTTTATTGTATTTGATCCAATCTCTTCCCATTTTTGTTCCTAGGGCCTTTTTTAAGTCTTGTCGCAGGACCTTCGCCAGGTATATCTGGTCCGACACATCACCCAGATTGGCGTACCACTACTTGACTAGATTTAAATCTGCGGGGGGTATGGGCTTGCCGGATATAGAGGGGTACTGGGTATCCTCGCACTTGCGGAGGGTGGTGGAATGGACGCATGGTGCCCCTGCGCTCTGGGTGCAGCTGGAGGCCTCTTTCTTTGATATTCCCATCTCGGTCGTGCCTTGGGTGGCGGAGAAGTTTTGGGTCCCTCTTGTGCGTCCGCATCCCACCATAGGACCCACCCTCACGGTTCTGAAACGAGCGCAGCGTCAATACAATCTCACTGCCTTTCCTAGTCCTCTCCTACCATTGTCCTTTAACCCAGCCTTCCCAGCTGCAATGACTGGTACGGTTACCCGCCCGTTTCTTTTACCAGGTGACAGGGTCCTTAGGGTTTCTAGGCTATTGCGGGGGGGGCGCTTTCTTCCCCTTACGGACCTCCTGAGAGACGCGCATCCGACCTTTCGGCTTCAGTTTCTCTACCACCAGCTTAAGCATTTTGTTTCCTCTGTCGCCCCGCTTTGCTCGATGGACAGACCTCTGACGCCTTTCGAACTCATCTGTGACGATCCCGCCAGCTCCTCTCATCTCCTGTCCCGGCTGTATAAAATCTTTATAGATACTCAAACCTCCACTAAGCCATATTATTTAAGTCTCTGGGAGGGCGACCTGGGCTTGACGATGGAGGCGGCTGAATGGGATAAGGCTATTGCTTTGACCCATTGTTGCTCTACCTCCAGTAGGGTGCAGGAGTCCGCCTATAAATTGCTGACACGTTGGTTTAGGGTCCCAGCGGTGCTCCACCGTTTTTTGCCGCAGGTTCCACCCGATTGTTGGAGGTGCGGCTCCCCTGAGGGGACTTACCTCCATTTGTGGTGGGAGTGTCCTTTGGTGAGGCCCTTCTGGGAGGTTATTATTCGGATTATAAAACATGTGGAAGTTACCGATTTCACTTTTACTCCCGATAGTGTACTTCTCCATATCAATGATTCCCCCATTGGAACATATAAACGTTCCCTCTCTATCCATCTCCTTAATGCGGCGAAGTCCGTGATCCCTAGATTCTGGAAGCAGGCTAAGGCCCCCCCGCTTTCTGCGTGGTTGAGTCGGGTGAATTTCGTTCAGCAAATGGAGGAACTAGTGCACTCCTCGAGGGGTTCGGCGTATAAACATGGGTTGAAGTGGTTGCCGTGGAATTCTTTTCTGGCCTCCTCTTCCTTTACTGCCATGCTAGGGGGTTGCTCTCTGGATTAGGTTCTGCTAACCTCACGTTACGTATTCTATTTCCTTTGGCCTCTCGCATGCTATGTTTTATAATCTCCATATATACAGTTTGGTTTGGACCGCTTCCCTTGCCTTGCCTTGTAACGCTTACCTTACGAGTCTTCTGTATGAGTCTTCTTTGGGACATGTGTTCTGCTCCTTCGTCTTCTGGTTCTCCGCCGGACGGAACTTCCCATTTTTGTTTTTATGGTTTTCCCCGTTTCAGTTTGTATTTGAGTTATGTGCTCATTCTCCTATCTGCTACTCAACTGTCATGTTTGCACACCGCCTATGTACCTTTGTAGGCGCTGGTGACTTCCTCGTATGTTGTATTGTATTTTTCCGATACGATACCTAGTCACGCTTCTTATGTGTACTGGGGCACGTGTTATACGCTGTACTGTGACACTTATACTTGAGCTGCACTTGTACTTGCCTCTCTTTTGATATCGGCCTGATGCCAATGACTGTGCATAGACCATTGTTATTGTATGTCTGTATGCTACTGCTGACATGTCTGTATTTTGCTTTCATACCTTTTAATAAACGGAGAATTTATAAAAAAAGGTTATATATCCCGGGATTTAAAGGTGCTTTCTACATCTACAGACACCAGAGAAGACAGAAGGCCTGTTTTCCCCTCAGAAATCTCATGGTGCTGCCACAAGCACAAGGGATTCTGGGTAGGCTCATGCAACAATAAGGTCAACAATTATCACCTTTTGCCTCCATATCCACTTTATACACGGAACACTTGAAAGTAATTGCCCCGCTGTACAGGACAGACTTCAGACATCTGTAGATGAATGTTTAATAATGCTTCTACTACTATCTCTTAACTAGAGAGTCCAGGAGAGATGGAATGGAAGTGGAGCAGCCTCCCAGCAGAAGTGGTAGAGGGTAATATAGTGAGGGTATTAAACATGCATGGGATAGACATACGGCTCCTGAATCTAAGACGAGACCAACGACTGGTTAAGGTTTAAGTCTGTACAGCAGGAGAAACGGGCGACTAGACGGGGGCCGGATGGGGCCAGCGGACTCTGTGTTCATGTAATAGGCTGGGATGACGCAGCAATCGAACCCCTTCAGGATCCCCTCCCCTGAGTGATGTTCTAATCGGATGTATATAAACAATGTAAGTACACGGCTCCGTGTCAGGATCACGCACACGTATGAATGCTCATCCAAGAATGTTGTCCAGCTGTTGGCCAATCAAGTTCCGGCTTAATGTGCGACATCATGAGTCATCACTGAAAAGCAGCACCCTTCGCGGAGAACGCGCATCATTACCCTTCCTACCAATAACCTTCCAGACTGTTCCAGAACGTGTGTCGCTGCAGTCCCAGCTCCGCTGCTGGCCTTTAAGTTCCCATCAGAAAAAGGGTTTAGTAATTGGAGAGAGTTCCAGGTAGGCTGCAGCTTCATCTCCCTTAAGCCCTTATGTGTCATTTGCACGAGTTACACGGGTTATAAAAAGTGCATCAAAGTCACCGCTTCTAAACACCCGAAACCTGCCCAACCGCAAAAATAAATATTGCACTTTTCCTCCTGAATCAGCATCGCACTGAAGCGTCATAAATTCCTGTGTCTGCTGTAAAGCCTCCGAGACTTTACTGCTTTTTGCTTTCAAAGAAATAATGAAACCGACCAAAGCCGCCTCCTAACCAGCGCTCTTCTCCACATTCCACGACAAAGTGATATTTAGGGGATCAGAAGTCGGTATTTCCGCCCCAAATGCACAGCTTTACATTTATTTATGTGTAAAAGCACCTGCCATTTAATGCATGAACACACACTAACATCTAAAGAGATGCCCCGTGATATAAAAATCAAGTAGAATGAGGGCAGCTGCCCGGCAGCGGGGATCATGTATGAAATATGATTCTGGTTTGAACGCCTGAAAAGTGATTTGACTGCTTAGACCCAAGACACCACACCAAGCATGACCAAAGCCCTCATCCACACCCAAAGAGAAGACGACACAGTTTGTGGGTAAGGGCATTGGCCACAGCTTTATTAAACATCATGAACCAGCACATTGTAACCATAAACATAATCATCCTGCCAGCTGTCGTGTTACCGACAGGCAGATACCCCAAACATTACCAAGAGCTCTCGTTCTGGGTACCATCAGCCTCCGCAGAACTCGTCTCCCCAAGTCTTCTTTATACACCGGATATCCAAGCAAAGGTGCCGGCCATGACTTCCCGCTGTGACTAAAAGAAAAGAAAAACCGACACCAGCACAGGAACAAAGATCACAACAAATACAGAAAAACAGGGAAGGGTGGGAGGGAAGCTCGTCCAGAGTGTCAAATGACTGAAGGTCAGAATAAGGAAAGTTTCCCCTTTATTCCTCCCCAGTACATTAAAGCAACAATGTTGCAACCCATATCCTGAACCGGACCATGAACTACTGACCCCAGGCAGGGGGACAGCAGTCATGTTCCCCCTTCCTGACCGTCCAGGGGGGCCCTTTATCACCATCATGAGCACCATCACCACTATAGTGATAAAGCCACCCTCTCCCACCTAATAAGATGCAGAAGTTCCTCGGGGTTCCCGGAAGTCACTGCGTCAATGTATCCCTAACTCAAACGTGATTAACGTTGACCAAACTCCAGCAACCTCCTGGAAAAGTAAAACATGGATAAAACATTCCATCACTCTCCTGCATCCTGGATACGCTACGTGACTTATAGCATGGGGACGCAGATCAACCCCATTCGGCCAAAAAGTCTGCCCGTCTTTTCTTAATCAGTCGTCGGTCTCGTCTTAGATTCAGGAGCCGTATGTCTATCCCATGCATGTTTAATACCCTCACTGTATTACCCTCTACCACTTCTGCTGGGAGGCCGTTCCACTTATCTACCTACTCATTAAAGTAAAACTTCCTTCCAATCAACATAAGCCTCTGGGTTATGGTTCCAGTTCACATACTGAAGAGCTGCGTATACCTGGTTTTAAGGAGTGACGGCTCTGCTTTGCCTCAGGTTGCTCACAGATAAACATCGGTTAGAGGTCTATCGGCACGCGGTTAGTCTGACTCCGCCCCCTCCTTGCGCCATGAGATAATCTTACACTCCAAGGCGTGATAAACATATCGACTTCACAGGGGCTTTTAGGCATTAGGCTTATTTCAGCCCAAGAAACCATAAATGTTTTAGAGCACCAATTCACTAAGCCCCTCAGGTAGATTGAGGCATGGGCACAATATGGCCTCTAGAGGGAGCCCCTCCACGTCCCACACCGAGGAGGCGGCAGCGACGCACGCGGCCCCGGCCGATTAGGCGGCTGAACCCCTCTGCTGGATTTGCCGAGGTTCTGACTAACATCAAGCCGATGGATCTTTAGGAGCGAACGCGGAAATAACAACAAAGTATTCGCTGAGAATCGCGCCAAGCTTTCCGGAAACTCCTCCCTTGTGCAGTTGCCATGACAGCGTTGGTGGTATAGTGGTCAGCATTGCTTTAGATTGTTAGCTCACGCGCGGGGCCCTCAAAAGCCCACCACTCTCGAATGGAACTTTGTGTAAAAGTACCATGAGGGTAGATGGTGGCTCACGGGCCGGGTTCTTGGCTCCTGGCGTGTCAGTGTTAACGTATGTTACGTGTTTACATTGTACAGAGCCGTGTAATCTGTGCTTATTAAACAAAAGATAATTATCACGTCCATCCTTCTGTTCTACAACCCCTTGCGACCCTCTACGGCCCCTCCTGGGCTCACTTTTGTTCGGAGTCTCGCATATTCCTTTGAACCTTTACGATGTTCTTGCAAAATCCCTTACCTGATTTATTAATATTTGTACGATCTGGGGAGGAAAAACAAAAGCTACGTGCAAAAATCATAGTATCCACAGTATGAATTTTTATTGTGTCAAAACATTACATAAAAAATGTATTAGAGTTCCCTAAACGCGCGGCAGACAATTCTAAGGCAAAGATCCACATAAAAAAGGCACTAAATCATCCGTAAATCCCGCTTGGACCCGAAAATGTTTAAAAGCACAGCCCTTCCCCCGACAGTAGCTAAATGTAGATACTTAAAGGTTATTGGAGAGAGCATTCGAGGTTTTGGTGGAAGTCGCACGTCGCCCCCTACAGTTCCGGTCTGAAATCTACGCGCTGCGCTGAGTTCAATGGGACGCCGACAGGAAATTCTCTTTGTTCTCCATAAAACCGGGTTTTATTATATTTGATAAAATGAACGCTGCTGGGGAGGGGGCTGGTCTTTTAAACACAGAAACGAAACGTATAAAAATGTTAGACCTTTGAGGGTCGGTCACAAACATCTAGGTCTGGCCTGGGAGAAGCTCCTCAAACGCTCACGAGGACCAATAGAATCCAGGATTTCCCAAGAGACCGGGAACCTGACCGCCACGATCCGCCGCCCGGCCTCCGCCAACCCAACCGCGTGCCACTGGAAGACGGCGTCCAATGGACAGCCGCCGTTATGGATAACTAAGGGTGCACCCCTTTAAATAGCAGGGGTTTAAAATCTGGAGATAAAGGCATTGTGAGCGATTATGAAGCTTTGCACCTCTTTAAACATAAATACATGAGATATTAACAAATATATTACCACGTTGCAAGCAGCGGTAATTACGTCGTTTAACATTACGTGTCTAGTCGACTTCTGTCTATTTTTATAAGTCGAGTCGGTTATACATTAGTGAATATTACGCGGGAGGAGGTAAAGGCGTCTGCGTTCAGGAGGCTTAAAGCCGCGAGGTACCAGAAAGAACAAACAATCCAACAAACGAAGGGAGTGATGGCGAAGACGCGTCGGAGCTTGGCGACATGTAAGCCGCCGGAGGATTTGGCGATGTGTACGGCTGCGCATGGATGAGCTGAGATGTTTCCCGGCTGTCCTCATTAATGGTTGCAGCTAAAACCCTCTGTATGCTTCTATTTCCAGTATCGGGAAAGGCCGGAGGTCTCGCTTCCGCGGCCGCCAAGACAGAACGTAAGCATTGTGAACGTCGGCGACGCGTCTCGGACCTCCAGCCCCCTGCGGAAGAAGAAGCCCAGAAAAGGTTTTATCTGCCCCGCTAGAGCAGCAAGGACAGCCAGGAAGGGCGAGCACACATAGAATACCGCGGTAAGAACATGCTAATAAACGACTTCCTCCTTCACCAACACCCCGGGACGCAGATACCACCCCCACCGGGCGCAGATACCACCCCACAATCACAAAACAACCCCTGGAAGAACACGATGAGGAGCGGCTTCCGCTGTAGCTGCCGATGGGGGAACGCGATGCACGGTGCAGGAAATGTAATAAAAGTCAGCGTTTGTACCGGCGGTGCTTCAAAATAATTCTGGAGGGGTAACAGTGTGCGATAATAAAATAACGGGGGTATGGAAGCACAGAGGGGCACAGAGTGCGGGGGGGGTGTGATCGGTGCAAAACCAGGGAAGGTGGGAAGGCGTTCCTCAGGATTTAAAGGGTCGTGGAGTGAAATTCATTAGAGCGCTGTGAGGAGCCGCTACCCCTGGGAGAGGCAGAGACGGCAGCGTCCATGGAGTGGATGAGACCCGCAAACACACACCCAACACCTCAACGAGTCCAAGCAAACTGGTGGAGCTGGGAAGCAAACTGGTGGAGCTGAATCATGTAATCATCACGTTAACCGCCGCAATCCCAGTGCAAATACATAAACAAGGCATTCTGCGTTAAAGTGCAAAACGGCATGAACGTAAACGGATGTGTTACCATCGTGGCGGAGTGGCGGGGCAACGTAATGACTGCTTGTCGACAAACATTGAGGAGTGATTGCAAAGGATTCGAGGGCAGTACAGCAGACGTAAACCAATCCTTCCGATATACAGTGGAAAAGGGGCAAATAGCTGTATTTTACAGGAAAAAAAAAAAAGATGGAGGAAACTCCACGACGTAACAGGAAGCTGCCAAGCAGAGCGTGTAATGTTTCAGTGCGCGACGAAGCAGGCGCCCCCTGCGGAGCCGCAAAACGGAACCACAAATCCCACGTCGGAATAGGAGAGCAAGAAAAATGCCAAAAAAATCCAGGAATTCGGAACTAAAAATTCTGCCGCCCTTTGGCGAGAGTTGGCAGGGCAAGTCCGGAGTCAGAGCTCAGTGCAGGTGACGGGCGACAGGCCGTGGATGAGAATCGTGGGCCCAAGGCCTCGCGTCAGCACCTCCAACTCCTCCAGATAACGTTCGTGCAGCGAGGCGTCGGCCGGCGGACGGGGCAGGTAGAGGAACCGGACAGCAGCCTCTGAGCCGCCCTCATCCGCTACGACGCGGTTGGCGGCCGTCAGATATTCTAAGGAAATGGGTTCACGCGCCAGCCCCTGCTTGGTGCCATCTTGGCCACGCAGAGCCGCCACGCTGTTCCAGGACACTATGCGGATGGCGGCAGAAATCCGCAGCTTGCATAAGAGCTCCCGGAATTTGGCTTCTGCGGCTACCCAGCTGCTTCCGCCGTTGTTCCCGCTTGCCCCTCTGGATTCAACGCAAAGGAAGACACGGAGCTGATAGCGGCGCCACGAGGCCGCCATGTTCAGGATGCAAGCCATTTGTAGCAGGAACAGGCTGCAAACGTCTACGTAGGCAGAAGCCTGGGGCCGCAGAAGGTCCAGGGGCCAAACATCAATGTAGGGACCGGAAGACGCAGCAGCATCGGGCCTGACCAGAGAAGGAAACCCACGGGCCAGGACGACATTCTTGTGCATTTTAAGGGCATCACAGATTATTGCAACATACTCCTGTGGTGAGAGAAGATGAGGGGTCTCGGGGCCACGGACAGGTGGAAAATGGGCCTGTAAAGAGGTGGCGTCCACGCCAAAGGGGTCATCTTGAGGAGACAGACCAGGGTTAAAAGCCGGATCTTGTAGAAAGTAGTCATCCGGGACAGCATCATCATAGAAACCAAGGACCAGAGTATTGGGCTTCATACCCCCTGTGCATTAACGAAGGATAGGGAAAGGTTAATACGTGTGTGCGGGGTTAGTACAGGAATAGCAGAGAGGGCTGCGGGGCAGGATGGAGGGGCAGTGACAGAGCTGTGTGTGCGGGGTTAGTATAGGAATAGCAGAGAGGGCTGCGGGGCAGGATGGAGGGGCAGTGACAGAGCTGTGTGCGGGGTTAGTACAGGAATAGCAGAGAGGGCTGCAGGGCAGGATGGAGGGGCAGTGAGAGAGCTGTGTGTGTGCGGGGTTAGTATAGGAATAGCAGAGAGGGCTGCGGGGCAGGATGGAGGGGCAGTGACAGAGCTGTGTGTGTGCGGGGTTAGTACAGGAATAGCAGAGAGGGCTGCGGGGCAGGATGGAGGGGCAGTGACAGAGCTGTGTGTGCGGGGTTAGTATAGGAATAGCAGAGAGGGCTGCGGGGCAGGATGGAGGGGCAGTGACAGAGCTGTGTGTGTGCGGGGTTAGTACAGGAATAGCAGAGAGGGCTGCAGGGCAGGATGGAGGGGCAGTGAGAGAGCTGTGTGTGTGCGGGGTTAGTATAGGAATAGCAGAGAGGGCTGCGGGGCAGGATGGAGGGGCAGTGACAGAGCTGTGTGTGTGGGGTTAGTATAGGAATAGCAGAGAGGGCTGCGGGGCAGGATGGAGGGGCAGTGACAGAGCTGTGTGTGCGGGGTTAGTATAGGAATAGCAGAGAGGGCTGTGGGGCAGGATGGAGGGGCAGTGACAGAGCTGTGTGCGGGGTTAGTACAGAAATAGCAGAGAGGGCTGCGGGGCAGGACGGAGGGGCAGTGACAGAGCTGTGTGTGTGCGGGGTTAGTATAGGAATAGCAGAGAGGGCTGCGGGGCAGGATGGAGGGGCAGTGACAGAGCTGTGTGTGTGCAGGGTTAGTATAGGAATAGCAGAGAGGGCTGCGGGGCAGGATGGAGGGGCAGTGACAGAGCTGTGTGTGTGTGAGGGGGTTAGTATAGGAATAGCAGAGAGGGCTGCGGGGCAGGATGGAGGGGCAGTGACAGAGCTGTGTGTGTGTGGGGGGGTTAGTATAGGAATAGCAGAGAGGGCTGCGGGGCAGGATGGAGGGGCAGTGACAGAGCTGTGTGTGCAGGGTTAGTACAGGAATAGCAGAGAGGGCTGCGGGGCAGGATGGAGGGGCAGTGACAGAGCTGTGTGTGTGTGTGAGGGGGTTAGTATAGGAATAGCAGAGAGGTCTGCGGGGCAGGATGGAGGGGCAGTGACAGAGCTGTGTGTGTGGGGGGGGGGGTTAGTATAGGAATAGCAGAGAGGGCTGCGGGGAAGGATGGAGGGGCAGTGACAGAGCTGTGTGTGCAGGGTTAGTACAGGAATAGCAGAGAGGGCTGCGGGGCAGGATGGAGGGGCAGTGACAGAGCTGTGTGGGGGGGTTAGTACAGGAATAGCAGAGAGGGCTGCGGGGCAGGATGGAGGGGCAGTGACAGAGCTGTGTGTGCGGGGTTAGTATAGGAATAGCAGAGAGGGCTGCGGGGCAGGATGGAGGGGCAGTGACAGAGCTGTGTGTGTGGGGGGTTAGTATAGGAATAGCAGAGAGGGCTGCGGGGCAGGATGGAGGGGCAGTGACAGAGCTGTGTGTGGGGGGTTAGTATAGGAATAGCAGAGAGGGCTGCGGGGCAGGATGGAGGGGCAGTGACAGAGCTGTGTGTGGGGTCAGTACAGGAATAGTAGAGGTAACATACCCAGCCCGGTTATGCGCAGGAGTTGCTGGGTCCCATGCCGCACCGACGGGCAGAGCGTTAGGTCCACGAAAGCTTTCACGCTGAGCTTGTCCACCAGGCTGAGCCAGAAGCTGTAATGTGTCTGCACCGGGTCGGACGGCAGGGCGTCTGCGGGAACGAGGCAGGAGACGGGTAAGAAAGAGACAGAAAACATTATTACTGCCGACCGCGCGCCCAGGGGGGCCAAAAACAAACTATGGCCCCTTCATTTACACATCAAAGCACTGCGTCAGGGAACATGCGCGCATGTAATGCGTTCTCACGTGCAGTTTTATCACGGACCAAATAAACGCCACATCCCGCGCATGTCCTGTGAAGCCGCTGCGTTTCACACGGCCCCTTGTATGGGGCGATGTTTAGCTGGCTGTACTGGTGCCCCCCAGGAAGGGTATGGAGGGGCTTAGCGTATAATAGAGGGAGAGGCGCTCGTGCCGGGGGTCTCACCCAGTTCCCCCGTCTCCACGTGGCCCATGATGTACAGGCCGCCTTTCTTTAAGTTGTTGATGAATTTGATGAGCTGGCAGGAGGAGCGAGGGTTGGACACCATGAGCAGCATCTGGGGGCGCCAAAACTTGACGTGTTCCTTCCGGACGTCCAGGAGCAGCAGATACTTCCTCACCTGGGGGAGAGAGGAAGACGTGGGGGGGAAATAACGCAGGGGGTGGGGGGGAAATAACGCAGAGGGTGGGGGGGAAATAACGCAGAGGGTGGGGGGGAAATAACGCAGAGGGTGGGGGGGAAATAACGCGGGGGGGGGGGGAGATAACGCGGGGGGTGGGGGGGGATAACGCGGGGGGTGGGGGGGGAATAACGCGGGGGTGGGGGAGAATAACGCGGGGGGTGGGGGAGAATAACGCGGGGGTGGGGGAGAATAACGCGGGGGTGGGGGAGAATAACGCGGGGGTGGGGGAGAATAACGCGGGGGTGGGGGAGAATAACGCGGGGGTGGGGGAGAATAACGCGGGGGTGGGGGAGAATAACGCGGGGGTGGGGGAGAATAACGCGGGGGTGGGGGAGAATAACGCGGGGGTGGGGGGGAATAACGAGGGGGTGGGGGGGAATAAATAACGCGGGGGGAATAAATAACGCGGGGGGGGAAA
The DNA here is from genome assembly GCA_023333645.1 of Sceloporus occidentalis. Taxonomy (NCBI): domain Eukaryota; kingdom Metazoa; phylum Chordata; class Lepidosauria; order Squamata; family Phrynosomatidae; genus Sceloporus; species Sceloporus occidentalis. The sequence goes on from JALMGF010000242.1 coordinate 742,434, forward strand.
TAACGCGGGGGGGGAAATAACGCGGGGGGGGAAATAACGCGGGGGGGGGGAAATAACGCGGGGGGGGGGAAATAACGCGGGGGGGGGAAATAACGCGGGGGGGGGAAATAACGCGGGGGGGGGGAAATAACGCGGGGGGGGAAATAACGCGGGGGGGGGGAAATAACGCGGGGGGGGGAAATAACGCGGGGGGGGAAATAACGCGGGGGGGGAAATAACGCGGGGGGGGAAATAACGCGGGGGGGGGAAATAACGCGGGGGGGGAAATAACGCGGGGGGGGAAATAACGCGGGGGGGGAAATAACGCGGGGGGGGGAAATAACGCGGGGGGGGGAAATAACGCGGGGGGGGAAATAACGCGGGGGGGGAAATAACGCGGGGGGGGGAAATAACGCGGGGGGGGAAATAACGCGGGGGGGGAAATAACGCGGGGGGGGAAATAACGCGGGGGGGGGGAAATAATGCGGGGGGGGAAATAACGCGGGGGGGGAAATAACGCGGGGGGGGGGAAATAACGCGGGGGGGGGAAATAACGCGGGGGGGGAAATAACGCGGGGGGGGGAAATAACGCGGGGGGGAAATAACGCGGGGGGGGGAAATAACGCGGGGGGGGAAATAACGCGGGGGGGGAAATAACGCGGGGGGGAAATAACGCGGGGGGGAAATAACGCGGGGGGGGAAATAACGCGGGGGGGGAAATAACGCGGGGGGGGAAATAACGCGGGGGGGGAAATAACGCGGGGGGGGAATAACGCGGGGGGGGAATAACGCGGGGGGGAATAACGCGGGGGGGAATAACGCGGGGGGGAATAACGCGGGGGGAATAACGCGGGGGGGGAATAACGCGGGGGGGAATAACGCGGGGGGGAATAACGCGGGGGGGAATAACGCGGGGGGGGGAAATAACGCGGGAGGGGAGGGAATAACGCGGGGGGGAGGGAATAACGCGGGGGGGGAGGGAATAACGCGGGGGGGGAGGGAATAACGCGGGGGGGGAGGGAATAACGCGGGGGGGGAATAACGCGGGGGGGGAATAACGCGGGGGGGGAATAACGCGGGGGGGAATAACGCGGGGGGGGAATAACGCGGGGGGGGAGGGAATAACGCGGGGGGGAGGGAATAACGCGGGGGGGAGGGAATAACGCGGGGGGGAGGGAATAACGCGGGGGGGAGGGAATAACGCGGGGGGGAGGGAATAACGCGGGGGGGAGGGAATAACGCGGGGGGGAGGGAATAACGCGGGGGGGAATAACGCGGGGGGGAGGGAATAACGCGGGGGGAGGGAATAACGCGGGGGGAGGGAATAACGCGGGGGGGAGGGAATAACGCGGGGGGGAGGGAATAACGCGGGGGGGGGAGGGAATAACGCGGGGGGGAGGGAATAACGCGGGGGGGAGGGAATAACGCGGGGGGGAGGACTACATAATGCCCCTCCCTTCCCCCAGGATTTTACCCCACCCCTGCCTCGCATTCACCCCTCACCTGGTGGAAGATGAGAGCCTGGCTTATATACCCCCAGCCACTGCTGCTGCTCCTGAAATGGACCGAACCGAGCAGCAGGAGGAGGAGGACGATGCTACCCGAGGCATACGCAGGGTTAATGAGGAACATCATCACCAAGCAGCTTATGATCCCCAGCAAACAGGAATGCCAGGAGAAGAGACGGAACGTCGGTCTAGAACAACAAAACAGTCTTTGTGAGAGGAGGCTGCAGCTGTCTGCGCGGTGTATACGTGTTGTGGAGTAGTAGTGTGTGAGAGGAGGCTGCAGCTGTCTGCGCGGTGTATATATGTTGTGGAGTAGTAGTGTGTGACGGGAGGCTGGTGCTGCCGCTGTCTGCGCGTAGTATACGTGTTGTGGAGTAGTAGTATGTGAGAGGAGGCTGCAGCTGTCTGCGCCGTGTATACGTGCTGTGGAGTAGTAGTGTGTGAGGGGAGGCTGCAGCTGTCTGCGCGGTGTATACGTGTTGTGGAGTAGTAGTGTGTGAGGGGAGGCTGCCACGGTCTGCGTGGTGTATATGTGTAGTGGAGTAGTAGTGTGTGAGGGGAGGCTGGTGCTGCCGCTGTCTGCGCGTAGTATATGTGTTGTGGAGTAGTAGTGTGTGAGAGGAGGCTGCAGCTGTCTGCGCGGTGTATATGTGTTGTGGAGTGGTAGTGTGTGATGGGAGGCTGGTGCTGCCGCTGTCTACGTGTAGTATACGTGTTGTGGAGTAGTAGTGTGTGACGGGAGGCTGGTGCTGCCGCTGTCTGCGTGTAGTATACGTGTTGTGGAGTAGTAGTGTGTGACGGGAGGCTGGTGCTGCCGCTGTCTGCGTGGTGTATACGTGTTGTGGAGTAGTAGTGTGTGACGGGAGGCTGGTGCTGCCGCTGTCTGCGTGTAGTATACGTGTTGTGGAGTAGTAGTGTGTGACGGGAGGCTGGTGCTGCCGCTGTCTGCGTGTAGTATACGCGTTGTGGAGTAGTAGTGTGTGACGGGAGGCTGGTGCTGCCGCTGTCTGCGTGTAGTATACGCGTTGTGGAGTAGTAGTGTGTGACGGGAGGCTGGTGCTGCCGCTGTCTGCGTGTAGTATACGTGTTGTGGAGTAGTAGTGTGTGACGGGAGGCTGGTGCTGCCGCTGTCTGCGCGTAGTATACGTGTTGTGGAGTAGTAGTATGTGAGAGGAGGCTGCAGCTGTCTGCGCCGTGTATACGTGCTGTGGAGTAGTAGTGTGTGAGGGGAGGCTGCAGCTGTCTGCGCGGTGTATACATGTTGTGGAGTAGTAGTGTGTGAGGGGAGGCTGCCACGGTCTGCGTGGTGTATATGTGTAGTGGAGTAGTAGTGTGTGAGGGGAGGCTGGTGCTGCCGCTGTCTGCGCGTAGTATATGTGTTGTGGAGTAGTAGTGTGTGAGAGGAGGCTGCAGCTGTCTGCGCGGTGTATATGTGTTGTGGAGTGGTAGTGTGTGATGGGAGGCTGGTGCTGCCGCTGTCTGCGCGGTGTATACGTGTTGTGGAGTAGTAGTGTGTGAGAGGAGGCTGCAGCTGTCTGCGTGGTGTATACGTGTTGTGGAGTAGTAGTGTGTGACGGGAGGCTGGTGCTGCCGCTGTCTGCGTGTAGTATACGTGTTGTGGAGTAGTAGTGTGTGACGGGAGGCTGGTGCTGCCTCTGTCTGCGTGTAGTATACGTGTTGTGGAGTAGTAGTGTGTGACGGGAGGCTGGTGCTGCCGCTGTCTGCGTGTAGTATACGTGTTGTGGAGTAGTAGTGTGTGACGGGAGGCTGGTGCTACCGCTGTCTGCGTGTAGTATACGTGTTGTGGAGTAGTAGTGTGTGACGGGAGGCTGGTGCTGCCGCTGTCTGCGTGTAGTATATGTGTTGTGGAGTAGTAGTGTGATTGTGTGCACAGCTGGCTCTGCCACTCACCGAAAGTTCGGAGCGGACGCCCATTCCAGCGCCAGACACGCCAGGTCTATCGCTGCGTACGCCATGAGGTAGAACACGGTGACGATGCCCGCGATTGTGTTCAGTTTCCCTGCTAACAGAACGAGCTGAGAGAGACAAAAGAGGAAAGGGCGAGACGAAAAGAGGAAAGGGCGAGACGAAAAGAGGAAAGGGCGAGACGAAAAGAGGAAAGGGCGAGACGAAAAGAGGAAAGGGCGAGACGAAAAGAGGAAAGGGCGAGACGAAAAGAGGAAAGGGCGAGACGAAAAGAGGAAAGGGCGAGACGAAAAGAGGAAAGGGCGAGACGAAAAGAGGAAAGGGCGAGACGAAAAGAGGAAAGGGCGAGACGAAAAGAGGAAAGGGCGAGACGAAAAGAGGAAAGGGCGAGAGAGATAGATACGAGGATTTAGAGATTTTCCGACAGACAGGCTGGAGCCCCCCCCTCGTGCTCAGGGGCAGCGGCTGATATTCGGGGACACAGTCACCTATATGATTATGTTATAGGAGGGGTGGCCTCCTAGCCCTGCTGTGTCGCATCACTGAATGCGGATAAAACACAAAGACCCCCAAACCCCCCGGACAGCCCCCAAACTACTACCCAGTAGGGATTCCCATTGAAAGCCGGAAGATTCATGACTGACCTGCACCAGGAACCAGGTATACAGCACGGCCCCCCACGGATTCCCCCCCTTGGACACAAGTTTGGCCGGGGACAGCAATATTCCTGGGGAGGAAAAAGATGGTGATCGGAAGGATATACAGCATGTGATAACAACGGGAGAGGGTGGAATTATCGATGGGTCAGGTCGGCTCGGAATGATGAGCGATCACTGCCCGGGGGCCGTGCGTTAGCGGGGAGAGCCGCGCGTCAGTGCAAGTCGGCGGCCGGAGTTGGGGGGGGGGGGGGGCGTTTGCTCCTCACCAAACAGGTCATCCTTAGCGAGCGCGTGCAGGATCCGGGACGCTCCAATGAGGGTGCTCATAGAGGCCGACAGCGACGTGGCATAAACCCCAATGAGGACAAACGGAGGCCAGATGTTAATGGGGCGGAAAAACCCGTAATCTTCCTTCAGCAGAGTCCTGAAAACGGCACATTGTCACAGCTTCCTTAATCGCTTCAAAAAAAACGCCCAAACCGAGCTAAAACTAAGCATTTTTAGAAGTGACCCCGGCCTTACCTGTCACAGGTCAGCGAGGTCAAGATGAAGAGAATTAAATAGACAAAAAACGTGATGATCACGGCGATTATGGTGCCGATAGGAATCGAGCGGCTCGGCTGCTTCAGTTCCCCTGCGGGGGGGGGGGGGCGGGAAAAAAATAATTAAAAAAACCTTTAATTTCTAAAATGTAAAAATGTACACATTTAACCCTTTCAGGGACAGGGCTTTTTCATACTTTGATTTTTTTTTTTCTTTGCTTAAAGTTTAGGGAAAGTGATTTTTTTTTTGTGCTGTTCCCAGTGCCGTAGGGCATGAGATCACTCTGGGGACCTCTCACACATTTTTAATGCCAGTGATGTCATGGTGACATCACTGGGCTCCTCTTCATTTTTTGGGGTCGGTGCTGATCACACTGTGATCAGCGGGGCGGGGCGATCGGCCAGCAGGGGCAGAACTCTATTAAATGTTTTGTAAACCGAGCATGCGAAGTCACTTCTAACATGGGGAACTTCCGCTTCTACCGCCACCCCTGTGCGTCCGCCGGCCGTGGCCCCGGCGGAGCTCCTTACCAGACATGTTACACCCGGCCATGATCCCGGTGCAGCCGTTAAACATAATGGCGAAGACGGTGGCGAAGTTCATGAGGTTCCCGGTGGTGTAATCCGTCGAGTAATCCGCTAACGGAACGAAAAGATAACGTTATCGCGCAGTCAGGAGACGGCGAGAGCGCGGTCAGCGCGGGGACCTACCGTGCAGATTGTCGTGCAGGGTGCTGCCGTTGATGCCGGTATACGTCCCCGTCAGCGTGATGTTCCCCCCGTGCCGAATGGTCACGTGGAGAGGTCCGACGGCCACAAAGCTCAGCAGTATGGAGAACAGGACCAGCATAACCAGAATGAAAATGAAGAACGAGGCCTGGGAGTAGATGGAGGCCCCGACCATGCACACCGACAGGCAGAGGAGAAGGACCAGGCTGGCGTAGAGGAAGTTATAGCCGTATCCCTGGGGAAGGGCCCGCAGGGAGTTTGTGGGGTCCGACGAGTCTGAGGGGAGAAGGATAGAGGTCACAAGGAGGGCCGGGGGAAGAAAGGAGCCAGAGAAGCGATAAGAGGAGCGCCTGACCTCTTCCGAAGATGTCCAGCACGGCCTCCACCAGGCCCAGGACGTACACCCCGCAGGCGCACACGTTGGCCAGGTAGAACATCAGGCCGATGCTGCCGCCAAACTCAGGGCCCAGAGTCCGGGAGATCATAACTACGAGGCCGTCAAGGAGAAACGGACGGGGCGGACGAGAAAACGGCCGGCGGTGAGTGACCTGCCCCCTACCCCCCCAAAAAGCTCCAAATAACCCCCCACCCCCGATAGCTTCCGAGAGGTGGATTCAGATACCCAAGGATACAGTAAGCCCCCCCGCCGTGCACGGCCCCGTTGGTGGAGATGGCGCAGACGCTGAGCACGGTCAGGCAGATGATGGCGTAGGCCACAAACAGCATGAGAAGAGACTGCAGGAAGCCGGCGTGTCCCACAACAAAACCTGGGGGGGGGGGAAAGAGAGAGCGCAGGAATCACCGAGACATCCTGAGGAGAGAAACATCACACCGATGGCGGTCAAGGCCAAGTTGTCCTTGGGGCTGATAACAAGAGCACTAAAAGACGGGGCTCTGCGTGAGGAGTGAGTGACACCTCACGATATGGCCTCGGCAACCGGCAAGGACCCCGGGCAGGCGGCAAGGACCCCGGCAGGCGGCAAGGACCCCGCCGTAAACGGTACTGCGTATCGTAACTCACCGATCCTCATGAATAACACGATGCTGAACATGGACAGGACGGTCGGCACCACAACACCAAAAAAGGTGGAGAGCTTGCGCGGCGCGGGGCCCGCCGTGACGGTGTCCGTGCCGCAGACGGCGGGATCCGCCTCCCCCAGGGCGCCATCTGATACGCTGAACAGCCGATAATGGAGGAGGGGGGAGCTTTCCGAGGTCATCACTGAGGAGAGAAAGCATGCCATGTAGACACAAGTACCGGTCACGCGAACAACACGTAACAGTGCTTCTCAAAACAAACAATCAGCAACTTAACAACAGGGGAGACACAACGTAACGGGGAGGAATAATCCGGCAGAGTGGGGAAACAGGAAGTTCAGATGGTTGCCCCCATGGTAAATACACTTTGGCTGCTGGGAGTTTATAACAGAACTGATGAGATGAGGCAGGCTTTGCCACAGACTGCCACCGACCCCGGATCCTACCGGGTGACTGTTAACCCGTTACGGACAGATGTTTACACCAGCCATTTTTTTATTTTTTACAACTATATAAGCAGCGCGTGGGTTACTCCGTAGACACCATATTTATTGTCAGGCATGTTCACCCCCCCTCCCCTCCCTATAGAGCGAGTTCTCTTCCTCCATCTCCTGGGTCGCTGCAGTAGTAGTTGAGGTGATGGCGCCACCTACGGGTGGAGGGATTCTCATTCAGCACAGCAAAAAAAAAAAAAAAGATTATAAAAGCAGAGCCGGCAACTCAGATCCAACCGGCCTGCGTTCATCCAAAGGACCACCACACACACGTTGTCACCCGGCCAGAGACCACACACACAACACACCGTCACCCCCGCCACCACACACACTGTCACCCGGCCAGAGACCACACACAACACACCGTCACCCCCGCCACCACACACACACACACACACTGTCACCCGGCCAGAGACCACACACACAACACACCGTCACCCCCAACACACACACACACACACACACACACACACACACACTGTCACCCGGCCAGAGACCACACACACAACACACCGTCACCACACACACACACTGTCACCCGGCCAGAGACCACACACACACACAACACACCGTCACCACACACACACACTGTCACCCGGCCAGAGACCGCACACACACAACATACCGTCACCCCCGCCACACACACACACTGTCACCCGGCCAGAGACCACACACACAACACACCGTCACCCCCGCCACCACACACACACACACTGTCACCCGGCCAGAGACCGCACACACAACACACCGTCACCCCCGCCACCACACTCACACACACAATGTCACCCGGCCAGAGACCGCACACACACAACACACCGTCACCCCCCGCCAGAGCCGCCACCGCACACACAACACACCGTCACCACACACGCACAACTTCACCGGGCCAGAGACCGCACACACAACACACCGTCACCCCCACCGCGCACCCACACACACTGTCACCCGGCCAGAGACCGCACACACAACACACCGTCACCCCCGCCGCGCGCGCGCACACACACACACACACACACACACACAACTTCACCCGGCCAGAGGCCGCACACACAACACACCGTCACCCCCGCCGCGCACACACACAACTTCACCCGGCCAGAGGCCGCACACACAACACACCGTCACCCCCGCCACCACACACACACAACGTCACCCGGCCAGAGACCGCACACACACACAAACTGTCACCTGGCCAGAGACCGCACACACAACACACCATCACCCCCGCCACCACACACACAATGTCACCCGGCCAGAGACCGCACACACAACACACCGTCACCCCCCGCCAGAGCTGCCACCGCACACACAACACACCGTCACCACACACAATGTCACCCGGCCAGAGACCGCACACACAACACACTGTCACCCCCGCTGCACACACACGCAACACACCGTCACCCCCGCCACCGCACACACACGGACAACTTCACCCGGCCAGAGACCGCACACACAACACACCGTCACCCCCGCACACACACACAACTTCACCCCGTCAAAGCCGCCACCACAACACGTCACATCACCCGGCCAGAGCCCACACACACATGGCGGTCACCCTGGAAGAGCCGCCATTGCGTACACACGCACACATCATGTCACCGCGCCAGAGCCTCCATCACACACACACACACACACACACACCACCCCGCACGCAAGTCACCCCGGAAGAGACGACACCACAAAAAACAAAATTACACACCATGCAAACAAATACAATACACAACACAATAACACACCACGTGCGGGACACACTGCCGGAGCCAATACTGTACACAACACACCATGTGCACAAACACAATATACACCATAATGTCACACCGTGTACATGCACTTAACACACATCACACACCTGGAAAAACATATAAATGTACAAATCACTAAGTCGCACTCTGATATAACATAACACCTCATATAATATAAGATCAGATCTGATATAACATCACATAACCTCTGATATAACGCGCGATTCTTGTGTATCTTTGTGTTAATCTTCACTCACCCTGCAGCGTCTGGATCAGCAGCCTCTTCCTGGTCAGCTGACAAATCACATGATCCTCAACAGCAGCCCCACCTTTAACCAACACATAGTGATACAGAGTACCCAGCCGGAGAGCTCCTCCCCGGCACAGAGCCGGTAACCCCCGGAGCACAGCGCTGTACAACGATACCGAGTATACCCCGCGCCGTATAACGATACCGAGTATACCCCGCGCCGTATAACGATACCGAGTATACCCCGCGCCGTATAACTATACCGAGTATACCCCGCGCCGTATAACTATACCGAGTATACCCCGCGCTGTATAACTATACCGAGTATACCCCGCGCTGTATAACTATACCGAGTATACCCCGCGCCGTATAACTATACCGAGTATACCCCGCGCCGTATAACTATACCGAGTATACCCCGCGCTGTATAACTATACCGAGTATACCCCGCGCCGTATAACTATACCGAGTATACCCCGCGCTGTATAACTATACCGAGTATACCCCGCGCTGTATAACTATACCGAGTATACCCCGCGCCGTATAACTATACCGAGTATACCCCGCGCCGTATAACTATACCGAGTATACCCCGCGCTGTATAACTATACCGAGTATACCCCGCGCCGTATAACTATACCGAGTATACCCCGCGCTGTATAACTATACCGAGTATACCCCGCGCTGTATAACTATACCGAGTATACCCCGCGCCGTATAACTATACCGAGTATACCCCGCGCCGTATAACTATACCGAGTATACCCCGCGCCGTATAACTATACCGAGTATACCCCGCGCCGTATAACTATACCGAGTATACCCCGCGCTGTATAACTATACCGAGTATACCCCGCGCTGTATAACTATACCGAGTATACCCCGCGCCGTATAACTATACCGAGTATACCCCGCGCCGTATAACTATACCGAGTATACCCCGCGCCGTATAACTATACCGAGTATACCCCGCGCCGTATAACTATACCGAGTATACCCCGCGCTGTATAACTATACCGAGTATACCCCGCGCTGTATAACTATACCGAGTATACCCCGCGCCGTATAACTATACCGAGTATACCCCGCGCCGTATAACTATACCGAGTATACCCCGCGCCGTATAACTATACCGAGTATACCCCGCGCCGTATAACTATACCGAGTATACCCCGCGCCGTATAACTATACCGAGTATACCCCGCGCCGTATAACTATACCGAGTATACCCCGCGCCGTATAACTATACCGAGTATACCCCGCGCCGTATAACTATACCGAGTATACCCCGCGCCGTATAACTATACCGAGTATACCCCGCGCCGTATAACTATACCGAGTATACCCCGCGCCGTATAACTATACCGAGTATACCCCGCGCCGTATAACTATACCGAGTATACCCCGCGCCGTATAACTATACCGAGTATACCCCGCGTCGTATAACTATACCGAGTATACCCCGCGCCGTATAACTATACCGAGTATACCCCGCGCCGTATAACGATACCGAGTATACCCCACGCTGTATAATAATACCGACTATCTATACCCCCCCGCTGTATAACGATACCGAGTATACCCCACGCTGTATAATAATACCGAGTATCTATACCCCCCGCGCTGTATAATAATACCGAGTATCTATACCCCCCGCGCCGTATAATAATACCGAGTATCTATACCCCCCGCGCTGTATAATAATACCGAGTATCTATACCCCCCGCGCTGTATAATAATAATACCGAGTATCTATACCCCCCGCGCTGTATAATAATACCGAGTATCTATACCCCGCGCCGTATAATAATACCGAGTATCTATACCCCCCGCGCTGTATAATAATACCGAGTATCTATACCCCGCGCTGTATAATAATACCGAGTATCTATACCCCCGCGCTGTATAATAATACCGAGTATCTATACCCCCCGCGCTGTATAATAATACCGAGTATCTATACCCCCCGCGCCGTATAATAATACCGAGTATCTATACCCCCCGCGCTGTATAATAATACCGAGTATCTATACCCCCCGCGCTGTATAATAATAATACCGAGTATCTATACCCCCCGCGCTGTATAATAATACCGAGTATCTATACCCCGCGCCGTATAATAATACCGAGTATCTATACCCCCCGTGCTGTATAATAATACCGAGTATCTATACCCCCCGTGCTGTATAATAATACCGAGTATCTATACCCCCCGCGCTGTATAATAATACCGAGTATCTATACCCCGCGCTGTATAATAATACCGAGTATCTATACCCCCGCGCCGTATAATAATACCGAGTATCTATACCCCCCGCGCTGTATAATAATACCGAGTATCTATACCCCCGGCGCTGTATAATAATACCGAGTATCTATACCCCCCGCGCTGTATAATAATACCGAGTATCTATACCCCCGCGCCGTATAATAATACCGAGTATCTATACCCCCCGTGCTGTATAATAATACCGAGTATCTATACCCCCCGTGCTGTATAATAATACCGAGTATCTATACCCCCGGCGCTGTATAATAATACCGAGTATCTATACCCCCCGCGCTGTATAATAATACCGAGTATCTATACCCCCGCGCCGTATAATAATACCGAGTATCTATACCCCCCGCGCTGTATAATAATACCGAGTATCTATACCCCCGGCGCTGTATAATAATACCGAGTATCTATACCCCCCGCGCTGTATAATAATACCGAGTATCTATACCCCCGCGCCGTATAATAATACCGAGTATCTATACCCCCCGTGCTGTATAATAATACCGAGTATCTATACCCCCCGTGCTGTATAATAATACCGAGTATCTATACCCCCGCGCCGTATAATAATACCGAGTATCTATACCCCCCGCGCTGTATAATAATACCGAGTATCTATACCCCCCGCGCCGTATAATAATACCGAGTATCTATACCCCCGCGCTGTATAATAATACCGAGTATCTATACCCCCGCGCCGTATAATAATACCGAGTATCTATACCCCCCGCGCTGTATAATAATACCGAGTATCTATACCCCCCGCGCTGTATAATAATACCGAGTATCTATACCCCCGCGCCGTATAATAATACCGAGTATCTATACCCCCCGCGCTGTATAATAATACCGAGTATCTATACCCCCGGCGCTGTATAATAATACCGAGTATCTATACCCCCCGCGCTGTATAATAATACCGAGTATCTGTACCCCCCGCGCCGTATAATAATTCCGAGTATCTATACCCCCCGCGCTGTATAATAATTCCGAGTATCTATACCCCCCGCGCTGTATAATAATACCGAGTATCTATACCCCCCTGTTACAGGGTGTTACAGGGTCACCGTACCCAAGGCTGGGTACCCCTGTTTGAGGGCTGAGGAATCACCAGTCAGTCCCTCATACGGATCGCACTCAGCTATCCACGGATCATCCAGACCACCATTCGTAGTAAACAAAGAAGAACTCTCTTTATTACAAACACACAGAACTTATATAACTCAATGCAATGTGTACCGAACCCAACCCCCAATCCCATCAGCCACATCCCATCACAAATCCCATCAGTATACAGGGGATGTATCAGGTGAGGGGATTACAGAATACAATGGGTTCCCCCACCTGTGTTATCCCCCCCGTAGTGCGGGTGCCGTCTGGGCAGACAGGGCTGTGTTGGCTGATTAAGAGCCCCAGCCAGATTATAGGATCGTCTCTTTGAAGGCTGGAGCTGCAGCCACATCAGTCTCTGGGCCGGTTACACAATAAACACAATATAATATATTACCGGGTCACAGTATACAGAACCGGATACAAAAGTGCTCCGTGACCCGGCTAAACTTCATATGACACATGAGCCAGCTAGCCTGGCCCTGTCACACCCCCGCGCTGTATAATAATACCGAGTATCCAAACCCCCCGCGCCGTATAATAATACCGAGTATCTATACCCCCCGTGCTGTATAATAATACCGAGTATCTATACCCCCCACACTGTATAATAATACCGAGTGTCTATACCCCCCGTGCTGTATAATAATACCGAGTGTGTATACCCCCCGTGCTGTATAATAATACCGAGTGTGTATACCCCCCGTGCTGTATAATAATACCGAGTGTGTATACCCCCAGAGGGGTTTAGTGGCTGTCGGTATCTTCCTGGGTTAGGGATGCTGAACTGTGACATGAATTAAAGGGACGGAGACACTTTATCTTCAGTAATGTTTGTTTCCCAGATGCCTGACCGAGTGTGAAATTCCACTTGTTTAGGCGACCCGCACGCTCTCCCCATCTCTCTGCAGTCACTTTTCCGTCTTCTGTCGTGCGTTCATCCATCGTGAAGAAGGTGATACGGTGATTCCAAACAATGGGAGCCACAGTGGAGCCGAGTCCCCAATCTTCGTCTTCTGGGGCTGCACTCCCCGAAAGGATATGCGTCCCCTTCCTTCCCACCCAGACAGAGGAGGTCCACGTCTTCGCGTCCTCCCGTACAAGAAGCTTACTAAGCGGGAGTGGGGGCCAGAAGGCACAACACCGATACTGGACTGAATCTTTGGGGGCTCAGCTTCACTGGAGCTTCAGGCGACCCAATGGCGCTTAACTCACTACCGAAACCTGAAATCAATCGAGCTCTGAATCCGAAAGAACTGAAAAGTGTTGGTGCCAAAATAAGTGCCAGGGAAGGTATCACAGGCCCCAGCCAATGGCTGGTAAGATAAAAAATTCACCCTCCACCACCAGCCAATGGCCGGGGCAATTTAAGAGCGGGTATGAAAAAAAGTGCATCATGAAGAGATCCAAGGTGAATACAACACCATACAAAAAAGTATCCCCCACACTCACAGTGCCGAGTGCCCCAAACACACTCATCACAGTGCCGAGTGCCCCAGCAGATCCATGCTAGGGGACGCTATAATACCACGGGCTCTCTGACACCATCCCCGGCCCAAGGCCCAAGATTTCCCTCTCTCACCGGCACTCACTTGATCTTAGCCAAAAGACCAAGAAGCAGTCACTTATTTTTTTTTTTGAAGCCCTGAGGCATGTAGGGGTCCGAGGTGCAAAAGGTGCTTCCCGGCATGTGACACGTGAAGGGTGAAATGCACTTAACCTCACACCCCGTCCTGGACCAGCGACTGGGGACCTCAAACATCCTCGGGGCTTCATGCTTTCTCAGCCCTAACGGCAGAGAACCAAGCTTTCCCTCTCTCACTTGATCCCGTCAAAAGGGCGAGAAACCGTCTTTTTGTAGTTAATATTTATTAATACAAACAGTTTAAGATACAACAGGTTGATGTCATGGATCAGTAACATTCTTCAGGTAGTCGACAAGCAGCACTGTGACGCAGCGCAGGGCGATACACGTTACAGCACGGAAAGCTCAGTAGAAGCAGAGTACGATTACAATTCCAGAAAGGGCAAGAATCATTAATAATGAGTTTGGGGTTTTTTTGCCGCTTGAATTTATGGGCAACAATGTAATTGCAACCTGGTTAACAATTACCCCCCCTTTTGCCATGGACAGTTTATGCCCAACATTACCGGCGTGGGAACAAGCTGGCAGTACCTGGATTTGAATTTACAAGCAACAGGGTAGAAGTCCAATACCTTAAACACAACAACAAAGCTAGAGATTTATGTTTTTTGAGCCCGGGGCGCGTGCTCCTGGGTGCTGCAACTGTGCCGTGGGCAGCGATACTGAGTTCCCTCACAGGGAACCCAGATAAATCCCCCCCATGGGACGGTCGGATCTTGAGTCTCACCCGGAAGGGTGAGGCTCCTTTGCCGTCCTTCTTTGAAGAGAGGAAGGGGCCAGAAGGCTCTAAAAAGAAAACAGTGTCCAAAAACAAAGGTGACAAAATCGTGTGCCAAATCATCGTGAGGGCCTCGCCGTGAATTCAAAAAGCCGTGAGATCAATAAAGGGGAAATTAATTGGCACTCGTGAAAAACGAAGTGATACATAAATTAAAAAAAAATGATTTAGGGGCAGGCCATTAATCATCTTAACCCCAGGACCTGATGGTGCCAGTGAGATCATGCGCTCGCCGTGTGCAGTGGCGTGCAATACCCCACACGGTGACTCCAGAATTTCTGCCGGGGCAAATCAGCACCATTGCTTTCCCAGCCCTAAGGCCAGAGGATCAGTGCAGAATCAGATACAGGGTGACTTAAACATAAATCCAAGCATTCTCCAGAAAGGGCAAGCTGAGAGCAACATAACTCTCTAGATCCCAGTGGCCCCTTCCTGCCTGAACTATATTTTTGGTTCTGATGGTTATTAGACTCATGATTTGCACTAATTTTAGTGCACGTGTGACAATTTATTATGCTGGATTTCACTGCTTTGTTTGAACACGGCGAGAACACTCGCACCGATTTTTTTTTTTATTCGTATTTCAGTGACGTTTTGGGCGCTGCACCGCACTGATGCTGGATTCCAGTTTTTTGTTGAGAAAGGTAGTGGATGCCTAACAGCTCCCCTCTTCCTCGGCAGGGGACCAAGAAGATCCAACCCTCTCGCACGAGGAGGAAGAAAAGATCAGGCAGATGCCTCATGGACCTCATGAGAAGCATGAAACCTTGGGCTTCCACAAGCCTTCCAGACACGGAGAAATGCCAGGCAAGGAACCTGCAAAGACTCAGGCTTCTGCTGCAGCCTCCTCACAGACACACCTCACAAAACGCATGACAGCTTGGGCTTCTGACGGCAGGATTGTATAAGTTGGTGTGGTTTTCTGCCATAACTAATATGCATATGATCTGCATATTGTGTTTTACATAAGGTGTGATGCATGCTGGTCGTAACTCGCCGACAGTCTATTGAAAGGCTCTTGGAGGCTGGTGGTGATTGTGTCCTCGGTAAAGTCAGTTTTTGTATTATTTAATTAAAATAAAATAAAAAAGGGGGAAACTGGGGTTTAAAGAGTTCTGGCTCTCTCACTGTTGCCACCCAAGGTGCAGATTTGCCCTGGTGAAATGCCAGTCATGGTTGTGCAGATTGCACACCTCTGTGCACTGTGAGTGCATAATCCCACTTGGCAGTTTTTTCCTTGTATATGCACTCTTTACCCCCTGGTCCTTATGTGGTTGGGGTTAAGCAGGTTTTTTTTTTATCTGTCTAGGCCAGAAATGGCTAGCCCTTATTTATTTAGTTATTATTTATCACTTATTTTGCACGAGTGC
This sequence comes from Sceloporus occidentalis, assembly GCA_023333645.1. NCBI lineage: Eukaryota > Metazoa > Chordata > Lepidosauria > Squamata > Phrynosomatidae > Sceloporus > Sceloporus occidentalis. The sequence continues at coordinate 758,491 of JALMGF010000242.1, forward strand.
CTATTAATTTGGTTTGACTCCATGTTACCGAATCCACGGCAAGGCCATCACGTTTTTGGTCACTGTTTATTTTTGAGCAGTGAAGGTTGTTTCTGTTGGAGGAGGTGTAGGGAGCCTCATGGCCCCTCTCTCCATACAAAAAAGGGGTCATTCCTTTGCGGGATTGACCTGAAGTGTAAAGGCGTCTCACCCTTCGGGGTGAGACTTAAAGATCCGGCCCTCCCAGGGGGGAGGGAACCCAGAATAGTCTACAGGCTTCCGCCGCTCCCTAAACACAGAATCCTGCACCCAGGAGCACGCACCTCAGGCTCCAAAAAAAAGTTATGGCGATAAATCTTGGTTAAGCTAATAAACGTAGCATGCAAGTGTCCAGTGGGTTAACTGATATAGATCATTATTTCTGTGTTAGCAGTAATATTTTTCTTGAATCCAGCTTGGTGAAGTTGAGCTCTAGATCCCTTTCCCACATCCAGAGAAAGTGCGAGACTGAAGCGGATGCCTCATCCACAAGGCTTACGGTATGCGGTCGAGATAAGTCTAGTCAGCTGCTCTAGAGCCAAGCAGAGCTGTTTGTAAGTGGATGTCTCGGAGGGGAGAGGTGTTGGTAACTGAAGGGCTTCAAGGGGTAAAACATCTCCATGAATAACAGTTTCCCAGTCAAGGAAACTCTATTTTGGGTGGGAATAACCACGTCAGAGCCCCACGCTGCTGTCCCCGGAGGGAAATCAGAGTTGTTTGTGAGAGGTATCAGGAGAGAGGGCCTGTGTGTCAATTAAGAGCGCGCAGAAAGGTCATTCCAAATCTGTTTAATAGTTTAACCAAGGCTTACCCCAATTTTTTTTATCTTTCTTTTAAAGACCCGAGGTTCGTGCTTCGCTGTGAAGAAAAAAACCAAAAAAGTGTCGGTGCCAAAGAGCCATAGGGCCACAGTTGACACCAGGTCCCCTTCTTCGTTTTCTTCTGGGGTCGCACTCCCGAAAGATATGTAGCCCCTTCCTCCCCTCCCTGGCCATAAGGTCTGCAGGAGGGCCGGATCTTCTTGGTCCTTCCCCAGGTTGGGACCACTGAAATACTCGATTGGAGGGGGGCCCTCAGAAGAGCTACCTGACTCCCCTCCTCACCAGTGCATACAAAAATAAAAGGTGCATGGAGGGGCCGAAGTGCTAAAAGTGCTTACCGGCACGTGTCAAAAAAAAGTGCAGTGCGCTTGACCTCACACTAACACCCATTTCACAGCGACCAGGACCAAGGACTGGGGACCTAAAACATCCTCGGGCCTTCATGCATTCCCAGCACTATGGTCAGAGGACCGAGCTTTCCCTCTCTCACCGGCACTCACTTGATCTTAGCCAAGACAGAGAAGCAGTCTTTTTTTATTTTTTTACATATATATTTTGTATTTTTATTAAACCACTTGTCAAAAAAAACATCCTCATGGCAAAAATACTTCAAATAATGTAAAAAAGGAGACTAAGATTTACAACATACATACAATATCAACTAAGAAATCCCTTCCAATCCCCAACACCAAAAAAACCCAACTACACACACTCACACCATTCCCTCCACTTTTTTTTTTGCCTTCCACACACCTTCTGCATCCATTTCCCCTCTGAATATCCGATCTCTCAAACAAAATACACATACAACCACCCACGGACCACACGCACACATGAATCACCACCTTCCTAAACACATACAAATACCTAACATCCCGCAACACTTCCTTTTACACAGCTAACAATCATCCATTGCACTCTGCCCTACTTTTTTTTTCATATGTCATATTTCACACTCCTGTCATTTTACGAGGCTTAACCCATAACAAGACAGAGCCCACATTGAGATAAAAACAGAAACTGACTTTACTGAGGACACAATCACCTCCAAGAGCCTCTCAACAGACTGGAGGTGAGTTACGACCAGCATGCATCACACCCAGAGGCGTATCTAGGGTATGGCACCTATGGCTCGTGCCATAGGCGCCATTTGAAGGGGGCGCCAGTGAGCGGCTTTCAAACGCCGGCTTTTTTTTTTTTTCTTTTGATGCGGAGGAGAGAGAGGGGCGCCTAGCAACCGCTCGGCGCCCCTCATTCTCCTCCACGAGGCCTCTACCTCCGTTCCGGCGCCGGCATTTCATGCTGAGCGCCGTAATATGACATCATATTTCGGCGCCCAGGAGTGAAGCAGCGGGCACCAGCGAGCGGCTTTTAAACGCTGTTTTTTTTTTTGATGTGGAGGAGAGAGAGGGGCGCCTAGCAACTGCTCGGCACCCCTCATTCTCCCCCGCATCAAAAAAAAAGAAGACAGCGTTTAAAAGCCGCTCGCTGGTGCCCGCTGCTTCACCGCTGGGCGCCGAAATATGACGTCATATTACGGCGCTCAGCAGTGAAGCAGCGGGCACCAGCGAGCGGTGCAGGATGACAGCAGCGAACTACGGGGGAGGAGGGGGTATAAGGTGAGAGAACTACGGGGGGAAGGGGTAAATAGTGAGTGGGGGGGTATATAGTGAGTGGGGGGGAGAGGGTATATAGTGGGTAGGGGGGAGAGGGTATATAGTGGGTAGGGGGGGAGGATATATAGTGGGTGGGGGGGAGGATATATAGTGGGTAGGGGGAGAGGATATATAGTGGGTAGGGGGGAGAGGGTATATAGTGGGTGGGGGGGAGGGTATATAGTGGGTGGGGGGGAGGGTATATAGTGGGTAGGGGGGAGGGTATATAGTGAGTGGGGGGAGGGTATATAGTGGGTAGGGGGGAGAGGGTATATAGTGGGTAGGGGGAGGGAGAGGGGTTAGACAGTGATAAGGGAGGGAGAGGGGGTTAGAAAGTGATAAGGGAGGGAGAGGGGATAGATATAAGTAAAGAGTGTGCATTAATGTGTGGATGCATTGAGTGAATGAGGGAGAGCATGAGAGAGAGGGAGAGCATGAGCATGTGAATGTATTGTCTGAATGAGGGGGAGCATGAGTTAATGTGTGGATGAGTTGTCTGAATTAAAGTGTGAATTAGTGAGTGACTGTAAAAGTGTTTGTGTATCATAGATGTATAATTGTGGAAGGGCAAAGATGGCACTAGCAGGAGGTTTGAGCCTTGGGGACCGAGATGGCACAGGCAGGGTGTATATGGGACAAAGATGCCGGACTGTTTGGGGACAAAGTTGACTTGTGGTGGGCTATTTGGGGACAAAGATTGCAAATCTTATGTGTGTAATCTGGGTGCTGGTCAGGTTCTATGTCGGCAGTGTGGACGCCAGGGCTGGCTTTGGGGTGCAACCTGTGATCTATGCCTGTAATTTAGGGGTTTTTAAATATACCTTTAATGCCGAGTTTTTATGTGAATTCCAATTGATCTTTACCTGCAAAGCTGGGTTTTTGTGTTATTCTGTAGATCCATATGTGCTATGCTAAGTTTCCATACATTATTTATGTGTACCTGCAAATACAGGGTTAATATGTCTTATTCAGTTGATCTATACCTGCGATGCTACGTTTCATATATTATTATTGTATACCTGCAAATACAGGATTTGTATGTCTGATTCTGTTTATTTGATCTATACCTTCAGTGCTGAGATCACAACTGAATTTCAATTGATCTGGGTTTGTGTGTTGATCTATACCCGCTATCGGCAGCAGGGACTAATATTTATATATATATATATATAGGTATATATATATATATATATATATATATATATATATATATGGGCAGCAGGGGCTAGTAAATGGGTTTTAGATATTTGGACAGGGGCGCAATTTCAGTGCTTGCCATAGGCGCTATTTTCAGTAGATACGCCTCTGATCACACCTTATGTAAAACACAATATGCAGATCATATGCACATTAGTTACGACAGAAAACCACACCAACTTATACAATCCTGCCCTCGGAACCAATGCTATTGGTCAGACAGGCAGGACAAAGATTAGAATCGATTTAGCAGGTTCTATCATTAGACTTTGTAGATGAGGAAAAACCCAACTTATGCTTAAAATATGTGTGGTTTCACAAAGTGAAAAAAGAGGAAGATTTCAGCTCATCACGGAGACTGCAGAAATGTTAAAACAGCCTTTGTCGTCCTTAAAGGACTGATCGTGGTCTCAGCCGAAGATAAGCAATGAATGGACCGTTTAACTGAAAGTATATCAGAAATTCTCTATTTCCACACCTTAATGGCCTGTAACGCTTTTTGATTTCTCTTAAATCACGCAATTACAAAAACTTCTTTTAGGTGTAGACACTCTACGTCTTTCAGAATTCATCCAATGTTTCTTAACAAGCCTTTTCACTCTGATATAATTCAAAGGTGAACTCTTTGTCGTTTAACCCAAATTCATTCTTTAGTTGCTGGAACGATTAGATTGTTTCACTGATCATCTATTCCCTTCAATCTTTTGACTCCTTTCCCAGCTATCCAAGTTTAGACAGTCCGCTTCCGTGATGTGCTGAAGGGGACATCCCAGGACATTTCGGACAATGCTCTGCTTCATGCTTTCTGGGAACAGTTTGGGAAAGACCCTTTTCTATTCAAGCTCCATAAAGTCACGGTTGGAGGAGTTTGGGGTGGAAGAACTTAACCGGCCGCACAGAGCCTTGACCTCAACCCCGTCGAACACCTTTGGGACGAACCGGAACGGAGATTGCGAGCCGGGCGTCTCGTCCAACTTCAGTGCCAGACCTCACAAACGCTCTACTGGGTGAACGGGCAAAAATTCCCACAGAAACTCCTCCAAATCTTGGTAGAGGGTAATAGAAGGAATGTAAACACGCATGGGATAGACATACGGCTCCTGAATCTAAGACGAGACCGACGACTGATTAAGGTTGGAGTCTTTACAGCAGGAGAAACGGGCGACTAGACGGGGGCCGATCTGCCGGCAGGTTCTGGGTTTCTATGACAAACCGTATTACACTTAGATCATTCTTTTCCTTATCAGTGAAACCTAATTTTCATAATGGCGGGAGGTTTAGCGGTACATGGTAATGCGGCGGGCTCTGCTTGCCGTCTCTGCAGTGACTCCCGTAGAAACGTTGTACCGTCACGAAGCATGAGATGCAGGAACCCAGCCACAGCAACGCGCAGAACGCCACATCTCTGCTCGGCGGTCAGTCTGCCACCAAGGCTATGTGTGATCCCTCTGTTATTTTGTGACCCGGCCGTTCATTGATACAGTTTAGGTTTATAATGCACAGTTCTTTTTTCTGTATTCTATTTATTATAAAAATGTTTTATTTCCCACATGTGTGCTGCCAAACTGGGGAACTAAATTGTGTTAACAACCCCCGTGGCCCAACATTACAACACTTACTGTGTCTCTGGGTAACTGGAACTTATATAATAACGTACAATAACTGACAAGTGAGGCTTCTGTTTTTTTTTGAAGGGGGACATTGTAGCATGTGCACACATCACCCCTTCCTCCAGTTCAGAACCTGTGTTCTGGTTGCCTGCCAGGGCGATCATATGCAAAACTTCCTGGAGCTATAAAAGTTACAGGTACACCTAAAAGAGCACACAAACCGGTCTGTAGCCCTGTTAATAATCTCCTTACTTACTTTCTTGTTCAACAAGATATTAAAAGCGTAAGAGACAGCCCATCTGATTGAAGAGACAGCGATGACATTTTTGGAACGGTCCTGCACGGGCTCCTCCTGCCCGTGTCCTGGATTGAAGCTTGTGTGGATCTGCGTGGGATGCCGACCAAGAAAGTGAAGAAACTGGCAAACTGTCCAAAAACATTGAGGTTACTGTCCTTATCGCTAATAACACTACCCGGGGGTCACTCTCTGCTTCACGCCTCATATCCAGTCTCTCCCCAAATACTGCCGTGAAATGTCTCTCGTATTCGTCCTTTCCTCACATAGACACTAACATTTATTATTTTTCCCTGTGATTTCCCGTCTGGACTATTGCAGCTCCCACTAACCAGCCTCCTCCTCTCCTGCCTTTCCTCGCTCGACTCCATCCGGAAACCTGTTAGGTGTACCTGTAACTTTTATGGCTCCAGGAAGTTCTGCAACCAGAACACAGGTTCTGAACTGGGGGAAAGGGGGATGTGTGGGACCCGCCATCCTTATTACTAATAGGCAGCCAAGATTCATCATTAGAAGCTACAAGAGTCAAAATCAAATCAAACCTAACCCAGTAAAAGCCAGAAGAAAGGCTGGAGGAGATGGCATCTAATCATCTCTATGAGCAGCAGAGACCTCATGGATACTCAACTGAGAGAGCGCTCAGACTCAATCCAGACCTTAGGGAGGGGGCATTCAGACTACTTCATTGTGTTGGTAAGCAGGACATCCTTGCTGGTTTTGGGACAAGACCAAAAAATTACAGATTTTCCAAGAGCATTTGCCAGCAGCGGCAGAAAACCGCTAAAATCATTAAATGATGGTGCTACGTAAATCAACACATATGATATATATATGTAATATAAGACATAAGACATGTAATATAATATAAGATATAAAATATATTGTAATATACAGTATCTCACAAAATGTGAGAGCGGTAACACCAAATTTAACATACCTGTTCCCCATTCCCAATTTGGACATTTCCACTTAGGGGTGCACTCACTTTGTTGAGTTATATTGAGGGGTTAATGGCTGTGTGTTGGGGTATATTGAGGGGTTAATGGCTGTGTGTTGGGTTATATTTGAGGGGTTAATGGCTGTGTGTTGGGTTATATTGAGGGGTTAATGGCTGTGTGTTGGGTTATACTGAGGGGTTAATGGCTGTGTGTTGGGTTATATTTGAGGGGTTAATGTCTGTGTGTTGGGTTATATTGAGGGGTTAATGGCTGTGTGTTGGGGTATATTGAGGGGTTAATGGCTGTGTGTTGGGTTATATTTGAGGGGTTAATGGCTGTTGTTTGGGTTATATTGAGGGGTTAATGGCTTTGTGTTGGGTTATATTTGAGGGGTTAATGGCTGTGTGTTGGGGTATATTTGAGGAGTTAATGGCTGTGTTGGGTTATATTTGAGGGGTTAATGGCTGTGTGTTGGGGTATATTGAGGGGTTAATGGCTGTGTGTTGGGTTATATTGAGGGGTTAATGGCTGTGTGTTTGGTTATATTGAGGGGTTAATGGCTGTGTGTTGGGGTATATTGAGGGGTTAATGGCTGTGTGTTGGGTTATATTGAGGGGTTAATGGCTGTGTGTTGGGGTATATTGAGGAGTTAATGGCTGTGTGTTGGGGTATATTTGAGGGGTTAATGGCTGTGTGTTGGGGTATATTGGAGGGGTTAATGGCTGTGTGTTGGGGTATATTGAGGGGTTAATGGCTGTGTGTTGGGGTATATTGAGGGGGTAATGGCTGTGTGTTGGGTTATATTGAGGGGTTAATGGCTGTGTGTTGGGGTATATTGAGGGGGTAATGGCTGTGTGTTGGGGTATATTGAGGGGTTAATGGCTGTGTGTTGGGGTATATTGGAGGGGTTAATGGCTGTGTGTTGGGGTATATTTGAGGGGTTAATGGCTGTGTGTTGGGGTATATTGGAGGGGTTAATGGCTGTGTGTTGGGGTATATTGGAGGGGTTAATGGCTGTGTGTTGGGGTATATTGAGGGGCAGTAAAGTTACTCTGTTATACAGGCTGTACACTCGCTGCGTTACATTGTAGCAGAGAAGTCATTTCTTCAGTGTTATCACATGAGATATAATAACATATTTACAACAATGTAACACATATAATGTAATATAACACATACAATATAATGTAATATAATATAAGATATATAATATAATGTGATATAAGACATATAACATAATGTAATATAAGACACATACTATAATGTAATATAACACATATAATGTAATATAACACATATAATATAATGTAATATAACACATACAATAATAACAAAATGTCTCCACTCATGACTTTTGCCAGTGATTGGCCAAACGCTCCTGATGAAATACTGCGGGTAGTCGGCTTTATTATTTATTGGTTTATATAGCGCCATCGTATTCCACAGTGCTGCACAAGGAACATAAATAATATTTGATGGGAGTATTTTGAATTAGAGCTGAAAAGTCCTGCATGAGTGAAATTCTATATAAATGAGGGATTTGCACATCTTTAAGAGAGTTTTGTGCCAATTTAACCGATACAGAGGAGAAAATAGATGAAAATTGTGACTAGTGTTACTACATTTTCAGGGAATCATGTAACTACGGTATCAAAACAAAGCTGTATCTCTCCTTGAAAAAACAATACATGGGTTACACGGGGCCGCTATATCGCAGAAAAGCGGAATAATGGCTGAGCCGACATATGGCAAAAATGCCAAAGTAGCTGGTGCTGAAGGGGTTAAATCCGAGAAAGGGGAATACCTCAGGAATACCCGTCATCCCCTTTTGCAGATGGAAAGCACAGCTCACACGTTGTACAGCGCTGCAGACTATGATGGAGCCATCTCAGCCATGTAAATAATACTGTGCGGGGTGAAGCCGAAGGAGTGAACTTGGTCTGTTGGGCAGATGGTGGATTGCTCAGCAGTGATGGGGGGTATCAGGTATCAGGTGTAGAGGAGACGGGGGGATAAACCAGAATATTCCCACCTCGATATCTTCCAATAAAACTCCCAGATTGTTTAATGTGACGGCAACTAAGGGCACAAAGGGCACCAAGTTCATCGCCAAATGGCAGCCATCTATTTAGACAATCGGTCACCAACAACAAATCTTTACAGCTCCGATGCATCCGTTCGGCACTCGCTGCCGGCCCCCCAACAAATGGACGTTTCAGGAGGGAGAGGGGAAGAAAACAACGCAAAGGATCCCAGCGTGTTTATTGTTCCGTCACTATAACTACGGCAGGGTAAACTCACAAGTCAATAATTATCTTGCTGATGGACCTCAAGGCAAGAAAATCGCTCATTTGGGGCGTCTTACCAACTTTCCATTACAATGGAACCTACGCGACCCACCCATACAGCAAAGCGCCCATCCCCCCTACGAACACAGGCCGGGTCACCTTGGCCACCATAAACGGTTACGCTGGTTTTATATCAGTCCTGTCAGTCTCTCGGGATTCTGACAGGGAACTGTCTTATAAAATAAACTTTTTCCTTTAAGGAAGTGCATTTTTGGCATTAAGCAGCCAGTTAACCCCTAAAGGACAATGGGCGGTCCCTAACCCCACTGAAAACAATGCATTTTGAGCCCGTACATGTACAGGCTTTGTCATTAAGGGGTTAAACATTGACTCGACAATTAAAAGCAGAATATAAAAGGACCGCAGCGAAGGGAGGGTCAAGCTGACATTTTTCTGGTGCGAAAGGCGTTGGGATCGTAATCGGTGACGCTGCGGAGTTACGGAGGAGGTCGGGTCCTCGGCGGGTCGGCAGCTCCCCGTGGGGCGCTCGCTCTGGGCTCCTGGCGAATCCTTTCCTGTGATGAAGGCTGAGAAGCGCCACGTCGATCATGCCATTCGGCCCATTTAATGGACGCTTTTCTTTCACTACTGTAAGAGCTTACAGCCGTACTTCCTACTTGGTCTCGTCTTAGATTCAGGAGCCGGATGTCTATCCCATGCATGTTTAATACCCTCACTGTATTACCCTCTACCACTTCTGCTGGGAGGCTGTTCCACTTATCTACCACCCTCTCAGTAACGTAAAACTTCCTTCCGTTCCATCTCAGTCTCTGACTCTCTAGTGTTGGATTCCGATCTCTTGTTTTTCTCCTCCTTTGAAATAAATTCCCTCCTGTCCTTTATTAAACCTCTTTATGTATTTAAATGTCTCTCTCCCTCTCTCCCCCCCGTCTCTCTCTCCCCCCAGCCGTATATGTTGAGACCCCACATTTTGTTTCGGTAAGCCGCTCCCCGCTGGGTGCAGTAACTGGTCCAGCGAGCCCCGGGATGAAGAAACACAGCTCAGGTTTTAGGGTATCAGGTCCTGCGCTGACCCATTAACCCTTCCTGCACTTTACAAAAGTGCCCCCCCATAGCATTGCTTTAATGCATCATCTTACTATAATAAGTCAAAGTATTACATCATAACGTCTGTAGACTTTAGGACGGTGGTAGATGTAGCCCAATCGGGGCTTTTCCCCGTAATTGCCCCTCACTGACAGCTCTGCTCCGGTAGGTTGCTAAGGTAATGTGTTGTGCTTTTTCTCTCTCATAGACTAATTATAGTGAACGCACCCGTCAGCACTGACGCCTCTAATTCAGTCCCTGCAGGTTAATAGAGGAATCTGGTTGGTCTGGCAGGCGTCTGTACAAATAGCCCCCATAGCCAAGGAGATAGTAACCTCTGTGGCAGTTGACGGAGTGGCTAGCGGCCCATTGTTCCATACATTAGGCAGCGGGCGATGATGTCCGTCTCTCAGAGATAACATCACTCTGTAGCTTTGTGACAGTGAGCCGTGTTTATTCCGCCCCTGCTTTGTCTCCTGGGGAGAGACGTCTTCTCGGAGGTTCTTGGACTCGCTGCCCCTTTTACCCGGATAACTTTGGAGCCCCGGACGGCGAGGTATTTACCATCACAGTTCTGTTACAAAAAAACCAAACTTTTACAATTTGAAGCACGTGTATGGGTTAATAAACCCATTTATTTTTTTCTTCAGTTTTGTGCATCTAAAAGGTGAATTATGATGTCATAGCGATAAACTGTGCACACTGAAACAAACTGTTGGCTCTGAGCCCTTTAACACCCATTTATTGGGCTGTAAGTAGCAGTTTTGGACAGTGACACCTGCTGCTGGATCACCATGGGTTAATTGGCTGTGAGTGATGAGCGCAGCAATGATTAGCATTAATTCCGTATATATTGAATTATAGCGCTATCATATACTGCCGCGCTGTACAATGCAGAGCGATAGTCTTTGCTCTCGCCGTTGCTGTCTTTGGGGTATAATGGGAACGGGGGGTATTTGGGGTTAAGGGGTTGAAAGTAACACTGGGGTAGCCGCTACACGCAGAGAAGGGCAGGCCGGGGTAAGTCGCTGGTTCCTGAATTAGAGGGGGGATTACCTGTTGGGTCCCCCCCACCGTCTTCCAAGGAACATTTTACCCCAATTTACCGCACTATAACCCCCCACTCCTACAGGTAGACTTACAGGTCAGAAGCTGAGATGGAATGAAAAGTTTTACTTGACTGAGAGGGTGGTAGATAAGTGGAGCAGCCTCCCAGCAGAAGTGGTAGAGGGTAATACAGTGAGGGGATTAAACATGCATGGGGTAGACATACGGCTCCTGAATCTAAGACGAGACCAACGACTGAATAAGGTTGGAGTCTTTACAGCAGGAGAAATGGGGGCCAGATGGGGCCGATCTGTCGGCGGGTCCTGGGTTTCAGCCAGGTTAGTGTGCCAATGGCTCATAAGGAACGTTTCAGTCCTATATGTGGCCACTAGGGGGAGTATTGCTTGAGGCCAGTTACATACCCGTGCTATATGTGGCTTGATGAGAACATTTAGCATTCCCATCGCCTGTGCATGCGCAAAGACACAAAAAATAGCAAACAATAGAAACCCAGGACCCGTCAGCAGATCGGCCCCATTCGGCCCCCGTCTAGTCACCCGTTTCTCCTTCTATAAAGACTCAAACCTTAATCAATGAACCACTTATCCTAACGTCTGTCCTACCCACAGACGTACATCGCTCGCTTCCTTTAGAACACATCGCTCTGCTCCGCGCATGTACCGTTACCCTTCACCGCTCTATCACTATGTAACTATGTAAGGGGATGGACAGAGCCGCCGGGCCGTTTTACCCCAGGGGTAATAGAGTCTAAACGTGAGAAGCGGGCGACGCACACACAGCTCTCGCCCTCCCTGCCAGTGGAGTTTTATTTATTTTATTGACATTTGATGTCTTGGGTCTCTCGGGAGGTACACGTGTGTCTGTATGCAGTAAACATGTTGCAGCTATGATCTCATGTATACTGACCTTTGGCTCTCCTTGTCTTGTGTGTTACCAAGGTGCCATCAGCATCAGTAAGGAAACAAAGCCTGAGGGCCACATGAGATATTAGGGGCAGTGACTGAAGAGGTAAAAAGTCCTTCACCTATTATTACCGCAGGTCCACCTCTGGACACGTACTGTCACTTCATCACCCTCACTCTGTGACCATTTTCTCTTCTCTGTCCTCCTCTCCCTCACTCTGTGGGTCTCTGCTTTCCTTCTCTCCCTCACTCTGTGGATCTCTTCTCCCTCACTCTGTGGACCTCCTCTGATCTTCTCTCCCTCACTCTGTGGACCTCCTCTCCCTCACTCTGTGGATCTCTTCTCCCTCACTCTGTGGATCTCCTCTGATCTTCTCTCCCTCACTCTGTGGACCTCCTCTCCCTCACTCTGTGGATCTTCTCTCCCTCACTCTGTGGACCTCCTCTCCCTCACTCTGTGGATCTCTTCTCCCTCACTCTGTGGATCTCCTCTGATCTTCTCTCCCTCACTCTGTGGACCTCCTCTCCCTCACTCTGTGGATCTCCTCTCCCTCACTCTGTGGACCTCCTCTCCCTCACTCTGTGGATCTCCTCTGGTCTTCTCTGCCCCACTGTGCCTTGGATCGTCTTATCTATGTTGCTTTATCTCTGTTTTTGCAGGGAATGGTCCGACGTCGCACCTCTACCCCCATACTCCTGGCTCTGATTGTTGCCATCACATTATTCCTGTGGAAGCACCAGGAAGAGGAGATGTTTATCATCCACCAGGACCTCATTGACCCCTTTCTTGCCAGCCTTAGTTCTCCACCATCCCTTCGCCGCTCAGCCTCTCTTAATTTCTCAAAATCCTCCATGTATCTGAATTTGACTCAGTTTTCCGAGAACTACCCAGCCCTCCAGACGTATAAATGCCAAATGGTTATCGGGTTAGTTGGATATTGCCGGACACAAGATCCTTTAATAATCTTGGCGGTGAAATCCCACCCAGGATCCTTTGAAAGGAGGGAGGTTCTGCGTAGCACTTGGGCTCGAGAGACAATGATTCAGATGTACAGATTTAAACCTCTGTTCCTCTTGGCCAATTCGGGGAAGCGGAATGAGATGGAGAAGATGATGTTAGAAGCCGCTTTCTTTGGAGATATCATCCTGTGGGACTTCATGGAAAGTCATCACAACCTGTCTCTCAAAGAGAGGTGCTTCCTGGAATGGCTCTATCACCGGTGTCAGCGGGCCAGCTACATATTCAAAGGTGAGATGTGCCTTTAGAACACTATAGGCTCCTAGACTCTTACTTGTATCACCCCACAGGGGGAGGGGCAGACTCACAGCTCCCTGTGTCACCCCACAGAAGGAGGGGCAGACTCACAGCTCCCTGTGTCACCCCACAGGAGGAGGGGCAGACTCATAGCTCCCTGTGTCACCCTACAGGGGGAGGGGCAGACTCACGGCTCCCTGCGTCACCCCACAGGGGGAGGGGCAGACTTGTAGCTCCCTGTATCACCCCACAGGGGGAGGGGCAGACTTGTAGCTCCCTGTATCACCCCACAGGGGGAGGGGCAGACTCACAGCTCCCTGTGTCACCCCACAGGGGGAGGGGCAGGCTCATAGCTCCCTGTGTCACCCCACAGAAGGAGGGGCAGACTCATAGCTCCCTGTGTCACCCCACAGGGAGAGGGGCGGACTTGTAGCTCCCTGTGTCACCCCACAGAAGGAGGGGCAGACTCACAGCTCCCTGTGTCACCCCACAGGAGGAGGGGCAGACTCATAGCTCCCTGTGTCACCCCACAGGGAGAGGGGCAGACTTGTAGCTCCCTGTGTCACCCCACAGAAGGAGGGGCAGACTCACAGCTCCCTGTGTCACCCCACAGGAGGAGGGGCAGACTCATAGCTCCCTGTGTCACCCCACAGGAAGAGGGGCAGACTCACAGCTCCCTGTGTCACCCCACAGGAGGAGGGGCAGACTCGTAGCTCCCTGTGTCACTCTACAGGAAGAGGGGCAGACTCACAGCTCCCTGTGTCACCCCACAGGGGGAGGGGCAGACTTGTAGCTCCCTGTGTCACCCCACAGGGGGAGAGGCAGACTTGTAGCTCCCTGTGTCACTCTACAGGAAGAGGGGCAGACTCACGGCTCCCTGTGTCACCCCACAGGGGGAGGGGCAGACTTGTAGCTCCCTGTGTCACCCCACAGGGGGGAGAGGCAGACTTGTAGCTCCCTGTGTCACCCCACAGGGTGAGAGGCAGACTTGTAGCTCCCTGTGTCACCCCACAGGGGGAGGGGCAGACTTGTAGCTCCCTGTGTCACCCCACAGGGGGAGGGGCAGACTTGTAGCTCCCTGTGTCACCCCACAGGGGGAGGGGCAGACTTGTAGCTCCCTGTGTCACCCCACAGGGGGAGGGGCAGACTTGTAGCTCCCTGTGTCACCCCACAGGGGGAGAGGCAGACTTGTAGCTCCCTGTGTCACCCCACAGGGGGAGGGGCAGACTTGTAGCTCCCTGTGTCACCCCACAGGGGGAGGGGCAGACTTGTAGCTCCCTGTGTCACCCCACAGGGGGAGAGGCAGACTTGTAGCTCCCTGTGTCACCCCACAGGGGGAGGGGCAGACTTGTAGCTCCCTGTGTCACTCTACAGGAGGAGGGGCAGACTCATAGATTCTCCTGAAAAGTAAAATTGCAATTTGTTACAATGAACCCTGATCTGTGTGTTCCCTGCATAAAACTTCAATAGAGTGTACCACTGTATAAGAGCCATCTAACACGCCCACGTTTTTGCAGCTGCTGTAAGAGCCTGAACCTTAAATAAGTGGAACAGCCTCCCAGCAGAAGCGGTAGAGGTTAATGTAGTCAGGGGATTTAAACATGCACAGGAATATAAAAGTTGTACAGATCAGATGTGTTATACAACGACAAATGTCGCCCTTGTTTAATGTTTAGCTTTAAATGATCTTGTGACGGGAACAATCTAAAACCAGAGGGTCAGAGGCTTAGACCCTCTCGTTGATGGGGGCAGCGGCCAATCACACGCATGCGATCTGAGCACTGATATTTTGCTACTCCTACTGACTTCAGTGGGAGCTCAGCTACCATCGAGCTCAATGAGTGAACATGCGCAAGCGAAGAGACCAGACTTCACGTTATAATTCCAGTTACCCCGCAATGACTGTAATAAATGAAGTAAAAACGAATAAAAACACAGTTAGGGGCTTCTGCTGTTCCTTTGCACGGGTTCCATTAAACCTTTTTGTGATCCTCAGGAAGATTGTTTCGACTCGTAGCATTCTAAGACCTCTTCCTTCTGGTGTCTCCGAAGCTTTATATTTGCACATTTTGCAGGCTTTGTACTGTTCTTTTCGTAGCTATTAGTCGCTACACAAAAGTAACATGTTATTTCCCCTCGTCCAACAGTTGATGATGATGAATTTGTTAACCCCCACGCCATCGCAGCCTACATTAACTCCGTGAAGGACCTTCCACCTCAGATCCACGGCCACCGACATCTCGAAGCCCCGGTGGAGCGGTACGGAAAATACGCCATCCCCACGTCAGTTTATCCGTACAAGACTTACCCTCCGTTCGTCTCCGGCGGCGGGTTCATCATTCCTTCGCCTCTCATCCCCCGACTGTTGGAGGCCTCGGGCTGGATGCCTGTGTTTCCGCTGGATGATGTCTTCGTAGGCTTTCTGGCTCTTGCGGCAAATATTTCGTTTCGTCATGAAGCACATTTCTTTTCTTTTGGGTTGGAGAACCACAAGCCGTGCTCTCTTAAAGACGTCCTCGCGGCTCATGGACTTACCCAGCCTAAAATTATGAAGTTGTGGAAGCTTCTGCCTTACATCCCACCGTGTCCATCTGACAGCGCCTAGAAAATGAAGCGGATGCTCAGCTCGCGGAAGCTAAAGACAGACTTGTCCACTGTGTGGACCTTTCAGGCTGACATAACCTTCTAGACTTTCTCCATGCCATCAAACCTGACTAGCTGGGTTAATAGGAGACGGCACCACATTATGTGTTCCTCAACCGTAAGACATGCGCTGGGACGGCTACCCTTTAGGGGAGAGTCAATGGACGCGGCACGTTACCTGTCATTGGATGTTTTAAGGGCTGGGGAAGGCATGCGATACATTTTCCTACGGGAGCAGGTCGTAAAATTGTTCCAGGACACGTATACATTTCATGTGTAGATGGATAGCACAGGTAATAAAGATCATCATAAAGGCACCAACAATAGGAAATATACGCCTGTTCAGGAACAATGCGGCTCACGTGGGAAGCCCATCAAGCGTCAGAAACCGCATATCCGTCCTCACAAAAAGACACCTTTAATTAATTCTAAACTTAAAAAGCGCAATCACCCAATCATGTGATTAATATATAAATAATAAAACAACGCTTCCCTAACTACTATACACTGCTGCAACCCAATGTAACGCTCCCCAGGATGCTCAAATAGCCAGAAATGGGGCGCACGTACATAAAGGGGAAAAGAATACAACAGTAATAGGGAAATATGTACCGAGAATTGGAGTTTGTTTGAGAGTGGAATATTCACATTTATAAAGATGAAATTCAGACTCTTCAAATATTAGTAGTAGATTATTTTAAATGAAAGATGAAAGGACAGATATTAACCCCTTAACGACCTTTGCCGGTTCAGGACCGTCATGGAAAAACGGTCGCTTAACGACCTTTGACGGTCCTGAACAGTCAAAAAATTAAATAAGCTTAGAAAGTGATCAACGATCACTTTCTTCGCTTAAACGGCGTTACTGTAATGCCTAGATGTCGAGGCATTCAGCAAGGCCGAGATCGGCATCGGGGGCCATGTCTGGCCCCTCCCCGGGGCGTCAACAGCCGCCTACTAAACTTAAATGGTGTCGCTGGAATGCCTCGATCAGGAGGCATCCAGCGACACCAAACACTTACCTCTGGATGGGCTGTGACCGCTCTCCGCAGCTGCCGGTGATCTTCGCCATCAGCAAGATGGCGGCGGCCCGGGAAAAAAACCAATAAAGATGAAAGAGTTCGCTAGATGGTCTCCAGACCCTCTAGAGAACTCTGGCTCCACTTGCAGGTTGAATACAGGTACTTCATTCAACCATGCAAGTCAATGGAGCCCAACTTTCTAATCACAATGTGATTAGTAAAATATTCAAAAAATAATAAAAAAAAAAAAAAAAATGTGCTAACATTTAAAAATAATTATGCAGTGATGTCACTAGATGAACCATCCAGTACCAGCAAAATGTGTAAAAAAATCTAAATCTAAAACTAAAGTTTATTATTTTGAGCAAGTGCTAAAATTTCTCAAAAATCTCAACAAAGAGTTAAAATAAAAGCACTTCAAATACCCAAGGGGTGTCTAATATAAAAAAAAAATGGCTGATGGGGTAAATTGGAGTGGCCGGGCTCAAAGATAGGGCATAGGTACAGACTGACCAAAATGGAGAAAAAAAGCGCACTTCCCAAATGTGGCATTTTAAATCTCAAACAACCCGACAAACCCATGCATGTCGGGTATCACTGCACTCAGGAGATGTTCCTGAACACACATTGGGGGGTTGTTTGACAGTGGCATATACCAGGACCTGTATATCTATAACTAAAGTACAATTTGTGTGAAAAAAAAATAAAAACAATTACTATTACAAAGTTTGACTCAGTGTAGTTGTATAACTGTTGCATGGAAAGGGTTAAAATAACAGCATTTGAAATACCCTGGGGTGTCTAGTTTTTAAAAATATATGGTTTGAACGGGTTAAATTGAGTTAACCGGCTTCAAAGATGTTCCAAAGAGGAGATGGAGGCAGACTGACCAGATTTTTTTAAAAAGGTTTGGAAATCATAAAACGCTACTTGTACTTATTGCCCTATAACTTACAAAAAACAGCAAAAAAACATAAAAACATTGGGTATTTCTAAACTCAGGACAAGTAGTAGAATCTATTTAGCTAGTTTTTTTACTTGCTTTTTTAGGTGAGTAAAAAAGATTTTTCAAATAAAAGTCATGAAAGGTGTTTTTTTTCAATTTTTCACCATGTTTATTTTTTTTTTTTTATAATAAATAAGATGATATATTATTATGATGATCAAAATAAGGTATCTGAAGAAAGCCCATCTTAAAAAAACAATATATAACTTATGTGGGTACACTAAATGGGTGAGGAGAAAATTACAGCTGAACACAAGCACCACAAAAGTATTAAAACAGCCTCGGTCCCACAGGGTACAAAAAGAAAAAACGAGCCCGGTCCTTAAGGGGTTAAACAGTAGAGAATATTACCGTATTTGCTCGATTATAAGACAAGGTTTTTTCCAGAGCAAATGCTCTGAAAAATACCCCTTGTCTTATAATCGGGGTCGTCTTATAATCAGACCTCAAATAGGTCTGACTATGAGACTAAGATCCAGATCCCCCGCAGCGCTGCAGGGCACTGGGATCCTCCTGTGTTATGCCCCCCCCCAACTTACCGGTGCTTCTGAGTCCCCGGTGCGTAGTCCGGGCAGCGTGTAGAGCTCTACGCGAATCGAGTACACAACTTCCACTGCAGCTCTACACGCTGCCCGGACTAAGCACCGGGGACTCAGAAGCACCGGTAAGTTTGGAGGAGGGAGGGGGAAGGGGTTTTAAATGGGGGGCATAAGGCATTTCTGGAGTGCTCTGTGAAATGCCTTTTAACCCCCTTAATGCCACTCTGCCTCCAGAAATGCCTTTTAACCCTCTATACGCCACTCTGCCTCCAGAAATGCCATATACCTCCCTATATGCAACTCTGCCCCATAATATGCCTTTTAACCCCCTAAATGCCAGAGTGGCATATAGGGGTATAAGGCAATTCTGGAGGCAGAGTGGCACATATGAGGTCAAAAGGCATATCATGGGGCACAGTGGCATTTAGAGGGTTAAAGGGCATATCATGGGGCACATTGGCATATAAAGGGTATAAGGCATTTCTGGGGCAGAGTGGCAAGCCTGGGGGCAGATGTGCATAACTGGGGGGGCAGGTTGTAAAAAAGGAAATAAAAACAAAATATTTTTCTCAATCATAGCTTTTATTAACAAACAATTGTTCACATAGTTTACATGAAGTAACATTTACTGGTAAAACTTTTCTCCTATAGGGTCATCTTATATTCAGGCTTTTTCTTTTTTTCCTAAATTAATATTTTGATTTGGGGGGGGTCGCCTTATAATCAGGGTCGTCTTATAATCGAGCAAATACGGTAATAAAAGTGTCACATAAATCCCTTTTCCTGGGGCAACAGTCGGCTCACTCCGTGGTCTCCTCCGTTATTCACCCTATCACGTGGTCTGACCACGGTGCCGTGGAATGCACTCTTCACCTGTCTAGCACACCAAAGTCGCGGGGACTATGGAGACTCGACGAATTTCTGCTCACTGACCCCCTAGTGCTGGAGGAGCTGAATACAGACTTAGAGGACTTTTTTTACCATAATCAAACCCGATACTGACCCGCTCCTTGTTTGGCAGACCCACAAGGCGTTTATTAGAGGCTCTTTTCTTCGTATTGCAGCTCGCCGCAAGCGTCTCTACCGGGAAACTCTGGACTCTCTTACTTCCAAGCTGCAAGATCTGGAATCACGTCATAAACACTCCTTGGACAGTAGTATTCTTCACGATATCATTCAGCTGCGGGGGGAAGTTAACCTCCTTCACAGTAGACAGGTTCTGCACTCCCTCAATGCCACCAATCAGAAGTTTTTTGAAAGGGCCAACAAGCCTGATGCCATGCTGGCCCGGAGGCTGCGGGCGCAGAGGAAGTCGCAGAATATCCCCAAAATTGTGGACTCTCACCAGAACACCTGGGTCCACCCTGCGGACATTGCCAATCAATTCGCTCAGTACTACCAAACCCTATATGATGGCAACAAGGCTCCAGACAACATGCATGATCAAGGTCCCCTGCTCCGTTTTCTGGACTCCCTCCCCCTACCGACCCTTTCCCCGGGTCAGGTCGACTCGCTGAGTGGCCCCTTCACGGAAGAGGAAGTCCGGTCTGCCTTAACTTCTCTTAAGCCCTCTAAAGCGCCGGGCCCGGATGGCCTCCCGGGCTCCTACTACAAAAAATTCCAGTCTCTGCTCCTCCCGCGCCTGCTTACCCTTTTCAATAGGTTTCTGTCGGGAGTCCCACCCACGAAGGAGATGCTGCAGGCCAAGATCATCGTTATTCATAAAGACGGTAAAGACCCGTCCAGCTGTGGCAGCTACCGCCCAATCTCCCTCATAAATGCGGATATTAAATTGTACGCAAAACTTCTGGCGACCAGGTTGGGGGCGGTTCTCCCGTCGTTGATTCACCCGGACCAGGTGGGCTTCATTCCTGGCAGGGAGGCTCCGGATAACATCCGACGTACCGTTGACCTGATTGCTGCGGCCAAGATGACTCGTCAGGGCTCTATGTTGTTGGCGCTCGATGCGGAAAAGGCCTTCGACAGAGTCGACTGGACTTATATGTGGGCCGTCTTGGACAGATTCGGTCTGGGAAGCAGCTTCCTCCGGGGGGCCCGAGCCCTGTACTGCCATCCTTCAGCCACCGTAGCCCTGATGGGCTGTGAGTCGTCGACACTCAATATTTGCAATGGCACGAGACAGGGGTGCCCGCTTTCCCCGCTCCTGTTTGCGCTCTGCATTGAGCCTCTAGCCGTGGCTATTCGGAACCATCCTGACATAGCGGGCATTCGGATCCATGATACTCAGTACAAACTGAGCCTATTTGCGGATGACATTCTACTCACCATCACCAACCCGCTCGTTTCGCTTCCAAACCTCTACGCTACCCTCGGCATGTTCTCCAAGCTCTCAGGATACAAAATCAATGAAGCCAAATGCGAGGCCCTGGATCTCAACCTCGCTGACTCCACCAGGAGCTCAGTGGCCGCCAGTTTTAATTTCACATGGCAACCTTCCCGGCTTAAATATTTGGGTATCCACATTACTAGAGACTTTGCTTCGCTGTACCGAGCTAACTTCCCCCCTCTCCTTTTAGCTCTTCGTCGGGAGCTCGACCAATGGTCCCGCTTCTCCATCTCATGGCTGGGCCGCATATACGCGGTGAAAATGAACATCCTCCCCCGCGTTCTCTACCTCTTCCGAGCGCTCCCGCTCCCTGTCTGCAAAGCTGACATCACAACTTTCCAATCCCGTATCTTCCGGTTCATATGGAGCCCTCGACGCGCCAGGATTAATAGGGCTACAATGTACAAACAGAAGTCGGCGGGGGGCCTGGCCGTCCCTCATCTGTACCTGTACTACGTGGCGGCTCGCATCTCCCAGTTGGAAGCTTGGACCTTTCCGGCCTACACCCTACCCTGGATAGATATTGAGCGCTACTATCTAAACCAACAGATTCAGAAGGTGCTATGGATGGATCCTCCCTTGCCTCTGCGGACGGAAGTATTACCATCCATCACGGCGGCCCTCACCTTGTGGCGCACGTGGAACGCCAAGCTCCGTCTCCGTGGCTCGGTCTCCCGCCTCACTCCTCTGTTGCACCACCCACTCTTTCCGGAGGGCCATCATGTATCCCTTTTCCGTTGGTGGAGGGAGGCCGGTCTGGATACCTTGGGGTCGGTGGTCCGGGCGGGGGCGATGGTGCGGTTCCAGGAACTCAGGGATTCCAGACACATACCCCCCAGCGAACTCTTCCGGTACCTGCAGATCCGTCACTTTGTAGACGCCCTCCTCAGGAGAGGCGCCTTGTCTCAGCTGACTATCTTCGAGAGGCGCTTCCTTACTGGCAAGAGGTGTAAGGGTTCGATTTCCACTTACTACTCTCACTTTCTGGACGTTACCTTCCCTCACCCTCCTCCATACCGCGCAAAATGGCATGAGGAGCTTCAGCAGACCTTCCCGGACGACGCCTGGGAAGAGGCCACGACGAATGTGCACAAACTCACGGTTAACACAGTTACCAAGGAAAGGGCGTTCAAGGTTCTTGCGCACTGGTACCTGTCGCCGGTTCGGATTTCGCGTATGTTCCAGAATAGTACTGCTAATTGCTTTCGGGGCTGCGGGGAGAGAGGTACTTACCTTCACGCCTGGTGGACTTGCGATTTGGTACGCCCAATTTGGTCTGCCTGTTTTGATATGCTGTCTTCGGCCCTGGGCGTGGCAATTGCACCTTCGCCAACTGTCGCCTTGCTGGTCATGGATGCCCCTGACCTGCCCCTGTCGCCTGCCGCCCAGCGCCTCATCCACCGCATTTGTTCTGCCGTTAAACAGGCCCTGGCGCGACGCTGGAAGGGCCCTCCTCCAGCTCAGAGTGAAATCTTAGCACGAATCTGGCACCTCCTCACGATGGAGCACATCACCGCCAAACTCAGAGATGAGCTTCCGAAGTTTGAGAGCATTTGGGATCCTTGGCTGGCTGCCTTCACAGACACTAGAGCATCTGCGTCCTTGCTTCGTCTTTAGCTGCGGCCGAGTGGGTACTTACCTGGATTGCTCGCTCTCTTCTCTTTCTCCCTTTTTTTTTTTTTTTTTTATCTCTGCTTCTCCTCTCCCTTTTTCCTTTTCTTTTGTTCTTCCTTTTCTTCCCTCCACTCTCCCTACCGTTCCCCCCCCCCCCCGCAGTCTCTACTGCCTTAATGTCTTGTTTCCTGACCGCCGCCTGTAGTTTGCGGCCGATGGCCTCTTGGCTTGTCCCCTCCTCCTTGTATAAAGTCGCCCTATGTGGCGGTGCGCTCTATTTGTTCCCTCTTTTGGGGTTCTGTATGCCATACTCCACTTATCATTACACGTACTATGTTGCTTTTGCTTCATCCTCTCTGTTGCTACTACGATGCCATGTTCTGGTGCTTCTTCCAAGCCTAACACGGTTTATTTGTGAACAAGACAAAACAGTTATAAAATTGCATCGAGGTCACTACGTTATCTGGTCCCGTAGGCATTTCTGAGTCCTATTGCTGATGTTTACATGTGTTTCAGTGTGGCCACTGGTTTTCTGTCTTTACGTTACTGACATGTGAACGTTATATCTGTGTATCTGTTTGTATTACAGAAGTTGTCCTACTGCTGACCTTGCAACACTTTGTTATTCATCTATATCTGGTTTGTGACTGATGCCAATAAAAGGATTTAAACAAAAAGTGTCACATAAATCCCAAAGAAGTATTCACATAAATATTAAATAATTAGTCCTTTAATACATGATTCTACAAGTAAGACCTTTCTTAAATGTAATATGATACTTATAAACAGTGGCGTATATAGGGTATGGCAGCCATGGCACGTGCCATGGGCGCCATCTCAAGGGGGGCGCCGGTGAGCGGCTTTTAAATGCATTTTAAAAGCCGCTCACCGGCATTTTTTTTTATTTATTTTTTATGCGGAGGAGAGAGAGGGGCGCCTAGCAACCGCTCGGCGCCCCTCATTCTCCTGCACGAGCCCTCTACCCCCATCCCGGTGCCGGCATTTCATGCAGAGCGCCGCAATATGCCGGCAGAGGGGGGGTAGTTTGAAGGGGCAGAGGGGGGGTAGTTTGAAGGGGCAGAGGGGGGGGTAGTTTGAAGGGGCAGAGGGGGTAGTTTGAAGGGGCAGAGGGGAGTAGTTTGAAGGGGCGGGGGGGTAGTTTGAAGGGGCAGGGGGGGTAGTTTGAAGGGGCAGAGGGGGGTAGTTTGAAGGGGCAGAGGGGGGTATTTTGAAGGCACAGGGGGGTAGTTGAAGGGGCACAGGGGGGGTAGTGAGGGGGGGCGCCAGAGGAGTAGTTCGCACAGGGCGCTGGAACACCTAAGGCCGGCTCTGTGTATACCACGGCTACACCGGAAAAGATAAATTACATTTTTTGATTGACAGTGAATAAAATGTTTAATATTCTTTTCCCGTGATTTTAAAAGCGGTCATTTTCTTTTATTTTTTTACAAATTTTAAGCTTTCCAGTTCCTGATAGAAAATGTTTTTCTGTTTTATCTAATATTGGTAATTCGCCGGGGGCTATATTTAACTTTAAATCCTTAGTTTTTTTTATAAATAATCCTGGGTTTGTCTGGGAGAAGGTATTTTAATACACTATCTTGTTGTAGTATTGGCCAGCACTTTATTATTTGGAATGCTGTCATTATATTGTGTCAGAAAAGGGAAATTAAAGTTAAAATGCATGTTTTTATTTTTATCAGGATTTTCAAGATAATCTTCCCTTTTCTTCCTATTAATTTCTCTAAAACTATTTAACAATAAATCCTTTGGATAGTTTCGTTTTTCAAACTTAATTAGTAGCTGATGGCTTTGGGTAACAAAATGGCCATCATTTGTAGAATTTCGACATATACGTGCCACTTGCCCATTCGGAATATTCCGTAGCCACTTGGGGAAATCTATGTATCCGATGCCGTCTGTCGGCTTGAAAAATGTTTTGGTGTGGATTTGATTATCTACTATATATAAAGTTAAGTCCAAAAAAATCAATTTAGGATTTATTAATGCAAGATGTAAAAGTTAAATAACACAGATTCTGGTTGACGTAGGTAATGAAATCGTTTAAACCTTCTGTTGATCCTCTCCAAATGATAAGAATGTCATCAATGTAACGCCGCCATAGGACCAAATTTGCACCCTAGGGATTATGGGACCAAATATGTTCTGATTCCCAGTCTGAGGTTGGAGTAACTTGGTGCAAATTTGGTCCCCATGGCGGTGCCACGGAATTGTAGATAAAAATTATTGTCAAAGAAAAAATAGTTATGAGTTAAAATAAAGTTGATAAATTAATGATGGACTGATTCTGTGAAGGATCCATATTTACTTCTGCGGAGAGAACTTTCTTTCGTGTGGAATAACCGTGTAGAGTGAGGATACATCGATGGCTGCCCAAGTAGTCTGTGGACCAAGTTGTGTCCCGTAGGATATTTAGTATGAGTTTTGTGTCTCGTAAATAAGTAGGGACGAGTGGCACATATTCGTTAAAGGAATCAATCCCACTTATAATGGGACGTCCCGGGGGGGGGGGGCTGTAGCATTTTCGTGGATTTTTGGCAAAAAATAAAATATAGCTAATTTGGGAAATTCGCTGTTAAGAAGACCTTATTATGTCTACCTTCCTCCGAAAGGATTTTCAGTTCTTTTTGGAAGGAGTTTGTAGGATCTTTATCAAGCTGTTTATCCGTGTTCCGGTCTCTTAGTATTCTATTAGACTCTTTCACATATAATAAGTTCGCTCCGTGATAACCGTTGCCTCCACCCTTATCCGCAGCTTTTAGAACTATCTGTTTATTCCTTTTAAATTCTTTTAACTCTCTTATGTGATTATGTGATCTCTTCTTGCTGTTATTGATATTTTCAAATTCTCGAAGGAGCCTGTCCTTAAAAACTTCCAAATGCTCGCTTCGGTCTAAAGTTTGTATGAGAAAATGAGTCTCTTTGCATTATATCATTATTCATATCACTGTTCCCTTTTTTAAAAAAAAGCGTCCACGATTGGAAGGAAAAAAAGAAGAACTCTTACGATGTCGGTCTCCACCCAGAAACAGCACGCGGTTTTCTCGCGATTGATTTTATTCGATACGGACCGATTCTCCTGAGGAAGCCGGCACAGCACCGGCGAAACGCGTCGAGGATTACAGGACTACCAAGTGGCTTCTTTGGTTGATTACCTGATTTATTTATCCTGAGCCTATTAGCGTAACACTTCGGTTTTGCCACCACATTCTTTTAAGGGGATCCTGATTTTTACCTTGATTTTGCACTCTTGTGGTTTCATTTATTTTTCGATCTCTAGAACAATTCAAAGAACGTTCTGCTACTGGTATTCGAAGAGTCTGAATTCCATCTACGTTTGCGAGTGGAATATTCACATTTATAAACTCTCGGTACATATTGCACTATTATTGCTGTATTCTTTTTCCCTTTATGTACATGCACCCCCCATTTCTGGCTAAACCTTTAATTAATTCATCTGATTTAATTAACGTCAAAGACGCATCGCCGGTGTCAACACATTTTATTGGCTTCAGACAGCTCAAGAGCCTGTCACTGACTGGCCCTGGTGGACAGGCTGACGCTCCTTCCCCGTCCCTGATTTGGTGATGCAGGGTACGGGGTGCTGCCGGTGGTTCAGCTTTGGGGTACCAAACCAACGCCGTCAATTGTTCCATTTCATTTGAGTAATGGAATCCCGGCCCCACACATTACAGCGAGGGCCGTCAGAGGGCACCTTTATCATGGGAAGGGGTACTGCGGGGTAACCGTGGGGTATGCTGACATCACGTACAGTGCCGTGCACCAACCAAGTGAAGGCATTGAAGATTTCTGTCCACGGTGAACGTCCCCATCCTGTACCGGCTATAACTGTGTTATTTAATAAACGTTCTGTTATTATTTTATACAGCGTCTCTCAGCCTCAGCCTTTCGTGATCTCCTTGGATGAGGGCCGGTGGGGTAATAAGCGTTGCACAGCCGTGGTAGTAAAAGAACCAGGATCTACAACCCCTGACAGGGGGCATTATAAACTTATGGAGGGGGGGGCATAAAGCCCACAGATGCTCCCCATGATCCCCCCGTGGAATGAGATGGGGCAGATTAAAGCATATAGAAATCCAGTGTGTTGGGACATGGAGCCGATTCATACCTTAATCCCCTCGCCCCATATACAGAGGTATGAGTAGGGTTAAAAAAAGGCATTGCGAGGGGGTATGGAGCCCACCCATGACCACCACGCTTCTTCAGTATATGTGGATGGATAGTTTTTTCTGCCCCCTGGACACCAAAGCTCGTTGTCACCTAGCATGTGCGGCGTCCAAACAAGAGGTTTAACCCCTGATGCAGAGAACATCTATTACCGTGTAAGCGGTGGCTTGCAGGGGGAGGATAAATCGCTTCCTTCGGTCCCTGCCACATCTCTACTACAAGGAACGCTTACCCGGCCCTGTATAATGCATAGGTAATGTGGGGATGCTGTGCTGTGCCCATTCACATTATACCATATTTGCTTAAGTATAAGACGACCCCCCCCCAAATGTAAATATTAATTTACAGAAAAAAAGAAAGCCTGAATAGAAGACGACCCTGCAGGAAAAAAGTTTTACTAATATTTATTCATGTAAACTATATCATGGGCCACTCTGCCCCCAGATATGTCTTATGCCTGCCTACATGCCACTCTGCCTCCGATATACAACAAGTCTAATAGTCCCCGATATGCCTTATACCCCCTACATGCCACTCTGCCTCCGATATACAACAAGTCTAATAGTCCCCGATATGCCTTATACCCCCTACATGCCACTCTGCCTCCGATATACAACAAGTCTAATAGTCCCCGATATGCCTTATACCCCCTACATGCCACTCTGCCTCCGATATACAACAAGTCTAATAGTCCCCGATATGCCTTATACCCCCTACATGCCACTCTGCCTCCGATATACAACAAGTCTAATAGTCCCCGATATGCCTTATACCCCCTACATGCCACTCTGCCTCCGATATACAACAAGTCTAATAGTCCCCGATATGCCTTATACCCCCTACATGCCACTCTGCCTCCCTGATATACAACTATGCCCCCGCTAAGTCTAATAGTCCCCGATATGCCTTATACCCCCTATATGCCACTCTGCCTACAGGAATGCCTTTTGACCCCCTATATGGCACTCTGCCTACAGGAATGCCTTATATCCCCCCATATGCCACTCGGCCCCCCTCCCGACTTACCAGTGCTTCCCCAGACTTCAGCCTCCCCGGTGTCTAGCGGAGGCAGCCGGCGGACGTCTTCCATTGCGCACAGACAACCTCCGCTGCTGCTGCTGGCACTTCTGACGGGGCTTTTATGAATGAGCACAGGAAGGTCATGTGATGCCGGCGCTCCGTCATAGAAGCCCCCAGAGGAAGTGCCGGCAGCAGCGGAGGTTACCAGAGAGGAGAATCCGAATCCCCTGCAGCCCTGCGAGGGATCTGGATCTTAGTCTTGTAGTCAGACCTCTATTTGAAGTCTGATTATAAGACTATCTCGAATATAAGAATATATTTTTCAGAGCATTTACAGCAAATACAGTATCAGCCATTTGTATGATTCTCTGTTATCTGAGCCCCAATCTAATTAGCATACTACCCATGGGAAACAACAGAAAGGATCAGTCTTAATCACCCACACTCTCTGACTAATTAAGGTTTATGGAGGAAGGGACTTCATTAGTACTGAATAGCAGCAATGGCGGCCTCCAGTTTGCAATAGAACCAGGTTTGTGTCAATGCCGGCCGACATTACTGGGTTTTATGTTCAAAGAAGCTTATTCCTTCCCCAACCGCGTTATTATCATCTCCACATCATATATGTGTGTGTATTATATATGTAGACACATACAGATTCTAGCGGTGTCTCCTGGGAAAATAAAGAACACGCTGTCGGCAGACCCGGGATGTATCTGCTTCCCGCGGGGCTCCCCGGCTGGGGGTGACAAAATAATAGACCAGTCCTTTTTTAGGTCCTTCTTCTTAAAGTGGATGTGTCTGTTTTCCCAGAACCCCAAGGCAGATCGGCCCCATCCAGTCACCTCTCCTGCTGTAAAGAATCAAACCTTAATCAGTCGTTGGTCTGGTCTTAGATTCAGGAGCCGTATGTCTATCCCATGCGTGTTTAATACCCTCACTGTATTACCCTCTACCACTTCTGCTGGGAGGCTATTTATTTACCTCTGACCCTCTAGTTTTAGATTGTTCTTTGTTTGTAAGGGTCGGGGAGAAACGTCGGAGAGGACGTGAGCGCAGTAAATGGATCAGATCGTGCTGGCTCTGCCACAGGCTGCCGCTGATCTTCGTTTCAGTTGGAAGGTTTCCTCTTTAATATTCACGCTGCACAGAACACGCACCCTGACCACCTAACTCCAAATGTGCCACTAGGGGGCAGCACCTCTTTCTTTCAAATCCTTAATAATTAATAATAGTAATAGATCATAATACCGTATTTGCTCGATTATAAGACGACCCCCAAATGTGAATATTGATTAATAAAAAAAAGAAAAGAAACCTGAATATAAGTCAACCCTATAAGAAAACGTTTTACTCACAAATATTAATTCATATGTAAACTATTTTTTCATATTTATTAAAAACTATGCTTGAGAAAAATCTATTTCTTGTTCATATTTCCTTTTATTTGCCAACCTGCCCCAAAGTTATGCACATCTGTCCCACGGCTTGCTACTCTGCCCCCCCCAGATATGCCTTATACCCCCTATATGCTACTCTGCCCCCCCAGATATACCTTATATCCCCAATATGCTACTCTGCCCCCCCAGATATGCCTTATACCCCCAATATGCTACTCTGCTCCCCCCAGATATACCTTATACCCCCCTATATGCCACTCTGCCCCCCCAGATATGCCTTATACCTGCCAATATTCCACTCTGTCCCCCCCAGATATGCCTTATACCCCCTATATGCTACTCTGCCCCCCAGATATACCTTATACCCCCCTATATGCCACTCTGCTCCCCCTGACTTACCGATGGATGTCTAGACTTGCCTACCACTGCTTACCCATTGTGGGCTGCGGGGACCTGCAGACACTACTACAGGGGAAAAACGAGGGGACGACGTGCATCTGAAATCCATCTGTAAGACTGGGATCTGTCGCGGTACCCTGTGGTCCGGACCAACAATCTCCTACCTCACCTGCTGAGTGAGGCCACCGCGCGGATCGGCTGCCTCGTGGGATTTATGAACCGGCAGGACCTCGTAGACTGACATAAAGAAATCTGAATATATCGGCTCATCAACGACATGACTGGCAGCGAGACGTACCAAGAACATTCTGTGTCCTCCAAAGAGTCAAACGCACCTAAAAGTGCTACGAGATTCATGAAGGTTGCCATGGTGACGTGACATCGCATTTAAGAGCATTACTGATGGATGGCAGGAAGTGATATGACAGACACCAATAAACATCCTCTGTCATTAACGCGTCTTAATGTCATCGTCGGCTTTAAATTGTATATGAAATGTTAAGGTGCCTTATTGCCACGGCGCTGTATACATAAATATAATGTACATACATAACTCACCTAACGCAGATACACATATATACTATACAGACAAAAGTATTGGGACACCTGACCATTACACCAGCAGGGAACCTGATGACATCACATTCTAAGACATTCATTCTAAGACATTCATTCTAAGACATTCATTCTAAGACATTCATTCTAAGACATTCATATGAAGCTGGCCCGTATTCTGTGATCCATGCTATAGTGTACTGAAATATATATATATATATACACCAACGTGTGTGTGTGTGTGTGTGTGTGTGTGTACATTTCAGTGCAACATTGCATGGAAGTGGTTGTTGGATGACACACAGGATTCTGCACCGGCATGGGAGAGGTTAATGCCACACCTTTACGAGAACTTATTTTCCAATAATTACATTAATTATTTGATCCAATTACATGTAATTATACACAGAACAGCGTGTTCTTCGTGATGCGCAGTTTCAGTCCCGCATATTTAGTGCGTGAGAACGACAGGTTAATTTAGCCATCGGCACCAGATACGAGGAGGCGGCGGGACTGGATGAAAACAATCGAGTACTGCGCATGGACAGGGCGGCTCCCAGAACGTGTGTGGGGGGGAATGTTTTGAATCCAAATAAATGACAGGAATGAAAGGATGAGCCGGTATACGGCGCCGCTGCAGATTATTCACAGATACCCAGATCGCCAGCAGATCGGCCCCGTCCGGCCCCCATCCAGTCTGTAAAGAGCCAAAGCTTAACCAGTCGTTGGTCTCATCTTAGATTCAGGAGCCGGATGTCTGTCCCATGCGTGTTTAATCCCCTCACTGTATTACCCTCTACCACCTCTGCTGGGAGGCTGTTCCACTTCTACCACCCTTTCAATTAAGTAAAACTTACCTGCATTACAACTATTTTTACATGATTTTCCCAAACGCACGCAGACAGGATCTGCACCAAAAACATTCTGGAATACGGCCCAGAGGTTTGAAACGTTATTTCTTGGGTTTCCTTGAAGGGACACCCGAGGCAGGTAATGTACGGACAGCCGAGAGACCCTTTTAAATTTGCCCGTTTACCCCCCGGCCTGAGCGCTGCACCCATCTCCTGCCGTGTGATATACTGACCTGCAGTCCGTTCCAGCGCTGGGCTTAGTGAATATCCCCCCATGTGCACACACAGCATTCCCATCAGCACAGGAAGCCTATGGGGGATTTAGGGAGCCAATCGGTAGCGAGAATCATCGGGGCGCAGTGACGGTGGGGAGCTGCAGCTTCTACGTAAGTGTTCTCAGTACTCGGTGAGGCTGCTCCTTTAACCAAATATTAACCCTACGATGCCGACAGAGCCACGAGCCGCAAGGGGCCAACGAGTTCTGCAGACGGGCCCCTGAAGCCGGATACAACCAGCTTTATGGACTACAACTCCCATCAAGCTCATCCGGACATTAATCCCCAAATAAACGTGAATCTTTATACCCCTCGCGGGACGTTGCCTGCCCTGAAGCTGCTTCATATTGGGGGCCGACAACCATCCGCAAAATGACATCCTACTAAAAAAGGCAGGAAGAAAAAGCCGGCGATCCGAAGATGCGACCGATGGACATTCCGACATCAGCCCGAGAGAGCGGCCAACGGACCTCAGCAGTCTCTTCTTCAGATGGAGGAGGATATTTCATCTCCAGTAACGGCCAACATGGAAAAAATCAACGTAAACTGGCCAAGGGGTTAATCTGCGGGGCCCATGCAGCACGGGGTGATTACGGGTGAGGAAAAGCGCAGAGCCTGGAGGAAAGCAGGTGATGACTGGGGCAGAAAAAAATGCCGACACGAAAAGGTTAATGGCAGCCCCCTCCCCGCTAAAAAATACAGCAATAAAGCTAAAAATACCCCGCCTAGTGTCACTTCAACAATAACCCCCCCAACACGCTGGTCTCGCTCTGTTATCTGATACTACACACCCCGACTCCTTATCATACTGCCTGTGGGGGACAAGAGAATGGCTCAGTCTTAATCAAACAGAAGGACTCTCTGACTGACGAAAGTCTATGGAGGGACAGACATTGCTATAAAGCATCAGCAAACACAGATTAAAAAAAATCACCAGACTGACAGAGGGGTAAGAGGGCGAGACACCCCACAGCAGGCGTGAGGAGCCCGAGAGGCAGATCAAAGGACAGATCAGGATCAGAGTGTGTGTGTGGGGGGGGGAGTTGTAAAGGGATGATCGGCTGAGCGCAGGGGCAAGGGAGCGGGGTATGTAAAGGGATTATCAGCTGTGTCACCCCGCAGGGGGAGGGGCAGACTCCCAGCATCACCCCGCAGGGGGGGGGCAGACTCCCAGCTCCCCGCGTCACCCCGCAGGGGGAGGGGCAGACTCCCAGCTCCTATGCGGGGTGCATAGAGAGGGTTAAAATGTGAAAACAAGCCAAAAGGCTGTGCAGAGCGTTTCACATGGAGACGCTCTGCGGGAGGAGGTGGTGACATGGAGTAAATCTTGTTTGTGTCGCTGACTCTTCTGCGCGGGGTTAATGGGCCGGTGTCATCGTTTAACGAGCTTGTCCGTTAATAGAGGGAAGGAGAGGTTAATGGGGAGTTCTGAGGCGTCATCACATTAGGTGACACACGGTCAGCGCAGCAGCCGCCGGGTGTCAGACATGTCTGTTAATTACCCGCAGACTTCAGCAGCTGCCAGGTGTCCGAACCCGCGCTCCGGCGACCGCACCGACCTCCGTGAGTGACTCGCTGCGCGCTCCGTCCGTCCGTCTGTCTCTATGCGATTTCTCCACCGTTTTTGGGCATCTATTGCTTTGTAAGGATGGCAGGTCGGGGGAGTTTCGTTAGACTTTCTATAGCATTGAATTCGAAATATAATATATATAATATATAACTGCGCATGTACGCACTTCCAGAGACTGCATAGTTATTCCTCCCCAATATATATTTCATAGAAAAAGCATTTTTCATAGAAAAAAGCTATTTTAAGTGGAAGGTTTTCCATCAGCTTTACCCACCAACTTATGTAATAGAAAAAGCAGAAAGCCATGAACCGTATGATCGGGGAAACGAAGGAATTTCAGCGAAATCCGTAAACCAGGCCGGGCTTGTCGGGGTAATCAGGGCCCACCCTGTTTCCGTGTCTGGGGTGGGGATTTATAAGTAAAGGGCACTTCTCCCCCCTCTTCTCGTAAGACCACCTCGCTCTACGATATTTTTTGATGAAATTGCATATATATGGCTTCTTAGATTGCAAGCTTCTTGTACCAGGTTTGAGTTTAAAAAGCCTGTCATACCGGGGGGGGGGTCATCTCTGGGACGGCTTTGGGTGTAAAAATCTAAGAAAGTTCACACCGTCGCCAATTCGCTCTATTTGGGGTTGAGATAATGGGGTCTGCGCCCCAGTAGCCCCTTAAGGTGGGCCGATAATATGCCGTGTTGGTGACACCTGTGGGGTAGCCGATAAGTTAGAGACGCCAGCCGCAGGGACCCACTCCTCAGAGGGGTCGGCATCACAGCTCGGAGATATAAGCGGGGGGCCGAGCAGGATGGAGGCAGAGCACATAGACTGATACATTGTATCTTAACAGCGATCACGTTATACCGTGCATGTTTAAATCCCCTCGCTGTTGTACCCGCTACCACTTCTGCTGAGAGGCTGTTCCCCTTATCCACTCAGGAAACTAAAACTTCCTTCCATTCCTTCTCTGCTTCTTACCCTCTAGTTCGAGGTTTTGGTCTCCTGTTCTCCTTTCTGTATTTGCATTTACTGTTTATCTTCATTATAAGCCAATAGCCGGCTTATAATGATCGTATACTCAGGCCGCAGATCAGACCCCCGAGATACAGGTCACATGCTCAGACCCCCGAGACACAGGTCACATGCTCAGACCACTAATCAGACCCCCGAGACACAGGTCACATGCTCAGACCACTAATCAGACCCCCGAGATACAGGTCACATGCTCAGACCCCCGAGATACAGGTCACATGCTCAGACCACTAATCAGACCCCCGAGACACAGGTCACATGCTCAGACCCCCGAGATACAGGTCATATACTCAGACCCCCGAGATACAGGTCATATACTCAGACCCCCGAGATACAGGTCATATACTCAGACCCCCGAGATACAGGTCATATACTCTGACCCCCGAGATACAGGTCATATACTCAGACCCCCGAGATACAGGTCATATACTCAGACCCCCGAGATACAGGTCATATACTCTGACCCCCGAGATACAGGTCATATACTCAGACCCCCGAGATACAGGTCATATACTCAGACCCCCGAGATACAGGTCATATACTCAGACCCCCGAGATACAGGTCACATGCTCAGACCCCCGAGATACAGGTCATATACTCAGACCCCCGAGATACAGGTCATATACTCAGACCCCCGAGATACAGGTCATATACTCAGACCCCCGAGATACAGGTCATATACTCTGACCCCCGAGATACAGGTGATATACTCAGACCCCCGAGATACAGGTCATATACTCAGACCCCCGAGATACAGGTCATATACTCAGACCCCCGAGATACAGGTCATATACTCAGACCCCCGAGATACAGGTCATATACTCAGACCCCCGAGATACAGGTCATATACTCAGGCCACAGGTCCTCTCACTTGCCCTGGCTTTATGCTTTTAGGAAAGATAAGTTTGTTTCAAATACCAGGATATAGTTATTTTTATTGGTTTGTAAACCAGTGGAGGATCAGGTTTTTCTGGGAAGGTCATTCACAATTACGTTATTAAGTTATTCTAAGTACGAGATGTCAGGATCGTTCCTTTTGTGCAATGTGGATTTTTTCAGGAATTTGATGAAGTTTGTGCCAAAGTTAGGAGTGGTGTGAAGAGCGGAGGAGGGCCGGTACTTACCGGGAGAGGAGGCTATAAATGGGACAAACCGGCCCAGGGGCTTCTTTCAGTGAATTTTAGCCAGTAGGGAAATACTGGAGCGTATACTCTGTATAAATATACGATCAAAAGCCATGTACAGAAACATTCACCACCGCGTGAAACTTTCCACATCACTTTAAGGATTGGCGTAGAGCTGGCGCCGGGGGTTACTGCCGATGGTGGGGGAGACCGACATGTCTCGTCGGACAGATCTATACGATTAGGCAGAAAGCGACAAAGCTCACGTACGAGAGAGGATATCCTCGTCAGTGAAAAAGGGAGAGAAAATGTTTTTTAGATACATTAATGAGAAAAGGAAAGTAAAAGAAGGATTAATTTGAATTAACCACTTCACGCCCGGTGACGTACCAGGTACGTCATGCCCAAGTGGGCTCATTGGTTCTGTGACATCCCAAAAAATTAAATCGTGGTGATCACGTGGGCACTGCTACCGCTGCCTGGGCAGACAACCACAGCCCCCCCGAGCCTTTCACAACTCCTACGGGAGCGATTCTACAGGCACAACACGTAATCGCCACAGGCGGCTTCAGGGAAGAGGGCTTTTTGTTGTTTGGGTCCCCACACAAATATGGGGACCAGCCACAACATCCCCCTGCTGCCTGATCGCCCCATGAGAGCGACAGTGCAACGTTAACCCCTTTTGCAACGCGAATTGCAGAATTTTAGAGGTTAATACTGTGTGAAATGAATGGAAACTATGTTACAGGATAGCATGGCATGGATTGCAAGATCAAAAACAACAGGGAGATCAGCCAGACTAATCTTACTGATTCTTTGATTGGGTGAGTAAATTGATCGCGGTGCTGCGGTAGATACCGAGTATCTGGATTTCAGGCTTTGGTCCCATAGAGAAGACTCAGAAACTGCAATCTCTGGGTTTAGATCCGAATGTTGTTGAATGGGTTAAGGAGTGGCTGAGGGTTGTAGTGAGTGGAGTATATGCAGAGCGAGGTCTTGTTTCCAGCGGGGTACCTCGGCGGTCTCTACTTGGATCCATTCTCTTTAATATGTTTATTAGTGATATTGCAGAAGGTGTTGATGGAAAGGGAAGTCTATTTGCTGACGACACAGAGATTTGCAGCCGGGTTGATGTTCCTGGAGGGAGAAGCCAAATGGCAAACGATTTGGGTAAACTGGAAAAATGGTCAGAGCTGTGGCAACTGGCATTTACCGTATTTCCCCATGTATAAGACGCACCTTTTCGCATCACATGACTCTGCTCAGTTCCTGTTCGACCAACGCAGGGGGAAACAGCGCCCCCCACGGAAGTCTGCGAGCGGCACCAGAAGATCTGCAGTTCAGGTATGGTGCAGGAGAAAATTAATGAATATGTGCTAGTAGCTAACATCAATCACACTCATATCACGACCAGGCAGCCAGTACAATAAGTTTATGTAATATATTTTTTGTAAAATTTCGGCGCCCAAAATTAAGGTGCGTCTTATACTTGGGGAAATACGGTAATGTGGATAAATGCAAAGTAACGCATCTGAGGCATTAAAACCCAAGGGCACAGTATAGAATATCTGATACGGTCCTAACCCCAACGTGTGAGGAAGGGGGTTTAGGGGTAATTATTTCTGAGGATGTAAAGGTAGGCAGACAATGCAGTAGAGCAGCAGGTAATGCAAGCAGAATGCTTGGTTGTATAGGGAGGGGTATTAGCAGAAGAAAAAGAGAAGAGCTCGTGTCGTTGTACAGAGGACTGCCGAGACCTCACTTGAAGTATTGTGTACAGTACTGGAGACCGTATCTCTCTCAGGCTGAGCCTTTGAGTTTATGTGGCTACCTGGACTAAATAATAGACCCGCCGGGGGACAATGCTGCTGGCCTGGGGGTCAGTCTCAGGAGGCACACAACTGGCTCTTAGATTAAGCAAAATACTACTGGCTACAGAAACTTATAAAAGGTAAAGAAGCCCTACCCAAGGGAGCATCCAGAGAAACAGGAGGGAAGGATAGGATGAAGAGATGGAGGCAGCGGACACAGAGAGGCGAGAGGATGAGGTGATGGAGGCAGCGGACACAGAGAGGCGAGAGGATGAGGTGATGGAGGCAGTATACACAGAGAGGCGAGAGGATGAGGTGATGGAGGCAGTATACACAGAGAGGCGAGAGGATGAGGTGATGGAGGCAGCGGACACAGAGAGGCGAGAGGATGAGGTGATGGAGGCAGTATACACAGAGAGGCGAGAGGATGAGGTGATGGAGGCAGTATACACAGAGAGGCGAGAGGATGAGGTGATGGAGGCAGTATACACAGAGAGGCGAGAGGATGAGGTGATGGAGGCAGCGGACACAGAGAGGCGAGAGGATGAGGTGATGGAGGCAGTATACACAGAGAGGCGAGAGGATGAGGTGATGGAGGCAGTATACACAGAGAGGCGAGAGGATGAGGTGATGGAGGCAGTATACACAGAGAGGCGAGAGGATGAGGTGTTGGAGGCAGCGGACACAGAGAGGCGAGAGGATGAGGTGATGGAGGCAGTATACACAGAGAGGTGAGAGGATGAGGTGATGGAGGCAGTATACACAGAGAGGCGAGAGGATGAGGTGTTGGAGGCAGTATACACAGAGAGGCGAGAGGATGAGGTGATGGAGGCAGTATACACAGAGAGGCGAGAGGATGAGGTGATGGAGGCAGCGGACACAGAGAGGCGAGAGGATGAGGTGTTGGAGGCAGCGGACACAGAGAGGCGAGGGGGTGAGGTTTTGCAGGCAGCGGACACAGAGAGGCGAGA
This sequence comes from Sceloporus occidentalis, assembly GCA_023333645.1. Classification (NCBI taxonomy): domain Eukaryota; kingdom Metazoa; phylum Chordata; class Lepidosauria; order Squamata; family Phrynosomatidae; genus Sceloporus; species Sceloporus occidentalis. Next base: position 796,030 of record JALMGF010000242.1, read on the forward strand.
GGATGAGGTGATGGAGGCAGCGGACACAGAGAGGCGAGAGGATGAGGTGATGGAGGCAGCGACACAGAGAGGCGAGAGGATGAGGTGATGGAGGCAGTATACACAGAGAGGCGAGAGGATGAGGTGATGGAGGCAGCGACACAGAGAGGCGAGAGGATGAGGTGATGGAGGCAGTATACACAGAGAGGCGAGAGGATGAGGTGATGGAGGCAGTATACACAGAGAGGCGAGAGGATGAGGTGATGGAGGCAGTATACACAGAGAGGCGAGAGGATGAGGTGATGGAGGCAGTATACACAGAGAGGCGAGAGGATGAGGTGATGGAGGCAGTATACACAGAGAGGCGAGAGGATGAGGTGTTGGAGGCAGTATACACAGAGAGGCGAGAGGATGAGGTGATGGAGGCAGTATACACAGAGAGGCGAGAGGATGAGGTGATGGAGGCAGCGGACACAGAGAGGCGAGAGGATGAGGTGATGGAGGCAGCGACACAGAGAGGCGAGAGGATGAGGTGATGGAGGCAGCGGACACAGAGAGGCGAGAGGATGAGGTGATGGAGGCAGCGGACACAGAGAGGCGAGAGGATGAGGTGATGGAGGCAGTATACACAGAGAGGCGAGAGGATGAGGTGATGGAGGCAGTATACACAGAGAGGCGAGAGGATGAGGTGATGGAGGCAGCGGACACAGAGAGGCGAGAGGATGAGGTGATGGAGGCAGTATACACAGAGAGGCGAGAGGATGAGGTGATGGAGGCAGTATACACAGAGAGGCGAGAGGATGAGGTGTTGGAGGCAGCGGACACAGAGAGGCGAGAGGATGAGGTGATGGAGGCAGTATACACAGAGAGGTGAGAGGATGAGGTGATGGAGGCAGTATACACAGAGAGGCGAGAGGATGAGGTGTTGGAGGCAGTATACACAGAGAGGCGAGAGGATGAGGTGATGGAGGCAGTATACACAGAGAGGCGAGAGGATGAGGTGATGGAGGCAGCGGACACAGAGAGGCGAGAGGATGAGGTGATGGAGGCAGTATACACAGAGAGGCGAGAGGATGAGGTGTTGGAGGCAGCGGACACAGAGAGGCGAGGGGGTGAGGTTTTGCAGGCAGCGGACACAGAGAGGCGAGAGGATGAGGTGATGGAGGCAGCGGACACAGAGAGGCGAGAGGATGAGGTGATGGAGGCAGCGACACAGAGAGGCGAGAGGATGAGGTGATGGAGGCAGCGGACACAGAGAGGCGAGAGGATGAGGTGATGGAGGCAGTATACACAGAGAGGCGAGAGGATGAGGTGATGGAGGCAGCGACACAGAGAGGCGAGAGGATGAGGTGATGGAGGCAGTATACACAGAGAGGCGAGAGGATGAGGTGATGGAGGCAGTATACACAGAGAGGCGAGAGGATGAGGTGATGGAGGCAGTATACACAGAGAGGCGAGAGGATGAGGTGATGGAGGCAGTATACACAGAGAGGTGAGAGGATGAGGTGATGGAGGCAGTATACACAGAGAGGCGAGAGGATGAGGTGTTGGAGGCAGTATACACAGAGAGGCGAGAGGATGAGGTGATGGAGGCAGTATACACAGAGAGGCGAGAGGATGAGGTGATGGAGGCAGCGGACACAGAGAGGCGAGAGGATGAGGTGATGGAGGCAGCGACACAGAGAGGCGAGAGGATGAGGTGATGGAGGCAGCGGACACAGAGAGGCGAGAGGATGAGGTGATGGAGGCAGTATACACAGAGAGGCGAGAGGATGAGGTGATGGAGGCAGCGACACAGAGAGGCGAGAGGATGAGGTGATGGAGGCAGTATACACAGAGAGGCGAGAGGATGAGGTGATGGAGGCAGTATACACAGAGAGGCGAGAGGATGAGGTGATGGAGGCAGTATACACAGAGAGGCGAGAGGATGAGGTGATGGAGGCAGTATACACAGAGAGGCGAGAGGATGAGGTGTTGGAGGCAGCGGACACAGAGAGGCGAGGGGGTGAGGTTTTGCAGGCAGCGGACACAGAGAGGCGAGAGGATGAGCTGATGGAGGCAGTATACACAGGGAGGCGAGAGGATGTGTGAGTACAGAGCGACCTCTGCTGCCCAGTATGAGTAACTGCAGCAATTCAGTATTTCTCGGATGCTTTTTTCGGATTGATTTTATGGTAAAACCTTGTGTTACGTTCCTATAAATACATTAATAAAACAACATGTGCTTTTTGTTTATCAATATATGTCATTTCTTTTGAAAACTTAGTTTAAAGGTTAAGCCCATAACAGCTAAAACTGATGGTAGCGGCAGCATTATCTGATAAATTTCACGTCACAAAGGCTGCCTGAATCAGCCACTCAGTAACTATCCCACCATTTATCAGTATCTGACAAAAAATCCCAGCTTATCTGCACACTCCTAGTAAAACATGAATGGAACGCCTAAAACATGAACAAAGTGGGTTAAACTTCCTGCACTGAGGGATCGTGGGAAGCGGTGACAGGGTTGGCGTGGGGCTACGAACACATTTATATACACGATATGACAGCGGCACCCCACCTCCAGGGCACCTGCCGTGAGACGGGCACCAAAGATCCCCGATAACCCCAGGACTCTGATCCCAATATCAACTCCCCAACAACAAATAGCTTCCTCCATCCAACCACTCTCTCTCTCTGTCATTCTCTAGCCGTCTGTCCCTCTTGCTCTGTTACTTTTATTTAATCGGTTAAATATATTTATATATTCACAGGGTATGATAAGACGCCGCCGTTCAGCCATCGTTGTCACCTCGCTGTTGCTTACCCTGGTCCTATCACTCCTTGCCTGGATTGAGTGGGAAGAAGAGCCTCTTGTGGAGCTCCCAGACATCCTCCACCCCTTGCCAGCCAACCTCAGCTCACCACCGTCCTTCCGACGCTCAGCTACTCTCTATGACACCAACTTCAGCTTCCACCTCAATCTGACAGAATATTCGCAGACGTACCCGGCCCTCCAAACATACAGATGCCGGGCAGTTATTGGGTTATTCGGGTACTGCTGGACACATGATCCGCTGATCATCCTCGCAGTGAAATCTCACCCGGCCTCTTTTGGCAGGAGGAATGTTCTGCGGGAGACTTGGGCCAAAGAGAGAAGTATTCTGGGGTACCGATTCAAGCCCCTTTTTCTCATGGCCAATTCCGGAAGAAGCACTCAGATGAAGAAAGCTATTAGCGAAGCCGTTGTCTTTGGAGATATCATCCTGTGGGACTTTATGGAAAGTCATCACAACCTGTCTCTCAAAGAGAGGTGCTTCCTGGAATGGCTCTATCACCGGTGCCCACAAGCCAGTTACGTCTTCAAAGGTGAGGTGCCCCATCCGGCCCCCGTCTAGTCCCCGTTTCTCCTGCTGTAGAGACACAAACCTTAATCAGTCGTTGGTCTCGTCTTAGATTCAGGAGCCGTATGTCTGTCCCACGCATGTTTTAATCCCCTCACTGTATTACCCTCTACCACCTCTGCTGCGAGACTTTCCCTGTAAATAAATGTTTAATTACATAACACCAATGTCTGAAAAAAATGACAATTTATTGAGATCACCATGCGCACCCAAAAGTTTGAGCCAGAATAAAAGCCGAAACGCCCCTCTCACCCATTAAATACATTTTGTCACAAAGGGAGAGAAGCAAATCTGAAATTGCGTGTTATAAAGAATCTGTTAAAAAGACTCCAACATCATGGTTGTTTTCCCCAAAGTTGATACATTTTACAGGGACAACACAGAAAAATATGCAAGGTTGCAAATGCTTTTGGGACTTCACAGGGCACTTCTCTTCTTGAAGCAGAGACCTCCGAGGTCCCAAAAGTTTATGTAACGTTCTATGTTGCCCAATGAAAAGGCACAATCTTCGCTAAGTACTCCACCTTCTCTTAGGCTAATACGGCCATAATTGTCTCAGCGTAGCTTTAGGTCAGTGGTGGGTGGCAGCGCCTCAGCATCCCAAAAACGTAACCATTTATTCTCTTAATACAAAAAATCATTTGATGGCAGATAAAAGCATTTGGGCATCCAGTGTGCCCATTTCTCCTGATGTAATAGAACAGGTATGGTTACAGTAGGAAGACTTACCGTATTTTTCGCTCTATAAGACGCACCTGCTGATAAGACGCACCTAGATTTTAGAGGAGAAAAAAAAGGAAAAAATATTTTGAGCTAAAAAATGGGCTAAAATATTTATTACAATAACTGAATAAGCTATGAACACAGTAAGACACACGCAGTAAGACACACACAGACACAGTGAGACACACACAGACACAGTAAGACACACACAGACACAGTGAGACACACACAGTAAGACCTCCCTCCCTAACCCCCCCTTCTCAGGATCTCCCCTCTAACTCCCTAACCCCCCCTTCTCAGGATCTCCCCTCTAACTCCCTAACCCCCCCCTTCTCAGGATCCCCCCCCCAACTCCCTAACCCCCCCCTTCTCAGGATCCCCCCCCCCGCCCCGGTCACTTACCTTAAACTCCTGTGTTGGAAGCGTGAGGCGTTTGTCTCGGGTGCCGGCGCTTCACTGCTGAGCGCCGGCGTCTGACGTCATATGCCGGCGCCCAGCGTAAAGCGCCGGCACCCGAGACAAACGCTTCCAACACAGGAGTTGAAGCGCTGAGGCAGGCGGCAGTGGCGGCGGCCGCCGCCAGCAAAGGATTCCTGTATATCTGTCAAGCAGAGGGGCCCGAGAGTTGCCGAGCGGTTGTCTTCAGCAACCGCTCGGCACCCCTTGGGCCCCCCTGACTGGCAGAAATCCAGGACTCCTCTGCTGGCGGCCGCCGCCGCCTGCCTCAGTTGCGACCCCGGATTTATCGGCGTATAACACGCAGGTAGGGTTTAAGCTCCGGATTTTAGTTAAAAAAGTGCGTGTTATACGCCGATAAATACGGTATATCGTTGCCCCCCCCCCCTCCCTCCCTGCGTGCGTGCATCTTCGCTCCATAAGACGCGGCTGATTTTTCATCCTACTTTGGGAGGAAAAAAACTGCGTCTTATGGAGCGAAAAATACGGTATGTCCCAAATGCATACATTTACACTTCACAATGTTGAATCCCATCTGCCGATGTACCAGCCAACCTCTCTGCAAGGAGCCCGTTCCCACAATAAAGCTCACATATAAAAATATCATATGAAAGAAGTGACTCCGTATCATCCCTGGGGTTTCCCCATATTTAACGGCAACCTTATTAGACTTCAAAGACATTTAACCTGTAACCGGTCCCTGACGAAGCAGACACGGGCTAATGAATTCATTTGCCACTCCTAACATCTCTCTGTTCCTTGTTTCTAGGTGATGACGACGAATTCGTTAACCCCATCACTATTGCCAATTATATTTCATTCCGCTTTCCTCTCTATCCTTATCAAATCCACGGCCAGCTGCAAGAGTACGCCTCTCCAGAGCGCTGGGGAAAGTATGGAGTTCCCATCTCAGTCTATCCTCATGGATACTATCCTCCATTTGTCTCTGGTGGGGGCTTCCTTTTCCCCGGCGAACTTATTCCATCTCTTCATTGGGCGGCATCCGCCATTCCTGTGTTCCCCCTGGATGACGTTTTTGTCGGCTTCCTGGCTCTAGCCGCTAATGTTACGTTCCACCACGAGCCAAGCTTCAGATCCTTTGGCCTGAAGACCGACAAGACCTGCAAATACCTGGATGCTGTTGTGGTCCATGGGTTAACGCCACAAAGGATGCTGGAGATCTGGGAGGATCTGCCCAATGCGACACCCTGTGCACAAAGCGAGGAGGAAGAGGAGACTCAAGAGACAAAAGCAGTCAAATAGCAAGGAAGCCGAGGGAGGGAAGCAGCAATAAGGACGACTCGTTAATTTCATTTTTAAGGAGACTTGTGGTTACAATCTGTGATGCACGATGTAAGGTCGTCCTTATAAGTTTCCCCTGTGAGAAGGATGGAGCTTCTACGATGTGTCCATGAGATTCCATAGAAGTCACCTCTGTTTGTAGGAGGAACGTCCCAAGAATGACCTCTAGTAATGCACTCATTTAGTAGATTGTCACAACTCCCACTCTCTCTCTCACCTGAACCACCTCACTACCTTGTTCACTCGTGTTCTTGCTGTTACATTAAGTAGCTAGGATGGATCCTAGTGTCCCACGAAGGGTTCTTCACTGCTGCATTTACTTAACACGTGTTAGCGGAGGTCTAGGGTTCCACCGACACCTGTTAGTCCTTGCTCTTGGAGTCACTCTCAGCGCAGATCAGGCTCCCGCTTCACTACTCGCAGTCACAAGGAAGTCCACAGCGACACCGATAGGTGAAGAGGGACAGCCGCCCGCTCCATACAGACACATACCAACAGGTTTGCTGCTGCTTTAACCCTTTTGACCCCCTTTGGATGTACTGACGTACTGGTACATCCTGACTTTGCTGCAGGACAGAGACATCTCCCTGCCGCTACGAGACATTGGGCTGCCTACTGACGGCCGGGCTCTCCCCTGTCGCCGGTACGCGTGATCGGGCATTGCCAACGGGTAATCGTCACTTGAGAACAATAGAGAGTGAGCAGAGTGCTTGCTGATCAAAACGGGACAAACAGATCTGGGGTAGGAGAGGGGAAAAAAGGGGAAATAAGAAATCAAAAATTAAATAAATAATAATAAAAAAAGCCATACCACTATGTAAAAAGGATCACTCCTCTCAAACCCCTATAAAAATGTAATATAGGGTATTATTTAACATATGGATGCGTCCCCCTTAAAAAATAAGTATGTGGGTGTGACAGGGCCAGGCTAGCTGGCTCATGTGTCATATGAAGTTTAGCCGGGTCACGGTATACGGAACCGGACACAAAAGTGCTCCGTGACCCGGCTAAACTTCATATGACACATGAGCCAGCTAGCCTGGCCCTGTCACAGTGGGGTATGACTGTAATCAGGGGATGAAACTAAATGTAAATCGGTACCTAAAATGTAGAAGAAATTTTAAGCAAAAAGTTTGATTTTATTTCTATTTTAGTAGAATTTGTATGTATTTCTATGAAGGTCCTACTTCTACTGAACAAAACCGTAAAGTGTGTTTTATCAAATATGAAAATCGGGGTTTAACATATTCACAGTAAAATGACAAAAAACTCACTGGGCCTGAAGGGGTTAAACAACGAAGCGTTCCTTCTTCTGTGATGAGTGAGGGGGAGCAGAGATATTTCAGCCTGGACCCTCTGATCATCCGGCGCAGCAGTCATTGCCCCCCCACACACAGCGCGGAGTGGCGGCCGAGGGGTACAGACCCCGGGATTTCAGTTCTTACGTGAAAATCTAATTTCTATTTCTCATACGCGTGATAATGTAAACGATTAATTTGTATATATCACTGTATGTTATTATTACACGTGTATAGAAACAAGAGAATCTTTTAAATGTATAATTAATTATATGTCAGTACTGTGTCTGATTGTCTGATATCCTCCATTCATTCATTCCCACACTTATTACATGCTGTTACCATCATCACTAGTGAACATTCCTACATTCTGCGGGGCCCCGACCCGCACCCTCGCTACATTCTGCGGGGCCCCGACCCGCACCCTCGCTACATTCTGCGGGGCCCCGACCCGCACCCTCGCTACATTCTGCGGGGCCCCGACCCGCACCCTCGCTACATTCTCGCGGCCCCGACCCGCACCCTCGCTACATTCTGTGGGGCCCCCGACCCGCACCCTCGCTACATTCTGTGGGGCCCCGACCCGCACCCTCGCTACATTCTGTGGGGCCCCGACCCGCACCCTCGCTATATTCTGTGGGGCCCCGACCCGCACCCTCGCTACATTCTGTGGGGCCCCGACCCGCACCCTCGCTATATTCTGTGGGGCCCCGACCCGCACCCTCGCTATATTCTGTGGGGCCCCGACCCGCACCCTCGCTACATTCTGTGGGGCCCCGACCCGCACCCTCGCTACATTCTGTGGGGCCCCGACCCGCACCCTCGCTATATTCTGTGGGGCCCCGACCCGCACCCTCGCTATATTCTGTGGGGCCCCGACCCGCACCCTCGCTACATTCTGTGAGGCTCCCGACCCGCACCCTCGCTACATTCTGTGGGGCCCCGACCCGCACCCTCGCTATATTCTGTGGGGCCCCGACCCGCACCCTCGCTATATTCTGTGGGGCCCCGACCCGCACCCTCGCTACATTCTGTGAGGCTCCCGACCCGCACCCTCGCTTCAATCTGTGGGGCCCCGACCCATTCCTGCCGTTCTTACTCCCTTCGTAAAAGAGCTGGCTGCTTAATCCCAGAATGAGAGATATATTTCCCTCATGCAATATCCACATATCTCTTCCCACCCCCTTGCTTTATCATTGAGTCTCCAGGGTGAGGGATATTAATATTTTATCTGTTTGCATTGGCTGGGGGCCCGGCGGTGTTTATACAGGACATTGACAGGAGAGACCTTGGCACACAGCACTCACACTCAGCACGTCTCTGGGAATCCTGACAGGCAGAAAGCGCTTAGCCCTCTGACAGCCGTGACCCTCAGTGCAAACAAGACTCGCAGTCTCCACACGTACGAACCCGGCGGGGGCGGCCGAGGGTGCACAGAGCTCCACGGCTAATAAACTCGAAAATATTTACAGAACTTCAGGTTCTGCCAAAGAACAGAGAGAGAAATGTGTTCACTCACTACCACTTTACAGATCGCCAATTGTGCTACCTGTGCACAAATCCACAACACCGCCTTACAGCATACTATATATTCTAAAGCAATATATCTATTCCCCAGGTCTGGGTTATCAGAAACACAATACAACAAATATTAGTATCGGTTTATAACGCGGGGTAATAAGTGACCTGGAGACAGAGTTCATATTTCCTGCTTCCTACAATCCTTTAAATTGTTACTGAACGTAACTATGAAACGTTGCAGGAAATAGCAGTAGTAGAATAACGAATTAGTGGCGTTGGAGGTTTGTTGGCGTGTGTATCCTTACCACCTCTTCTGGTCAGCAGTGCTGGCATAGAAAGTGAAGGCAGATAAGAACCATTCAGCCCCATCTAGTCTGCCCAGCCTCTGAATAAAACACATTGACGGGTGAATGAAGGGACGGAAAGCACTTGCCCCTTGGTATACCATTCATATAGGGTCTCACACCGATACTCCCACCGATACTCCCATCTACTTCCGATCTTCCTGTCCAGTTCAGGGAACGGAGAATCAGGGGAAAGCGAGATCATGCATCACACTAGATTTGGCCGGGACACGTCTGTAGTTTGAGCATCCTTGTTCATACGCACACGCATCCTACTACACGCTAACACCATTAGTATCCAGTTACAACCCAAGCACACTAATCTCATTATACAGTCACAGGCCTGCATCTACCAGCACCCCTAGGCATAGAGAATGACGGTCACACTCTAACAAAAGGCCGCAAACAGGAACTAGTGGGTGGGATTAACAAGCTCCTCCCTCTTGTTGCTCGTGGCATCGCTAGGTAAGTGCCTAACCCTACCAAAGGTGGCCCAAGGTTCCTATGATTAGTCGGCACCACTACGATAGGCTATTGCTTAGTGGCAGCAAAGAGTGGACATACATCTTGGGGTTGTGGTTTCTTCTCCATTGGTTATGCATCATGAAGTGCCATCCCTGTCAATGGTTCCTGAACTGGCCCCGCACAGTGCATAGTTCAATCACAGAAGTTTCACTGAACAAAGTGATTTAACTATACCCCGTAGAGGGCTGGCTCAGGGCCTTTTTTGTAAGAGTAGCTAAGCAGAATGACCCCTTATAAAACGGGTAAAACAAACAGGTAAGTATCTTAAATAACACCAAATCTACCCCCCCAATCTGTGCAACTGCTCATAGTAGCCAGGTCTTTCTTTCTATTGTTCTGGCTAGCAGAAAGCATGCTGGGCTAGCGCGGATGGCATTAGGAAGGGACACCCTCACTATCTTCTGAGGGGTATGGTAAAACACACCAGGGCAAATTAAAAGCCCTAAAGGTGAGCAATTTAGATAATGAGAAAACACTTTGGGAGAGATTGGCATCCATTAGTATGTTCAGCTGAGAGGGGAGAGGGGGTACGGCAGGAGAGTGGAGGGCTGGATGTGTAATACTAGTTCTTATCTGATGTCATAATCTCATTTGAAAAGCTTTTCCCAAGGTCGCAGACTTTGCCCCGGGTTCAGTTATAGTCTCACCATGCACTGAAAATAAACTGCCAGAGATAGAAATGACCCGACAGAAAGGCTGGAGCCAGTTGCCAGTTTATCCAGTCGCTCGCGGGCTGTGCGGCGCACAAAATAAAGAGAAAAAAAACCCTGAACTCCAAATAAACATAAATATTGCTGTCTCTTACCCGTAAATCCAAATATCCAGAGCGCAAGCCAAGAGCTTACAATCTAGTATCACTCGCATAGTGCCTTTCCCATTCAGTCTGCACCAACAGTCAGGAAAATCAGAAAACCAGATACAGCCAGACCACAACAACGTGGAACATAACAGATACTCTAAAGAGGGGGCTTATTCACTAAATGGCAGGATGTAATACTCTCATCTGCCTAACTGCTAACATCTGCTCCTAATGACCTGTAACTAGCAATTCAGTGAATAAACCCCATTTTTGTGCTTTGTCTATGGCCGTGATGGTGAACGTTTTTGGGCCCAAGTGCCCAATTTACTGCATGAAACCAAGTTGCAGACCTCGAAGTGCCAACACTGCACGTTAAACATGGAGAGGAAGTGTTTTCAGTACAAAATTACTATACGCAGCAGCCTGCATCAGTTTGCCCGTATAAATTATATTTCTTCTCTAAGCATAGAAACATAGAATGTGTCAGCAGATATATCTGCCCAAGCAGAAAAACACATGAAAAGAGGGTATTTTCGTGAAAAGGATTTTATTAAATAACATTAGCATTTGCACTGAAATTCTATCGGTGTATAAAAATAAATGGAGTCACTCACTCATTCACTCTTTCATTCACACAATTAATAATCTCACTCATTCACACAAATCATTTACACATATTCATTAATGCATTTTCAAAAATCATTCAAGAAATTCATCCACACATTAATTAATCCTCTCATTCACCCACAATTCATTCACACATTAATTCATTCTCACTCTTAATTTATTTCAATATTTTTACTACCGCGCCCCTGCAGTCGGATGCCGTTGTCCAGTTAAGACCTGCACGATTCAGTCTCTGGGGGTAACAAGGACAACAAAGGATCCAGTTTTGTAAGTGAAGCCTATCAAGCTTTCTCAAAGAATACTCCCACAGGACTTTCCACAGAAATTAGCAAGTGTTGGCATGCAGGGTCATTGAATTGAGTTGGGTCGACCACTCTACTTCTTAGTGAATACACCTGGTTGTATTGCTGTCTGACCCACTGCAATCCCTGTCATCGGGTTGACAGCATCCTGTTCATTTTCTGATACAAAGGAGAATTCACGGTTACTTTAATGATGACAGCTACGCAGGTCCTGGATGCAGTAAAGTATCCCCATCCCAAAAGACTCCAACTTTAATCAGTCGTTGGGCTCGTCTTAGATTGAGAAGCCATATGCCTAGCCCATGCATGGGAGGCCGTTCCGCTTATCTACCACCTTCTCAGTAAACTAAAACTTCCTTACAGTCAAACAAGAAACTTATACCTATACATTTTAACATAAGATCCCAATTAATCTTTCAACTGGGCTCAGTTTACTGGAGGAAGCACACTTTAACATGTTTGCTTTTTTAGGAAAAACCCCCAAAGTAAGCACTGGAGGTTGTTGTTGTGAGCCCTCTCCAAGACACTCAATACTGTTTGCTGTTTGGGGGCAAAGGTAGCAGCGTGGGACATGTTGCTTGGTGAAGTCGGGGGTCCTGGGTCCTGCAGTTTCTGGGTATGCCCCTGTACTCAGGGTAGGCTACTCAGGGCTCCCCCTCCTCTCCTCTGCCCGAAGAACCGAGAAACCAGGATTTTGCCTATAGACTCCCGGTGATATCCAGTGAGCTCCCAGGTATGATTACAACCCACAAAACAGCATCAACAAAATGAATGTGATATACATCCTACAATGCAGAAAAACAGACAGGGGAAAATACTTTTTTCACAAAACTGTACTTAAGGCAAAAAATTGCCTTGCATGTTTTTGGTGTAAATGTCACTGTTACTATTTGCGCCTGCCGCCATGCCAGGGTCTTTCTGCTGTTTAACAATTGTATCCCCATCATAAGCACGAGCACACGGAAGAACTCGGAACGAGGTTGGCCCAGGCAGGTATAGGGAAACTATCCTTGCCTATTTCTATGTAACAGATACCACCAGTGTGGGTGGGGGGACATTACAACCACAGGTTTACCCTTTTAACCAGAGATCACCAAAGCAAACTTTACCGGGTTCTTGATACCATTCAGGCAGCAGTATCCTGCACTCCCTTTGCGGCCGGGTTCTGTAATCTGAAAAACACCAGGGCAAACACTTAAATGGTGGTTTCCAAACACGAGTCATGGGGAGGGGGTTTAGGAAGTATTTTTGGTGCGTGTTTCTTTAAGAAGGCAGTAACAGTTGTTGCTTTGGGCACGGTGTCTCCAGCTATCGAAGCAGGAAAGACGAGCTTCAGACAAAGGGAAGCGGACTGGCATCATCAGACCGTCCGATCAGGCACGGCGCCGCAGCCCATCGCATGCTGCAAGGACGTCATTGTTTGTGTGTGTCATTCTCCTCTTTTATGTTATGAAACTACCCGGAACGCAACAAGTGACGAGCCTATCGCTGCCATCTGAAGACACATCCTATCGGGATCCCGGCGTCTCTATACATCGTGTCAATACAGGAAAAGGAGCATAAAGGCAATAAATAGTAATTGCACAGCCGGAACAAATGAAGGAAATATGGCTGACGGTTGTTGAAAGCACTGTGGTCAGAAGGGTCATCTTGTACCTATGTAGCTCCCACCATGCTTTGCTGTGAAAAATCAAATCTAAAATAAGTGCAAAAAAATACCCCCCTCAAAAAAAAAACTGAACCTCTGTCTGCCTCAATCACAAACATTTCAGATGTCCAAATCGGGACACCTATATTGGGGGCGTGGCAAGAGGCAGGGAGGGGCCAGCACCAGAACTCAGAATCCATTTATTTTAAGGCTTCCTGGGCCAGGTAGGATCAAAAGATCTCCCCAGCTACCTGGGGCAGTGCACAAATAGCAGGACTGCTCCGTAAAACTGGGACTATTTGGAGGTACAGCTCTGTTGAGAAATTGGGGAGTGTTTCTCAGCTCTGATGCCTTCACGTTGATGGCGTGTTAGTCTGCTCAGCAGGCTTGCATGTCACTGGCATGGATGGTGTCGACATGGCTCAGTCCTCACCCTTCTCACTGCTCTATTACAATATATTGGGCAGGGGCCAAAGTGATCAAGGGGGTAAAGCCCAACAGAAATCTTACCTACTTTTCCTGTGCAGCTGGAAGGGGGCAGTAAAATGAGCCCCCACATACTGGTGTGTTTAGCAGCACTGAGTTAGGGTCAGTAATGCGTTTGGTCCGTTCACACTAACACAATACATACACACTCACTAACACATTATACACACACACACACACACACTCCCTCTCTTATACGCTTCTAATGCATGGCTCATCCCTGAAAGTAACACCAGTACCCTGACACACTCACACTTACACCATACACTAACACACATCCTAACATCATACAGTAACACACACTCATACCAACACCAAATACTAACAAACACGCCAACACCAAATACTAACACACACGCCAACACCAAATACTAACACACATCCTAACATCATACAGTAACACACACTCATACCAACACCAAATACTAACAAACACGCCAACACCAAATACTAACACACACGCCAACACCAAATACTAACACACACACCAACACCAAACACTAACACACACGCCAACACCAAACACTAACACACACGCCAACACCAAACACTAACACACACGCCAACACCAAACACTAACACACACGCCAACACCAAATACTAACACACACGCCAACACCAAATACTAACACACACGCCAACACCAAACACTAACACACACGCCAACACCAAATACTAACACACACGCCAACACCAAACACTAACACACATCCTAACATCATACAGTAACACACACTCATACCAACACCAAATACTAACACACACGCCAACACCAAATACTAACACACACGCCAACACCAAACACTAACACACACGCCAACACCAAACACTAACACACACGCCAACACCAAACACTAACACACACGCCAACACCAAATACTAACACACACGCCAACACCAAATACTAACACACACGCCAACACCAAATACTAACACACACGCCAACACCAAACACTAACACACACGCCAACACCAAACACTAACACACACGCCAACACCAAACACTAACACACACGCCAACACCAAACACTAACACACACGCCAACACCAAACACTAACACACACGCCAACACCAAACACTAACACACACGCCAACACCAAACACTAACACACACGCCAACACCAAACACTAACACACACGCCAACACCAAACACTAACACACACGCCAACACCAAACACTAACACACACGCCAACACCAAACACTAACACACACGCCAACACCAACACACACGCCAACACCAAACACTAACACACACGCCAACACCAAACACTAACACACACGCCAACACCAAACACTAACACACACGCCAACACCAAATACTAACACACACGCCAACACCAAATACTAACACACACGCCAACACCAAATACTAACACACACGCCAACACCAAACACTAACACACACGCCAACACCAAATACTAACACACACGCCAACACCAAACACTAACACACATCCTAACATCATACAGTAACACACACTCATACCAACACCAAATACTAACAAACACGCCAACACCAAACACTAACACACACGCCAACACCAAATACTAACACACACGCCAACACCAAACACTAACACACACGCCAACACCAAACACTAACAAACACGCCAACACCAAACACTAACACACACGCCAACACCAAACACTAACACACACGCCAACACCAAATACTAACACACACGCCAACACCAAACACTAACACACACGCCAACACCAAACACTAACACACACGCCAACACCAAATACTAACACACACGCCAACACCAAACACTAACACACACGCCAACACCAAACACTAACACACACGCCAACACCAAACACTAACACACACGCCAACACCAAACACTAACACACACGCCAACACCAAACACTAACACACACGCCAACACCAAACACTAACACACACGCCAACACCAAACACTAACACACACGCCAACACCAAATACTAACACACACGCCAACACCAAACACTAACACACACGCCAACACCAAACACTAACACACACGCCAACACCAAACACTAACAAACACGCCAACACCAAACACTAACACACACGCCAACACCAAACACTAACACACACGCCAACACCAAATACTAACACACACGCCAACACCAAACACTAACACACACGCCAACACCAAACACTAACACACACGCCAACACCAAACACTAACACACACGCCAACACCAAACACTAACACACACGCCAACACCAAACACTAACACACACGCCAACCCCAAACACTAACACGCACGCCAACACCAAATACTAACACGCACGCCAACACCAAACACTAACACGCACGCCAACACCAAACACTAACACGCACGCCAACACCAAACACTAACACGCACGCCAACACCAAACACTAACACACACGCCAACACCAAATACTAACACGCACGCCAACACCAAACACTAACACGCACGCCAACACCAAACACTAACACGCACGCCAACACCAAACACTAACACGCACGCCAACCCCAAATACTAACACACACGCCAACACCAAATACTAACACGCACGCCAACACCAAATACTAACACGCACGCCAACACCAAACACTAACACGCACGCCAACACCAAACACTAACACGCACGCCAACACCAAATACTAACACACACGCCAACACCAAACACTAACACACATCCTAACATCATACAGTAACACACACTCATACCAACACCAAATACTAACACACACGCCAACACCAAATACTAACACACACGCCAACACCAAACACTAACACACACGCCAACACCAAACACTAACACACACGCCAACACCAAATACTAACACACACGCCAACACCAAATACTAACACACACGCCAACACCAAATACTAACACACACGCCAACACCAAATACTAACACACACGCCAACACCAAACACTAACACACACGCCAACACCAAACACTAACACACACGCCAACACCAAATACTAACACACACGCCAACACCAAATACTAACACACACGCCAACACCAAACACTAACACACACGCCAACACCAAATACTAACACACACGCCAACACCAAACACTAACACACATCCTAACATCATACAGTAACACACACTCATACCAACACCAAATACTAACAAACACGCCAACACCAAACACTAACACACACGCCAACACCAAATACTAACACACACGCCAACACCAAACACTAACACACACGCCAACACCAAATACTAACAAACACGCCAACACCAAACACTAACACACACGCCAACACCAAACACTAACACACACGCCAACACCAAACACTAACACACACGCCAACACCAAATACTAACACACACGCCAACACCAAATACTAACACACACGCCAACACCAAACACTAACACACACGCCAACACCAAACACTAACACACACGCCAACACCAAATACTAACACACACGCCAACACCAAACACTAACACACACGCCAACACCAAACACTAACACACACGCCAACACCAAACACTAACACACACGCCAACACCAAACACTAACACACACGCCAACACCAAACACTAACACACACGCCAACACCAAACACTAACACACACGCCAACACCAAACACTAACACACACGCCAACACCAAACACTAACACACACGCCAACACCAAACACTAACACACACGCCAACACCAAACACTAACACACACGCCAACACCAAACACTAACAAACACGCCAACACCAAACACTAACACACACGCCAACACCAAACACTAACACACACGCCAACACCAAATACTAACACACACGCCAACACCAAACACTAACACACACGCCAACACCAAACACTAACACACACGCCAACACCAAACACTAACACACACGCCAACACCAAACACTAACACACACGCCAACACCAAACACTAACACACACGCCAACACCAAACACTAACACGCACGCCAACCCCAAACACTAACACGCACGCCAACACCAAATACTAACACGCACGCCAACACCAAACACTAACACGCACGCCAACACCAAACACTAACACGCACGCCAACACCAAACACTAACACGCACGCCAACACCAAACACTAACACGCACGCCAACCCCAAACACTAACACGCACGCCAACACCAAACACTAACACGCACGCCAACACCAAACACTAACACGCACGCCAACACCAAACACTAACACGCACGCCAACACCAAACACTAACACGCACGCCAACACCAAACACTAACAAACACGCCAACACCAAACACTAACACACACGCCAACACCAAATACTAACACACACGCCAACACCAAATACTAACACACACGCCAACACCAAATACTAACACACACGCCAACACCAAACACTAACACACACGCCAACACCAAACACTAACACACACGCCAACACCAAACACTAACACACACGCCAACACCAAACACTAACACACACGCCAACACCAAACACTAACACACACGCCAACACCAAACACTAACACACACGCCAACACCAAATACTAACACACACGCCAACACCAAATACTAACACACACGCCAACACCAAATACTAACACACACGCCAACACCAAATACTAACACACACGCCAACACCAAATACTAACACACACGCCAACACCAAACACTAACACACACGCCAACACCAAACACTAACACACACGCCAACACCAAACACTAACACACACGCCAACACCAAACACTAACACACACGCCAACACCAAACACTAACACACACGCCAACACCAAACACTAACACACACGCCAACACCAAACACTAACACACACGCCAACACCAAACACTAACACACACGCCAACACCAAACACTAACACACACGCCAACACCAAACACTAACACACACGCCAACACCAAACACTAACACACACGCCAACACCAAACACTAACACACACGCCAACACCAAACACTAACACACACGCCAACACCAAACACTAACAAACACGCCAACACCAAACACTAACACACACGCCAACACCAAACACTAACACACACGCCAACACCAAACACTAACACACACGCCAACACCAAACACTAACACACACGCCAACACCAAATACTAACACACACGCCAACACCAAACACTAACACACACGCCAACACCAAACACTAACACACACGCCAACACCAAACACTAACACACACGCCAACACCAAACACTAACACACACGCCAACACCAAACACTAACACACACGCCAACACCAAACACTAACACACACGCCAACACCAAACACTAACACACACGCCAACACCAAACACTAACACACACGCCAACACCAAACACTAACACACACGCCAACACCAAACACTAACACACACGCCAACACCAAACACTAACACACACGCCAACACCAAATACTAACACACACGCCAACACCAAACACTAACACACACGCCAACACCAAACACTAACACACACGCCAACACCAAACACTAACACACACGCCAACACCAAACACTAACACACACGCCAACACCAAACACTAACACACACGCCAACACCAAACACTAACACACACGCCAACACCAAACACTAACACACACGCCAACACCAAACACTAACACACACGCCAACACCAAACACTAACACACACGCCAACACCAAACACTAACACACACGCCAACACCAAACACTAACACACACGCCAACACCAAACACTAACACACACGCCAACACCAAATACTAACACACACGCCAACACCAAACACTAACACACACGCCAACACCAAACACTAACACACACGCCAACACCAAACACTAACACACACGCCAACACCAAATACTAACACACACGCCAACACCAAATACAATGTGCACGCGCGCAAGCTAACAGCATACACCCACAAGCTGACATCATACAGTAACACTCTATCACCATACACTTATGCACACAAACACCCGCTCACTCTAACATAAACACACTAGCATTATTTATTTATAATAGCACCAGCTAATACTGTAGCGCTGTACACCATGTGCAGCCTCACCTGTACCCATGGGCCCTTTGCAGGTTTGGGTCCATTAGACATACTTTGTGACTCTGAGGAGACTTATCGCTCCTCTCTGCCTGAACCTGGAGTTGGTTTTCCGTTCATTTCAGTGATCACCGGGGACAGTAAGTGGGCATCCCTGCTCAGCACAGCGAGGGCAGTTACCGTGCGGAGCCCACTCAGTAACGAGCATAACTTAACAGACTGAACGCGTATCAAGGTAAATCGGACGCACAGGGTTAAAAAAAAAAACGGCATTAATCTTTTCCGTACCGCTGGGTGGATCTAAACACATCAATACCGTAAACACCGACAAAATTACCTTCAGCGCGTTACCGGAGCGCGAGCCCCGGCGGTCTCCTCAGGCTCCGCACCGGCCATAAAGCGAATTCAGCAGCGGAAGTACCGGTACAGCGGAAGTCTGTGATTGGCTGAGCTTCAGTCACTAGCTAAAGAGCGGGAACATCTCTCCACTATGATTGGCTCTGTCACAACCACCAGTCAGACGGCAGAAACTTCCATCTCCTGCCGTTGACCGTTACACTGCCAACCAACCAGAGAGCAGAAGCCTCTCTCCCATGTCATTGCGTACCTGCAGTTACCAGGCAGAGAGAAGAGACCTCCAATCAGAGAGCAGATGTTTGTGATTGGTTGGCTGCTGTCACTGGGTTAAACGTTGTTTTGAGGTAGCGGTAGTGGCTCTGTATTATTATTATTATTATTACTATTTTATTATAATTTGAATTATAAATAAATATAATGGTAGAGAAGAAAGTATTACTGGAGGGAGTTCCAAGGGGCCCCAGTACTCAGTCTGAAGCAGGAACCTAGCCAACTTTAATGTCATGTGACAATTAAGTGTTCCCGGCAGAAATTAGGAATGAGAAAAACTTTTACGTGTCCCACTGACACAGCACTGGCGCAACTAGGAAATAGGCATTCCAACAAAGCTTTTCCCAACATCCCAGGGATATACGAATGTTCCTTTTAAATGCATTTATTTAACATAATTTATAATAAAAGTGATATTTTCCCTTTAATAAATAGAGGAATGTATGCTTCTTAAAAAATATTTTTCAAACTCCATCCAAAATAAACATAAATATATAGATATATTTACACATCTTAACTTAATATTAAATATAAATTTTCTTTGACCTTGTTTTCTCCGTCGAAATAGAGTTCTACAAAATAGTTCGTCGTTATATAAAAAGTTCTCATCCCGTGAAAGTCTCTGGACATCATGGCGTCCTGCTGGAGTGGTGAAGGGAAGGGTGGCACCCCCGCTGGCTCACATATATTGCTTGCAGACCTCGTTTAGAAGAAGCTTATATTTCCCACGTAAAAAGTTAATGTAAACAGAGAAGAATCTTTTTACATTTCTAATGGTGACAGTCTTTACGTCTGATTCCGGGACCTGCGTTTCAGTCTGAAGAAAAACACCACGCAAAGGGAAAGTTGTAAATAAACGTGTATCGAGATGGTTCATCCTATATACTAATACATATATACGCTGTATAGCAGCCTTTTATAAAGCGATATATGAGACATCTCTCCTGTACCACGAGGCACAACCCCACAGTCCATTGTATAAATGGCACAAATAAGGAATTTGTCCTACACAGTGAGAAACATCCCTGTTACAGTCTGTGGTATAAATGGGATATATGAGGGATTTATCCTATACCTTGAGACACAGACCCTTTAACGGTGCATTGTATAAAAGGGGTATATGAGGGATTGGTCCTATACAGTGAGACCGAACCTATAACAACCAATTGTATAAATAAAATATATATGAGGGCTTTATCCTATACGGTGAGTCACATGACCTTTAACAATGCATTTTAAAAATGAGATGTATGAGGGATTTGTCCTATACAGTGAGACCGAACCTATAACAACCATTTGTATAAATAAAATATACCGGTATATGAGGGCTTTATCCTATACGGTGAGTCAAATGACCTTTAACTATGCATTTTAAAAATGAGATGTATGAGGGATTTGTCCTATACAGTGAGACCGAACCTATAACAACCATTTGTATAAATAAAATATATATGAGGGCTTTATCCTATACGGTGAGTCAAATGACCTTTAACTATGCATTTTAAAAATGAGATGTATGAGGGATTTGTCCTACAGTGAGACCGAACCTATAACAACCAATTGTATAAATACAATATATATACGAGGGATTTGTCCTATACAGAGAGTCACATGAACTATACCAATTTATTTTAAAAATGAGATGTATGAGGGATTTGTCCTATACAGTGAGACCAAACCTATAACAGCCAATTGTATAAATAAAATAAATATGAGGGGTTTGTCCTATACAGTGAGACACAGACCCTAGGACAAGTTATTATCTTTATGAGGTGGCTTGACCTATACAATGAGAAGCAGAACCTATAACAGTTTATTGTATAGATTGAATATATGAGGCATGTGTACAATACAGTACAACACCAACCTTAAAACAGTTATATGGCATAGGTAATGTTTGAGAGAAGCTCATGTGCAATGGTACAGGCCAGATGTTAGTTGACAGCTTATTGTGATTAAAATTCAGGAGTCGTGCTAACCTGTAGGTCGTGATTCTTCAATATGGTTATAAGGTTGCGCATGTTAACGGCAGATCTCTCTACTGTTTGTTTTAACTTGGAGTCCAAGATGACGCTGAGTATTTTTGGAACCGCCTCTGTTAATAGCCTGAGTCCATTCCAGACCTCCGCCGCCTTCTTTGGTGTCTGCGGGAAAAATGTGAGCTTTTAAGACACATTTTCAAATGCATTCATAAAAACCAGTACCATTATCCCAATTCCCATTTCATAAACCCCCAAGAGCAGCTCGATATAGCAACCCTGCACCCTCCGCAAAACGAGGAGAATAGAAAGATACGTTTATGTGAACCAGACGTCTCGTGGCTGATCTAGTGAGACATTGCAACGAAATGCCTTTAACTGTCGTTGTACGTATACGAGCGTCTCTTCATTACGCCGCGAGTCCAGGACAGACCTGAGAGCTGATGTGTTTATAATAAGGCCCTGATTAAAGGCTAATTGTGTCTGTCTTCTCGTCTTTGAAGTGGTGACGTCAAGCCCTTTCCTGTCCCGTGATGCTGTCATCAGAGGATGTTTAGTTGCAAAAGGGTGAATCCACTGTGGGAATTAGTAAGCCAGACTTAGATCCCACAGGAGAGATCAACCAATTTGCATTATTTAAGAAAAAAATATACTCATGTCATATTTTATTACTCTAATTCCGGATACTACTGATTAACATTTCGCCAAGGTTCACAATACGTTCGAAATCAGATGAGATAAAGATAAAAGATTTTTAACGTAACAGATACCCAATACCCCACCCAATCTTTGTCTAAATCAATTTGCTTCCAGAAATATGCCAGATACCAAATAAATCAACCATAAGTTTTGTATTTGGGGGAGTGGAGGTGTTCTTCCGCCCCAGGTGCCACTCATGAGGGAGGTGCCACAGTGACACACAGAGTTCTCAAGTCTCCTGGAAATTCCCTCTTTCTCAGCGTCTCTCCATCTCCTCCGCCGACCACTTCCATGTCCCTGAATCCTTTGCTGACGCTTCTTCTCTTGCCTCTTCTTTTTCCTCTTTTCCCTTTGTCTTCTTTCTTCATCCACTTTTTCTGTGGGTAAACTCTCCCCCACTAGAGGAACGGCTGTCCCCGTGGCGCTGGCCTTTTGTGGAAGTACTTTGAGAGGCCAGAATAACGCAGACAGATTTGGGGAGAAAGAGAGGTACAGAAACACTCTTAAATCCGCGAATCCGTCTTCACTTCTCCGATGGGGAAAGGGTGTGCCAGGGGGCTCTGTCCTTTTGCGGAAGTGATCAGGAGGCCTGGTTTATGGAGAATCAAGCGAAGAAAAAGAGGCAAGAGAAGAAGCTGAGCTGCGAGAAGGGAGAAAGGGACTGGGCTCAAATGTGCAATGTCCCTTCAGTCCCAGGGGGTTTTGGTACCTCAAGTCCCGGAGCAATTTTGCTATTTTTGCGCTATGTCAGTTCAGCGATGATTCTCTTTTCCTGTGAATAGTGTACTCATGGAAACTATATATTGTTTTTTTCAAGGAGAGATAGAGCTTTCGTTTGATACCATAGTTAGATGATTAGCTGAAAATTTAGGATGAGAAATTTAGTAAAAACTAGCGAAAATTTGAAAAAAAAACACCTAATTTTTTTATACATTTTCCCTCTGAATCCTCTCAAAATTAGGTAAAGTGATTGAAAATCCCCTCCAAGTTTATCAATGCAGGTGTCCTGATTTCAGAAATACCTAATTTTTATAGATTTTTCATACTTTCCCAGCACTTATAGGGAACATACTATAAGGTGTACATTATTCGAAGAATTTTTATGCTTATGGCTTAACGGGTTTGGGGGTTGTGAACCGGGCAGGAGGGTTATACTGGGTAGATGTTGTGTTAGGGCAATGGGATGTAAGGGTTTTTTTTCTTTTCTTATCATTTTTATATTTTTTTTTTTTTTTTAGATATTTTTTTTTTTTTAAATGGTTAGATTTCCTCTTAGGGACATATTGAACATGTTATTAATGCCAGTTATGTCACAATGACATCACTTAGCTCACTTTATTTTATTTTTTTAATTATTATTTATTGTATTATTTTTGTGATTTATTTATTTTTAAATCAGAAACCATTTTTTCTAGGTTTTGTTTTTCAGCATGGGAGCAGGTGAGAAACATGGTTTCTCACTCTCCTCCCCGCGACCCCCCTGCACCGATCACACTGTGATCTCTATGCAAGTCCCCACAGACTTGCATAGAGATCACAGTGTCTGTGCCTCATCAGAGCTATCGGATGTCCCTGGAGGGGATATCCTGTCCTCCGATGACCTTCCGGGTGAAGTCAGCAGTGACACGACCCGGAAGGGAATGCCCGATCGCGCGATCGGCAATTAAATGTGTAACAGTTTTCCGGTGTTCGTGCCCGAAGCTGTTACATGAGATCAGCAGCAGAAAGTCAGCGTTGCTGACTTCTGCTGTCAGGGGGGAGTCCAGGCTGTCAAACAGCCTGATCTCCACTGCAAAAAGGGCAGGACGTACCGGTACCGATTCTTGGGATGCGTTTTTTTTACGTACCGGTACGTCCATAGGGGACTGAAGGGGAAAAAAAAAATTGAAAAATTTACATTTATTTTTTTATCTGATTAATCGAAAAAATCATCGGCCAACTAATCGATTATGAAAATAATCGTTAGTTACAACCCTACTCCTAACCATTCATTCCCCCAAGCCTTCCCGCTAGCCTGTAGTTAGAGGCACGGCAAAGAAGAGGTGTTTCTATACATACATGTAATTTACTCCATTCTGCTTGGTTGAGTTTTGTTTCAGGAACAGAGATGTCCTCTGGAAACTCGCATAGTACATTACAGGATTCCTAGATGAGAGAATAAGGAGGGTTTTATAATAACTTTATCGCAGCGATTAAACAGATAACCCCCAGCCGTTGGAATAGAAAAACAGCCATTGTTTTCATTATGTATTCATTTCCACTTGGGATATATGGGGGTTCGCTTAGCCCCCTTTTCCAGTACAGAGTCGCCTTATAATTGCCGTATAGCTTAATTCAGTATCAGGCACACATCATGTATCCATCCTATACTCCTATAACAGTCCTGTAGTATATATGGGATAAATAAGGACCTATAACCCTCCCTGCAGCCTATTACTCCCTAAAAACCTCCATATAACCCCTTCTGTTACTCAAAATAACCCTTTCTATAACTCCTATTACTCCATATAAACTTCGCTATAACCCTTCCTATTACTCCATACCACCCCTCTCCCAATAGGTCTGTATTAAAAAATAAAACTCACCAATGTTTTTTCCTCCTCGTTGGCTTCTCGGATGTACTTGGCCAATACTCGGCTGTCACAAATTCTCTGGTTAGGGGCGGACATACTGAGCCTCACTTTAACGAACAACATTAATAGCAAGATAAAGAAACCTGGAACACATGAAGCCCAACATAATCAAACATATGAGGATTCCTGATAAAGTGCAGCTTGAGGTCTTTCCACCATGAATACATTAAATGGGCTTGATTTCGAGGTGTTGCAAACAATCTGTGTCTCTCTTTAGGGCGCTTCAGGTGACATAAGGCTGAACCGGAGATGTCCGACCTTACATTTACAGAGCACCTTTGTGCACTATTTGTCCCTTAGATCCAGTTCTGCATTCTAGAATCTCACAGACCAAGAGCTCTGCAGCTACCACAATACACCTAACCCAATCAATGAAACTCTACAGCTGCTTTGTCATTCACCAAACCAACAGCTCCACACCTAGCACCTCACTCGCCCCCAACAGCTCCACACCTAGCACCTCACACGCCCCCAACAGCTCCACACCTAGCACCTCACACGCCCCCAACAGCTCCACACCTAGCACCTCACACGCCCCCAACAGCTCCACACCTAGCACCTCACACACCCCCAACAGCTCCACACCTAGCACCTCACACGCCCCCAACAGCTCCACACCTAGCACCTCACACCCCCCAACAGCTCCACACCTAGCACCTCACACGCCCCCAACAGCTCCACACCTAGCACCTCACACGCCCCCAACAGCTCCACACCTAGCACCTCACACGCCCCCAACAGCTCCACACCTAGCACCTCACACGCCCCCAACAGCTCCACACCTAGCACCTCACACGCCCAACAGCTCCACACCTAGCACCTCACACACCCAACAGCTCCACACCTAGCACCTCACACAACCAACAGCTCCACACCTAGCACCTCACACACCCAACAGCTCCACACCTAGCACCTCACACAACCAACAGCTCCACACCTAGCACCTAACACAACCAACAGCTCCACACCTAGCACCTCACACACCCAACAGCTCCACACCCAACAGTTCCACACCAAGCACCTCACACACCCAACAGCTCCACACCTAGCACCTCACACACCCAACAGCTCCACACCTAGCACCTCACACACCCAACAGTTCCACACCAAGCACCTCACACTCCCAACAGCTCCACACCTAGAACCTCATACGCCCAACAGCTCCACACCTAGCACCTCACACACCCAACAGCTCCACACCTAGAGCCTTTTAAACCCAACAGCTCCATACCTAGCACCTCACACACCCAACAGCTCCACACCTAGCACCTCATACGCCCAACAACTCCACACCTAGCACCTCATACGCCCAACAGCTCCACACCTAGAGCCTTTTAAACCCAACAGCTCCATACCTAGCACCTCACACACCCAACAGCTCCACACCTAGCACCTCATACGCCCAACAACTCCACACCTAAAAATCTCACACACCCAACAGCTCTAGACCTAGCGACTGAGAGCTATGCACATGGCACCTTAATATATACCATATCTGTAATAGCCCTTTCAGCACTTCGGACCTCACACACCCATGTGGCAGATGCTGTGGCATACTGTGTGTCTGAGCCGTTATGGTCCACTTTGGAAGTGCTAAACCTACACCGATCGATGTCATCAACACAGTTTTAAAGGCACTGAGAATGTGTTAAACCTGCCACACACAGTGAGTATGAGGGTAGTTAGGGCAGTGAGTGGTAGGGTAGTTAGGATCAGGGACTGTAAACATTAGGAGTGCATGCGGCATTAATACATGAAAAACAAAGTTTCCGGAAAGGTCAAAGGCGGCAGAACATAGAGTGCCAAAGTAAATACAGGCAGCAGGTCTGGGAACGGTGCACATTAACTCTTCCCTGGATGCCAAGCCATAGGCCTCAGAGCCCCAGGGATTCTGGGAACAGTGCCCATTAACCCTTCCCTGGATCATAAGGCTCAGAGTCCAAGGAATTCTGGGAACAGTGCAGGTTAACCCTTTCCTGGATCACAACACATCAAGTTCTAAGCCCCAGGAAATCTGGGAACAGTGCCCATTAACCCTTTCTTGGATCATAAGGCTCATAGTCCAAAGAATTCTGGGAACAGTGCCCATTAACCCTTATTTAGATCATAAGGGAGCAATGTACAATAACCATTTCCTAGCCTACCGAGAAGAATGCTGAGAGCCCAGGATGTTTACATTAACAAGTCATGTATTTGTACATAAAAATCAATAGTAAAACCACTACTACTGGGCCGTTTAACTATAAGGTACGACCCTGTGCTAAATTCTATGCCACTGAATTAGAATTTAAATATAGTTTACCAAAATCACTGCCGTGTGCACAATGATGGCTTCTCTTCCAAAAATACACTTTTATCACAATTTTCCACATTCTAACTTGGCTATATTGGGCTAAACATGTTATTAGCTGCAAAAGCAATATCAATTAAAATGCATCTAACGAGCAGTAAGACAACATTAAAAATAAAAATACACACCACCACTAGGGTGACCTCATCAGCCATGTTTCCAGAAAACGTAATAATTACATTGCTGACCAGCCCATATAAAGTTCTGCCTGCAGTATGGGGGATGTATAAGCGGCTAATTAGTTCCCTTCCATAAGTGTATACATCCCACATACTGCAGGGCAGCATTTTACACTGGATTGGCATTATGTCTGTGCCGCTGGGATTAATTTTATGGATTTATGCATTGAATTGCTTAGTTATGTGTCATTGAATTGAACCCAAGATCCAGTGGGAGATGAATTATGAAACTTATACAATGCATTAGAAACTATACACTACTAAATTCATATCAATATTGTTAAATCTGGGGAACCATCAGCAACTAGATACATAATCAAAATCTCTGCCTTTTGGAACGTACCTTACATTCTTAAAATTATTTCTTTTTAATGCTAACAAATGAGGCATCTGAAGGGCATCGTCCATGCGCGCAGCCCAGGAGGTAGCAGACCCTTCCACTGGGATGACATGAGTGGGAATTTTGGCTTTTTGTCCCCTTTGGGCTTTTTGATTTTTAGTTGCGAAGCTAATGAACGCATTCCACTGGCATAGTTGCTAACTGTCCTGTTTTTTCCAGTCCAGTCCTGTGACTTGGGAGCTTGGGAAATTGGCAGTTGCGGGTGCAGGGCTGGTTTGGGAGATCGCAGATCTCCCTCTAATCGTCCCAAAATTAAGATCTCTGCTTCAGCTCTATCTAGCACTGTGTGCTGGCAACTGATGCTAAGCTTCAAGATTTGACATCATGTCCCACTGAAGCAGTGCACGGCAAGGGAGCACCGACGAAGCCTTGCGCTCCCACCACAGGACTTAAAGAAGAAAAAAGGAGAGGGAGAAGTGTAAGAGTGGGTGAGAAAGGTAAGAGCTAAAGACAAATGAGAAAGACAATGGGGAGGAGAGATAAGAAGAAAGGAGCGAGACAGTGAGAAAGGAGTGAGGGCTTAAGATGAATAAGACATAAACAGTATATTTAGTTAATATTGGAAACTGTGGCTTGGAAGTATATTCAACTGACCTCCCCCGCAAAATTATGGTGTCCTGACTTGTGGACACCAAAACCCGCTTAACATCTACAAACAGAAAAGGGAATGGGCCAGCATCCTGCTGCACATTACTTTAAAGGGCATCTTGCTTAGGGTCCCTAAAAGCCTAATATCCTAATGGATAGGGGTGTGGTAGTGTGAGTGTTTGGGTGTGTAAGTGATTGGATATGGGTGTCTATAGTAGTGTGAGTGGGTGTGTTAGTGAATGGATATGGGTGTGGTAGTGTAAGTGGGTGTGTAAGTGGATATGTGTGTAGTAGTGTGAGTGTAAGGGTGTGTTATTGGATATGGGTGTGGTAGTGTGAGAGTTTGGGTGTGTTAGTGATTGGATACGGGTGTAGTAGTGTGAGTGTTTGGGTGTGTAAGTGATTGGATATGGGGGTGGTAGTGTGAGTGTTGGGTGTGGTTGTGATTGGATATGGGGGTGGTAATGTGAGTGTTTGGGTCTGTTATTGATTGGATATGGGGGTGGTAGTGTGAGTGTTTGGGTCTGTTATTGATTGGATATGGGGGTGGTAGTGTGAGTGTTTGGGTGAGTTAGTTATTGGATATGGGTGTGGTAGTGTGAGTGTTTGGGTCTGTTATTGATTGGATATGGGTGTGGTAGTGTGAGTGTTTGGGTGAGTTAGTTATTGGATATGGGTGTGGTAGTGTGAGTGTTTGGGTCTGTTATTGATTGGATATGGGGGTGGTAGTGTGAGTGTTTGGGTGAGTTAGTTATTGGATATGGGGGTGGTAGTGTGAGTGTTTGGGTGAGTTAGTTATTGGATATGGGGGTGGAAGTGTGAGTGTTTGCATGAGTTAGTTATTGGATATGGGGGTGGTAGTGTGAGTGTTTGGGTGAGTTAGTTATTGGATATGGGTGTGGTAGTGTGAGTGTTTGGGTGAGTTAGTTATTGGATATGGGTGTGGTAGTGTGAGTGTTTGGGTCTGTTATTGATTGGATATGGGTGTGGTAGTGTGAATGTTGGGTGTGGTAGTGATTGGATATGGGGGTGATAGTGTGAGTGTTTGGGTCTGTTATTGATTGGATATGGGTGTGGTAGTGTGAGTGTTTGGATATGGGGGTGGTAGTGTGAGTGTTTGGGTGAGTTAGTTATTGGATATGGGGGTGGTAGTGTGAGTGTTTGGGTCTGTTATTGATTGGATATGGGGATGGTAGTGTGAGTGTTTGGGTCTGTAATTGATTGGATATGGGGATGGTAGTGTGAGTGTTTGGGTCTGTAATTGATTGGATATGGGGGTGGTAGTGTGAGTGTTTGGGTCTGTTATTGATTGGATATGGGTGTGGTAGTGTGAGTGTTGGGTGTGGTAGTGATTGGATATGGGGGTGGTAGTGTGAATGTTGGGTGTGGTAGTGATTGGATATGGGGGTGGTAGTGTGAGTGTTTGGGTGAGTTAGTTATTGGATATGGGGGTGGTAGTGTGAATGTTGGGTGTGGTAGTGATTTGATATGGGGGTGGTAGTGTGAGTGTTTGGGTCTGTTATTGATTGGATATGGGGGTGGTAGTGTGAGTGTTTGGGTCTGTTATTGATTGGATATGGGGGTGGTAGTGTGAGTGTTTGGGTCTGTTATTGATTGGATATGGGTGTGGTAGTGTGAATGTTGGGTGTGGTAGTGATTGGATATGGGTGTGGTAGTGTGAGTGTTTGGGTCTGTTATTGATTGGATATGGGGGTGGTAGTGTGAGTGTTTGGGTCTGTTATTGATTGGATATGGGTGTGGTAGTGTGAGTGTTTGGGTCTGTTACTGATTGGATATGGGTGTGGTAGTGTGAGTGTTTGGGTCTGTTATTGATTGGATGTGGGGGTGGTAGTGTGAGTGTTTGGGTCTGTTATTGATTGGATATGGGGGGTGGTAGTGTGAATGTTGGGTGTGGTAGTGATTGGATATGGGGGTGGTAGTGTGAGTGTTTGGGTGAGTTAGTTATTGGATATGGGTGTGGTAGTGTGAGTGTTTGGGTCTGTTATTGATTGGATATGGGGGTGGTAGTGTGAATGTTGGGTGTGGTAGTGATTGGATATGGGGGTGGTAGTGTGAGTGTTTGGGTCTGTTATTGATTGGATATGGGGGTGGTAGTGTGAGTGTTTGGGTCTGTTATTGATTGGATATGGGGGTGGTAGTGTGAGTGTTTGGGTCTGTTATTGATTGGATATGGGTGTGGTAGTGGGAGTGTTGGGTGTGGTAGTGATTGGATATGGGGGTGGTAGTGTGAATGTTGGGTGTGGTAGTGATTGGATATGGGGGTGGTAGTGTGAGTGTTTGGGTGAGTTAGTTATTGGATATGGGGGTGGTAGTGTGAATGTTGGGTGTGGTAGTGATTTGATATGGGGGTGGTAGTGTGAGTGTTTGGGTCTGTTATTGATTGGATATGGGGGTGGTAGTGTGAGTGTTTGGGTGAGTTAGTTATTGGATATGGGGGTGGTAGTGTGAGTGTTTGGGTCTGTTATTGATTGGATATGGGTGTGGTAGTGTGAATGTTGGGTGTGGTAGTGATTGGATATGGGTGTGGTAGTGTGAGTGTTTGGGTCTGTTATTGATTGGATATGGGGGTGGTAGTGTGAGTGTTTGGGTCTGTTATTGATTGGATATGGGTGTGGTAGTGTGAGTGTTTGGGTCTGTTACTGATTGGATATGGGTGTGGTAGTGTGAGTGTTTGGGTCTGTTATTGATTGGATGTGGGGGTGGTAGTGTGAGTGTTTGGGTCTGTTATTGATTGGATATGGGGGGTGGTAGTGTGAATGTTGGGTGTGGTAGTGATTGGATATGGGGGTGGTAGTGTGAGTGTTTGGGTGAGTTAGTTATTGGATATGGGTGTGGTAGTGTGAGTGTTTGGGTCTGTTATTGATTGGATATGGGGGTGGTAGTGTGAATGTTGGGTGTGGTAGTGATTGGATATGGGGGTGGTAGTGTGAGTGTTTGGGTCTGTTATTGATTGGATATGGGGGTGGTAGTGTGAGTGTTTGGGTCTGTTATTGATTGGATATGGGGGTGATAGTGTGAGTGTTTGGGTCTGTTATTGATTGGATATGGGGGTGGTAGTGTGAGTGTTTGGGTGAGTTAGTTATTGGATATGAGTGTGGTAGTGTGAGTGTTTGGGTGAGTTAGTTATTGGATATGGGTGTGATAGTGTGAGTGTTTGGGTGAGTTAGTTATTGGATATGGGGGTGGTAGTGTGAGTGTTTGGGTGAGTTAGTTATTGGATATGGGTGTGGTAGTGTGAATGTTGGGTGTGGTAGTGATTGGATATGGGGGTGGTAGTGTGAATGTTGGGTGTGGTAGTGATTGGATATGGGGGTGGTAGTGTGAGTGTTTGGGTCTGTTATTGATTGGATATGGGGGTGGTAGTGTGAGTGTTTGGGTCTGTTATTGATTGGATATGGGGGGTGGTAGTGTGAGTGTTTGGGTCTGTTATTGATTGGATATGGGTGTGGTAGAGTGAGTGTTTGGGTCTGTTATTGATTGGATATGGGGGTGGTAGTGTGAGTGTTTGGGTCTGTTATTGATTGGATATGGGGGTGGTAGTGTGAGTGTTTGGGTGAGTTAGTTATTGGATATGGGTGTGGTGGTAGTGATTGGATATGGGGGTGGTAGTGTGAGTGTTTGCGTCTGTTATTGATTGGATATGGGGGTGGTAGTGTGAGTGTTTGGGTCTGTTAGTTATTGGATATGGGGGTGGTAGTGTGAGTGTTTGGGTCTGTTATTGATTGGATATGGGGGTGGTAGTGTGAGTGTTTGCGTCTGTTATTGATTGGATATGGGGGTGGTAGTGTGAATGTTGGGTGTGGTAGTGATTGGATATGGGGGTGGTAGTGTGAGTGTTTGGGTGAGTTAGTTGGATATGGGGGTGTGTATGGCACCTTAGACAGTGCCTTTAATTCCGTGTAGTAGTGTCTGTAGTCCATCTGTGTCTGTAAGTTGCTGCTGCTAGTAGTAGTTATTTTTAACTTCATAGTAGTATACAGCTGATCATACTGCAATATTTAATGTTTTATATTAACTAGTAATATGCTGAGATTTAATAGGCTGTTATAGTTGTGGGGGGGGCAACTCCATATGATTGTGGAATAGGATGTCCAACAAATTCATATAGTGTGACGGTCAGGTGTCCACATAGTGTATGTATAGATAGATAGACATACAGATAGATACAGTAACGATATTAGCCCAAGTCGGTTCCGGTCCGTGCCTCCACCTCACAGCCTTCATACTCTGTTCCTCATTCTAAAGTGTCTGGGCTACAACAGCTTCATTCCATGGTCAGCAGCGGTCAGACATGGAGGACTCTACCATGGCTTCCTGCAACAACCCACCACACATACAGTCACCCAACCCTAACCCACACCAAATACGTAGGGGGACACTCGACGAGCAGGAGGAACACGGGGGTGCAGGAGGAAGGGAAAGCCGAACATACAGAACAGTAGGGCCGAACATACAGAACAGTAGGGAGAAGATACAACTTGTAACGGGAGACTGAGAGAGATTGATGACGCCGACGAAAAGGAGAAGAAGTAAGGCTAGGGGGAACCAGTTTAAAGTGTGTGGTACTGAGGAGTGTGGTTAAGATTCTAGGGCAGGGGTTCTCAAACTGCGGCCCTCCAGCTGCTGCAGGACTACATCTCCCATAATGCTCCTTCAGCTAAGGGGCTGGCTGAGGAGTATGGGAGATGTAGTCCTGCAGCAGCTGGAGGGCCGCAGTTTGAGAACCCCTGTTCTAGGGGTAAGACTTTGGGAGAGGGGCAATAGATAATGAGGCTCTGAGAGTTGTGACCCAGAGGAAAGAGACATAATGAACATTGTCCTAGTCCAGCTTGTGCCATTCCCGGCGCCACCACGGCCGTCTGCTCCGGCTCTGACAGCTTGTGGCAGGTTTCTGGTAAATATAATTGGCATTACACCATGTTCGAAGGTATTCGAGGGAAACTTACAGCGGTACAATTTTCCGTAGCGTGGGGAATTTGCTGATATCTGTACGTTTTGATGCGTGCCCGCATATTTGTGTAGCAGGCAAAGGTTGAAGGTAACGATGAGGTCTGGACATTGGACAAATATATTGATCCCGTTCATACTTACCAGGGCGGTGAAACAAGAACATGGGGCTTATTTAGCAGAAACCCGATCACTAGCACGTTTGCATGCCGTGTGAACCCACAAACTTCGGGGGTGTATGGGATAGCTGAGAGTTCCCTTTACATTTCCATGCTGTCCCTCGTGGGACTGCATGGGGGCATTGTGCAGATTCCCCCATATGTATTTGCCCCTTTTGGCTGAACACAGCTCCAGTGCTGGCTTGGCGAGGGTCATGAGGAGGCACAGAAAGTGTTCCCATCGATCAGTGGGTTAAACCTCAGACCCCGGAGGAGGCATTGTGCTTCAGCTTGTTGAGGAGACTGCCTCCTGGTACCATACCATTCATGTGCAACTGGTCTAGGTGCTGCTAACTTTGGACACGTTCACCAGCGGTGTGCTCCTCGACACCTGAAGCCCCAACTGCTACTTTAATGGACAGTTAAATGTCCCTCACATCCCCACTATAGAAGAACGCATATCAAAGTACTATGTGAGGACTTTAGTGTGTATTATCTGACTTATCTGTGGTAGAAGTTGCAGCTGCCCACCGACTCAGTAATCCAATATTTCCTTCCATTGAAATCAAATGGAGCCCTTTCTGTGCATGAACGTGGGGGGCTGAATGGACTCCTGTCCATAGCACTTACCGAACCAGTGCCGGAGCTGACTGGTAGCAAGCATATCATGTGCCAGAAAATATCTGGGGAACGGGGCAAATGAGAGGAATCTGCAGGATCCCCCCCATCTATTTGGGATAGGGACACTAAGGAAATACTAAGGACCTGTTAGCTATCATTGGGATTGCTTCTGATTGCTTCTGATTTGCGGCTGTGGTGATAAGACTTGTACTAAAATCTTTTACACGGCCCATATATCCTTGTGAAGGCCACTGGGAAAGTGCAGCGTAATTCCATCCAGCCGGGTCAGTACATTCAGAAATATATGGACTTTATAAGCCGCTTATCTCCCAGAAACATAGCAGCTTCCTCAAGCACCACAAATCACAGCACTCACATCCATGTGTTTGGGAGAATTCTAATAAAGACCTTTTTATATGAAAAGGTAAAGCTGGGATTAAAGCGGCCGTACACTTTTGTGCGTATGATGGTGGCGAGGTCCCTTAAAATGTACGTTGTGTCCCCCTTGCAGATGCATGGAGAAATTCAGCAGGACCCCCACGTGCATTTTCCCTGCCCCCCACCTTTCTTCCGAGCTCATCTCCCCGCAGTCACTTCCTGCGCTGGCTCAGCAAACACTGCAGGCAGAGATCTAACCAACTGGTGGCACCAAACATTGGGACACAGAGGGGTTAGAACACTGCAGCTTCTACCTAGGGCAGGTATATTTCTCTAATATTTCCATAATGTATATGAAAGTACTTACATAAACTATCACAGAAGCCATTAGCTTCACAGAGCCCATGTGCAACGGGAACCCTCAGTGACCCCCAAGACCTGGAGACCCCTGCAAAGTGCTGGAGAGCGCCTTCCACAAGTAAAGGTATTTAGTATATGTAAATTAATTTTAGCAGCTGGTTCCCCTTTACTGGCACAAAGTCCTCAAAATATCTCAACGCAACAAGAAAACCTGGAGAGGCCCCAGATCTGTCTATTTTTAGCTGCTTTGTACATCCCGGGTACATTATATCTGGAACGGGAAGTTACAGACATTGGAACCTCATTGTGCATGCTTTACATATCCAGCCATTCACCGATATTCCAATAAGATATTTCAATTGAACTACCTCAAAACCTATAACTTTTTGTTTTTTATGTACATAAACTTCTACCAGGCAGCCCTCTAAACCAAGAGTGGATATGGAGGTACTTTTTAAATACTTTAAAATGAAAAAATAAAGAACATCCTTTAAGTAGAAGCTGCAGCTCCAGGACTACGGCTACCCTTCACTTCCATAGCTCAATGATTTACGTTTCTAATTAATTGGTTGAAGCAGAAGAGTGAACTTCTATTGAAGCTACGGTGCGCATGCTTGACGGAGCCAGCGCTGGAGCTCGCTAGTATCACATGCCAGGGATGTGTCTGGCTGAACACTTCTCCTGAACGGGAAATAAGTTGGGGGTGGGGAGCGGGGCAAATGCATTTACAGAAGGGCACAACACATGCATTGGAGTAGACCAGACAGATATAATATTATTATATTAGCTTTTACCATTCCGGTAATGTTTATTTGCAGGTTCTTTGTTGTTAAAGACGGAGTCTCATTTACAGCACCGTGAGCACAGGGACATTAAAAACTTAGGAGAGCATTAAAAGGCACGTCAGCCTGTGGTCTTCTAAGACGCACTTGATTTACGCACGCTTGGGATTTGAGAGCACAGACTGCGTACATGTGGTGCGTGTAGGACATGCAGGGACATTGGCTTCCACGCAGTGGGAATATGTGTGCAAAGCGTGCAGTCGTAGGATGGTGGGGTGACAGGGTCACGGATAGGAAATGCATTGTATACAGATGTTCAGTTACTCAGCACTATTCAGAATAGCTCCACACGTGTTGACCTTGGTCATATAATATGTCAGCTCAGAGGAGACAGCGCTCAAAATATCTTTTATAAGCAAAGGGGACAGACACAGTGAAACAGAGAGCGAGGATGGGGGGGGCTGGAAAAGTACAGGGCAAAGGGAGAAGGACAGGGCCTAAGCGACACTGAATAGGCAGAAGACAGGGCATAGTGCGACACGGAATAGGGAGAAGGACAGGGCATGGAGTGACATGGAATAGGGAGAACGACGGAGAATGGAACGATACGGAGTAGGGAGAAGGACAGAGCATGGAACGTCACGGAGTAGGGAGAAGGACACGGCATGGAACGCCACGGAGTAGGGAGAAGGACAGGGCATGGAACGCCACGGAGTAGGGAGAAGGACAGAGCATGGAACGTCACGGAATAGGGAGAAGGACAGGGCATGGAACGTCACGGAGTAGGGAGAAGAACAGGGCATGGAGTGACATGGAACAGGGAGAAGGACGGCATGGAACGATATGGAGTAGGGAGAAGGACAGGGCATGGAGTGACATGGAATAGGGAGAAGGACAGGGCATGGAACACCACGGAGTAGGGAGAAGGACAGAGCATGGAACGCCACGGAGTAGGGAGAAGGACACAGCATGGAACACCACGGAGTAGGGAGAAGGACAGAGCATGGAACGCCACGGAGTAGGGAGAAGGACAGAGCATGGAACACCACGGAGTAGGGAGAAGGACAGGGCATGGAA
The DNA here is from genome assembly GCA_023333645.1 of Sceloporus occidentalis. Lineage (NCBI taxonomy): Eukaryota > Metazoa > Chordata > Lepidosauria > Squamata > Phrynosomatidae > Sceloporus > Sceloporus occidentalis. Next base: position 833,199 of record JALMGF010000242.1, read on the forward strand.
CGTCGAGGAGTAGGGAGAAGGACAGAGCATGGAACGTCACGGAGTAGGGAGAAGGACAGAGCATGGAACGCCACGGAGTAGGGAGAAGGACAGAGCATGGAACGATACGGAGTAGGGAGAAGGACAGAGCATGGAACGTCATGGAGTAGGGAGAAGGACAGAGCATGGAACGTCACGGAGTAGGGAGAAGGACAGAGCATGGAACGATACGGAGTAGGGAGAAGGACAGAGCATGGAACGTCATGGAGTAGGGAGAAGGACAGAGCATGGAACGCCACGGAGTAGGGAGAAGGATAGAGCATGGAACGTCACGGAGTAGGGAGAAGGACAGAGCATGGAACGTCACGGAGTAGGGAGAAGGACAGCATGGAACGATACGGAGTAGGGAGAAGGACAGAGCATGGAACGATACGGAGTAGGGAGAAGCACAGAGCATGGAACGTCACGGAATAGGGAGAAGGACAGAGCATGGAACGATACGGAGTAGGGAGAAGGACAGAGCATGGAACGATACGGAATATGGAGAAGGACAGAGCATAGAGAGAGACAAAAGAAGGGAATTTTTTATTTGTTTTATATAGCACCATCAAATTCCGTAGCGCTGGAAGACAGAACAGAGAGAAAGACTGGGCATACTGAGAGAGATGACGACGGCGCACACGGAAAGACATAAGGCACAGGGGGGACACACGGACAGGCACCTGGGCAGTGTTTGAGTGAGAGGGAGTGGAGAGCGAGGAGGAGAGAAGGGGCAGAGGATGCACGGGAAAGAAGGATGGAGGGAAAGGACTATGAAAGATGGAGAGATAGAGGGCAATTGTAAGAGACCACTGGATAATAATACCAGGTAATCTATATGCTGATACTAAACACCCCGCACTGTATGATGACACCGAGTATCTATACCCGACCCCTCAGGCTGTATACTGATACAGAGTATCTATACTGAACACCCTGCACAGTACAATGATATGGAGTACACTTTGCGCTGTACGTTGATACCGAGTATCTATACGCCGATACTGAAGATGCTACGCTGTATGATGATACCAAGTATCAATATACTGATAATTATGACGATGCACTGTATAACAATACTGAGTATCCATGCACTGATCATCAATGTGCCACTGTGTGTAGTGATATTGAGTATCTGTACACTGATACTGAACGTGCCGCGCTGTATAATGGTATCGAGTATCACATCCATACCTACTATATATATACAATTCATATTATTTTTATTGTTCTGTATTATTGTACAATGCTATAGTATAGTTGTTGCTATATAAATGAAAGATTATAATACATTTTCAGTGTGTATTAGCCGTGAGTATATATGGCACCATTAATTATTACGCATAGTATTTATACCCTAAATATTCCAAAAGATAAATATATGAATAAAACCTACCAGTTACACCCATATCCAAATCTTCAGATATAGGGGAACTGCATTTTCCATCGCATTAGACTGGAGTTCACTTTAATCCCAGGAGAAGGTGGAAGAAAGACCATGAGGACGAATCCAAAAACTCCAGAAAAGTTGTGAATGTCAGTTGCCCCAAGAAGCACGTTTGCAGCTTAAATCCAGGTTTTGTCCCGTGGGTACGTGGGACCCGCGTGGAGCCGAGAGGCCAGTGAATCTCTAGGAATGAGGAGTCGGTGGCAGACAAATGCAGTTAATGTTTCACCAGGAGACTGGGAGAAAGGTCTGGAGGGGGATGCTGGATACATATATCCCAGGAGAGAGGAGGAAAGGGGGATTTCCTCAGGAAAGAGAAGGGGGCAGAATAACCGAATCCTGAAGGAAGGAGACAGTGCGGAACAGATCACGTCAGAAGGACTTTGGCATTTCTGCAGCAACCCGGGTTCTGTCATTTAAACAAAACCCAGCACATGGAGGCTTTTAACTGCGAGGCTATAAATAGGGGCTCTATTTTAATGCAAAACTTCCTTTTTGTTGTATTTTAGGAGACTATAGATCGCGTCTAATAGAGAGTCATATCCGTAACTATTACATCTGTGAATGTTTTACCTATGGATCTGTCCGCACGCAGAAGATATTGGATACAGAGGATGTTCGGGGCAGGGAATGCCGTCTGCGTTATCCTCCCAAAAAGTGCGCTAAACGTGTTATTATATACGATATATGTGTATGATTAGAAAGATGGACAGATCACATGACTGATTATAGCTGAGATATTACAGAATAGCACTTTATGATATATTTCTGCACCTACAGATTTTCGCACTCAGCGGGGTTACAGTGCTGTGGATTCCATGTATCGTTCTCATCATTCTAAGCCACAGCGTGTGTGCGGCCCTACGGGGTCTCTGTGCATGAGACATTGTGTCTGTCGGAGGGCTGCGGCAGCCCACCTGCAGTCATAAATACATTTACAGTCCATACATTACATTTAAATGTTTGCCTAAGACAAGTAACAACTTATCGGTATCCGAATATATCATTATTTTATATAGCGCTATCATATTTCACACCTCTATCCAATAAACAGGACATAACAAGCAGTATATAACACAACAATCTGACTTACAGAAAACAACAGGTGAGGAGGTCTCTGCTCACATGAGCTTACAATCTAGAGGGAGTTAGGGTATATCACGCAAGAGATAAAATATATAGCTATAGTTAATAAATGCAATGTTCGGCATTACTAAGCAAGATATGAAAGTAATAAACCACGGCAGATAGGTAGGGTTACTGAACCCACTCCATTTTTCCTTCCTGGGCCATGATATGGGCTTAGAAATCTAAGGCGTACATAAGGGTTCCAGTCAGGGGATAAATGCTGCGTCCTCATTACTCGGCAGAACCCAGTGGCTGTATGAAGAACTGCAGGTTTTTCCTTTACATTGCTTCCCAATGTTAATGACCCCTGAAATCAGCCAAAGCTTCAGCGTTGGTGTTTCTCCCAATGGCAGTGTTTTTTTGAGTTTATCCCCAGTGGTTTGCCGGTCTAACGCAGCTGTTATTCATAATGTAGATATACCCGATTAATCCGTCCGAATGCTGTTGTCTTTGCGGGTTTCCTATCGCTTGTATATTGTCAGAAACTAATCTATTTATTCTTGTTCACGAAACCTGGCTTGTGGGTTGACCTTCAGCAAAGATCTCCCATTCCTGTGTATCGAGCTCTGCTTGGCACTCGACACATCTGTGATTCCTCTGTACCATCACCGGCTGGCCTTGGCTTCCAAATGCATCGGCTGGCAGCTGCCACCAAGTCCCCTCAAAGCCCAGCTTTAGAGGTAAAGGGGGCTATTTCAGTTAAATACCCTTCTACCATATGGGGTTACTAATCCTTGGACAAAGACATAGCAGCATTGTGAAAAGGGATGTACAGAGATAACACCCCTCTCCCCTGACCTAACCAGACTATGAAAAGAGGAGCCGACTACTGATCCAGCACTGGCCAGTCCAGACAGACCGTTTCAAGCTGGAATTACTCTCTTTTTTAGCCATCTTGTAAAAATTTGCTTTTGTTCCATTTAAATAAAGCTTTTGATCCTATTTGTTTTATTCAGCCGTGGTAGCTTTTTTGACCAAAGGCTAGTCTGGTCCAAGTAGCCCTTCTGGTGGGCTTTGGGGTAATGGCCTTAGCCCATCACTTCACTCAGTGAGAGTGGCAGCTGCCCACCACCTTTAGAGGTCAACAACCCGCGTCTGATACCGACTCTCACAGGTAGGTGAAGGACAATACTGAGGAACAGTACATTCGCAACCCACTTTAATTCCACCTTAGTCTGAAACGCAACGAGCTCCATTACCACAGGATGTCTCCTTTTGTCCGCCATGTTCTATATTCTGTTACAGGGACTGTCTCATCTGCTCATTTTCTGTGACATCTTTCTGTCCCTGGGGCTTCCCAGACAATAGTGGCGTCTATGCTCTAGGAGTTGTTTTCAACCTCTCCAAATACTTCTTCCGAATAATAGATTTCCTGCAGGAAGTAATAACAATTAGATAACGAGGTCTCATTACTTACTGGCAGAGTGCACTGGGAATGCAGGCCAAGCTCTTGGAGACAGACAGGCTCGGGAGCTCGGACAAGGTAACACTAAGGAACGGGGTTCTCCTACGTGACACTTTGAAGATTCTTCCTCAGTCTACTGTAACTTTTCTTTGGCTAAACGATGCATATTCAATTAAAAGTCCCAAAACAATAAAGCGAAAAGAAAATATTATGGGGTCAAACACGGGACAACACAGGAGGTCTAAGGATTATCACGTCTTCACCTGTATCATGTTTTTTTGGGAACACGTAGCAGCCTTAGAAATGGGTCTTTCTTTCTAGTTCCCTTTGTATGCCCCCACCATGCGCCTACACAAACTGATGAAAATAAAAATGTTTCCAATTACTTGCGCTTCTTCTCCCACATTTCTTTGTTTAATAAATATATATTCACCTGCGTTAAGTTCACCTGTACAGCTTCCTGTGCTTCACACACCTGTCATTGCCATTCATTGATAGGACTACCTGTGCTTGGCACACACAGGGCCCACTCATTGAGACGCTGCCTCCTGAGCAGCATCCCCTCGGGTTCAGAAACAACTGTGTGGGCAAAACATGTACCCAGCTGCGTAGAACCGAATGCCTACAAGCGCGTCCCTGGGCTCCTGCTCATCGTATTTTGATAATTTGTTCGTATTTAGCCTTGGCTCGTTTCCATCACGTTCTGTACACCAACTGCCTTCCGCGTACCTCCCGAGCTGCCTCTTTCCAGTGAGCACCCATTGGCTTCAAGCAGCCAATCAGTGCTAAGAATCTCCGCACCATGGGGGAGGGTAACTGCGGAGCTGCAGCTTCTACCTTTAGTGCTTTTTTCATTTTTCTTAAGTTGGCATATTAAAGTAATCACATGATACTTTAATATTCCTTTACTTTTCCTTCAAGTCGAGTGTGATCATTTATTCCAGTCGCTGCGATCCTCCTCTGACAGAATAACCGCGTCAGGACATGGATCCTGGCCTAAAGTGCATGAACTCCAGCTCCCTGTGGCCTGTTGACGAGTAGTCATTACTCATCTCTAACCAAATCTAGGACCTTTGCATCAAAAATGTACGCAATTCTACAGTTCTGTCACTGCCTGTAACGTTCTCTATACTCTGAGGCCTCGCACGTATGACTCCAGCGAGGTAAAGGTCAGAACTGTCATCATGCTCTCTACCAGGGAACATGCTGACTGGGCTTTTTGTATGATTTAGGTCAACAATCCAACATACCTGCATCACCTCGCCCCCTTCGTACACGCGATGGCAGCTCCGCATGAGGACCCTCGCCGAACATCTGCTGCAGAAGGTTTTCCAGACGTTGCCAAACCTGACGACGCTCCTTGCGTATCGGTAGTGAAGCCAGATGGAAAAACACAAATATATCCCAAGCAACCTACCAAGAGGTCAGGCAGCGCCAAAAAACAGGGTCAGGGCAGGCAGCAAACAGTGTGAGTGAAGATCAAGCAGATGTTTGGAACCAGAGAAAGTCAATAAATAAATGGCGATTGGCCAGGGGGAATCCAAACAAATTTTCACGCCGTTCCTCCACCAAAACGAGCACAAAATGGTTCGGGGCTTCGCCTTTTTAACTCCAGAACAGCGGAGCAGGAGACGTGACCTGAACTTATGCTTACTCTGTGGGGTCTGAAGAAAGAGGGGTCATTCGAGGCCCTGCACGGGTGCTCCTCAAATATCCTGACTGCTACCTCTCATCACTGTCCCATCTCCCTCTGTCCTCAGGGGCAAACGTCTCTGCAAGGAACAGGAAGCATTCAAAAATTGATATACTGTCGGCACCATTATTTCCTCTTGTTTAGGGCCTTCTTTGGTTGCACGCTCGCTGTCCTCTCATAGCTTAGCATTCTGGTGCTAATAATGGGACATTCTGTTCTCTCTTATGGGGTGACCGCACTCCACCTTATCCCCCAATCATATGTGGTCTTTCAGAAGATCTTTGATAGTAAGAGAGCAGGTACACTGCGCTTACAGAAACGTAATACCTGCAGGCGGATCGGCCCCATCCGGCCCCCGTCTAGTCGCCCGTTTTTCCTGCTGTAAAGACTCAAACCTTAATCAGTCGTTGGTCTCGTCTTAGATTCAGGAGCCGTATGTCTATCCCATGCATATTTAATCCCCTCACTGTATTACCCTCTACCACTTCTGCTGGGAGACCGTTCCACCTATCTACCACTGTCAGTAAAGTAAACACTTTTTTACATCACATTGCCTAATCAACATTTTCCACGAGACAGAGATCTCATTTGGCCGCATCTACACCTTTCCGATCCTAACCATCTGGCCTTAAAAAGTTTTATCTTCAGCAAAATCTAGACAAGCGATGTATAAGGCTATATACATGTGTGGGGGAGTTTATATCTTCTGTGTGGAAAGGAAGCAAAAAAATAAATTCAACCTGTATTGACTATAAAGAACGTACGTAATATTAACCTTAAAGAACTGTTACCAATCGCTGCTTGTTCCGGAACGTTGCCTGAGCACTCTCATCATTTTCGCCAATCACAGGGGTGATTTCTGGTGAGAACGACGAATGGGATGAATTGAGAAATGCTTTTGGGACTCCATTTAGGCATTTTGAGCATTCTGTTTGGGCTGTGCAGTGGTCCCGTCACCTTTTAACACTTTGTTAACCACATCTTTAGAGACCCATTTTTTTTGGACACTATCCTTACGGTTTACACTTTCCTGGAAAACTACAGAATAGAATCAGAGAGGTATCCTCATATCTCAAAATACTCTGTATGCTAAAGCTAAAAATTCACCTTTAGAATTCCTGGAGTTCATCCACTAGCCGGACCTTAGTAATTCCCGATTCAGCACCTCTTTGAGGTCCCTTAACAAACATGAACATTTCTGTGCATTTCTGCTCTGTTCTCACTGCGGAAACGGCCATGCTACCTACCATACCTCCCCCTCGAGCTCCTGTTTTGAGGTCCTCTGTGTCCCTCGTGCTCTACCAACTTTCCTCCCCACCGAGCTCCTGCTGTACATCCCATCAGCGGGCGTACATGTGCGAGTGCAGGGTAACCTGGCTCACCGAGTCTGACACGTTCTCTTGTTTCAAGGTGAATTCTGGGATAGCAGAACACTTGAAAGCTGCCAGGATCAGAATATCGCACTGGGGGCCACCAGCCGCCCCTTGATGCATTCATTCATATAAAAAAGAAATAGGAATGTGATTTAGTGCGCATGTGATACTTTTGTGTGGGTTTATCATGATTTGTGTATGTGACTGTTGGGGAGTCTCTCTCTGCAGGCTTGGTGAGCGCGTGTCTCCGAATGAGTCCGTCTGTCTCCGAATGAGTCCGTCTGTCTCCGAATGAGTCCGTCTGTCTGTAGATGTTATGACCAGCTCATCTTCAGGCCCTTGAAGACAGCCGGGGAAGGTAGCAGAGATATTGGACATCTCTCTCCTACGTGACTCACAGTGACTTCTGCTTAGGGACTTTGTGCCAATTATTTTTATGTAGTTTTTAAAGTAAATAGGAAGGCAGCTTGGCTAAAACAAGGTGCTTTTTTACAATGCAGACAAAGAAAACGTGATGAATGTCACACGAAGATAAGCTCTCCGTATATTTCACACCGCCTGTCGCCCCGTGTCACGACTGTCTATGTCACTGAAATCACTCTATTGCAGTGCTCGCCCAGGACACTCTTTCACTGTCTGTAACTCTTTCGCTACCGGCCAGATGCCTTCATCTTTCACATGGCAAGCCCAGTCCCAAGGCCCAGTGAGACAGAAGCGCATAGAACAAACCAATGTATGGGCAGGAAGGACAATCCGAGGTATGGGTTGGGGCAAGAAGGACAATCCAAGGTATGGGTTGGGGCAGGAAGGACAATCCAAGGTATGGGTTGGGGCAGGAAGGACAATCCAAGGTATGGGTTGGGGCAGGAAGGACAATCCAAGGTATGGGTTGGGGCAAGAAGGACAATCCAAGGTATGGGTTGGGGCAGGAAGGACAATCCAAGGTATGGGTTGGGACAAGAAGGACAATCCAAGGTATGGGTTGGGGCAGGAAGGACAATCCAAGGTATGGGTTGGGGCAGGCATAACAAACTGCAGGAAAGACAGGGGCAGGAAGAACAGATCAAGGTAATGGCAGGTGCTGGCAGAACAAACCATGGTATGGACAGGAAAAACAAGCTGAGGTATGGTAGGGGGAGATGAAATAAATCGAGTATTCTCACGGGCAAGTGGAACAAAACAAGCTATCTGCAGGGGCAGGCAGAACAAACCTGCAAAGCTAGGCCTCTAAAATCAGACTGCAGATGATTTCCATCTCCGGTGTGACACAGATCTATATGACCTTTAGCAACACTCAGCGTTTATTGAAAATTGCAATCTACACAAACACGTATATATCGAAGATGATAAAGAAAAGTTAGCATACAACAAAAGCACGGTTCAGGAAGAGATTTGTTGGAATCTAGTCCTAATAGAATATTTCTTAACTAATAGAACACCACTCCCCATTGATCCGAGGTGAATAAAGAAACAAGCACACCCTCAACACTCAGTCAAGGAAGGTGTTATTTGCCCTTGGGATTGTTGACCCGCCTGCGCAGCACCGTGCTACCATGTGGCCGCCCAGTGGCCATAGGCAGAATTCCTTACTCGGCCGAGAACGAGAACATCCTGCGTTATGGTGCGTTCCTCCTCGGGAGCCTCAGAGGAAAAATCTTCATCAATCTATCAGTCCAATCCTGTCCACCAGGGTAGCCCAGACCCGGAAGACGACGCGAATTCCCCGTCTCTGGGGAACCAGTAACCCCTATACATATGTATTGGCCTTCATGGGCTTCATCAGTGGAGTGAACCCTAGACATTTCAAAGGAAAAAGTGAATACAACGAGTAATGGGAACAGCTCAATTTATTTTTCCTCCCTACTCAGAACAAACTCCATCTACTCACGTGGCCCTAGTGAAGAATGTGACCTTCCATTTCTAAGAAATGGCTTTCAAAACTCTTAGTTCTGACAAACATGAGAACAGTGTGTTTAAAGGTAAAAATATTTCCTTCCTTAAGTCTTAACCCTGTCATTACCCTATAGACGTACAGGTAATTTCACAAAAGGTATGTTTTGAAGGAGAGGAGAGATCCAGTGGGGATCGTTTAGATCCTGCTGGGATCTCCAATTGCACCCCCCTCTGGCTGATCACACGCATTGCGGTCAGTAATGGAAGGGGGTGGAGCCCTGCTTGCTGATCACCGTGTCATTAGTGCAGGGAAGATAGGAGAGAAGAGAAACAATGTTCATCCCTCTTTCCACAAAGTAAAAGATGTGGGTTTTATGAAATATAAATAAAAACAAAAACCTAATCAATTGAGAATTAAAGAATACAGCAGTACATTTACATCACTGGCATACACAAAGGGACTGATAACCGTGCAAAGAATAAAAAATAATTATAATAAGATTGATAAAATAATATAATAACTAATTTTTAAAAAGCCTTGACAACCCATTGCCCCATCACATATAATAATTCACTTCCCCCAAACCCCTGAACTGAACATTCATTGGGTCACTTTTTATCAGTGGCACCTGATGTGTAGAATAGTTTTTTTTTATATTTTAGTATATGTTTTTTACATACTAGCACGCACAATTATTATTATTAGCATATTTCTATGGTTTTAAACAAAGGCCCTATTTAAAAAAAAAATTATACCCCAAAAGAAAGTATAATTTGTGTGAGTTCATGAAACATGGAAAAGCACTGTATACAGCAATATATACCCCCATTATATTATATTATATTATACCCCGGTGCTGTATACTGAATTACCCCCCCCCAGCACTCTATACCGCCAGTGCTGTATATAGTAATATACTGCTGCCCAGGCCTATCTATACACATATACATATATTCATTTTTTCATTTGACCGTTTCTCTCCAATAAATAATTCACATTCTCACTTTTGTCATTGCTGTAAATTCAGGGGTTATTCCCTAACCTAACCGTTCCAAATTCATCCATATAACGGTGCAGGGAACCAGATTCAACCCCAGGCATCTGATTGCCCTCTTTTAATGCCTATGAATAAAACCTCTAAGCTGCTCACCAAGACAATGTTCCTACTGGAGAAAGGTGCAAAGCGTCGTTGTGCGTCCTTCCTCTATGTGATATACGGATAGAAGGGTTGTTACTAGAACAAAATAAGCATTTGCATTTAACTTTTTCTGCTCATTAAATCCATTGAAACTTGGATATAGAGATATAGTATAAGATAGGAGGGACCCAGAAAACGAATACATGATTATAGCCAATATCTGTAGCAACTCTCAAGGTCATTACCCTGGTGGCCCTTCACTGGGCCAAATGCCAATCATGACTAAGTATGTATTTCACACACATAAACGTGGATGTGAACGAAGCCAGAAGTCAGCCGTGGGGTGTGGACTTTCCAGGGTTTTCTAGGAGACCTCCTCTCCCTGCCTTCACTAGGCCTGTATAATGTATAGATAAATCTGTGACCGGCCCCTGTATAATGTATAGATAAATCAGTGACCGGCCCCCTGTAAAATGTATAGATAAATCAGTGACCGGCCCCCTGTATAATGTATAGATAAATCCGTGACCGTCCCCCTGTATAATGTATAGATAAATCAGTGACCCGTCCCCTGTATAATGTATAGATAAATCAGTGACCGGCCCCCTGTAAAATGTATAGATAAATCAGTGACCGGCCCCCTGTATAATGTATAGATAAATCCGTGACCGTCCCCCTGTATAATGTATAGATAAATCAGTGACCGGTCCCCTGTATAATGTATAGATAAATCAGTGACCGGCCCCTGTATAATGTATAGATAAATCAGTGACTGGCCCCTGTATAATGTATAGATAAATCAGTGACCCGGCCCCTGTATAATGTATAGATAAATCAGTGACCAGCCCCCTGTAAAATGTATAGATAAATCAGTGACCGGCCCCCTGTATAATGTATAGATAAATCAGTGACCGGCCCCCTGTATAATGTATAGATAAATCAGTGACCCGGCCCCTGTATAATGTATAGATAAATCAGTGACCGGCCCCCTGTATAATGTATAGATAAATCAGTGACCGGCTCCCTGTATAATGTATAGATAAATGAGTTACCGGCCCCTGTATAATGTATAGATAAATCAGTGACCGGCTCCCTGTATAATGTATAGATAAATCAGTGACCGGCCCCCTGTATAATGTATAGATAAATCAGTGACCGGCCCCTGTATAATGTATAGATAAATCAGTGAGCCGTCCCCTGTATAATGTATAGATAAATCAGTGACCGGCCCCTGTATAATGTATAGATAAATCAGTGACCGGCCCCTGTATAATGTATAGATAAATCAGTGAGCCGGCCCCCTGTATAATGTATAGATAAATCAGTGACCGGCCCCTGTATAATGTATAGATAAATCAGTGACCGGCCCCCTGTATAATGTATAGATAAATCAGTGACCGGCCCCCTGTATAATGTATAGATAAATCAGTGACCGGTCCCCTGTATAATGTATAGATAAATCAGTGACCGGCCCCTGTATAATGTATAGATAAATCAGTGACCGGCCCCTGTATAATGTATAGATAAATCAGTGACCGGCCCCCTGTATAATGTAGAGATAAATCAGTGAGCCGGGGCCCCCTGTATAATGTATAGATAAATCAGTGACCGGCCCCTGTATAATGTATAGATAAATCATTCAAAAATATGTTTCAAATACTTTATGTTATTACATTTATTTGACAAATAGTGAGAAAAAAGTATAAGATTCATAAAGGCCAAAGCTACAGAGGTGACTGTGAACGGGAAATGCTTTTTTTTAACCAATAATTTAGCACAGGCGAAGCGCCGCGGCTCCCCTTTTGGTGTTGAAATGGTTAACTTGTACAGGCATACGGTGTTATCGCCTCTCTGCACATGTTCAGCTTTTGAACGTGTCTTTTAGTTTTTTTGGCCTCTGCTTCTCTCGTGTATCTCCATAATCTGGTAGCCAGCGCTGTGAGCCCTTGTTTAGCAGTCTCTAGAAGTCTCATTCTCTTAAATGAAGAATGGATGCTGTAATTTGTATGCAGTCCTTTCCAAAATACATGCAAAGCACATTAAAAAAAGAAAAATTTGAGAGATTGTTGTGTTTGGAAACGTCATCGAGCTCAGAGTTTATTAAGCGTCATTTGCCTGTTCCTATATAGAATGCGGAACCTGTGTCCCATTTCTAGATGTTTCCTAAATCATAGTAAGCGTTTTCTTGTTTTATATAAAACGCCCACCTTGGTGCTGTAGCGCGTTCGCCAAAGACCCCTTATCATAGACATTTATTCACAGAGCTGGATGAGCGCCACCTGCTGTCTCACCGGGAACCTTCAACTGACGGAAACCGAAAGAGCAGGCTCACTCATCTCAGAAAGCACCAAGGGCCATATTACTTAGGGGAAAGCATGATTTTATGCTTTTTTTTTTTATTTTATTGGATTTTGAGAAATCATTCGATATGGTTCCTCGTAAAAGGTTCTTGTACAGAGAAGATCGGCTTTGGTGACATTGTTTGCAACTGATTGAAAACCAAAATAAAGATGGTGCTCAGAGAGTTGGTGTTAACTGATAATGCATTTGTTAATTGTTAACCTTATTTGCATGCGCCTACCCAGAATCCCTTGTGGTTGTCAAAGCATCATGAGATTTCTGAGGGAAAAACAAGCCTTCTGGCGTGTCTGGTGTCTGTAGATGAGTGTTTAATAATACTTCTACTACCCCTTAAATTTAAGTGGAAGTGTTTCCATCACCTTTACTCACCATAACTTATGTAATGTGTTGTTTGACAAAGACATATACCAGGAGTAGTAAATGCATGCCTGAAGTACAATTTGTGTGAAAAAACTAGAAAAAAAAAAAAACCACTGGCAAAGGCTGCTGGTAGAATCTTGTGCATGGAAAGGGTTAAAATACCAGCATATTTTCAAAAATATATGGTTGATGGAGGTAAATTGCATTGGCCTGCTTCAAAGATATCCGAAAAGTTGCTGCAAACTGTTACAGTGTTAACCCCACAGTAACCCCTGCTAAGAAAAAAACAAACGCAAAGAACGTACACAAATATTCGCCCAAACAAACACACAAAGACTTGGCCCGCGCCAGTATTTTCCCCAACTGGGACACGTTTATTCTAAAAGCTGACAAAATTCACCTCTATTTAAAAATATTAACAGTGTCCAATTGGTCTCTGTTGATAAGAAATTATCAATCCAGTTTTAATAGAAAAGGTTAAATGGAAATGATTTTCTTGAAGTTAAGTAACTTCCAGATTCTTTCTAAATTAAATATTGTGATGGGAATGACCTCGACCCCGGCTGGGTACACCCACCAGACAAACCTTCCTTCTTCCCATGGCCACTGGGAACACAAAACTTCAACCATCAGACAGCACAAGCATCAGAGGCAGAAAGAATCGCAGCTCTTTGGGAACCTCAGCAGCAGCTCTGCAGCATACAGAAGAACCTTTTTTATTTTTTTATTTTTTTTTGAAGCCCCGAGGTTCGTGCTTCACTGTGAAGAAAAACAGAAAAAAGTGCCAGTGCCGTAAGGCCCCAGTGGACACCAGGTCCCGTTCTTCGTTTTCTTCTGGGGTCACACTCCCGAAGGATATGCGACCCCTTCCTTCCCTCCTCGGCCATAAGGCCTGCAGGAGGGCCGGATCTTCTTGGCCCCTTCCCGCAAGGGTTGGGGCCACTGAAATCTTCTTTTAGAGGAGGGGGGCACTCAGAAGAGCTACCTGACTCCCCTCCTCACCAGAAAAGCCAGACCTTTAGGGGACCCGGCTCCACCGTGGCTTTTCAGTGTCCATCAGAGTTTGTATCAAGAAACTCAAATACAAAAATACATCAAAAAGTAAAAAAACACGTGCGCTGTGAAAAAAACAAAACAGTGTAATCATGTGAGGAAAACTATTTTTTTTTTTTATTTTTTTTTTTTTGGAAGCCCGAGGTGCGTGCTCCTTTGGTGCCGCATTCTGTGCACAAGGCAACAGAAGCCAGACTACGATTCCGAGTTCCCTCACGGAGAACTCGGTCAAATTCCAACCCCCCCCCCCCCATGGGAGGGTCGGATCTTGAGTCTCACCCCGAAGAAGGAAAACTATATACAAAGCAAACCCGGGGGAAGCCCCAGCCTTACCAGCTGTTGTGATAAAAAAAAATTGTTCTTATGCACCACACACCAAGCCAGAAGCCTGGGGATAGTGCATACAGAAATAAAAGTGCATGTAGGGGTCTGAAAGGTGCTTACCGGCATGTGACACGTGAAGGGGTACAGTAGTGATGTCCGGATCATGAACGAATCGTTCATTTGATCCGGTTCTTTTTAGTGATCCGGATGAATCGGTTCACTAGACTGAACGATTCATTTGTAGCGGTTCAGTCTGTGAATCATGCAGCTGTAACCTGATCCTAGAGCTGTGAGTCATCTGCAGAGCACTCAGACACAGACTCTGGGGTCAGGTTACAGCTCATTCATTCACACAGGAACGATGACTCATAGAGTCAGAGAGTCGTTCAAAGAGTCGAATGATCCGAAGAGTCGAATGATCCAAAGATTCGAATGATGCGAATGATCCGAATCTTACAGGGATCCGGATCTTACAAGGATCCGAATCTTACAGAGATTCAAATCATTCAGAGAATATTACTGATACCATACTTTTATAAATAAATACATTAATAATGTTCACTGCCCCCCAGGATTTAGATTCCCCTGAGTTTGCCCCCCTTTACCTATAACTGCACCTTCAGTTAACTTTATTAAATTAATTAAATTAACCCTCAGTCATCAGCATAAAATTAACCCTTACACCCCATAACTGCCCCTAAATTAACCCTAAAGCCCCCATCAACCATAACTGCCCCTGAAATTATCCGTAAAGACCCCATCAACCATAACGGCCCCTGAAATTAACCCTAAATACTCCATTAACCATAACTGTCCCTAAATTAATTGCATGTACTCCAGATAAATTACCTAATAAATTGGTATGGTTGATGGGGTCTTTCGTGTTAATTAAGGGGCAGTTATGGTTAATGGGATGTTTAGGGTTAATTAAGGGGCAGTTGTGGTTAATGGGGTGTTTAGGGTTAATTTTAGGGGCAGTTATACTTAACGGGGTGTTAAGGGTTAATTTTAGGGGCAGTGATGGTTGATGGGGTGTTAAGGGTTAATTTTAGGGGCAGTCATGGTTGATGGGGTGTTTAGGGTTAATTTAATGGTGAGGGTTAATTTAATTAATTTAATAAACTTAGCTTAAGGTGCAGTTGCAGGTAAAGGGGAATGTAAATCCTGGGGGCAGTGATTATTAATGTATTATTTATAACAGTATGGTGATATTATCTGAATGATTAGAATGCCAATGAAGGCAGAGAGTCGTTCAAAGATCCGGATCACTGTAAGGTTCGGATCCCCGTAAGATCCGAATCTTTGAACGACTCTCTGCCTTCAGTGACATCACTCGAGTAGGCAGGGGGGAGGATTCATTGAGTAATGAAAGGGACGGGGCCAATCGTTAGTGTGCCTGCACGGAGTTACTGGAAAACAGTAACTCCTGTGAGTCACACTGAGTGATCCAAAGATTCGGATCACGAATCGGATCATTTCAGTGAACGAATCGAAATGATCCGATTCACTTTAATGATCCGAACTTCCCATCACTAAGGTACAGTGTGCACAGCACCCAGTCCAGGACCACAGACTGGGGACCTAAAAACAACCTCAGAGGTTCATGCTTCCCCAGCCCTATAACCAGAAGACTAAGCTTTCCCTCCCTCACAGGTACTCACTTGATCCTAGCCAAAAGGCAGAAAAGATCAGTTTGCATTATGTAGAAGCTGCCTGCTTTCTACCACCAAGAGCAGCAGCACTAAGGCATGTTATAATAATAAAAATAAACCAATAATAAAAAATTGAGGAAACAATCCAAGAGCCTTTCAACAGACTGGGGGTGAGTTACGACCAGCATGCATCACACCATATGTAAAACACAATATGCAAATGCAGTATAACAGAAAACCACACCAACTTACACAATCCTGCCATCAGAACCAATAATATTGGTCAGGCAGGCAGGAGGAAAGGGGAAACTGCGATCTAGACAGCTCTGGCCGTGTCACGTACAGCGTGACTTAAACATCAAATCCAAGGAATGGGAACCAGATATCGCGCTGCCGCCTGTTGGGAGTACCGTATTTGCTCGATTCCAAAATCTGAATATTAATTTAGGAAAAAAAGAAAAACCCTGAATATAAGATGACCCTATGATTGAGATTTTTTTTTTTTTTTTTTTTCCAACCTGCCCCCCAGTTATGCACATCTTCCCCCAGGTTTGCCACTGTGCCCCATTATATGCCTTTTAACCCTCTAAATGCCACTGTGCCCCATGATATGCCTTTTAACCCTCTAAATGCCACTGTGCCCCATGATATGCCTTTTGACCCCCTATGTGCCACTCTGCTTCCAGAAATGCCTTAAAAGCCATATTATGGGGCAGAGTGGCATATAGGGAGGTATAAGGCATTTCAGGAGGCAGAGTGGCGTATAGAGGGTTAAAAGGCATTTCTGGAGGCAGAGTGGCATCAAGGGGGTTAAAACGCATATCTGGAGGCAGAGTGGCATTAAGGGGGTTAAAAGGCATATCATAGAGCACTCTGCCTACAGAAATGCCTTATGCCCCCCCCATTTAACCCCTCCCCCTTGCGCAGACAACCCCCGCTGCTAACGGCACCTCCTTCTGGCTGCAGCGGAAGTTGCCTACGAGAATCGCATAGACGTCTACCCGCTGCCCTGACGACACACGAGGGAGTCAGAAGCACCCCTCGCACCTAAACATTTTCCACAGTTCGCTGCCAATAGACGTTCTCGTCTAATGAGTAATTTCAGTTATTGGCCAGTAATGAAACCGTTGAAAATGATGTCAAAGGCCATAAAATATAATACCTATCTGTCGAAGATCGTGCCAAACATCAAAGGTTTCTGGTGGAAGCGGTCCAGACATTCTGTCTCCAGAATACCATCCATCAAAATGTTTGGAGAGATTTGATGATTCAAATAAATTGACTAATTAGTGATTTCTCAAATTCCTAAGATCGTCTAATAATTGGGTATAAACACAGCTAACAAAATGTATAAAAGGTATAAAGAAAATCTAGGTATGCGATAGCATAGGGTCTACTCAACGTTATAATATATAATATTAATAGTATATAATATTAAAAACAAAGATTATAATTTGCCTTGAAATCCGGAATCTGAATGAATTTCAGATATTTAATGGATAAGCAGTCTCTGAGGTTCGCATTCCACATTCTACTGCATTCGCGGAGATAAACACGTTGTACCCATCAACTTCCTCCGCTCTTTGGCTCGGCCGCAAATGTAATTAGGACTACAAGGAGGAGACATCTAGTTTCACCAACAACGTCTTTGTTCTCGGTATAAAAAGAATAGAACCCTTTCTGTGATCTTACGGAAGACAAGATGCTCCTGACTGTGTTTGGCTTGAAAGTATGATATTTATATTTTCCGGCATTAAAATATCTGAGGCTCCCAAAAAGTAGCTGCAAGTTGTGAGGTCGGGTCCCAGCTTGCTGTCTGTGGTATGGAAGCCTCTTTTTAACCCTTTCTATGTACACTTTCCAAATCAATCACACTCGTCTTATGCATTGTGTATTCTCTGAATGAGGCCTGACTAATGCTGTGTATAGAGACATAATCACGTGTTCACATCGTTCATAGATACCCATTTTAATGCATAGTAGTCATTTTTTAATGGATAGCCAATGCTTTTTGACATCGTGTATGGTTTGGAGTCGACTAGTTTCAAAAGATGGCTCCACGGTCTGATCAGATCCATCTCATAAACAGCATCTCATAAACAGCATAAATTACTTTGCATTTATCAAAGTTGAATCTCATCTCCCGTTCCCTAATTTTAATGAATTAATTGGAAAGACACACGGTGAGCGGAATGTTTGGTGTCATCTGCACTCATTCTTCTATCAATACTTACTTCCAGGGCATTAGCTTACAGTTCACACAGTTTTGAAGAGTAGGATCCCTTTTTCCTTCTGTACCAGTTTGTCTTAATGTATGTTATTGACAGTTTTGTATTTTGTCAATTTTAATAATATCGTTAGTTTTCACTGCCCCTATAGTAATAGCGCTACGCGATCTGCTGACGCTATAAATTAAATCTAAGGTAATGTAGGAAGGATCGTGAATAGTACCCTCTGTATCAAATGTCAAAGCTAAATGGACTATATTTACAGGCCTACCCAGATCTGATGTCCAGAAGATTGTTTGTCAGGATGTATTCTTTATAAAACCTATAGATATATTATAATGTAGTCCCTTTCGCGCCCCTGCTGGGGGTATGGCTGAGGATTTAAGAGAACGTTCGGGATGCATCTTCCAACTTCCAAAGTTGTCCTTTTAGTGAATAAATCTTAGTAGCTTGATTATTTACATGAGCATGTGAGTTGCGGGTGATCTGTGAAACTCCAAATATCCCAAAGAATATAAAAGGTGATCATTATTGACCTTATTTGCATGCGCCTACCCAGAATCCCTTGTGGTTGTGGCAGCACCATGAGATTTCTGAGGGAAAAACAAGCCCTCTGGCTTGTCTGGTGTCTGTAGATGAGTGTTTAATAATAATAATACTTCTACTACCATATATACTGTATTAGTGACCTCATGCCGCAAACAGCATCGAGTCACGTCATTTTATACATTTAGACTGTAAGCTCACCTCCCTCACCTCCTCACCTGTTGTCTCTGTAAGTCAAATTGTTATGTTACATACTACTTGTTATGTCTTGTCCACCCATTGTACAGCACTACGGAATTTGATGGCGCTATATAAAACAATAAATAATAATAAGAAGAATTTATTAATGTTTGTGAATGTTTTGTGATCCCGGGTCTGGGTTGTTACACACACTGACCAGCAGAGAGCGCTATTGCTACTCTGTGTTTCGAGCTCTAACTGCTCAATCTTGTTGCCGTTGCGCTGCTTTTTTGCATAACCCTCAACTGAACACATGTAGCTTTGATTTTTTCGGCACAGACACCGATCTATTCCTGCCAGAATGTGTCATTCAGATTTTTTTTTTACAGTTTTTATGAAAAAGCACCAATTTATAAATAACGCCTTTCTTGCTACACAATGTTAAGGAAAGTCTAAAATCCAAATCTCTTAGGATATCAGATCTGGGAGATGATAGCAATAGAATGATCTGTGACCCCCAGGCGAAATTCCCAGTCCTCGGGGACACAATCACATGATCGGCGAGCTGCAAGAGAAGAGGAGAGTTATAAAAACAAATGAAAGCGTGCTTTATTACAACACAAAACAACACCCCAGTGCACAAAGCACACTTCGGCTTCCCCGCTCTGTCCCTTTAACTGACTTCATGAAACCGGCCCAGCAACACTCCAGTGAAATTTAACAAGCATGGTATGTGCTACATTTATTGTTACAATAAACAATATCATTACTATGAAACTGGTCTATATGAACACACAATTCAGTATAAAATGCGTTCAGACCCAAGATTTTTTTTTTATTTTTTTTTTAACGTATTTGTTCTCTTTTAGATTTTTGATACAGAAACTGGTAACCAAACTGTGTAATCAATCAAAAGGGATATGTTACATATTCTAACAACTAAAATATACGATAATGTGTTTAAATGATTCCATTTCATCAGGTGTTCTCTTTTTTTCTCAGGTAATTCTTTGCAGGTGTCAACAGGTGTAACTGTAACATAGTTATTGAGGTTAGGAAAAGACATTATCAAGTTGAACCACGCTATTGAACCCACATTGAAGCAATTTCCAGCTGTGCCACAAGGAAATAAAATCATTCCTCCGAAATGTCATCTCACTGGATCAACAAGTGCTAACTAATCCCGTCCTTATAACACATTATAATCCTGTATATCCCTCATATTATATATTATATACTCTCCGGCAGTATAACTAATCCCGTCCTTATAACACATTATATCCCTGTATATCCCTCATATTATATATTATATACTCTCCGGCAGTGTAACTAATCCCGTTCTAATAACCCGTTATATCCGGTATATTCCTCATATTATATATTATATACTCTCCGGCCGTATAACTAATCCCGTCCTTATAACCCGTTATATCCTGTATATTCCTCATATTATATATTATATACTCTCCGGCCGTATAATTAATCCCGTCCTTATGACGCGTTATATCCCTGTATATTCCTCATATTATATATTATATACTCTCCGGCCGTATAACTAATCCCGTCCTTATAAACCGTTATATCCTGTATATTCCTCATATTATATATTATATACTCTCCGGCCGTATAACTAATCCCGTCCTTATAACCCGTTATATCTCTGTATATTCCTCATATTATATATTATATACTCTCCGGCCGTAAAACTCATCCCGTCCTTATAACCCGTTATATCCCTGTATATTCCTCATATTATATATTATACACTCTCCGGCCCAAATAACTAATCCCGTCCTTATAACCCGTTCTATCCCTGTATATTCCTCATATTATATATTATATACTCTCTGGCCGTATAACTAATCCCGTCCTTATAACCTGTTATATCCTGTATATTCCTCATATTATATATTATATACTCTCCCCGTATAACTAATCCCGTCCTTATAACCCGTTATATCCTGTATATTCCTCATATTATACATTATATACTCTCCGGCTGTATAACTAATTCCGTCCTTATAACCCGTTATATCCTGTATATTCCTCATATTATATATTATATATTATATACTCTCCCCGTATAACTAATCCCATCCTTATAACCCGTTATATCCTGTATATTACTCATATTATATATTATATACTCTCCGGCCCATATAACTAATCCCATCCTTATAACCCGTTATATCCTGTATATTCCTCATATTATATATTATATACTCTCCGGCCGTATAACTAATCCCGTCCTTATAACCCGTTATATCCCTGTATATTCCTCATATTATATATTATATACTCTCCGGCCATATAACTAATCCCGTCCTTATAACCCGTTATATCCCTGTATATTCCTCGTATTATATATTATATACTCTCCCCCGTATAACTAATCCCGTCCTTATAACCCGTTATATCCTATATATTCCTCATATTATATATTATATACTCTCTGGCCGTATAATTAATCCCGTCCTTATAACCCGTTATACCCTGTATATTCCTCATATTATATATCATATACTCTCCGGCCGTATAACTAATCCCGTCCTTATAATCCGTTATATCCTGTATATTCCTCATATTATATATTATATACTCTCCGGCCGTATAACTAATCCCGTCCTTATAACCCGTTATATCCTGTATATTCCTCATATTAATGTACGGTAATAATGTAATTAGCAGACAGCGGTACGTGACTTTTGATACTTGCGGCAAGAGCATTCCACAAATTCACCATCTATACGACTTCATTGAACCGAGCCTCGATGCGTTCTGCTGAACATCTTTGTTCTGAAGCCTCATGTGCGCTCAGGCCAATTACTACCTGTTATGATAAATTGTGTAAAATAAACAAGACAACATATTGTATGGGAAAGAACCAGGAGAAGAAGCCTGGTCTTGGTCTGTCAGTATTCCAGTGTCAAGCCATAGACTCAAATCTCTCAAACAACCTCCTCACCCCTCGTTGCATTATTAATCTTTATAGAGAGTGCGGATAAAGCCGCCTTGGCCATAGGTAGGTGTATATAGGTATCTCATTATTACGTAAGAGAATAATATACCTGCCTTGGGGTCGATTGTCTGGGCATGCGGTGCAAATGCTACCTCCTTGCTAACCAGTATGGACATCCCCCGTCTCCGGCACGTACCTTTTTACTGGCCTTCTCTAATGTTACCTTTCTTGTGGGGTTTTCCACCCATTTTTTAGGTCAGCGTGAGGTTTGGACTATGAGGCGTCTCATTGGCTAGAGAGGCCAACTATATATATATATATATATATATATATATATATATATATATACACACACACACACACACGTATCTGACTTACTGTAGGGACTGGGACTTAAAAACACAGAATTTCACCAGACGCTTTTTACCCGTCTAGTCTAACCTTATGCCTTATTAGATCTTTGGTCTCGGCTTCCCTCGCTGTATTACGCTCTACCACTTCAGCTGGGAGGCTGTTTGACTTATCTACCACCCTCTTAAACCAAAATCAGAGTAGCATCACCCAGCCTGAAGCAGCTGCAGGCTGCGCCGGATCCGAAGTCCAAAGCAAATTAAAGCTCTTTGTGGGGGGAAAAGGCCTATCGGAAATTATCAGGTGTAAAAAGGGTTAACAGCCGTGTTTTATTTAAATAACCAGAATACACCTTTGATATAAAATCGCGTCCCCGGCACGTTACCCGCGCCGCTCCTATTCTCTGAATTTCCTGCCCCGCTCTGTCAGACTCTGCCCTACCTATCCTAACGTTCACTAAAACCCCCACCTGTTCAGAGGAGCTTACAATCTACCCTCCTAATACCCTCAGCCAGCAGCCTGAAGGAACCACCCATCCTCCCCACCTTCTCCGGCCACTGACTTCTCTACATCCCCCTCACTACAATCACATCATCCTCAGCCAAGCAGCCCCCCTCCTCTACCTCCTAATAGATTGTAAGCTCCCAGGGGCAGGGCGTTCTCCTCATTCCATTATCTTTCATTATCTCATTGTCTGTCTTAATGGTGTCCATTTTTCATATTATTGTTAATATTCAGTGTTTCGGATTGCAGAACGCGGTGACGCTCGCCGCTCAGGATGAGTTAGAGTCGTTTTTTTCACGCCCGAAGGTATAACTATTATATATATTGCTTAATGTGCATCCCATGGGAGCTGCAGGATTATTCCTCCCCATCAAGCTGTATCTCCCCTGTTAAGTTGCTGATTGGTTCAGCCCGCCTTTGTGAGGGGAGGGGCAGGAAGTTGATCAGATAATGCTGGCTCTGTACCCCTTCATTGAGCATATATTGCTATGCTCTAATTAAACATTTAATTGCAGCTCATTTATTTAATTGTCTCTACTGTGTGACCGTATACAATATCTGCCTTGGGTGCGACGATTGCCGGAGTCGCTGCGACTGTTTACACACAAACAGTGCTGAGCGGCGGATCGCCAAATGACGTGTTCTAACAAACAGCGAATGACGTGTTCTAACAAACAGCGAATGACGGTGTGAAGAACCATGTCTGATCGTCACTGTTATTATTATTATTATATTTATGTGTACCCTGTTTGAATGTGGCTGTAGCTCCAGCCTTCAAAGAGACGATCCTATAATCGGGCTGGGGCTCTTAATCAGCCAGCACAGCCCTGTCTGCCCAGACGGCACCCGCACTACAGGGGGGATAACACAGGTGGGGGAACCCATTGTATCCCTTAATCCCCTCACCTGATACATCCTCTGTATACCGATGGGATTTGTGAGGGGATGTGGCTGATGGGATTTGTCATGGGATGTGGCTGATAGGATTGGGGGTTGGGCTCGGTGCACA
This sequence comes from Sceloporus occidentalis, assembly GCA_023333645.1. Taxonomy (NCBI): domain Eukaryota; kingdom Metazoa; phylum Chordata; class Lepidosauria; order Squamata; family Phrynosomatidae; genus Sceloporus; species Sceloporus occidentalis. Next base: position 856,822 of record JALMGF010000242.1, read on the forward strand.
GTGAATGTAGATTGTATATAAGTTCTGTGTGTTTGTAAAAAAGAGAGTTCTGTTTTTAACCTCAAAGCATGAAGTTCTGTCTCATGATTGAGGGAAGTGCTGGTCTGTGACTGCTTTCTTCGGACAGCCACAGCGTGTCCGCTCACTGGGAGAGGGAAGGAGCTGACGGGCGGATGTGTCCAGTCTGGGGCACAGGACGATCCGTCACATTGGTGGCAAGCGGTGGGATCTACTCCTTCCAGACCAGAGCGGACCAAAGCAACTAGCCGCAGAACAAAGTTATACCCTGGCGAGGAAGAGCCAAACGGATCCACAGATGGAGTGGATTGAACAGTCACCGGGATGCGGGGTCACTTGGAGGGGAGATGAGACCCTCGAATCGGAGACTCCAGTATGGGAGTTTGAGAGACGGACCCGAGCCCGGCTCGTGGGATGGAGAGCGGCCCTAGAAAAGTGGAGCGCCCACCAAGGTACACATCTGCCCACCCTAGAACAACGAATCAGGGACCAGGTGAATGGGAGGCTCTACTTGTTCGGGGGACCTGCGTCTCCAGGTGAGGTTGCAGAGCTAGAGAGGCTGGTCCGACAGGAGATTGGGCTCGAAGAGGAGTACCGAGCCATATACTGGGAAGCCCGAGGCCCACAGCGAAAATCCAGAAAGCCCCATTCTCCGGAAGGGATGGATGTTGGCCGGCCTGGCCTGTTGTGGGAGGCATTCGAGGAAAGGGATGTCTTTGGCAATGGCAACATGGACCGATGGTGGGACATTAGTGACAAGCGCCGGAGAGCCCTGCCGCCCACTGCAACAAGTGAACTCAGCCAAGACCTTGAGAGACTAGTAGACAGAGAATGGTGCCTTGAGGCAGAATACTTGGCGCTGTTCGAGGGGCGCTACGCCCTGCAGTGTGAGCCGACAGATGTCACAGAGCGAGCTCCGGAGGCCGCTCACTGTAATTGGCAAGCCTCCGGACTTGAAGGTTCAGCCACTCTGCCCCTGGTATTGCAGCCAGAGCCCAAAGAGGTGAAAGTGGGCAATCACTTTTGGGAGGAAGTCTTCCGGGCGATTATGGACCGCATGCAGTCGCCGGAATTTGAGGCAGCAGTCTATGGGTTTCCACTAGAGGCGGCAGAAGCGCCAACAACAGGGCAGAGGGACGCTGTTCTCTGCCCAGCACCATGCGCCCCTCCTGCTCCGGCTGAAGCGCCGGCAGCGGGGCAGAGTGCCACTGGCCTCTGCCCCCCCCACAGTGAAAGGTCCCTGCCTGCTAGCAGGGACCCACCAGAGCAGTGCGACGCGATCCTCTGCCCAGCACCGCAAAATGCCAGACCGGCAGAAGAGCCGGCCACGGGGCAGAGTGCTGCTGGCCTCTGCTCATCCCCCAGCACAGTGTACCCGCCGGCTAACGAGGACCAACCAGAAGTGCTGGCACCCGGAGAGAGAGTCGCTGACCTCTGTCCTGCACCAGCAATCCTCGCTCTGGCTGAAACGCCAGCAACAGGGCAGAGTGCTGCTGGCCTCTGCCCGCCCCACAGTGAAGGGTCCCAACCTGCTAGCATGGAACCACCAGCGGAAGAGCTGGCCACAAGGCAGAGTGACGCTGTTCTCTGCCCAGCAACGTTCCCTGCACCAGCAGAAGCACTGGCAACCGGGCAGAGCGTCACTGACCTCTGTCCTGCACCAGCAATCCTCGCTCTGGCTGAAACGCCGGCAACAGGGCAGAGTGCTGCTGGCCTCTGCCCGCCCCACAGTGAAGGGTCCCCACCTGCTAGCAGGGAACCACCAGCGGAAGCGCTGGCTACAAGGCAGAGTGACGCTGTTCTCTGCCCAGCACCGTTCCCTGCACCAGCAGAAGCACTGGCAACCGGGCAGAGAGTCGCTGACCTCTGCCCTGCACTGCTTACACCCCCATTATCTGGCGCTCCCCAGCACGAGCATCCGGGAGGGGGCGCAGGCGGCGACCCTCCCCAGCGGCTGTCACCAATTATGGGAGGAAGGGAAACCGGCACTCCTCCCCAGCGGCATGGTCCAGTGGGCAAAACGAGCCCCAGCTCGGAGAGCCAGGTAGGGGTAAGTGAAACTGCTGCTGCTTTGGAGTGGGCTCTTGTTGTTTGGGTGGGGGAATGTGGAGCTGACTCGGGACAAGCCCGTAGTCAGGGTAACCATGGGAGGGTTCCATCAGGTTGGGAGGGAGCCGAGTCTGGGCTGAGGGCCCAGAGGGGAAAGGAAGCCCTGGAGAAAGGTCTCCCATGCCTGCAGAGGAGACTAAAGAGGGCTGCCCACTGGAGAGGCTTCTGGGCTGGCCTCTTACCCTTTGACTACGGGCCAGGCCTAGGAGCCTGGGTGACTGACATGGGGCTGCCAGGGTGCCCAAGAGGCCGCACGCCCGCTCTCCCTACCCCGCAGGACTAGAGACAGTAGAGGCCCGGTCATCCCCAAGCCGATCCGTTAGGGATCTGGCTGTGTCTGCCGGACGTTTGCACAAGAGGGGAGTAATGTGAAGAACCATGTCTGATCGTCACTGTTATTATTATTATTATATTTATGTGTACCCTGTTTGAATGTGGCTGTAGCTCCAGCCTTCAAAGAGACGATCCTATAATCGGGCTGGGGCTCTTAATCAGCCAACACAGCCCTGTCTGCCCAGACGGCCCCCGCACTACAGGGGGGATAACACAGGTGGGGGAACCCATTGTATCCCTTAATCCCCTCACCTGATACATCCTCTGTATACCGATGGGATTTGTGAGGGGATGTGGCTGATGGGATTTGTCATGGGATGTGGCTGATAGGATTGGGGGTTGGGCTCGGTGCACAGTGAATGTAGATTGTATATAAGTTCTGTGTGTTTGTAAAAAAGAGAGTTCTGTTTTTAACCTCAAAGCATGAAGTCCTGTCTCATGATTGAGGGAAGTGCTGGTCTGTGACTGCTTTCTTCGGACAGCCACAGCGTGTCCGCTCACTGGGAGAGGGAAGGAGCTGACGGGCGGATGTGTCCAGTCTGGGGCACAGGACGATCCGTCACAGACGGGTTCTAACAAACAGCGAATGACGGGTTCTAACAAACAGCGAATGACGGGTTCTAACAAACAGCGAATGATGGGTTCTAACAAACAGCGAATGACGGGTTCTAACAAACAGCGAATGACGGGTTCTAACAAACAGCGAATGACGGGTTCTAACAAACAGCGAATGACCTGTTCTAACAAACAGCGAATGACGGGTTCTAACAAACAGCGAATGACGGGTTCTAACAAACAGCGAATGACCTGTTCTAACAAACAGCGAATGACGGGTTCTAACAAACAGCGAATGACGTGTTCTAACAAACAGCGAATGACGTGTTCTAACAAACAGCGAATGACGGGTTCTAACAAACAGCGAATGACCTGTTCTAACAAACAGCGAATGACGGGTTCTAACAAACAGAGAATGACGGGTTCTAACAAACAGCGAATGACGGGTTCTAACAAACAGCGAATGACCGGTTCTAACAAACAGCGAATGACCTGTTCTAACAAACAGCGAATGACCTGTTCTAACAAACAGCGAATGACGGGTTCTAACAAACAGCGAATGATGGGTTCTAACAAACAGCGAATGACGGGTTCTAACAAACAGCGAATGACCTGTTCTAACAAACAGCGAATGACGGGTTCTAACAAACAGGGAATGACGGGTTCTAACAAACAGCGAATGACCTGTTCTAACAAACAGCGAATGACGGGTTCTAACAAACAGCGAATGACGTGTCCTAACAAACAGCGAATGACGGGTTCTAACAAACAGCGAATGACGGGTTCTAACAAACAGAGAATGACGGGTTCTAACAAACAGCGAATGACCTGTTCTAACAAACAGCGAATGACCTGTTCTAACAAACAGCGAATGACGGGTTCTAACAAACAGCGAATGATGGGTTCTAACAAACAGCGAATGACGGGTTCTAACAAACAGCGAATGACCTGTTCTAACAAACAGCGAATGACGGGTTCTAACAAACAGGGAATGACGGGTTCTAACAAACAGCGAATGACCTGTTCTAACAAACAGCGAATGACGGGTTCTAACAAACAGCGAATGACGTGTCCTAACAAACAGCGAATGACGGGTTCTAACAAACAGCGAATGACGGTTCTAACAAACAGCGAATGACCTGTTCTAACAAACAGCGAATGACGTGTTCTAACAAACAGCGAATGACGTGTTCTAACAAACAGCGAATGACGTGTTCTAACAAACAGCGAATGACGTGTTCTAACAAACAGCGAATGACGGGTTCTAACAAACAGCGAATGACCTGTTCTAACAAACAGCGAATGACGGGTTCTAACAAACAGCGAATGACGGGTTCTAACAAACAGCGAATGACGGGTTCTAACAAACAGCGAATGACGGGTTCTAACAAACAGGGAATGACGGGTTCTAACAAACAGCGAATGACCTGTTCTAACAAACAGCGAATGACAGGTTCTAACAAACAGCGAATGACGTGTTCTAACAAACAGCGAATGACCTGTTCTAACAAACAGCGAATGACGGGTTCTAACAAACAGCGAATGACGGGTTCTAACAAACAGCGAATGACGGGTTCTAACAAACAGCGAATGACCTGTTCTAACAAACAGCGAATGACGGGTTCTAACAAACAGCGAATGACGGGTTCTAACCGCGTTAGTAGATTCTGCCCACCTAATACATAAAGGGCAGGAGGGAATTTATTTCAAGAGACCAGAAGCTAACACTAGAGGGTCGGAGGCAGAGGTGGGATGGAAGTAAGTTTTACTTTACTGAGAGGGTGGGAGATAAGTGGAACAGCCTCCCAGCAGAAGTGGTAGAGACGAACACAGTGAGGTAACATTAAACGGGTGAGTAGATGGGCTGAATGGGTGCGATCTGCAGGCAGCTTCCGGGTTTCATTGGTTTCTGCCTCTTCCTTGCCGTAGATAACTTGTTAATCTCCGGGCATCGAGTTAAACCGTCTCCTTGTTTTAATTAATTTGCAGCAGGTTGCCATGAATTCCCCCCACAAACGTTCTTCTTGGCCGAAGAGCTTATCGTTCAAAGTGGGATCCGCCCCGATGTGGGGGAACCTGCATTATATAATAACAGGCATCACAGATCACTGCTGCCCTAGATGATGCCCCCCAGTGAAAAGAGCCATCTGGTAGCCCTTGTAATAACACTACTGGCCAGGTCTGGCCCTCAGGCACTGTCAGAGAATGGCATTTTGGTCTGTATCCCCCCCTCAACCCCAGCCACTAATGCCCCTTGTATGTGGGGGGAGGGGTGCAGGTGATTGAGTTGTGGGGCAGTGGAACTTGGGAATATTTTGCTGGGGTGAAATAGGTGAAAATGAGATGGAAACGTGTTTTGGGCAAAACATAAAAGTAACAAAAATGTGTCCTTTGGTACATTCAGTGCAAACAATACCCCCCCCCCCCCAATCACCAGACATGCACGGCTACCCCCCAGCATGTTTACACACCAAGCAACAAAATGTAACTTAACAGCTGGCACCGGCCAGAACCAGACCTGGGGGCCGTTGATCGGCCAGAAGCAAGGCCAGCGGGCCCCGCCTTGGGATGTTCAGTTATCTCTATATACAGAGGGTCCTGATCACGCCTGTGGTCATGTGCTTGTAGATACGAGTAGGTGTTCTAAGACCACCATGGAACTAGCCGGCAGCTCGAGAGGCCGTCGGGGCCCCAGACACAGATTGCCACCCATGCTCTGTCACCTGCCCCGTGTTTATAATAAACAGGGAACGTATCTTCCAGCGTTAGAGGCCTGGACTGCCGCCAGCCTCTATCTGCGAGCTGAAGGTTATGGAGGTGTCTTATCTCAGGTAATAAGAACAGGTGTAAACAGAGAGGGACACAGGAGGGGCAAGCGGGGCATCAAACAATGGAGGGGAGGGGGTATTTACAGGGGCATTGATACAGAATATCCAGCGATGACCCTGAATTTGCAATCTGACCCTTTATTGGGGTAATAAACTAGTTTACTGCCCCCAAAGGGTGAATGGTTAACCCAACACATACTCACTCCCACTATGTGTTTTATAATGCAGCATCCAAACCTCAGGCTCGATCACACAGCCCTGACTGACTCTCACTCACATCACTCCCAGTCCTCATTCTCTCTGTCTCTCTGTAAAGAAAAAGCCAGGAAGAAGGGGGTATCAGGGTAAAGAGGGGTATAAGGAAGAAAGTTGGGTCATATCAATGTCAACCGGATGGCTCTTGTAGGACCGGATGTGAAGGGCAGCGGGGATGAACAGGGTAATAGACGGAGGCATAAAAGATACAGGATACTCAGGAATGGCCACAAGTGGGGCAGGAGGAAGCATGGCCACAGGGGTCGTGAAGGGGAAAGGGGGAATAGCCACAGGGGGGGGCAAAGAGGATAAAGACTTGAGATCAGATGGGTAGCAGGTTTGGAAAGAAAAGCCAGGATAAGATGCAAATGGAGCTACAGATACCGGACAAGATCGGGGCAACTGAAGCCAGAATTGCCAGTAAAAGTCAAAGGGGGGCTGGTAAGGGTTTGTAAGAACGATGGGAAATTATGGATACATGGAGCGGGTACGGGTGGAGGCTGATGCTCCAAGGATGGGGAGACTGGGTGATGTGGGGGTCTCTGCTCGAAGGATGGGGAGGCTGGGTGATGCGGAGGTCTCTGCTCGAAGGATGGGGAGGCTGGGTGATGTGGAGGTCTCTGCTCGAAGGATGGGGAGGCTGGGTGATAGTGGAGGTCTCTGCTCGAGGGATGTGGAGGCTGGGTGATGTGGAGGTCTCTGCTCGAAGGATGGGGAGGTTGGGTGATGTGGAGGTCTCTGCTCGAAGGATGGGGAGACTGGATGATAATGGAGGTCTCCGCTCAAAGGATGGGGAGGCTGGATGATAGTGGAGGTCATTACTCGAAGGATGGGGAGACTGGGTGATGTGGAGGTCTCTGCTTGAAGGATGGGGAGGTTGGGTGATGTGGAGGTCTCTGCTTGAAGGATGGGGAGGCTGGGTGATGTGGAGGTCTCTGCTTGAAGGATGGGGAGGCTGGGTGATGTGGAGGTCTCTGCCCAAAGGATGTGGAGGCTGGGTGATATGGAGGTCTCTGCTTGAAGGATGGGGAGGCTGGGTGATAGTGAAGGCTGCTGCTTGAAGTATGGGGAAGCTAGGTGATGTGGAGGTCTCTGCTTGAAGGATGGGGAGGTTGGGTGGGAGTTGAAGCCACTGGGCAGGCTGGGTGATAGTGGAGGCCACTGGGGAGGCTGTGTGATAGTGGAGGCCACTGGGCAGGCTGGTGTAACTGTGTTGTGTGACTGGGAGCTACTGTGTGTTGTGAAAGTCTAGTCACTTATTGACTGTACAGTCACTGTCACACTGGGGGAGGGGAGCAGGGAGTGTGTCAGGGAGAGTCATGCATGTACATTCCTGGCAGGTCATGGAGCTGTCAAGGAGACAGCAAGAGGCACCTTTACACGCGTGTGCTTAATGCGGTACTGAGCTTGGCAATGTTTGGGATCCAGCGATTACCACACTGTGCCACCTAATAAAAACCGTTGCTGAAACAGAAACCACAGAGCCCCCATCAGCCTAACAGAAAGCCCAGGGGTCCTTAATAGTGCCATATAAAATGTAGGCCATCCCTAGGAGTATAACTGAGAATTTGGGGTCCTCCAGCAGTATAACAGAAAATCCAGGGGGTCCCACCAGTTTAACAGAAAATCCGTTACACTCTTAAGTTAAAAGTAAGTGATCAGCATGCGCATCCAGAAGCAGAACAATATATAATTATATGAGGCTTCCTGAAGTGTAGCCCCCCGCACACTTTAGCAGGTCTGGGGACCACAATGTTCCTGGCAGACGTGGGACCTGCCCCCAAGGACCTCCACCTGAAAATCGTTAGAGGCAGTCCCAGCATCACAGACCCCCAGTATGGACCATGAGAACCCAGAACCTCACATGGAGGATGATTTCAGTCCAGGACAGGAAGGGGCCTTTTACTTTTATTTCTTTAATCGGACGCAGTGATTGTGTATTTACATGCGCATACAATACACAGGCTGTAATATCATGTAAAGTGCGAATCGCACACAATACGCCGTAAAAACCCGGTTTCAGGGCTTGTGCCGCCTGCTTCTTTCTTTTTTGGGAGCCGAACCTCTGATTGTGTGAAAATGAAAGGTTTTTGCTTAACGATACTCTTAGAATTCTTTATCTGTAGGTCCAGAACCCTCGCTGAGAAACATTGTTACATTCGCAGAGATGAAAGGTGTGAAAGAGGATCGGGTTTTCTCAGGTTTTTTGGGGGGGACTGTCTTTAATCCAGTAGTTCTGCCTTCTATCTCGCGTTTTCCCATCATTATTGCCGATCGAGTGCCGGCACCAGGTGGGATACCTTCCCATACTTTGAACCCCCGTGTTATTGTCCTGTGATTGGAAGGAATAAATATTTGTTCTACGTGTGGAATAACGTTTTATTTATTTATATGTTTTACGTCTCGAGACGACCCGTGTGTTTATTTGCGACGATTGCCTGGCTTCCCCTCTGCCTGTCCTGCCTGCGTTACCCTCTGCCTGTCCTGCCTGCGTAACCCTCTGCCTGTCCTGCCTGCGTAACCCTCTGCCTGTCCTGCCTGCGTTACCTGCTGCCTGTGCTGCCTGCGTAACTCTCTGCCTGTCCTGCCTGCGTAACCCTCTGCCTGTCCTGCCTGCGTTACCCGCTGCCTGTCCTGCCTGCGTAACCCTCTGCCTGTCCTGCCTGCGTTACCTGCTGCCTGTCCTGCCTGCGTAACTCTCTTCCTGTCCTGCCTGCGTTACCCGCTGCCTGTCCTGCCTGCGTTACCCTCTGCCTGTCCTGCCTGCGTAACTCTCTGCCTGTTCTGCCTGCGTAACCCTCTGCCTGTCCTGCCTGCGTTACCCGCTGCCTGTTCTGCCTGCGTAACCCTCTGCCTGTCCTGCCTGCGTTACCCGCTGCCTGTTCTGCCTGCGTAACCCTCTGCCTGTCCTGCCTGCGTTACCTGCTGCCTGTTCTGCCTGCGTAACCCTCTGCCTGTCCTGCCTGCGTTACCCGCTGCCTGCGTAACCCTCTGCCTGTCCTGCCTGCGTTACCTGCTGCCTGTTCTGCCTGCGTTACCCGCTGCCTGTTCTGCCTGCGTTACCCGCTGCCTGTTCTGCCTGCGTAACCCTCTGCCTGTCCTGCCTGCGTTGCCCGCTGCCTGGCCTGCCTGCGTTACCCGCTGCCTGTTCTGCCTGCGTTACCCGCTGCCTGTCCTGCCTGCGTTACCCTCTGCCTGTCCTGCCTGTGTTACCCGCTGCCTGTTCTGCCTGCGTTACCCTCTGCCTGTCCTGCCTGTGTTACCCGCTGCCTGTTCTGCCTGCGTTACCCTCTGGTTGCCCCCCGGTGCCTGTTCAGAGTAGGAGCCGTAATCTGTCCATCTGTCTGTGTTGGAAAAGCCTTTATGGTGTCTGTGGTCCCTTCCATTGTCTGAATATTTACCAAGCAGTCAGAGAATAGGTTTCAGTGGCTTTTCTTATCAGTTTCTTTACTTTTCTTTATTCTGTGGCATGGAGTCCTGGTCGGGATCATAACCCAGGGGCCACATACAGTGGGACATACTTCTGACATGTCTGACTGTGAATAGAACATGACGTAAACCGGTGAGACGTGGAGCGGCTGCGCATTAGGAACATAGGTCCTTGGTCTCGTCTTAGATTCAGGAGCCATACATCTATTCCATGCATGTTTCCATTCCCTCGCTGGATTACCCTCTACCACTTCTGTTGGGAGGCTGTTCCACTTATCTACCACCCTCTCAGTAAAACTTCCTTCCATTCCATCTCAGCCTCTGACCCTCTAGTGTTAGATTCTGGTCTCTTCTTGTAAATTTCTCCTCCTTTGAATAAACTTCCCTCTTTATTTATTATTTTTATCCTGTAAACCGTTCCCCATTCTAGTCGCCTCCTCTGAACGCACAGAATATCGTTCTGGAGATGGGGTCTCCACCATTCTCTAGGGGAGGTCTGACCAGAGATCTGCAGAGGCGCAGGCCCACCTCCCTCTTTCTGCCACTAATGCCCCTTCGCTGTACACTTGGCACCTTGCTTACTTTTTTCCACCCCATTGTTGCACTGCCTGCTTACCGTTAAGTCTTCAGAAATTATAACCCCAAATCCCTCTCTTCTGTTGTCACCTACAGCACAGGGGCCCCAATGCTATATTCTGCATTGGGATTTTTACTGCATTATGTTCTATTTATCAACATTAAACTACAGCCGCCGCGCTCTCCCCCATTCCTCTAACATTAAACTGCAGCCGCCGCGCTCTCCCTCATTCCTCTAACATTAAACTGCAGCCGCCGCGCTCTCCCCCATTCCTCTAACATTAAACTGCAGCCACCGCGCTCTCCCCCATTCCTCTAATATTAAACTGCAGCCACCGCGCTCTCCCCCATTCCTCTAACATTAAACTGCAGCCGCCGCGCTCTCCCCCATTCTTCTAACATTAAACTGCAGCCGCCCCGCTCTCCCCCATTTCTCTAACATTAAACTGCAGCCGCCGCGCTCTCCCCCATTCTTCTAACATTAAACTGCAGCTGCCCTGCTCTCCCCCATTCTTCTATCATTAAACTGCAGCCGCCGCGCTCTCCCCCATTCCTCTAACATTAAACTGCAGCCGCCGCGCTCTCCCCCATTCTTCTAACATTAAACTGCAGCCGCCCCGCTCTCCCCCATTTCTCTAACATTAAACTGCAGCCGCCGCGCTCTCCCCCATTCTTCTAACATTAAACTGCAGCTGCCCTGCTCTCCCCCATTCTTCTATCATTAAACTGCAGCCGCCGCGCTCACCCCCATTCTTCTAACATTAAACTGCATTTGCTCTCCCCATTCTTCTAGTTTACTTAAATCACTTGCTATTTTTTGTTGCACCCCCTGCTGCCGTAGGGCTCGTCGGCCTAGGCCAGACCGGGGGGCCAGAGCGTCTCTTTACACTCTGTGGCGTTTTGTGTTCTGGTTGGCAGAACACACAGAAGTGGTCGATGTGGTCCCCCTAGTAGCGAGACCCCCAATATTCTCAGGGATCATTAAAGCCAAATGCGTTTCCTCTACTGGAAGCAAACTTCATGTCTTCTTATTGTATGTGAACCCCAAAGTGTCGCCCTATCCCCAAAGCTGCATTTACCCCCCCCTACTCCCTCATGGAGCCAGCCAGTGCCCCCTGCTGCGCAGGACTCCTGCACCTAATGCCATCACCCTAGTTATTACCCCTCTCTATTTACCTACCTACCGTACAATGCCTCCCCCCCCACCCCTCCCCACTCATGGCCAAACAATGCCGATGTTGTATAGACACACTATGGCTCTGATATACCACTCCTGACTGGGCTGTACTGGGAAGGGCTGGGCAGCGAGTGCTGAGTATATAAAGATGTTCTCCGAGTCCCAGTGTCAGTACCAGGCTCCTCCACAGCAGCAATGGCTCAGAACCAGACAGAAAAGGGCGAGGGGCAGGATTTGGGGCCAGTGGAGCCGGGCGAGAGGAAAGAGGCGAGGGGAGAGAGTAAAGGGGAGAGCGAATTTACAGAGAGCGAGGCGCTGTCCTATAACCCCAAAGACAAGGAGAACCAGAGTGCCCTGATCCAGGTGGGACGTAGGATACTGGGAGTCTTTAAACGTGAGTACACAGCTATACACTGCTACCGGGGTACACACCGCTACCTGCCCCCCGAATATACACTGCTACCGGGGTACACACCGCTACCTGCCCCCCGAATATACACTGCTACCGGGGTACACACCGCTACCTGCCCCCCGAATATACACTGCTACCGGGGTACACACCGCTACCTGCCCCCCGAATATACACCGCTACCGGGGTACACACCGCTACCTGCCCCCCGAATATACACTGCTACCGGGGTACACACCGCTACCTGCCCCCCGAATATACACTGCTACCGGGGTACACACCGCTACCTGCCCCCCGAATATACACTGCTACCGGGGTACACACCGCTACCTGCCCCCCGAATATACACCGCTACCGGGGTACACACCGCTACCTGCCCCCCGAATATACACCGCTACCGGGGAACACACCGCTACCTGCCCCCGAATATACACCGCTACCGGGGTACACACCGCTACCTGCCCCCGAATATACACCGCTACCGGGGTACACACCGCTACCTGCCCCCCGAATATACACCGCTACCGGGGAACACACCGCTACCTGCCCCCGAATATACACCGCTACCGGGGTACACACCGCTACCTGCCCCCTGAATATACACTGCTACCGGGGTATACACCGCTACCTGCCCCCCGAATATACACTGCTACCGGGGTATACACCGCTACCTGCCCCCCGAATATACACCGCTACCTGCCCCCGAATATACACTGCTACCGGGGTACACACTGCTACCGGGGTACACACCGCTACCTGCCCCCCGAATATACACCGCTACCAGGGTACACACCGCTACCTGCCCCCCGAATATACACCGCCACCGGGGTACACACCGCTACCTGCCCCCCGAATATACACCGCTACCGGGGAACACACCTCTACCTGCCACCGGAATATATCCATTCAGGGGTAGATAGAGATATCCGTCACAGGGGTAGATAGAGATATTTGCTACTGTGATACACAGAACTACCTGTCTCAGGTTGCAGTTGGTTCTCCTAAATCCTGGTGAAGGTTTTAGAATTTGTAAGTGTCCAGGACCGTGCAGACTATGTTCCCTCGTGACATGCCCCCTGTGCCATAGTGTCCAGGACCGTGCAGACTATGTTCCCTTGTGACATGCCCCCTGTGCCATAGTGTCCAGGACCGTGCAGACTATGTTCCCTTGTGACATGCCCCGTGTGCCATAGTGTCCAGGACCGTGCAGACTATGTTCCCTCGTGACATGCCCCCTGTGCCATAGTGTCCAGGACCGTGCAGACTATGTTCCCTCGTGACATGCCCCGTGTGCCATAGATTGGTGTGTGTGTCCCGTGACATTGTATGAACGGACCTGGGCAGAGGGTAACAGACATGTAAATAATATCCATGTATGTGCAGTCGTGATACGCATTACCCAAGCTCCTCTCTGTCCGCAGCCATCGGTCTGACGCTGCGCAGGCTGCTGCTTCGATTCGGAGAAGACTGGATCTTTCTGTTCCTGCTTGGAATCAGCATGGCCACCATCAGCTTCGGGCTGGACGTCACCATTGCAAAGTTACAGAGAAGTTGGTCTTTCAAACATGTTATTTATTGTTGGCTTAGAGGATGTTGACATTTTTGTAACACTTTCTGTGTGTTGACATCACAACAGCCGGCCGCGGCTGACTGTCGGGATCTCACACTAGCGGCTCCGGACCTGCGAGTCTGACACCAGTAGCTGCAGAAGCTTCTTGCGGTGTCACTGCGGGGAATCATGTGCCGTTCCGTTTGTGATGGACATATAACGGGTAGTGCGACATTTACAAGCCCGTGTGTTGTTATCACAGCGCGCGATATGTCACTGTTAGCTTGTAAACGGCTGTGTGTAATACAGCATTAATACACCTTTCCTCCTCGCAGCGTGCGAGCCGGGTCCGTGTATACAGCATTAATACACCTTTCACCCTGACAGTGCCAAGGGGTGCATGTTATGTGTAAAGGGGCAGATTATCAAGCTTTTTAATAGTCTCAGGGCTGAATGAGCAGATTTGCAGGGTAAATAGGCAGATTCTCAGAGTTTTACCCCAGTCTCAGGGGGAATTTTCAGGGTCACACAGTCTGGAGCCGATTCCTTCATATTCTCCTCTGATTTAATGATTTCCGAGGATCCCGATTGGTTCTTTTCTCCCTGCTACATCACGGTTGGTATCCCTACTTGAATACAGGTGACTCCATTCAAAATTTACCTCCTGACCAGTCACAGTTTCCATAATGACCGTTATTAGAGCCATTGGGCTGCCACCACTGTGTGACGGGGTATTAAAGGGTTAGTATTTGTTGAGTCCACCTAACATATATGTTACGTGTGTTCTTTGCCCCGTTCCCTGCAGTGAATCTCTGGGTGTATGATGCCCTCAGCCAGTACCTGTACCTGCAGTACTTCTCCTGGGTCCTCTACCACATGCTGCTAATGATGGTGTCGGCCGGAGTCGCAAAATACATCTCACCGCAGGCTGCAGGTAAGAACCTGATTACATGCTGGGGACTGCTACTCAGTGTAACACCCACAACATCTGCCCCTGCGAGGTGGCACAGGGAGCTGTGGGTTTGCCCCTCCCCTGTGGGGTGACACAGGGAGCTGTGAGTTTGCCCCTCCTTCTGCGAGGTGGCACAGGGAGCTGGGAGTCTGCCCCTCCCCCGGCGGGGTGGTACAGGGAGCTGTGGGTTTGCCCCTCCTCCTGTGGGGTGACACAGGGAGCTGTGGGTTTGCCCCTCCTCACTGTTAGGGTGACTCACTTTTCTCTCTTTCCGTTTCAGGGTCTGGTATCCCGGAGCTGAAGGTTACCCTGCGAGGGGTTGTACTGGCTGAATTTTTCACCTTCCGCACATTTATCGCCAAATTGATTGGTGTAACTTGTACACTCGCTGCCGGCAACACCATATTCCTCGGGAAAGTGGTACGTGTTGTTGCTGATCTGTCAGGGCACTGCATGGGCTCGCCAGGTGGCCGGTAGTTGGCTGAGCCGGTTGCTGTTGGATACGCTGACCCACTGTAGAGAAAGATGGTTTTTGCCAGATGAAGACTATCAGCCCAGTATCCTGTCCGATAGTCTCCTGTCCGATAGTAGAAGCAGCATAGCCACCTCCTCACTGACGGACACAGCTTAACAGTGTAACGGCAGCCTCCCCTCCCGCCAGACTGGATACAATGTAACTGTGTAACCGGCAGCCTCCCCTCCCGCCAGGCTGGACACAATGTAACAGCGGAGCCGTCAGCCTCTGGATACAATGTAACAGCAGAGTTGGCAGCCACCCCTCCCCGCAAACTGGATATAATTCCTCTTGTATCTGTATGTCAAATGCTGTATTGTACTTGTCGTTATCTGCAAAATTTTCATCTTGTACAGCGCTGCGGATTCTCTCGGCGATTTATAAGTATAATAATAATAATAATGTAACAGCAGAGGGGGTGACAGTACACAAGCAAATGAAACTACAGGATTCGCAGCCAATGATGTGTCTTTATCTCCACAGGGTCCCTTTGTGCATATGGCAACTATACTCGCTACCCTTCTAGGAAAACTCATGGTGAAACTTGTCGGTGCAAAAGAGGTAAAAATTGAATTTATTCTGTGGCCCAGGGGCGTGCCTAGAGTATTTGGCACCTGGGGCGGATCCTGTATGTGCCCCCCACACACACACACTTTAAAACTGCATAGCTTCTATCGTTAGGCAAACATTAACAGGGGTACAGCATAACTGTTATTATATACTGAGGCAGACATTGATGATGGTACAGCATAACTGCTATCGTTATATACTGAGGCATACATTAACGGTGGTATAGCATAACTGTTATCATTATATACTGAGGCAAACATTGACGGGGGTACAGCATAACTGCTATCATTATATACTGAGGCACGTACTGACAGTGGTACAGCATAACTGCTATCATTATATACTGAGGGAAACATTGACGGTGGAACAGCATAACTGCTATCATTATATACTGGGGCATACATTAACGGTGGTACAGGATAACTGTTATCATTATATACTGAGCCACGCACTGACTGTGGTACAGCATAACACCTATCACTATACATTGAACCAGACATTGACAATAATGCAGCATAACCCCTATCATTGTATACTAAGCCAAACACTGATGTGGTGTAGGCCTACCACAGTGTCTGGCATAGTATATAGTAGGGATGCACCAGAACGAAAATTCTGGACCGAAACTGAAAATGACCCCCCCACCTTTGAAAACAAAAACAAAAAAATACACACATATATATATATATATATATATACATATATATATATATATATATAATATTGATTTTTTTGTCCAATTTTGGTGTGTTAACCACACTTTTATTAAAAGTAAGTAACACATCAAAATTAGACACAAAAAAAGCAAGAACAATATTAATATAAATATTATTGTTAACAGCAATCACAATCCTATCATGCCCAGGCATACCCAGATTCCAGCATGTACTGGCTGACTTAGCATGATAGGAGTGTGATTGCTAACAGCAATCACACTCCTATCATCCCCAGGTTCTAGCATGTACTGGTGGAAGGCGGTGGGCGTGGCTTCAGTGTTGTGCGCTGGGATATGACATCAAATCCCGCAAGGGAGCAGGATCGGAGGTCTGCATTAACAGACCTCCCGCTCCCGCTGTATGTTTAACTCCCTCTTACCCCATCACTGGGGGGGGTGACCGGCTCTGTAATTTATAGGAATAGCCCCCGTGTGACCCTATCATTTAGGGAATTACCCCGTGTTAGATGCTGTCTCTAAGTAATCCTCTTCCTATAGAATCCAAGCCGGAAGTATGAGCTGCTTATCGCGGGGGCCGCTGTCGGCGTGGCTTGCTGCTTCGTGGCTCCAGTTGGGGGTAAGTGACTTGCTTTAACAGCCCTTCCAGGGCCACTGCAAGCATTACAGGGTTAGGCTTGCCGAGTGTGGCCCCCTCTATCGTGTGGCAGCAGAGTAGCCCTAATCAAGTGCCTACCAGGGGCCCATTGGCGTGTTACTTCATTAGGTCGAGGGCCCGGCCGGTTTGTGACAGTGTTTTTCTCATTAGGGGTCTTATTCAGCGTGGAGGCCACAGCCACGCACTTTGCGGTGCGGAACTACTGGCGAGGATTCTTCGCTGCAACATGCGCAGCTTTAATGTTCCGACTGCTGGCCGTCATCAACCACGAGAGAGGTGAACCCGGTCACTGCGCATGTATCTTTATACACATTTTTCCTCCATCACTGTATACACTGCAGAGCACTGCATCATCACCCTCCTCCTCTCCATACACTGCAGAGCACTGCACCATCACCCTCCCTCTCCATACACTGCAGAGCACTGCATTATCACCCTCCCTATCCATACACTGCAGAGCACGGCACCATCACCCCCCTCCCGCTCCATATACCGCAGAGCACTGCACCATCACCCTCCCTCTCCATAAACTGCAGAGCACTGCACCATCACCCTCCCTCTCCATACACTGCAGAGCACTGCACGATCACCCTCCCTCTCCATACACTGCAGAGCACTGCACGATCACCCTCCCTATCCATACACTGCAGAGCACTGCACCATCACCCTCCCTATCCATATACCGCAGAGCACTGCACGATCACCCTCCCTCTCCATACACTGCAGAGCACTGCACCATCACCCTCCCTATCCATACACTGCAGAGCACTGCACCATCACCCTCCCTATCCATATACCGCAGAGCACTGCACCATCACCCTCCCTCTCCATACACTGCAGAGCACTGCACCATCACCCTCCCTATCCATATACGGCAGAGCACTGCACCATCACCCTCCCTCTCCATACACTGCAGAGCACTGCACCATCACCCTCCCTATCCATACACTACAGAGCACTGCACCATCACACACACACCCCTCTCCATACACCGCAGAGCACTGCACCATCACCCTGCCCCTCTCCATGCACTGCAGAGCACTGCACCATCACACACACCCCTCTCCATACACCGCAGAGCACTGCACCATCACTCTCCCTCTCCATACACCGCAGAGCACTGCACCATCACCCTCCCTCTCCATACACTGCAGAGCACTGCACCATCACCCTCCCTCTCCATACACTGCAGAGCACTGCACCATCACCCTCCCTCTCCATACACCGCAGAGCACTGCACCATCACCCTCCCTCTCCATACACTGCAGAGCACTGCACCATCACCCTCCCTCTCCATACACCGCAGAGCACTGCACCATCACCCTCCCTCTCCATACACCGCAGAGCACTGCACCATCACCCTCCCTCTCCATACACCGCAGAGCACTGCACCATCACCCTTTTGCTGCCTACAAACACTGTACATCTCCTGTTCCCATAACTGGAGTGTTGATCTTCTCCTGTCCATGAGCTGCAGAGCATTTCACCCTTTCTCTGATCCAACCGACTTCCCACAGGGCATTAACCCTTTTTATCCCTCTTAGAGACCGTTGCCATCCTCTTCAGTACCAATTGGCGAGTAGAATTTCCCTTTGACCTTCCGGAATATCTGTCCTATGCACTGCTGGGGTAAGCGAACCTCTAAATCGATGTCTCCTATAAGCAATGTGATAAGGTAACATCGGGGCATCTGCGCCAACCTGTGGGGTGACCGGGGCATATTTTTAACCCAATGTACCCCGTGGCACGTGACTGAGCTGGCGGAATAATATAGAATTGTTTCACATCTGAGAGGAAGGGAGATGAATGGTAGGAAGTCGGCATCCTGGGTGGCTGAGGGATTTAGCCCTTGCTTATCACTAATGTGGGACATCCAGAATGAGAAGACTTTTCAGTAAGAGCTCCAGAACACCCTTAGTTCCGAGCTGCCCGGTGTCCACTGGGAACATGCTCTAGAAGGGCATTACTCTGGTCCCGGGCCGATTTGAAGTCTGGTTCTAGATCTCTTTTGTCCTTGTCGTTCCAGAGTGGTTTGTGGATGCCTCTGCTGCGTCTACCTTTTCCTTCACCGCGTCACCCTGCTTTTCCTGCGAAACAACGAACGCATCGGCACGTTCCTGAGGAATAAGTAAGCGTTTTGTAGATCTCGGTCAATGGTCTTACTCTAGAGAAGCCTACAGCCAGATACAGACAGGAGATCTGGACTTCATTTCTCGCTGGGTTTTCTCTTGCAGCCGGATAGTCTACGCCGCTTTTGTTTCTTTGATCTTGGCCAGCATCACTTTCCCCCACGGATTTGGCCAGTACATGGGGGGCACTAGGGTAAGTGACCACGTCTCTGCCGCGATCGCAGTAAGACCTGCCTGTGACGTCCGTCCTCATTGTCGCCCTTTCTCTCCCGATAGCTGACCATGAAGGAACATCTAGAAACGTTCTTCAACAACATCACTTGGGGCGTCGAGGAATTGTCCTTGAGTTTAAATGCCTCCCGCCAGCCCCCCAATCCTACCTATGACAATAACTGGCTCCAGTGGACGCACCCGCAGATGTCTGCTATAGAAAAACTTGCCTGCTTCGTCGTTCTGAAGGTGAGAACCAGAAAACGTCTAGACCTTTGCCTGTCTTTTTGAGCCTTTCTAGAGCAGAGCTAACAGGCAGCACGCGGGTCTCATCTAGACGCCACACGGACATTCCATTAATATGTTTCTCAACGTTCTCAACACAATAAATCCACTCCTCCAGATATCGTTTGTATCCTGAAACCCTCAACCCTGCCAGGCACGAATCTCCTAACGCTGATCTCTCTTCTCTCCAGTTTTTTATGCTGCTTTTTGCGAATACCATGACCATCCCAGCGGGATATTTCCTCCCCGTGTTCGTGTATGGTGAGTGACCTCCAGGACTTTCGCGAAGCCGCTATTGCTTGCGATAGGTTTACTGAGGCCGGTGCGTCTCGGACCCCCGGGGGCCCTTGAGGTCTGGAACAAGGAAATACATAAAGTATCATTTTGGTCATTTTGATTAAATATCTGAATGTTTAGAGGGGGATTGATTCTAATCGGTACCTCTGAGGTTCATCAATGTACAATTGGTGGTGGATTGGCTGGAGGGCGGTTAATAAGTCCCTTTCACCCAATGTCAACCAGGCCTGGAAAGGAGAACAGCTCATTCAGATCAAACTTAAGTGTTAAGAAGCCTTGACCCAGAACTCCATCTCATAAATCTCTACTACTAGCTGGGGGTGACGGATCCAGCCCCACCATGCATTACACTAACGGGTCCGTCACATATGCATCTGCATTGAAATAAAATGTATAGACCTGAAGTGGCCATCGTGTGACCTCATTTGTTCCTCAAACAGGTGCTGGGGTGGGAAGACTTTATGGAGAGATAATGGCCAAAATCTTCCCTGAAGGCATCATCTCTGAGGGAATACATATCAAGATCACTCCGGCAGGGTACGCTCTTGCAGGTGAGTCTCCAGGACCGGTATTCTCAGAATTTAGCCCCTCACCGATTAACTTCTCGCCAGGACCACCAAGTGGCCAGGACACACAATGCACATCCATTCAGCTTTATGGCATCAAGAGACGCGGACATGGCAGCAGAAAGCCTTGTGTGTGTCACGTATGGGGGGAAAGAATACTATGCGAGGACCACCGATACATTCATTCTTCTGCCTCATCTGTATATTCATTCTCCATGCCTCACTTTCCACTGTGAATATTAATTCTCCGACCGTGCCGTCTCTCGCTGTCCTGTCTTTATGTTTATTTTCTGGCTGAACGGTCTCTTGCTGTCCCATGTGTATATTAATTGTTTGGCCATGCTGTCTCTTGCTGTCTCATACGTATGGGAATTTTATGTCCCTTTCCGCCCCGTCTGTACATTTATTCTCCGGCCATGCTGTCTCGCCTTTCTTTTTGAATATTAATTCTTCTGTCTCTGGCCGCTCGGTCTTTTGCAGTCTCGTCTGTATGTTGATTCTCCGACGCTGGTGTCTCTCGCTCTCCCACCGCCTCACTCTCTCGCTCTTGTATCGGCAGGTGCTGCAGCGTATTCCGGGGCTGTGACGCATACCCTCTCCACCGCTCTGCTGGTGTTTGAGCTTACGGGGCAAATGTCCCACATCCTACCCGTCCTGATTGCGGTTCTTATAGCAAACGCCATAAGCCAAAGCTGTCAGAATTCGTTCTTCGACCTCATTATCATCATCAAGAAGCTGCCGTACCTCCCAAAACTCGTCATGGGAAAGAACTGGTTAGTAACTACCCACCTCATCTATCTCATTTATGATATAGGACTCGTATAGGGTCTGCGGCACAGGGGGTCATGCAGTTGCTGTGATGGGGGTACTAGTGGTCACTTGGTTACCGAGGGTGTTCAGGTGGTCACGCTGTAGTTTGTCTCTCCATAGTGCCCATGATATCTGTGCTGAGGATTTCATGGTGACCGACCTGCTCTACTTGGTGAAGGGGTTTAAGTACAAAGATGTTCGCACCCTCCTAAAGACATCTGAACTCAGACAGTTCCCCATTGTGGATGCAGAAGGTATCTTCCTCTCCCTCTTCTTCATCTCACGCATCATCTTCTCCTCCTCCCTCATTGTCTTCTCCCTATGGCTTTGATCATTATCACACCTTCTAGATCCCATCTTCTTTTCACTCCCTCTCTAATGTTCTCCTTCTCTTAGACTCGAAGATTCTTCTTGGTTCAGTCACGCGGAAGACCCTAAGCAAGATGTTGGCGGATCAGCTCAGCACAGAACGGAGAATTCAGTTCATGCTCAATCAGGGCATGGGGGAGAATATGGACAACAACCTCACAGTGATTGTAAGAAAGAGACTTATGTGGATAACAGGGGACAGGACTGGCATGGAAGGGGCTCGTTAATTATATTGTAAAGAACAGGGAAACAATATGAGGCTAGCAGAGTGGGTGGTGATTTGGAGGGCTGTGGTGAGAGGTCCGGAGAGGGTTGGGAGGTGGAGAGAGGTGGATACTGGTGGGAGAGGGCTATCTGGGGTGACAAATCTGGGCATGGTAGGAAAGGGTTGTTAATAGTGTGCAGGCTTGGACAGGAGGAGGGCTGAGAGACATTTGTTGATGGGGAGTTTAAAGGAGGGTTTTATTTCTGTTTTGGTTTTTTTCAGTCTATGGGAGAGAATGGATCTTCTCGGCCCAAACTGCTGAGAGCTGGTAAGAGGGGTCTCTGGGTTGTATTTGGTTGTGCTGTATGCGGGAGCCGCCATCTTGCTGCCCCGTCATGGGGTATAAATCGCCCCTTTGCCCTGAGATATCTGTGATAATAGCGTTACGGAGGGGCCTGCGCAGCTGGAAACAATCTCTAATGCTAGAGGCTCATGTGCCGTCCCCTAAAAGAATGCGGGAGAGAACAGGAAGCAGCTTCCAACTTCCTGTTCGGGCTGACGGAGGGAGAGAACAGGAAGGGGCTCATAACTTCCTGCTCGGGCTGATGGGGGGAGCACAGGAAGCGGCTTAAAACTTCCTGCTCAAATGCCCCGACTATGGGTTTGGAGGGAGCCATGGCTTCTAAATCCGAATGGCTAGAAAATGGAACATGAAGTAAAAAATGCTGCGTTCTGGTCTCAATGGGACGGTACGTGCAGGGTTCCAGCTTCACTGGGGCAGTGCGCCCGGGGGTGCTGGGTTCAATGGGCCGTGGCACTTGGGAACACTGATTTGTTTCTCTGTATCTACTCAGATGCGGAAGCTGCGGACACCTTGTACAGCAACCAGGAGACGGTGGTGTATGAAAGCGAAGAGGTGGGAAACATTTAATATAATAACAGAGAGCCCCCTACTGGCAGGGCTGGTACACGGGGGCAAAAAGACACGGTGTAATCTAATACAGGGAGCTTTTGAGGTAGATATCGAGATGATAAATATTTAGTTGGAATATATATATATATATCCAGAGGAGACAAATTCATATGGGGTATATATGTAAGTGTGGTATATTTCCAAAAGGGGTGTATAAAGTCTAGGGGATATCCAGAGGGGGTATATATCCAGAAGGGTTAATGTCCAGTGTGTGTGTGTGTGTGTATATATATATATATATATATATATATATAGAAAGGAGGTATATATTCTGGGGTATATAGCCAGAGTATATTTGCAGACAGGTGTATACACACGGGTATATATAGCCAGAGCGGGTATATATCATAGATGTTTATCTCTTACACCTCTTTTTGAGGTACAGAAACAGCGGCCTGCGGGGAGGAGGCGGCGATCAAGCAAATTCCGGAGCCATTATGTGAAATTGGTGAGTATTACCCAGGAGAGCAATCCTGCGGGCTCTCTGCCATACCTCAGGGCAATATTAACCCCTCTGAGGCTGCACCCGGAGCTGCACATTGAGGGTGCGTGTAGTGGAAGGAGAAGCGGGAGCCTGACACTCAGTATATGCGTAATGGATGGAGAAGTGGGAGTGCAGCCTCATGCTCAGTGTGTGTTTTGCAGGTGGAGGAGTGGGAGTGCCGGCAGCTGAATGAAGAGGTACCAATGGAGGAGTTGGTCACTGATTCTGCACCGTATAGACTGGTAGAGAAACAGACTCTGTATCAGGTAATGCACAGATAAATTACACCAGATGGGAACACGCCGGTGAGAGGACGAGGAAAATGGAGGCCTTTGGGGGGCAGGTGAAAGAGTTAATGCTGGTGGGAGAGAGACTCTGCTAGAGCCAGTGCAGTCGGGGAAAAGAGCAACTCAGGCAGAGTCAGTGCTGGCAGGGGAGAGCCAATGCTGGCAAGGGAGAGCCAGTGTGGGGAATCAGTGCTGGCAGGGGAGAGTCAGTGTGGATGGAGGGGAGTAAGTAGCAGGGGAGAGCCAATGTTGGCAGGGGAGAGCCAGTGCGGGCAGGGGAAAAACCCGATGCGGGCAGGGGAGAGCCAGTGCGGGCAGGGGAGAGTCAGTGTGGGTGGGGGGAGTCAGTGTAGGTGGGGTGGAGCCAGTGCTGGCAGGGGAGCGTCAGTGTGGGTGGGGAGGAGTCAGTGCGGGCAGGGGAGACACTTGGGAAGTTATTCTGGGCAGAGGATGAGGGCAGAGAACCGTGGGCATAATTGTGGCATTGATTACAGACGTCTCTCCCTCCCATTTCCCCGCAGTGCTACGACTTGTTTAACCTGCTTGGTCTGCGTACGGCGTACGTCACTAGTACCGGAAGGCTCATCGGGGTGGTATCCCTCCGCGAGGTAATATAACTCTCGCAGCATGAATACGGTTAGGGCAGACCCTACGATATAGTGACCTCAGCATCATGGAGTTGTTAGGGGCGCCACCTCCACGTTCTCTCCTATGTTAGAAGCTTCTGTTCGCAGGGAGGGCCCAAATTCTCCACAGCAGAGCATCCCAATGGAGAGTCGCCTGCTGCTTAAACATCAGGTCCCCACCCCGTACACCTTCGGTCATATGCACCAGAGAACTAAACTGGGGAATGAACTCCAACATCTGGACAAGAACAGGACTTAACGTCCCTCGTACAAAATAGACGTGTCAGCTTCACCAATCGGTGGGCTCACTGTGTCTCTCTTATCATGTCACCAAGAGACACAGTGACATAGAAATAGCGATAAAGATAACACTGTGAACTGGTACATGTTTATAGGTGATGTCATCAAAACCATGTGTGATGTCATGGTGGACGTGTGCTTATAATAACCCATCATGTCCTGTATTCTCTCAGCTGAAGGACGCAGTACAAGGGAGTGTGAAAGGAACGTTCACTCCCAGAGCCGCCCGGACTGAAGACAGGAACGAGGAGATGATCTCCCTGAACCCGCTCCCCTCCCCGGCACCAAGGTCTTCCTCCTGCTGACACCACCAGGCCACCTGCCCCCCGCAAAAACCTGTGAACGGAGGCAGCCCCACCCGCGAAAACCTGCGACCGAAGGCAGCCCTTCTCATACACGCTGACGCCTGATGAAAGACGGCACCTCCAACAGGGTCCGTCTCCCACCCACACCCAGAGACGGGATCCCAGTGTAACCCCTTCATACCGAAGACGACCGAGCTTTTTGCCATCTTCACCATACGCCGATTCCCCTTTTCCATGAATACCGTCTCCACGCAAACTATACATTTTTATCCGTCATTAAGTGTGGAAAAAATATAAAAGAAGAAAAAAAAATTTTCATGGAATTTATGAAGTGAAGCATCACTAAAAGAGTTAAATTAACAAAAATACCCCTAAAATTTGAGTGTCTTGATTTCAGGAACCCCTCATTTGTGTAGAATTGCCGTATCGGATAATTATGGGGAAAATATTAGAGGGTGCACATTGCTGTTACCCATAAAAGTATAGATTCCATAAAGCAGAGACCCCCGAGTATCGCATCGGGAGCGTTTGGACGCTTTTCATGCAGCCAAAGTTTGGCCACCGATCCCTGCGTCAGGCGTAGCGTTAATTTCCTGCAGAAATGGCACAAATGATATGTTTCCGAGTGTTGTGCACGGCGACCGGGGTCAGGCAGACGGCCGCCGGTTTGTGGGCTTCGGTAAGAAAGCAGCAGCAGGTCCCTGCCGTCCGAACCGGCAGCTTGGAACACATTTTAAGGACGTACAGGAATATCCATAGGGGATCCTAAGGGTTGAACTGTTTTTGTTTGAATATTTAATATTTCTATTAAATAATTATATCGTTAGATTCTTAAATGAATGGTACTTTTTTTTAAAGAAATGACTGCAGTATTCACCCCGCCGAGGCTTCCACAGCCGATTGCTGCCGGAAATAAAATGAATTTAAGCAGGAAGCGAAGCGTTGGAATAACGTGACGGCATATAATAAATATTATACATATAATAAAAATAATAACTATGTGCATCATTACTCCAAATCTACCCCATTTACAACTGTGACACACAAACCCCGAACCCACCGGCAGAGCGGCCCCATCCGGCCCCCGTCTAATCCATAAAGACTCAAACCTTAATCAGTCGTTGGTCTCGTCTTAGATTCAGGAGCCGTATGTCTATCCCATGCATGTTTAATACCCTCACTGTATTACCCTCTACCACTTCTGCTGGGAGGCTGTTCCACTTATCCACCACCCTTCATCGTCACACGTTACAGGGCACGACCGCTACAATTTGATGCGTTGACCTAAGGATAGCATTTCTAAGGCAATCCCCTCTTTGGGAACAAATCATATGATATATTTTATCCAGTATTCTTTCTTCTCAGCTTTGTGGGGTATCCAGGTGCTGATAGTCGCTCGGTTTGCCCCATCTCTATTTCTTGATCCTGAGGAAATAGATTGAGCCAAATTATTCCGCGAGAAGACGGAGTCTTTAGTTAAGGGTCACAGGAAGTTTCAGGAGCTCCCGAGAGTCGCCTGTGTGAGATGTAATCGATAAATATTATGGAGTCGACTTCATTTTAAGCAGTTTTGTTAAATTTATTAATTTGTACGAATGTCCGAAAACAAGGATGGAGTCCCAACAAAACAATCAAAAAAGCTAAGGAGAAATGCTTCAAACCTTCGTTTGGAAACTCGTTGTTTTTTCTCCTCTCGTTACCTTCTCCGCTTCTTCATTTTTGCTTCTTTGTCTGCACTCTTCTCTCCTCTTCAGAAATCTACAGAGGACAGCCGCAGACGGGGACGACCTCCGCGCACCCCGCAGGGACGACCTCTTTTGTATTGGATGGGGGAGGTCATCCGTGTTGGGCACGCAGAGCCTGTGGTCTGTTGAGGAAAGAGAGCAGAAATGGAGAAGCAGACGCAGGGAAGCGGTTGGTGGAGAAGGAAGAGATAGTGAACGAGAGAGAAAAAAACTTTTATTTCCATATAAAAAAGCCCTCAGATTTCCATCCAATCCGAAGAGGCAGAAAACAAAATGTGTGAAGCTGAAAGGACCAAAAATTAAATGATTTTTTTTTTTGCGCATTCAAGTCGGTTACTACGTTAGTGCTCAAAGACCAGAGCAGTTTTTGTCTTCAACAGTAAATTCTCACTTCTCAATTAGTGCCCCCCCCACACACACAATTCATATATTGTTTTTTTCAACACAAGTATATATATATATATATATATATAATTATTATTTTAAAAGAAACTATGATTAAGTATGAAAAATATCTAAAAATGCAAGGGGAAATTAAGAGAAAAAGAAAATATATTCACAGTTTCACCTATAAAAAAAAACTTAATATAACCGGAGCAAACGGGGGAAAAAAAGCTCCAAAAGTGTATTTAGGTATTTGTCCTGTTTTTGGAAACACCTCATATGCCTGGTATTTTCATTTATTTTGGCACTTACAGGGTTAAATATGAATGACACGCTGTTTCTAACCAAAATTGTTTTATTAAATGTGGTATCCTGGGAGTTACGCCCCAATAGCGGCCAGAAAAAGAAAAACCGCTCAACAAAAGTATATATTTTTTGGAAAATGACATCCCAGAGTATTTTACTTGGGGCATTTTAACACTTTTTATTTAACCATTTTAGTGCCAGTCTGTCCTAAACATTGCAGTAAAATTTCATTTTTAACAAAACCATTCTATCCATGGAATTTTGACAGATCAGTTTGTTGGGTCCAGGTCTCATTCTTTGTGACACAGTAGACGCCCCATATTTCATATTAATCCCTAAAACTACATATTTCCTAAAACTAGACAGCTCAGGGACTCTAGTTAGGGGAATATTGACCCGTCCCATGCAGCTGATTCCACCCCGTCCCCTTCCAAATTTAGTCTAACAAAAAAAGGAAACATTTTTCGCATCCACTTTGCGGTTTCATGATTATTTTTCTGAGTAGATGTGTAAAAAAACTAAATCGGTCCCGAGTACAGCGATACCCCGCATGCATAGATAAGTCATGTTTCTCAGACATTGTGGAGTCTAAACTGGTACGTTCGCATTTCAATTTTTAAACGTTTTAAAATATTTTTTATCAGATTACTTCGATCAGGGAGACCGATCAATAATCAGTGACTTGATGGGTTCTGCAGCAGTTATTAAACTCACAGCATTTGACCTGGAAGCACCCTGGACATTCAGGTCAGTGGTTAGTTTTTTTTTTTTTGGTTTTTTTTGAAGCACAGCAAAGCTTGTGGGGGCTAATATTAACCCAAGCAATGCTGAGATGGGGGTCATACACAATCGTGGCATTGAAGGGGTTAATTGAGCAGGGAGGGGGTGGGGGCCGAAGAACCCTTTCTCCCCGTTCCTGAAGCTGCCTCTGGCAGCTGGGACACAATCTCCGGTAGAGCGGCCATTGCAGGGAGGACTCTCAAGGAGCAATCAGGCAGCAGGGGGATGTCGTGTCAGGTCTCCACACAATCAACAAACAACCCCCCTCCTTGAAGCTGCCTGTTTGCGGCATTTTATGAAAAAACACATTTTGAGACGACAAAATCACCCCGTGGGAGCGATCGAAGGCTCGGCCCGGGCACCCTATCTCTACATTGTTTAGTCATTTCCTACCAAATAATTTGCCTGCCATAGCTCAATTTCTAGAAAACATGAAGTCTCACTCTTTTATGCTCTCAAAAAGCTACCTCAATCTTCTCGCTAAAGCAACGGGTATCCAACTTTTAACATGTGTGGGCCAGTGGCGCAATGGATAAAGCGTCTGACTACAGATCAGAAGATTGAAGGTTCGACTCCTATCTGGCTCATCTCACTCGCACCTTCCATTCACTTAGGAAGAAAGAGTCTGACACAGATGGAAAACAATGAGAGGTAACTAGCAGAAATATCTTCACTGTGCTTTCAAGCAAACATTCCTATGTTTCCTTTTGCTTGTGGGAACAAGCGAACTACTTGGCCACCTTTTTTCATGATCACGAAGCTCCTTTTTTCTTCTTTTTTTGACGTATTTTAGCATTCTATCTCTACTTTGTTTAGTCATTTCCTACCAAATAATTTGCCTGCCATAGCTCCCTTTCTAGAAAACATGAAGTCTCACTCTTTTATGCTCTCAAGAACCTACCTCAATCTTCTCGCTAAAGCAACGGGTATCCAACTTTTAAAATGTCTGGGGCAGTGGCGCAATGGATAACGTGTCTGACTACGGGTCAGAAGATTGTAGGTTTGACTCCTAGCTGGCTCGTCTTGTCAGATATTTTATCATAGAAAACATGTATTTCACATATTCTGTATTTTACATGAAATCAAAATGGAGTCAGATCCATTTTATTTTACTTAATCATGTAGTGATGATTTCTTTTTGTGTTTGTTCCCTCTATAATAGAGAACAAAGGAGTATTCATGTATAATGATGTTTCAGTATGTATGATACAATTAATGTTATCTTCCATGAGAAAGTTAAGGAGTAGACGCTGCATATCTTTAGAAATGTAACTTGGAATGGGGGATACGTCGTAAGACTACCAAGGCCTGAGTTACTATCAAGGAGGTAACACCTGGCGATTAGGGTAACCAAGGATAAATTCCAAACACATATTTAATGGTTTTAAGTTAATTCTTAGACCAGAGCGTCTCTCACAGGTAAATTAAGAAATTACAACGGTGTAAATATGAGTAGAAATCCTAATTTTAATGGGTAAAACCCACCGTTATGATTGGAGAATTCCAATCAAGAGGTGGAGGCTATGATAATAAGCTCTGTTTTTAAGCTTATGTCTTGGATAATTAGAAAAAAAAGAACGGACCTTAAAAAAAAAATCGCACCCTGAAACAGACAGACCCGGACGGACTTATTCACCAAATTTACCCCAGAGAATTGGAATCTTAAGATTCTGGCACCATATTTCACTCTTGGAGTTACTTTGAGTTCTAACCTATATAACTGGTAGAAAGTTATTTTCTTTTCCACTTAATTTCTTGCCAATGAACCTGGATTAACTTCTACAAGTACCAGTTGGACAACAACAACAAGTGGTGGTAATTATAATTGTTTTATTATTCTGAATAGAGATGAATTTTGTCTTCTTCGTATAGAATTCCCTGTTTCTGGGAAGTACTATATTGCATTATTGTATATGGCGGCTTGTGAGACTGCAGCTTATAACCCGTGATAATAACAATAATGAAAAGGTATTTTTACCTATAGATGAAGTTTGACATCATTTGCATCTATTAGGAATTTCACTAATACTCGTAGACATTATTAAATTAGTTTTTAATTTGTTATATTAATTGAACTAATATTAGAGAGATAGTGATATTTTTATTACTGCCCTGATTATTATAAATTTTTGGTTGCTGAGTGGACTGGAAATTAATTGTGTGTTAGACTCATATAGTACTAATTCATATTGATAACAATCGATAATATATTGTATTTGAATTGATTCATTTTTGACATGTTTTAAGAACTTTGTGTTTTATATTATGCACTGTGTGACTCATACATAGATTTTATAAATTGTATTCACAATAAATAAATATTTTTATTGACTATCGTGGCGATATCTATCTAATTTGAATTATAATTTTCGGCGATCTGAAAGAATTTAGGATCGGAGATAAAATATAGGGTATCTCCTTAAATTCATATTGTGGATGTGGTACTACAATATTTGATAGCGTCGTTATTTTGCGTATGTGATAAAATATTGGTTTTGCCTATTTTGTCTCGTTAATATCCCTAACAGTCTTGTTTGCCGTGATCGTATAGTGGTTAGTACTCTGCGTTGTGGCCGCAGCAACCCCGGTTCGAATCCGGGTCACGGCACTCTAGTTTTTCTAAATTGCTCCTGTCCAGAATTCCTTTTTACGGATATGTTCTCGCAACACCTGTTCATTAGAGGCTGCGCGTGCTTAAGTGCACATTCACTTGGGAAGAAAAAGTCTGACACAGATGGAAAACAATGAGAGGTAACTAGCAGAAATATATTCACTGTGTTTTCAAGCAAGCATTCCTACGTTTCCTTTTGCTTGTGGGAACAAGCGAACTACTTGGCCACCTTTTTTCATGATCACGAAGCTCCTTTTTTCTTCTTTTCTTGACGTATTTTAGCATTCTATCTCTACATTGTTTAGTCATTTCCTACCAAATAATTTGCCTGCCATAGCTCCCTTTCTAGAAAACATGAAGTCTCACTCTTTTATGCTCTCAAGAACCTACCTCAATCTTCTCGCTAAAGCAACGGGTATCCAACTTTTAAAATGTCTGGGCCAGTGGTGCAATGGATAACGCGTCTGACTACAGATCAGAAGATTGTAGGTTTGACTCCTAGCTGGCTCGTCTTGTTTGCCGTGATCGTATAGTGGTTAGTACTCTGCGTTGTGGCCGCAGCAACCCCGGTTCGAATCCGGGTCACGGCACTTAAAATTTTCTAAATTACTACAGTCCTTTCAAGCTCCTGTCCAGAATTCCTTGTTACGGATATGTTCTCGCAACACCTGTTCATTAGAGGCTGCGCGTGCTTAAGTGCACATTCACTTGGGAAGAAAGAGTCTGACACAGATGGAAAACAATGAGAGGTAACTAGCAGAAATATCTTCACTGTGCTTTCAAGCAAGCATTTTTACCTTTCCTTTTGCTTGTGGGAACAAGCCAACTACTTGGCCACCTTTTTTCATGATCACGAAGCTCCTTTTTTCTTCTTTTTTTGGCGTATTTTAGCATTCTATCTCTACATTGTTTAGTCATTTCCTACCAAATAATTTGCCTGCCATAACTCCCTTTCTAGAAAACATGAAGTCTCACTCTTTTATGCACTCAAGAACCTACCTCAATCTTCTCACTAAAGCAACATGTATCCAACTTTTAACATGTGTGGGCCAGTGGCGCAATGGATAACGTGTCTGACTACGGATCAGAAGATTGTAGGTTCAACTCCTACCTGGCTCATTTTGTTTGCTGTGATCGTATAGTGGTTAGTACTCTGCGTTGTGGCCGCAGCAACCCCGCTTCAAATCTGGGTCACGGCACTCTGGTTTTTCTAAATTGCTACAGTCCTTTCAAGCTCCTGTCCAGAATTCCTTGTTACGGATATGTTCTCGCAACACCTGTTCATTAGAGGCTGCGCGTGCTTAAGTGCACATTCACTTGGGAAGAAAGAGTCTGACACAGATGGAAAACAATGAGAGGTAACTAGCAGAAATATCTTCACTGTGCTTTCAAGCAAGCATTCCTACGTTTCCTTTTGCTTGTGGGAACAAGCGAACTACTTGGCCACCTTTTTTCATGATCACGAAGCTCCTTTTTTCTTTCTCCTTTTTTCTTCTTTTTTTGACGTATTTTAGCATTCTATCTCTACATTGTTTAGTCATTTCCTACCAAATAATTTGCCTGCCATAGCTCCCTTTCTAAAAAACATGAAGTCTCACTCTTTTATGCTCTCAAGAACCTACCTCAATCTTCTCACTAAAGCAACGGGTATCCAACTTTTAACATGTGTGGGCCAGTGGCGCAATGGATAACGCGTCTGACTACGGATCAGAAGATTGTAGGTTCGACTCCTACCTGGCTCGTCTTGTCTGCCGTGATCGTATAGTGGTTAGTACTCTGCGTTGTGGCCGCAGCAACCCCGGTTCGAATCCGGGTCACGGCACTCTAGTTTTTCTAAATTGCTCCTGTCCAGAATTCCTTGTTACGGATATGTTGTCGCAACACCTGTTCATTAGAGGCTGCGCGTGCTTAAGTGCACATTCACTTGGGAAGAAAGAGTCTGACACAGATAGAAAACAATGAGAGGTAACTAGCAGAAATATCTTAACTGTGCTTTCAAGCAAGCATTTCTACTTTTCCTTTTGCTTGTGGGAACAAGCCAACTACGTGGCCACCTTTTTTCATGATCACGAAGCTCCTTTTTTCTTTCTCCTTTTTTCTTCTCTTTTTGGCGTATTTTAGCATTCTATCTCTACATTGTTTAGTCATTTCCTACCAAATAATTTGCCTGCCATAGCTCCCTTTCTAGCAAACATGAAGTCTCACTCTTTTATGCTCTCAAGAACCTACCTCAATCTTCTCACTAAAGCAACGGGTATCCAACTTTTAACATGTGTGGGCCAGTGGCGCAATGGATAACGCGTCTGACTACGGATCAGAAGATTGTAGGTTCGACTTCTATCTGGCTCGTCTTGCCTGCCATGATCGTATAGTGGTTAGTACTCTGCGTTGTGGCCGCAGCAACACCGGTTCGAATCCGGGTCACGGCATTCTCGTTTTTCTAAATTGCTCCTGTCCAGAATTCCTTGTTACGGATATGTTCTCGCAACACCTGTTCGTTAGAGGCTGCGCGTGCTTAAGTGCACATTCACTTGGGAAGAAAGAGTCTGACACAAATGGAAAACAATGAGAGGTAACTAGCAGAAATATCTTCACTGTGCTTTCAAGCAAGCATTTCTACCTTTCCTTTTGCTTGTGGGAACAAGCCAACTACTTGGCCACCTTTTTTCATGATCACGAAGCTCCGTTTTTCTTCTTTTTTTGGCGTATTTTAGCATTCTATCTCTACATTGTTTAGTCATTTCCTACCAAATAATTTGCCTGCCATAGCTCCCTTTCTAGAAAACATGAAGTCTCACTCTTTTATGCTCTCAAGAACCTACCTCAATCTTCTCGCTAAAGCAACGGGTATCCAACTTTTAACATGTGTGGGCCAGTGGCGCCATGGATAACGCATCTGACTATGGATCAGAAGATTGTAGGTTCGACTCCTACCTGGTTCGTCTTGTCTGCCGTGATCGTATAGTGGTTAGTACTCTGTGTTGTGGTCACAGCAACCCCGGTTCGAATCCAGGTCACGGCAGTCTAATTTTTCTAAATTGCTACAGTCCTTTCAAGCTCCTGTGCAGAATTCCTTGTTACGGATATGTTCTCGCAACACCTGTTCATTAGAGGCTGCGCGTGCTTAAGTGCACATTCACTTGGGAAGAAAGAGTCTGAGACAGATGGAAAACAATGAGAGGTAACTAGCAGAAATATCTTCACTGTGCTTTCAAGCAAGCATTCCTACGTTTCCTTTTGCTTGTGGGAACAAGCGAACTACTTGGCCACCTTTTTTCATGATCACGAAGCTCCTTTTTTCTTTCTCCTTTTTTCTTCTTTTTTTGACGTATTTTAGCATTCTATCTCTACATTGTTTAGTCATTTCCTACCAAATAATTTGCCTGCCATAGCTCCCTTTCTAGAAAACATGAAGTCTCACTCTTTTATGCTCTCAAGAACCTACCTCAATCTTCTCGCTAAAGCAACGGGTATCCAACTTTTAAAACGTCTGGGCCAGTGGTGCAATGGATAACGCGTCTGACTACGGATCAGAAGATTGTAGGTTCGACTCCTAGCTGGCTCGTCTTGCCTGCCGTGATCGTATAGTGGTTAGTACTCTGCGTTGTGGCCGCAGCAACCCCGGTTCGAATCCAGGTTACGGCACTCTAGTTTTTCTAAATTGCTCCTGTCCAGAATTCCTTGTTACGGATATGTTCTCGCAACACCTGTTCATTAGAGGCTGCGCGTGCTTAAGTGCACATTCACTCGGGAAGAAAGAGTCTGACACAGATGGAAAACAATGAGAGGTAACTAGCAGAAATATCTTCACTGTGCTTTCAAGCAAGCATTCCTACGTTTCATTTTGCTTGTGGGAACAAGCGAACTACTTGGCAACCTTTTTTCATGATCACGAAGCTCCTTTTTTCTTTCTCCTTTTTTCTTCTTTTTTTGACGTATTTTAGCATTCTATCTCTACATTGTTTAGTCATTTCCTACCAAATAATTTGCCTGCCATAGCTCCCTTTCTAGAAAACATGAAGTCTCACTCTTTTATGCACTCAAGAACCTACCTCAATCTTCTCACTAAAGCAACGGGTATCCAACTTTTAACATGTATGGGCCAGTGGCGCAATGGATAACGCGTCTGACTACGGATCAGAAGATTGTAGGTTCGACTCCTACCTGGCTTGTCTTGTCTGCCGTGATAGTATAGTGGTTAGTACTCTGCGTTGTGGCCGCAGCAACCCCGGTTCGAATCCGGGTCACGGCACTCTAGTTTTTCTAAATTGCTCCTGTCCAGAATTCCTTGTTACGGATGTGTTCTCGCAACACCTGTTCATTAGAGGCTGCGCGTGCTTAAGTGCACATTCACTTGGGAAGAAAGAGTCTGACACAGATGGAAAACAATGAGAGGTAACTAGCAGAAATATCTTCACTGTGCTTTCAAGCAAGCATTCCTACGTTTCCTTTTGCTTGTGGGAACAAGCGAACTACTTGGCCACCTTTTTTCATGATCACGAAGCTCCTTTTTTCTTTCTCCTTTTTTCTTCTTTTTTTGACGTATTTTAGCATTCTATCTCTACATTGTTTAGTCATTTCCTACCAAATAATTTGCCTGCCATAGCTCCCTTTCTAAAAAACATGAAGTCTCACTCTTTTATGCTCTCAAGAACCTACCTCAATCTTCTCACTAAAGCAACGGGTATCCAACTTTTAACATGTGTGGGCCAGTGGCGCAATGGATAACGCGTCTGACTACGGATCAGAAGATTGTAGGTTCGACTCCTACCTGGCTCGTCTTGTCTGCCGTGATCGTATAGTGGTTAGTACTCTGCGTTGTGGCCGCAGCAACCCCGGTTCGAATCCGGGTCACGGCACTCTAGTTTTTCTAAATTGCTCCTGTCCAGAATTCCTTGTTACGGATATGTTGTCGCAACACCTGTTCATTAGAGGCTGCGCGTGCTTAAGTGCACATTCACTTGGGAAGAAAGAGTCTGACACAGATAGAAAACAATGAGAGGTAACTAGCAGAAATATCTTAACTGTGCTTTCAAGCAAGCATTTCTACTTTTCCTTTTGCTTGTGGGAACAAGCCAACTACGTGGCCACCTTTTTTCATGATCACGAAGCTCCTTTTTTCTTTCTCCTTTTTTCTTCTCTTTTTGGCGTATTTTAGCATTCTATCTCTACATTGTTTAGTCATTTCCTACCAAATAATTTGCCTGCCATAGCTCCCTTTCTAGCAAACATGAAGTCTCACTCTTTTATGCTCTCAAGAACCTACCTCAATCTTCTCACTAAAGCAACGGGTATCCAACTTTTAACATGTGTGGGCCAGTGGCGCAATGGATAACGCGTCTGACTACGGATCAGAAGATTGTAGGTTCGACTTCTATCTGGCTCGTCTTGCCTGCCATGATCGTATAGTGGTTAGTACTCTGCGTTGTGGCCGCAGCAACACCGGTTCGAATCCGGGTCACGGCATTCTCGTTTTTCTAAATTGCTCCTGTCCAGAATTCCTTGTTACGGATATGTTCTCGCAACACCTGTTCGTTAGAGGCTGCGCGTGCTTAAGTGCACATTCACTTGGGAAGAAAGAGTCTGACACAAATGGAAAACAATGAGAGGTAACTAGCAGAAATATCTTCACTGTGCTTTCAAGCAAGCATTTCTACCTTTCCTTTTGCTTGTGGGAACAAGCCAACTACTTGGCCACCTTTTTTCATGATCACGAAGCTCCGTTTTTCTTCTTTTTTTGGCGTATTTTAGCATTCTATCTCTACATTGTTTAGTCATTTCCTACCAAATAATTTGCCTGCCATAGCTCCCTTTCTAGAAAACATGAAGTCTCACTCTTTTATGCTCTCAAGAACCTACCTCAATCTTCTCGCTAAAGCAACGGGTATCCAACTTTTAACATGTGTGGGCCAGTGGCGCCATGGATAACGCATCTGACTATGGATCAGAAGATTGTAGGTTCGACTCCTACCTGGTTCGTCTTGTCTGCCGTGATCGTATAGTGGTTAGTACTCTGTGTTGTGGTCACAGCAACCCCGGTTCGAATCCAGGTCACGGCAGTCTAATTTTTCTAAATTGCTACAGTCCTTTCAAGCTCCTGTGCAGAATTCCTTGTTACGGATATGTTCTCGCAACACCTGTTCATTAGAGGCTGCGCGTGCTTAAGTGCACATTCACTTGGGAAGAAAGAGTCTGAGACAGATGGAAAACAATGAGAGGTAACTAGCAGAAATATCTTCACTGTGCTTTCAAGCAAGCATTCCTACGTTTCCTTTTGCTTGTGGGAACAAGCGAACTACTTGGCCACCTTTTTTCATGATCACGAAGCTCCTTTTTTCTTTCTCCTTTTTTCTTCTTTTTTTGACGTATTTTAGCATTCTATCTCTACATTGTTTAGTCATTTCCTACCAAATAATTTGCCTGCCATAGCTCCCTTTCTAGAAAACATGAAGTCTCACTCTTTTATGCTCTCAAGAACCTACCTCAATCTTCTCGCTAAAGCAACGGGTATCCAACTTTTAAAACGTCTGGGCCAGTGGTGCAATGGATAACGCGTCTGACTACGGATCAGAAGATTGTAGGTTCGACTCCTAGCTGGCTCGTCTTGCCTGCCGTGATCGTATAGTGGTTAGTACTCTGCGTTGTGGCCGCAGCAACCCCGGTTCGAATCCAGGTTACGGCACTCTAGTTTTTCTAAATTGCTCCTGTCCAGAATTCCTTGTTACGGATATGTTCTCGCAACACCTGTTCATTAGAGGCTGCGCGTGCTTAAGTGCACATTCACTCGGGAAGAAAGAGTCTGACACAGATGGAAAACAATGAGAGGTAACTAGCAGAAATATCTTCACTGTGCTTTCAAGCAAGCATTCCTACGTTTCATTTTGCTTGTGGGAACAAGCGAACTACTTGGCAACCTTTTTTCATGATCACGAAGCTCCTTTTTTCTTTCTCCTTTTTTCTTCTTTTTTTGACGTATTTTAGCATTCTATCTCTACATTGTTTAGTCATTTCCTACCAAATAATTTGCCTGCCATAGCTCCCTTTCTAGAAAACATGAAGTCTCACTCTTTTATGCACTCAAGAACCTACCTCAATCTTCTCACTAAAGCAACGGGTATCCAACTTTTAACATGTATGGGCCAGTGGCGCAATGGATAACGCGTCTGACTACGGATCAGAAGATTGTAGGTTCGACTCCTACCTGGCTTGTCTTGTCTGCCGTGATAGTATAGTGGTTAGTACTCTGCGTTGTGGCCGCAGCAACCCCGGTTCGAATCCGGGTCACGGCACTCTAGTTTTTCTAAATTGCTCCTGTCCAGAATTCCTTGTTACGGATGTGTTCTCGCAACACCTGTTCATTAGAGGCTGCGCGTGCTTAAGTGCACATTCACTTGGGAAGAAAGAGTCTGACACAGATGGAAAACAATGAGAGGTAACTAGCAGAAATATCTTCACTGTGCTTTCAAGCAAGCATTCCTACGTTTCCTTTTGCTTGTGGGAACAAGCCAACTACTTGGCCACCTTTTTTCATGATCACGAAGCTCCTTTTTTCTTCTTTTTTTGGCGTATTTTAGCATTCTATCTCTACATTGTTTAGTCATTTCCTACCAAATAATTTGCCTGCCATAACTCCCTTTCTAGAAAACATGAAGTCTCACTCTTTTATGCACTCAAGAACCTACCTCAATCTTCTCACTAAAGCAACATGTATCCAACTTTTAACATGTGTGGGCC
Source organism: Sceloporus occidentalis (assembly GCA_023333645.1). Lineage (NCBI taxonomy): Eukaryota > Metazoa > Chordata > Lepidosauria > Squamata > Phrynosomatidae > Sceloporus > Sceloporus occidentalis. The sequence continues at coordinate 894,833 of JALMGF010000242.1, forward strand.
AGTGGCGCAATGGATAACGTGTCTGACTACGGATCAGAAGATTGTAGGTTCAACTCCTACCTGGCTCGTCTTGTCTGCTGTGATCGTATAGTGGTTAGTACTCTGCGTTGTGGCCGCAGCAACCCGAGTTCGAATCTGGGTCACAGCAGTCTAATTTTTCTAAATTGCTACAGTCCTTTCAAGCTCCTGTCCAGAATTCCTTGTTACGGATATGTTCTCGCAACACCTGTTCATTAGAGGCTGCGCGTGCTTAAGTGCACATTCACTTGGGAAGAAAGAGTCTGACACAGATGGAAAACAATGAGAGGTAACTAGCAGAAATATCTTCACTGTGCTTTCAATCAAGCATTCCTACGTTTCCTTTTGCTTGTGGGAACAAGCGAACTACTTGGCCACCTTTTTTCATGAAAACGAAGCTCCTTTTTTCTCTCCTTTTTTCTTCTTTTTTTGACGTATTTTAGCATTCTATATCTACTTTGTTTAGTCATTTCCTACCAAATAATTTGCCTGCCATAGCTCCCTTTCTAGAAAACATGGTCTCACTCTTTTATGCTCTCAAGAACCTACCTCAATCTTCTCACTAAAGCAACGGGTATCCAACTTTTAACATGTGTGGGCCAGTGGCGCAATGGATAACGCGTCTGACTACGGATCAGAAGATTGTAGGTTCAACTCCTACCTGGCTCATTTTGTTTGCTGTGATCGTATAGTGGTTAGTACTCTGCGTTGTGGCCGCAGCAACCCCGCTTCAAATCTGGGTCACGGCACTCTGGTTTTTCTAAATTGCTACAGTCCTTTCAAGCTCCTGTCCAGAATTCCTTGTTACGGATATGTTCTCGCAACACCTGTTCATTAGAGGCTGCGCGTGCTTAAGTGCACATTCACTTGGGAAGAAAGAGTCTGACACAGATGGAAAACAATGAGAGGTAACTAGCAGAAATATCTTCACTGTGCTTTCAAGCAAGCATTCCTACGTTTCCTTTTGCTTGTGGGAACAAGCGAACTACTTGGCCACCTTTTTTCATGATCACGAAGCTCCTTTTTTCTTTCTCCTTTTTTCTTCTTTTTTTGACGTATTTTAGCATTCTATCTCTACATTGTTTAGTCATTTCCTACCAAATAATTTGCCTGCCATAGCTCCCTTTCTAAAAAACATGAAGTCTCACTCTTTTATGCTCTCAAGAACCTACCTCAATCTTCTCACTAAAGCAACGGGTATCCAACTTTTAACATGTGTGGGCCAGTGGCGCAATGGATAACGCGTCTGACTACGGATCAGAAGATTGTAGGTTCGACTCCTACCTGGCTCGTCTTGTCTGCCGTGATCGTATAGTGGTTAGTACTCTGCGTTGTGGCCGCAGCAACCCTGGTTCGAATCCGGGTCACGGCACTCTAGTTTTTCTAAATTGCTCCTGTCCAGAATTCCTTGTTACGGATATGTTCTCGCAACACCTGTTCATTAGAGGCTGCGCGTGCTTAAGTGCACATTCACTTGGGAAGAAAGAGTCTGACACAGATAGAAAACAATGAGAGGTAACTAGCAGAAATATCTTAACTGTGCTTTCAAGCAAGCATTTCTACTTTTCCTTTTGCTTGTGGGAACAAGCCAACTACTTGGCCACCTTTTTTCATGATCACGAAGCTCCTTTTTTCTTCTTTTTTTGGCGTATTTTAGCATTCTATCTCTACATTGTTTAGTCATTTCCTACCAAATAATTTGCCTGCCATAACTCCCTTTCTAGAAAACATGAAGTCTCACTCTTTTATGCACTCAAGAACCTACCTCAATCTTCTCACTAAAGCAACATGTATCCAACTTTTAACATGTGTGGGCCAGTGGCGCAATGGATAACGTGTCTGACTACGGATCAGAAGATTGTAGGTTCAACTCCTACCTGGCTCGTCTTGTCTGCTGTGATCGTATAGTGGTTAGTACTCTGCGTTGTGGCCGCAGCAACCCGAGTTCGAATCTGGGTCACAGCAGTCTAATTTTTCTAAATTGCTACAGTCCTTTCAAGCTCCTGTCCAGAATTCCTTGTTACGGATATGTTCTCGCAACACCTGTTCATTAGAGGCTGCGCGTGCTTAAGTGCACATTCACTTGGGAAGAAAGAGTCTGACACAGATGGAAAACAATGAGAGGTAACTAGCAGAAATATCTTCACTGTGCTTTCAATCAAGCATTCCTACGTTTCCTTTTGCTTGTGGGAACAAGCGAACTACTTGGCCACCTTTTTTCATGAAAACGAAGCTCCTTTTTTCTTTCTCCTTTTTTCTTCTTTTTTTGACGTATTTTAGCATTCTATATCTACTTTGTTTAGTCATTTCCTACCAAATAATTTGCCTGCCATAGCTCCCTTTCTAGAAAACATGGTCTCACTCTTTTATGCTCTCAAGAACCTACCTCAATCTTCTCGCTAAAGCAACGGGTATCCAACTTTTAACATGTGTGGGCCAGTGGCGCAATGGATAACGCGTCTGACTACGGATCAGAAGATTGTAGGTTCAACTCCTACCTGGCTCATTTTGTTTGCTGTGATCGTATAGTGGTTAGTACTCTGCGTTGTGGCCGCAGCAACCCCGCTTCAAATCTGGGTCACGGCACTCTGGTTTTTCTAAATTGCTACAGTCCTTTCAAGCTCCTGTCCAGAATTCCTTGTTACGGATATGTTCTCGCAACACCTGTTCATTAGAGGCTGCGCGTGCTTAAGTGCACATTCACTTGGGAAGAAAGAGTCTGACACAGATGGAAAACAATGAGAGGTAACTAGCAGAAATATCTTCACTGTGCTTTCAAGCAAGCATTCCTACGTTTCCTTTTGCTTGTGGGAACAAGCGAACTACTTGGCCACCTTTTTTCATGATCACGAAGCTCCTTTTTTCTTTCTCCTTTTTTCTTCTTTTTTTGACGTATTTTAGCATTCTATCTCTACATTGTTTAGTCATTTCCTACCAAATAATTTGCCTGCCATAGCTCCCTTTCTAAAAAACATGAAGTCTCACTCTTTTATGCTCTCAAGAACCTACCTCAATCTTCTCACTAAAGCAACGGGTATCCAACTTTTAACATGTGTGGGCCAGTGGCGCAATGGATAACGCGTCTGACTACGGATCAGAAGATTGTAGGTTCGACTCCTACCTGGCTCGTCTTGTCTGCCATGATCGTATAGTGGTTAGTACTCTGCGTTGTGGCCGCAGCAACCCCGGTTCGAATCCGGGTCACGGCACTCTAGTTTTTCTAAATTGCTCCTGTCCAGAATTCCTTGTTACGGATATGTTCTCGCAACACCTGTTCATTAGAGGCTGCGCGTGCTTAAGTGCACATTCACTTGGGAAGAAAGAGTCTGACACAAATGGAAAACAATGAGAGGTAACTAGCAGAAATATCTTCACTGTGCTTTCAAGCAAGCATTTCTACCTTTCCTTTTGCTTGTGGGAACAAGCCAACTACTTGGCCACCTTTTTTCATGATCACGAAGCTCCGTTTTTCTTCTTTTTTTGGCGTATTTTAGCATTCTATCTCTACATTGTTTAGTCATTTCCTACCAAATAATTTGCCTGCCATAGCTCCCTTTCTAGAAAACATGAAGTCTCACTCTTTTATGCTCTCAAGAACCTACCTCAATCTTATCGCTAAAGCAACGGGTATCCAACTTTTAACATGTGTGGGCCAGTGGCGTCATGGATAACGCATCTGACTATGGATCAGAAGATTGTAGGTTCGACTCCTACCTGGTTCGTCTTGTCTGCCGTGATCGTATAGTGGTTAGTACTCTGTGTTGTGGTCACAGCAACCCCGGTTCGAATCCAGGTCACGGCAGTCTAATTTTTCTAAATTGCTACAGTCCTTTCAAGCTCCTGTGCAGAATTCCTTGTTACGGATATGTTCTCGCAACACCTGTTCATTAGAGGCTGCGCGTGCTTAAGTGCACATTCACTTGGGAAGAAAGAGTCTGAGACAGATGGAAAACAATGAGAGGTAACTAGCAGAAATATCTTCACTGTGCTTTCAAGCAAGCATTCCTACATTTCCTTTTGCTTGTGGGAACAAGCGAACTACTTGGCCACCTTTTTTCATGATCACGAAGCTCCTTTTTTCTTTCTCCTTTTTTCTTCTTTTTTTGACGTATTTTAGCATTCTATCTCTACATTGTTTAGTCATTTCCTACCAAATAATTTGCCTGCCATAGCTCCCTTTCTAGAAAACATGAAGTCTCACTCTTTTATGCTCTCAAGAACCTACCTCAATCTTCTCGCTAAAGCAACGGGTATCCAACTTTTAAAACGTCTGGGCCAGTGGTGCAATGGATAACGCGTCTGACTACGGATCAGAAGATTGTAGGTTCGACTCCTACCTGGCTCGTCTTGCCTGCCGTGATCGTATAGTGGTTAGTACTCTGCGTTGTGGCCGCAGCAACCCCGGTTCGAATCCAGGTTACGGCACTCTAGTTTTTCTAAATTGCTCCTGTCCAGAATTCCTTGTTACGGATATGTTCTCGCAACACCTGTTCATTAGAGGCTGCGCGTGCTTAAGTGCACATTCACTCGGGAAGAAAGAGTCTGACACAGATGGAAAACAATGAGAGGTAACTAGCAGAAATATCTTCACTGTGCTTTCAAGCAAGCATTCCTACGTTTCATTTTGCTTGTGGGAACAAGCGAACTACTTGGCAACCTTTTTTCATGATCACGAAGCTCCTTTTTTCTTTCTCCTTTTTTCTTCTTTTTTTGACGTATTTTAGCATTCTATCTCTACATTGTTTAGTCATTTCCTACCAAATAATTTGCCTGCCATAGCTCCCTTTCTAGAAAACATGAAGTCTCACTCTTTTATGCACTCAAGAACCTACCTCAATCTTCTCACTAAAGCAACGGGTATCCAACTTTTAACATGTATGGGCCAGTGGCGCAATGGATAACGCGTCTGACTACGGATCAGAAGATTGTAGGTTCGACTCCTACCTGGCTTGTCTTGTCTGCCGTGATAGTATAGTGGTTAGTACTCTGCGTTGTGGCCGCAGCAACCCCGGTTCGAATCCGGGTCACGGCACTCTAGTTTTTCTAAATTGCTCCTGTCCAGAATTCCTTGTTACGGATGTGTTCTCGCAACACCTGTTCATTAGAGGCTGCGCGTGCTTAAGTGCACATTCACTTGGGAAGAAAGAGTC